>OX457037.1:44311856-45511856 GCA_949752735.1 Lumbricus terrestris
TTGATTGATTATTTTAAATGTCTGTTAAAACTATGCTTTGATCAAAAATTATAAAGAAATTGCTTTAACAGAGTTGATCAGCAGACATTTTATAGTGCTGTTGGGATAAAATATCAGAAATATTTTAGTGATAAAATAAGTAAGACATAAGCACGAATAACATACAGTCGGATCAAAGTTTGCAAACTTCTCAGGTGTTGGAGCAACCTTCAAACATGCATCCAAAATTCACAAAAAATTACCATGAGCTGCTCTCATGACACATAACAAAATTGGAGGGTACCACAAAAGAAATTCAGAAATTTATTTTTAACGGGCGCCCTAATATATATATATATATATATATATATATATATATATATATATATATATATATATATATATATATATATATATATATATAGGCGGAAGTGGGTTCAGAACATGGCCCAGGTCCGCCATGACAGCGAGAATTGTGAGTCCTGCAAGAATCCTTTTAACCTAATGATGGCAATGATCAATCCTCTCACGTTTGGCAAAGTCGCCGTAGATCGAGTGTGCTGCCTTTTGCCTTTTGCAGTTATATGGAAATGACTTTCGACAGAGAGTAGGAAGGAAGGAAGAGGAGTGCAGCAGCCGTGCGATGAATTTTTTACTCGGACAAATTGACTTAGTTGCGGTTTTCTCGAAGAGGTCTAATGGGAGTAAATTAACGATGGCGGGAAAAGAGAACCGGGAAGGAGAAATGGGCAACTGCTGGAGTAATGTATGATGGAGATAGCGGTAGAAAAGGGTCAAGGCAAATATACACCGACAGGCAGCGAAAGTGAGTGAGTAGTATTTAAGCAAAGAGCTTATCTGACAATTTCAATTGGATTTATATAGTGCCCTTATGTCAGCTCGTCATTAGCCATCGTCTCTGGCTGTTGCTGCTGCCGCTGTTGCTGTTGCTGTTGCTGCTGCCGCTGTTGCTGCTGCTGCTGCTGTTGATGGAAGGCGGCCAGCAATTACTCGCCTGTCTTCTCCTCGACCAAGATGGGACTTGAAATAAATGTCCCGACCCGCCCCTCTTCCCCTCTGCTCCCACCGAGTCCGATTGGCAAGAAATCCGTCGCTTCAACATCCGTCGTGAAAGGATTAATTAGACTGCCGCGATTTGCTATGAAATTCAAATTGGATGGAAGACGACGACGACGATCGTGTTGTTATCCGCTGAAGGCAAGAAATGCAAGAAATGAGACGAAGAAAAGAGGTGAAATATCGGATGAGGAGGCAAAAACGCACCCACCGTCGATCTTACTCTCTGCTTATCTCTTTCTTTTCTCACGTCGCTATATAGTTCCGTCTTTGCCTCTTCGTGTCTCAATCTCCGTCTGCATTAAACCTATCGGCATTTCAGTCAAATATGTCGTCGGTCCAATTGCTTGCATGTTTGATTGCATGCTGTACACATATTATTTATACAGCCAATGCTCAGCACGTATTAGGTCTATGCCCCCTGCTCAATTCTCAATTCAGCGGAGAAGATCTCGAGTCTGTGTCGGCGACTATCGCCTAAAATAGACCTGGGAGTGACTTTGGTCAGCTAATCTGACCCCACTTGACCCTAAAGTGACTTGAGGTCGACTTGAAGTCGACTTCTCGGCATCAAAACGACTTGACCCGACTTGGCAGAAAAACAACCGACTTCCGACTTGAAGTCGACTTCTGACATGGTACTAGGTTAGGTCTAGTACGGCTACTAATGTCAAGCCAATTTTCCTGCAAGCATTAATTTCATTTAGGCCTACAAATGAGTAATGAGACCTCAACACTTAATTGATGCATGAATTTGTTAAAGTGTTATTAAGCCCATTTCAAGCTGTTTGTGTTTCAGTTTTAATAGTTTTGTGATGCTTTGGGCCATCTATAGTAACCTATAGACAATGCTACCGCATATTTTATTAGGCCTATGAATTTTAGCTTGTCAGATTATTCAGATTATTGTGATTATTCAGATTACACTCATTATTATTATTTTTTTAATATTAATATTAAATAAATTTGTAAAAAGCGCAAGGTCTAAGATAAAATAGCGGACTTCATGGTTGCACTGAATGGCGTGTTATATATTATAAGCCTAATTTGTAATTCTGTTTTCATAATTATTTGGCCACTAACATCATTCCGCAACTTAGCAAATAGCATTGCAAGCGCATCACCTTACAGTAGGCTACTACAGCTAGTAGGCCTACTCACTGACAGTAAAGTCTTTCATTGTCCAATTGGCCCTACAATAGTTTTTCCTTCTGCAGACAACTCCAAATGCGGCGCTCCAAAGTAACGCCAAACTATCGATTCTATTATAGGCCTTGAAGATCCAGCTTTCTTTGCGCCGAATTCACTGACCACTAGAAGTTCACTGATTGCATGATAGGCCTAAGCACACGTGCTAATATTTTAGTAACATTTTGTTTCACCATTTTAATTAAGCGCATGCCTAAGCGTGACGTTTAAGCATAAGAATTACAAATTATACGAATGGATCGGCAGACGGCAGTTTGCACGATAGCCTACCGGTAAAGTAATATAATCAGTATACCCTAGCCTAAGTCTCTGTTTAGCAAAGGCCTCATTCATTCTTGTAAACACACTAGGCAACAAAAGCTGCTTAAATGTTGTCACAATCATTGGTTTGGAGTGGCGAATTTAACGATGTTTGTGTCTCAAGTCGGTTTAAGTCGACTTGAGGTAAAAACAACTTCAAGTGACTTCTATCTACAAAATTCGACTTGGGGTCAGTTGCGGTGAGCAGAAACGACCCGACCCGACTTGGGACGACCAAGTCGACTGGGGTCGACTTATTGGGGTCGACTCCCAGGTCTAGCCTAAAATCATATTCTGATTTAATCGCATTTTCGCCTCAACGGCATAAGGACTTAAGAGGTAAGCTGCCATAAACAGAAAGGTAGGCTAGGCTACTGAAGTGCATACGGGAGACTAAGTAACAACCCACGCGAACAGCTCCGTGAAAATGGTGCCGTCAGTTTCGTCAGACCCAACGACAACTCAATTCCACAAAGGCTCAAATTTCTAATGTCTCAAGTAACCAGCACTGAACAAACAATGCATCTAAAACAAGTGAGCGAGACTACCAGTAGGCCAATGCAATGTTAAGATGCTTTTCTATGAAAATATGAACCAAACCACTATAGAATGCAATTTTTATTAACGGTTTTTTTAAATGGAAATATGAATTGTTTCCAACCATCTAAATCTAAGATTGAAGTTAGTACTAATATATTAAGCAAGTAGGCCTAGCTGATATAGCATACTGAGATGATATGCTAGTGATCGAAGCTACGCCTATAACAGCTCAGAAGTTCAGCTTCACCATAAGTTTAACTGACTGCAGCTGGCGTTTTAACCGCGCGTAGCCTACTTGTACTTCACTGGAGACCTCCGAACCCTTAACAGATTTCCAATTAATAGATCTATCTTTCAAGTATAGATTCTCCTATTTTTACCCGCATTGTTTGACATCGCATGTTTCAGATAATTGTTTGATTTTGACCGACTTTTTGGTACTATTTTACGGGATGTTTTGACGACGGGCTATTTTGTCGGTTGACGGTTTTGACTGTTGACGGGGATGTTTGACCGGATTCTTTGACAGGCTGCCATTTGTACTCGACCAATCGATGCTGTGACCTTTGATGTGTCGCGCCGAACTTGAATCATAAAATGATGGACTTTCGGGCGTTCATGATCGCTGGCCCAAGCTCTGTAATCCACCGATAGATTCAGTTCTTTCTGTCAGATCATTCTATTATCATGCATTATGTGGTTCAGTTATGAATTCTGAAGATTCGTCTCATTCCCTCTGCATAGGCTATACGCCGACCGTAGGCCTATAACCTGCTTCTGATGTATCTCATCAACCTGAATTCAATCTGGCTTTATCGAATAAATTCTGAATTTTGATTTGCGATTTTACTCGATGCGACTATGATACTATCGATGGATATCTTTGATAGACATATAATGACTGCGCTAGAGAAATCATTAACTCAGACTGACCTTTGGAGATTCCTGATTTCCATTTTTAAATTGAAATCATAGGAAACCTTGCGGGATAATAGATTCTCGCATTAGCTAAAATACCAGACATTTGAGATTTTTTAATTCTTTGTTTGACTGAAACCTCTCGATTATGTCTACTTTGCTCCTTATGTATGTATGTATGTGCACTTGTTATAGCGCCCCTTCAAGCTCTCTCTACTCAGAGGCGCTCCCGAATGCAGAGCGGACACTGCATCGGAGTTTCACGCCGAAGCGCTGAGCAATTGTGAGTGAAGGACTTGCCCAAGGTTCTTACGCGGCGAGGTGGATTCGAACCCCGAACCTTCCGGCTTCAAGGCGACGACGCCACCACTACACCACCGCGCCCCTTAGCTGAAACCTCCCGATTATGTCTACTTTGCTCCTTAGCTGAAACCTCCCGATTATGTCTACTTTGCTCCTTATCTGAAACCTCCCAATATGTAGGCCCATAGGTCTATACTTTGCTCTTGAGCTTAATTATACCTTTCCGACATGTTTTCATAGCTATTGAGTTGAAGCCTTTTAAAAGTTCCGAGATTCTTGATATATCTCGTCAATTGAATCCTTGAACTGCGCTTTGTTCTTGACTTCTCTCGCTGGCAAAAATGTTTTATAGATCGTTTTGTAGCATTTATTCTGATCTTATCCTTTATTTATTCCGTCTTATGGACCTCGTGGAATATTGGCCTATCAGTGCAACTGTGAGCTAATGAGATTTCGAAGACATGCGGTGCAGTTTCGTCGGATGCACTACTAAAAGGAGCTATAGAAGTTTTCAGATTAACGTGCATTGGAAAAGACATTGGATTAGAGACGATGCTTATGAATATTTATAATAAAAATATTGAGTCCGACTATATAAGTAGCCTATATAAGTATATATGCTATAAAAATAAAAGTCTATGTTCACCTTGGATTGCATGTTTGTATTTCTTTCTTGCATTGAAAAAGATGCACAAAGGTCAAGGTTAGAATTACATTATTTAATTATATGTAACTGAACCATGACATTTAAAACTCGAATATATTAAAGTGTGAGACTTGTCATTGTCATGTGTTTGTCGATTGCAAATTCCTCTTTTTGTGTTTGTAGAATTTTACAAGGGAATGAAAAGCCAGTCGTACGATGGTCGGATATTTTGAACATCACATCGTTGCAGGAACTGTGAGTTCTGAATAAATACTGTACCATAGTTATGTTCTAGTTATGTTTGTACATTCGTTTGAATACGTAGGCTTCATTATAATTACAATATTATTGTTATATATGCAAAAAGCAATTGACACCATTATAAAGCAAGTATAAAACACCCGAAGGTAGGCCAACAGATATTTTAGAAGAATGAATTACATAGAAGAGTTACATTACAGATGTGAATACTAAATCAGAATCACGGTCAGTCGCGATATTGTATGGCAACTAGCCTTAACTTTGCAGAGTGTGCACATGTGCTTGTGCATGCAAATAGGCTTATTAGTAGGCCAGAATTAAACCCAAAATTTCAAAAGCTAGAAGAAATTTGTGACAAAGCGATTTTTTGTCCAATGTGTTAAGTAGGCTTTAGGTTCATTCCCATAAAAACCTGCAAAGAACCTGCCTTTAGCAAAATGAGAAATTTGAACTTTAATCTGGGACTAATTTGTTGGCGAATTGATGCCTTGCGTAGTCTTTTCTGAGCAGAGTTACAGCCTGTTTAGACTCTTCGGTTGCATGTTTATGTCGATAACGCGCAGTTAAATTATGTAGTTTTTGTCAAATTTATTTGTTTCACGCGTGTTTGAAGTTAGTTCAGACTTAGATAACGTTTAATTGTTAAGAATTGCTTCGATTTTATCGGGTAGTTTAACCTATTAACGCTGTGCAGGATTTTTGTAGCAATTTGTAATTGAGTTGAGCGATAATGGCGAATCAGGCAGATACGGCTGAGCTATGCGAGGAAAAATGCGTTATTTGCCGTTCTGTTACTAGTTCTTTGACTAGCGATTCTAACGTGACTGCATTTGCGCAAGCAAGAGGAATAAATCCCATCTCGGAAAGCTAGTATTCGGCGTGATGATAGCGTTATAACCAATACATGGCTAGACTCTGGACAGGCATAGTTAGGGTTCATGAACACTGCAGAATAGTGTATTATAGTGATCGGATCGACATTGCGAACTGCATAAGCGTAAGCTGGTAGCGGTGAACCGGATTATTAACTTTTTATATAGCGCACTTTCACGATAACCTACTCACTCCCAGTCTAACAACGGCTAAATAAGGCAGTTTTGAAGCGAGAAAGGATGTGACCTCTAGGCACAAGGCAGACTGAAACAGGGAGCCCTCTCCAGGTTCTAGGACCAGCCACTGAGAAAGAGCGCTGGTGCATTATAGTAGTCCGTGAACAAGGGGCCAAGAGCTCAGCTTGATCAGCTGATCGGATGTCAGATCGCCGCTGGACACCAGAGGTTGGACAGAAGAGCTCCTGCAAGTGCATGAGAACCAGACTCTCCATGCAGCGCCAGACTAATGCAGAAATCCTATAGGTTATCCGATGTGTAATAGAAAGCTCCAGTGGAGTACATTGCGCATGTACCCCATGACTTGGTCAAATTTAGGGATATGACCTATAAGACGTGCTGCTCTGCGCAGAACCCACTCAAGACACCTGATCTGGATCACCGGGAACTCGACAGGAGGGAACTTCAATAGTCGAGGCGAGAGACCACAAAGGCATGGACAACAGTGGCTGCAGCAGTAGGGGTCAGAGATAGAGATGATGTGCTACAAGTATTTCAGTCATTGATGTTCAGGAAGAGATGAGAAAGTTAGCTGATGAACCATGTGATATCTTTTCTGTGAAACATTTGAAGGAATTGTTGAAGGTGCATTATGGTGATGAAATATGGTTTGCTGGTGTTAGTGGTGTCAGATGTGTAATATGCTTCAAAGTATTATAATCAGTGACAAATGAAACAATGACAGGGACGCAGACAGGAGAGTACTGGGTAAGCGGATTGACGCTGCAGGAAAACTATTGCGAGGCAGCATACGTGATGTACAGTTTGACCATGAAAATATTGCCAGCATTCGTAACAGAAGTTTGGCTAAGCTGTTGATTCCACCCCTATTACAGATAAATTTCTGCAGACATTAATGGCATAGTGAAGCAAATTATCGCAATAGCATAGTGAAGCAAATTGTTGCTCAACTCAATTACATATTGCTACGAAAACGCTACACATTGATAACAGGTTAAACTACCAGTTAAAATCGAATCAATTCCTAACAATTTTATGTAATGTAAGGTCGAATTAACTTTAAACGTTTATGAAACAAACAAATTTCACAAAAATTATATGATTAAATTGCACGTTTCCAACATAAACATGCAGCCAGACTCCAGTTCCAATTTACACAAAAAATTGGAATGCATTTCCTCCTTGGCATTTCAATTTTATATCTTCTATATACATGACATCCTGGAAGACTATGTTCATCAAATAAACCACAATTTTTCCAACAAACCGGGCATGCATGACATCTCCCTTCTTGATCCAATGGAAACCACAATGAAACAGATATATCCATCATGACAAAAGGATCACCTGCAGGATTCTCCGCTCCATCCTGCTAGCTTGCCAGCATTAAACTCCATTGGGACTCATGCAACCCTAACAGTTACTTAATTCCACCCACACCTATTACCTCATTCCATTGAAACCATATAATTTCAGTTGTGTGCTCCTATAGATATACATATGTATTAAGAAAAAAGGAATTAGGTTGTCCTCATGCACTATTTTTTTTAAACCATTCTGCTTTGTTCTGGTTTCTTTTAAATTTTTTTACATGCTGCTGTAATTAATGAATAAAGATGTCTATATTTACAACTGTCTTATATCGATATATGGAATGTTTAGGCCTACGTTTAAATTGTTTGTTTATAGGTGGAATTTTTGTGACTGTCGTGGATCAAAGTAGCATAACTATCTATATAGGCCTATATATTCTGTGCTTTGATGAGTGCATCACTCTGTACAATGTGGACTCTAAGCATCCTGTGCATGTATGAATGCTACAAACCTAATTACCACTGTCATGCAACCAGAACACACCAACTAGGCCTACTGCTTTCCATTGTATCTATGAACATAATTATTTTCATGACCGTATGTGATCTGCCAATTTTGCTCATGACCTGCTTGGAACTTTTAGCTCTTTTTTACATTTAATTTCCTTGACCTACTGAATAACTGCTATGAATAACTGCTTGACACGACCTGCCTAAATTGTAGCCTATAGCTCGTGCCACCACTGTCTGCATATTAAAATTGTATTCTTAGTTTACGTGCTATTATAATATTTGCAAGCAGGGTAATGGATGAGGACATCAATTACTTCTCTTAGGTTTACCAGCTTAGATAGCAAGAGACAATATCCACGTCCTGACACACTTAAAGTGTGCCTGGACGGTCATGGACGGCGTCCATGCACTTGTTTTAAAATCTGAGCACCGTCCTGCCACTTGTTGGCGAGCACAGACTGGAACGGTAAGGGGCGTCCAGGCACTTCTTTTGGAGAGGTAAGGGGCGTCCATGCACTTATTATTCCACATTTTAGGCACTGCTGACACAGTAGTGTATCAAAGGACATGCATTTCTTCTCTCTACTGACAAGTGTTTGCTGGATGACTGCTTGTGAACACCTGTTTCATATTGGGCTATTTAAGTAAGTAAGTATTGCTAATTAAAGGCTGTTGGAAAAAATAAATCTAAGACCTCGTTCGGCCCGTCAATATTATTAGGCATACGTATAACTTTCTTACCCCCCCCCCCTCTGTTCAGGAGGTGGTTTGTCGGTTGTATTTTGCGTCAAAGACCATTGGAAAAAGTTTTTTAAAAACCGCAATGGAACTCCCGAATTTTGTTCATGGCTCGCCCCTCCATATTTTCAATGCATGTCGATCTTGTAAAACACGTGGAATTGTCCCTTAATATCAATACCGTTCGATTATCTGACCCACTAAACACGCACAACAGACACCAGGATTGTGCACATCCGCCCACTGTACACAGATTTACAGCCTAAAATGTGTGTCATAAAGTGCGCTACTTTGTTGTTAATTTGTGAATTTTCCTAATGACATTCGCTTTGCAGGTTTTAGTATGTTATACTACATGATATTACCTAACTAAAAACTATAAAACTGGCTTGTCACAAATTTCTTCTAGCTTTTTTTTATATCGCGCCGACTATATATTCTACTCTAGCCATTCTCTACACTAGGCCTACAGTTTGTCACTGTTTGTGTTAGAGGTACAAGCACATAATTATCTGATTCACTCTTTGGCAGACTTTACGCATCCGCTAGATCAGTGGTTCTCAAAGTGGTGGTCCGCGGACCGGCGCCGGTCCGCGGAGACCTGATCACCGGTCCGTGAAGAAATCTGAGAGTGAAAACAAATTATAAATATTAATTATATTATGTTTCAAATTGTGAAATTATTTGAATTGTTATTCAAAATGTATTCAAACTTCTTCCTCGAATAAAAAAGACATTACGGTGCCTTATTTTAACTTGGCAACTGGCTTTTTAAACAATTTGCATTTTAAAAATTAATTTCTACGTCTATTACTGCAGTCAGTTTCGTTTTATTTATGTAGATTCTTTGATGTGCAATAGTCAAGTAAACGCTGATCAATCATTAATTTTTTTCTTGCTGGATATAGGTTTTTAATTTTATAACATGATATAGGCCTAAAATTATAAATCTGAACAAATGTGTTTGTGTGATTTAAAATTTTGCAAAATGTAAACAAGCCTGTCTAGACATTTTTACTTTTTGAATGAAAGAACATTGCTAGAGCGTGGCCGTTCAGACACTCTGAGCACATAAAATGATAATTCAGAACTTATTTCCTATGCGAACATCCAAGCTAAAAATTCACAAAAATCCACTATATTAAAAATATGGTGATATTCTGATTTATGTGTTTTATTTCGAGCAGATGTGTCCATCATTTGCGCAAAATCTTAGTGATGTGTCATTATCTATTTTTGCAGATCTTCTTATAGGACAACATTAACAAACATCTAATCTTGCTTGAAACTTGGAGTTCAAATTTTAAAAATGCAATTAAATGGCAATAAAATCCAGAAATAACTAAAATGCTATTAGGAATATGTTCTAATTAATTAAGCAAATCCCTAATTACGAGTAACCATCTAATAGTCTTTTTTATGATGTAGGCCTAGTTCGTTTTTGTTTGCGCATGCCATTAAAGTTTGTGGTCCGCGATCTTCCATCAAAATTATTGCTGGTCCGTGACCTGGGAAAGTTTGAGAACCACTGCGCTAGATTGTATGTGAACAAATATCATCATAGCCTAAGCTTTTGCGAATAGGCAGTCTTGAACTTAGTTTTACCAGTATTCAAATAGTATTCAAATATTACCGGAATCTCGATGTCAATCCTTGCATCTGTTTCAATGGATTCAAACATTTTCTGTTCATTGTGCAATGGACAGACAGAGGCTTCTCGTGTAGGCTATACTTTTCGCAATATAATCAATGTTGCATGTTAATCGACGATGCGAAGAAGCGGAAGTTTTATGTCGGCTCAAAAGATGTTCTCTTAGTCAGTACAATATTCATAGACCCATTATTAGGCTATCTACGATGTATGCATAGGCGCAACCACCCTATATGGGACCCACGGGACGCTTCCCCCTAACTTCTGAGAGGTTTGGGATGGTCCCCCAACTTCCAACGAGAGGTTTGGGAAGTCACTCCCAACTCTTGTCGCCGAACGAATGCTGCTAATATCCGTTTCATCTGTTCGTGACATAAAACTTGGCATATTAAGAACGTATATCTTCTCAGCATTAACCCGTTACCGGTTCATTTTTAAATTTTAAGCCCGTTTTCAGCGGATATTCTCGGGGCAAACGGATAAAAGATTAAGGCGGAGTCAATCTTGAGTGTTTTAATCCTGCATGTACATCTTACTCCGACAGTATTAGCATCTCACAGATTGCACGTTAAATTGTTAGACGTTGGTAACTCATCATTCGCCCTCTCTATAAATTATGTTGTGCTCAAACAGCGTTTAATCCAAACTGACTTTCTTAGTCGCGAGGCAACAAGATACCGTTTCGGTTTCTGGCCGATCTTCTGCATAAAACTCTGCCTTGTTTGAATGCAGGGTAAAAGTGTAGCTTGTCATATTAGGCTACTGTCTGTAACACAGTAGGCCCACTGTATCATATTTCGCCAAATAACTTTATCCTTCAAAAAATTTGTGACTGAGCTACAACAAATTCAGAAGGTCTAGCCTATATATTCATCGGTGACCCACGAGTTAAATTACTTTCCAACTAAAAATGTTCTGTGTTTCTTCCGCAAGCATTCTGGCGATTGCAGCCAGATATAACAAAGAGAAAGCCTTAAACAGTCGCAGAACTACTGAAGTTGGACGACTGTCTTAAAGCGGGTTTTGAAGAGATTTGGCGCTTGCTTCATACTTCTTGTCATATGGTCACTAACTCTGTTACAAGCACCGAATGCAAGCGATCATTTTCTGTAATGAAACGCGTAAAATCCTACATTCGATCCACGATGTCGCTGGATAGATTACGCAACATTTCAATATTAGCGATTGAAAGGGAGTTGTCGGATACATCAATAGATTGCGAAACTTGACAAATTCTGCGAGAGGGACAGAGGATTGCCCTTGACATTCTGTGCAATGTCCAGCAGTAGCAACTTTTGAACTGAACTCAGCGGCTCAAAACTAACCAATGTTCGCAAAATATGCAAAATATAGACCTGCCCAGAATTAGTTTTCAAAATTATGAAATTACACATTTCGGATGGGTTGAACCAGTAAAACCCCTAAATACGCTCATGCCCCTTAGAGTTTTCTATTGCCATATGACTGCATAGGCCTACTAATAAACTTATCATAGGGTCAACTCTTGTTGAAAACATTTCAATTTCATGGCCTAATGTGTTACAGACAGTAGCCTAATATGTTAAAGATGAAACCTGTTTCTTTTAAACTAAAACTTTGGGTTCTTATTCTGCAAGTCTGCGACCTGCAAACTGACTTCTTCTTAAAGTTTTCATGACTTTATCGTTCATAAACAACTGGCAAACAAGAGCCTGAAACGGGCTCCAGTTGATGTCTACACAGTAAAAAATGCGTTAACCCCCTCCAACATGAAATCATGGTGCCTAACAAACTGCTGGCCACCAATTACCTTCTCCTCCCCTCCCAACCCTTTCATTTCCTTTTCCTTTCTCAGCACAACGCTGTCATGTCGCTCAGAATATTTCAGCATTGGGCCAATAGCCGACGAAAACTGTCACCATCACTTTAGAAATAGGAGTGACACATGCAACACCACGATCATAATAATTATTATGACCATCGTGAACCATCAATCAACTCAACTTCAATATGCATTTTATTCATCAACTGCCTGTTTAGTGTCGGCCTCCAATCCACAGTTGACTATGACGTCAATCGGTCAATCGTTGCCCGTATCATGCCATCCAGCCATCTTCTGAAGCGCCGTAAATCTCTGCTTTGTAAGACTTATTATAGTTAGGACCTTTCGTCATCGATCGATTAGCGAATCCATCGATCACTTAGCTTCAACCCTCACCTCCCCCTGCCCCCTTCTGCCTCCCCCATCTCCGCGGAGTCGCCCCTCCTCTGTGTAGCACGTGTACAATCTCGCATTATTCATTCACTAAATCAGTTGTTCGATCAGTACTTTCCTAGTCGTTTTATTTGCTGTCCTCCACAGAATCTGTTTTGCGTTTAAAAAACAATTATTTATTGTTGCTACTGCAAATAATGTAATTCTCACGAATGTAATTCGATCGCTGTCTACTCATATTCTTGCTTTCTTCTGCCTATGATCTTCGCTTGAATTAGACCGGCGTTAGACACAACTGCAGTCTGCATTTGTGACTATCGAATATTCCTCGAAATTGCATCGATAGATCTTTGGACGCAGTGACAGCAATCTGTTTGTGGAACACGTTCTGACCAAAGCGATGCTATGGAAGAGGAGGAGGAGGAGGAAAGGAGGAGGAGGAAGATGAAGAGGAGGAGGAGGAGTAGGAGCAGAAGGAGGAGGAGAAGAGGGAAAAGAAGAAGAGGAAGAGGAAGAAGAGGATGAGGAGTAGAAGAAGAGAAGCGGGAGGAAAGAGTGCAGAAGAGGATGGAGAAGTGGGATGAGTAGGCTACTCTGTGGTGGAGTGGATGGCATGTCACTGTTTCTCCTCATATATTTGGCATCTAGCCAAAGTTCAAAGGTTATGACGCCAGCGAGTGACGACTAATATGTCACCCAAGAAGGATTTAATCTGGGCAAAAAATGTCAAATTATTACAAACGACTCTTGTCATAGTGAAACTTGACAATTATTTATATATTTTCCTGTATTTAGGCCTAAATGGAGTTAGGTTACCACATTAATTTCTATTCTTATCTGCCTAAAAATTATGATAAAAATTTCCTGCTTGAGTAAGAGTCTAAGAGAAGCAAAGTATGTCGCTAGAATTATTACCGAGTTCTAGCTGCAAAATTTGAATGTCATTAATTTAATGACATTCAAATTTTTGACCATCTTAGGGATCGTTTCTTAATTAGCTCGTATGAAGTGACACTATATAGGCTAAACTTATAATTAGCATACATAAAAAACTGTAATATGAAAAAATTCGTTACCGTACGAAGTTAACTTTCGAAAATTAGATGAGCACGTAGGCTATGCCTTCAAATATTTCGGTTTTATACAGCACCATGTTAAAACTTCTCAAGATGAGCCTTAACAGCTCGGCTCGGGGTCACCTTCGAACATGTATGAATTGTATGATTGTATGCATTGTATGATTGTATGAATTGTATGATTGTATGAATTGTATGAATTGTATTAATTGCATGATTACATGAATTGTATGATTGCATGTGATTATGCATCATTTCTCTCTGATTGGACCATGCATATTTAGTCAGTTATCAGGAACAAACAAATGCATTATATGATGATGATGATGTTGATGATGATGTTTGCACATGTTAACAGCATTTTAGACTCGAAATCAGGATCATGCAGATGCAGAGAAGACTGCCTGTCATCCGGTGACGATAATGATGATAATGGTGATGGTGATGATGATGATGATGATGAGCAGCATGTGATGAGAGGAGATCGACTGTTGAGCAGAGGACATTTTCTTATGATTCGTCACTCAACGAATTCCGTTCAACTCATCGTCTCTGAAATCATTCGACGCAACGACTGCAACAACGACGACGACGATAACGACGACGACGAAGGTGCAACAACCGATTCACACTCCTCCATTAAGGAGACAGATGTTTATGTTTCTAAAATGATGAATTCATCATATAATTATGGTCAAGTGCATATCTTGGTGCTGTTCGTTTACAATAAGAACAGCGTTGGGAAAATAAATGCATGCGTATTCATAGTTACACAACTTCTTAGCACAATGGGTTCAACCTTCAGGGTCTATGACTAGAAGAGTCGTACATCTATACTAGCAAACACATGGAACAGTATGAATTTTACATTAAACAAAACGACGATACATTGTCAAGTAGGCATATGCACAGGGCTTAAAGTGTGGCTGGACGGTCATGGACGTCGTCCATGCACTTAGTTTAAAATCTGAACGCCATCCTGCCACTTATTGTCCAGCACAGCCTGGAAAGGTAAGGGGCGTCCACGCACTTCTTTTGGAAAAGTAAGGGGCGTCCAGGCACTTTAATATTTTTTCACACTTTAAGCACTGCCTATGCATGAATGCAAGCCCCATTGCCCCTATCACACCAACAGTTTTCTCTCATAAAAAGCGTTGCAATAATGACAAACACGCCAGCAGGATGTCTCTGTTTATTGGTAATCGCATGCATGTATGTGTGCATGTACAATGTACATCTGCACTTCCTGCTAATGAATGTTAAAGTTGGAAAGGAATCAATGAATTCTATACCGCGTCGCACTGTACACTGTACCTATTAGAAAGGAGTGAAGAATTTCAATAAAATCGGAGTCACGATTAAGATGAGTGCAGATGAGAGGAGGTCTGTTCATCATTTTCTGTTTTCGTATATTAGTAAACGGTGGGAAAACGTTTGAGACACAGAACGAGGCTGAAGAAGAAGAGGAGGAAGAAGAAGATGACGATGAGAACCTTGCTGAGCTTGATGAGGAAAAGGAGCATCAGCAACAGCAGCAGGAGTGCAGTTGCTACATCAATTCGTCTAAGAATCATCGTCTTGTTGTCTCATCCTTCCACTGTCTGGCTGCCAAAGTTTCAGCGGCTGAGATGTCGCTGATGGTCTTAAGGAACTGGAGTGCTCTCCAGCAGGAAGAAGAGGCAGCAGGTGGAGAGGAGGAGGATTCATCCGTCGCAGCAGTCGAAGGCAGCGGCTATCAGACGATGGACTGCTCCATCAACGACCATCGGATCACTGGCCAAACACGACACAAATGGACTCTTCGCATCTACAGTAAGTAGTCTACGAAAGTAAAGCATTCATTTGATTTCGTTGTGTCAATCTTAGCACTGATGGGATAAATAATTATGCATTACACGTTGTCTAGTAACAGTAGACATTATATATAGACATTGCTTGCTTGTGATATTGAGACTCACAAGACTTAGCAAGGATACGGGTTACTGTAGGACATTGGCTTCTGGTTGTGTGTCTTAAACTGAACAGTATTATAATCCGTATATTCTTTGCGAGCATTTTGTTGTCGTTTTGAAAAGTTATATATATATATATATATATATATATATATAGATATATATATATATATATATATATATATATATATATCAGACTAAGGGTGTAGACTCATTAGAATTAAAGTCTGTAACAGGAAGATAGCTAGAAGACTGAGCCTTTAATATGAAATTTATAGTGTGTGCATGTTTTAATCATAATATGATGATGCACATAAAATCGTTTTATTCTAATGCTAGCGTCAGACGTCAGCTGTGTTCACGGCTTTCTGTTTGTTTTGCATTCATGTATTATCAATAATATTGTGTCGAAATAGTATTATCAATACTATTTTGTCGAAATAGTATTATCAATACTATTGTGTCGAAATAGTATTATCAATACTATTGTGTCGAAATAGTATTATCAATACTATTGTGTCGAAATAGTATTATCAATAATATTGTGTCGACATAATATTGCAAATAATATTGTTTCGAAATCATAATATCGCCGTCTTTCTTGAGAACGTTGACGCCATAATTATTTATGTCACTGATTGCTGTGGAATAGGTTCTCCGAAGGTCGTCCATTTGCGACTGAGTAAGTCGGAATATGACAACTGGTCAATTCATTACAAGGTCATCGGGATTCCTGCGCCGGAGTTGACCTGGTCAAAGGACGGTCAACTATTGCCAGAGACGGACATCTTCTGGTCCACTTCCGGAACAGTGATCCTTAAGAAGGAAGGTCGGGTTAATCCGCAGACCGGATACTACACCCTACGAGCATCCAACTCACTCGGGACGGACACTCTCAATGTCTCCGCTTCTGTTTCTCCAGGTGAGAAAAGCAAAGCCTATAATTATGATGAAGGCCTCTATCCATCAAGAGATAATTTTCACTCTTCATTTAAAACATAGTCTTCTGCTGTTTCTGCGATCGTAGAGTCTATCAGTCTATAGATCTATTCATCCAATTCATACATCCATCCATCGATCCATCCATCCATCAACTCATCCACCTATCAATTCTCTTTACTTATCTATTTATGTATCAGTGAAGATGTTCGATTTTAATTATTGATTGCAGGCGAAATTCCGCCGGAAATCGAAATCTACCGATTGGGAAGCAGTCAGAGGAAGTCGCAACTCAATCGAAGTTCACAGGACAGACTTCACATGACTTTACAAAGCAAAATAGTTAGTCTGTGTTGTTGTTGTTGTTGTTGTTGTTGTTGTTGTTGTTGTTGTTGTACGTCTGTCTGTTTCTCTGTCTGTCCGTCTGTCTGTCCGTCTGTCTGTTTGTCCGTTTGCTGTGTTTCATAACTGTAGGCCTATATATATATATATATATATATATATATATATATATATATATATATATATATATATATATATATATATATATATATATATGTTTCTGACTTCTGTCAATCGACAAAGACCCCACGCTTGCCCCATGGCGCAATCAGCCGCAATGACCATGCACAGAGATCAGTTTTAATTCCAGTTCCCTCTGCTTTGCAGGATAATTTAGGTCTGGGGGATATGGCCGCTTGGGCGGATGTCAACCACTGAGCTGAGACACTGACGACGCCTATGGATAGAACATTTTTTCTGTCGACCTTATTTTTAGTCTTTCTCCCAAATTATTTCCGAGAAGTAGCCTATAGGCCTACCAGTTCCGACAATTTAAAATCTTTTATAGGCCTACCAGTTCCGACAATTTAAAGTCTTTTATAGGCCTACCAGTTCATCTTTTTTGGACTTTTTGCTGAATTTCCCCAAAGACCTTTTAAAATACCTCGAGCAATTCTGCGGCGCTGTCGAATTATTCTAGCACGGAAATTTCACATACCTGTGCTTTTTCTGGGGAAGGAGGAAAATGTCGTATTTGGCGTTTTCTGGGGAATGGTAATTATATAGACCTACGTGTGAACTCAAGACTTTGGGGAAGCATTTCTAGTTCTTCTGCTTGTTCTTTTCTTCCTCTTCCTCTTCTTCAATATATCGATACTAAATTATTATTATTATTATTATTATTATTATTATTATTATTATTTACCCGAGGTATCTATAATCCCTCAGGTTTCAGATATTAATAAGAAATTTTGACTCTGGAGTGACCATCCGAGTCAAGATCAGGGAGAACAAAAGTGCTGTGAAAGGCAACAGCATTGAAGCGCTGAATAATGATAGACAGGCGCTGGAACAAGGAACTGGTTTTTCTTGGTTCAACAGATACTTGGGCCAAGAGACGTCCCAGGTCGGCGAGAAATGCCTGTCCCTTGGCGTTGATTGGTCCCATTGTTTCAAAAGCCAAAGGGACGAAATGGTATGATTGCATCAGTTGTGCATACTTGGAATTTTTTCTGGCTTCAGCCAGTTCCGCAGCACCTCCCGTCCGAATGGAGGTTGTGGCTAAGTAAGATGGAGCCACGGTGTCTGCAACTGTGACGTCCCAGGTCAAGCAACGACCTGTTATTGTTATTGTTATTATTATTATTATTATTATTATTATTATTATTATTATTTATTATTATTATTTCACAGTGGTAGAGACGCTTTATAAATGTGTGGAAAATTATTAGTTATAAAAGTATTAGTTATAATAATAATGTTATTATTATTATTATTATTATTATTATTATTATTATTATTATTATTATTATTATTATTATTATTATTATTATTATTATTATTATTATAGTGATGGAAGCACATTGTTATTCTGTTTTATCGTATAACTACATGTCTACCTCACTTTAATTATGTTGTTGCTACTGACAGCAGTAAAACGTGTGACCATTTTAATTCTTGGTTGCTAGGGTTACGGCTCTATTGGAGTATCCGTCAGCATAATTGGATTTGTGCTGTTGCTGGTTGCCATGGTGACTCTGGCTATCGTCTGTCGACGTCAGAAGTATCGACAGAATGGTCGGATGGCATCAAAGGTCATCACCCGATTCCAGTTCCCGCTGCTGAAGATGCTGTGCTACAGAGGCAAGAGCCATGGCGGCGGGTTCAAAGATGGCCGCCGCCGTGGTACTAAGCAGCTAGGCCCCGCCTCCTCCTTATCTTGTCAGTTGGTTCGTCAGAGCCGACCAATCAACCATGGAACTTTCACGGAAAACACTCGCTACAACACCGCTACAAATGTCGACAAAGCAGGCAAGTCTGCTTCTGTCATCAGATAAAACACAGAGGTTTTCACGAACCCAAACGGAAAACTATATCCCACACTTTACATCACTCACCGACAGATGACAGTTGCCACATTTCGCCTAAATAGCAAATAATAGCAAATAATCAGTGTAGGTCTCTGTGTCAATTATCATATGCGCGATTATTGACGAGATAAGTAGACCTGGGCTGTTACATTACAATGTTGAGTTTTGTAATAGTGTTCTCTCCATTTTTAATGATCTAATCACAGTTTACATCATCCTAATGAATGGAGTATGCACCTACTTTTCTATTTAGACCTATTCTACAACCTGCATACGCAATGCATTATAAGAATGCGTAGCAGTAGGAGTAGGTCAGACCTCTGGCAGAGGTCCAGATCGCCTATCTGTTGAAAGCTATTGTGGAGACTTGGACTAATGCATCAGACAGCCTTAGACTGTTGACAGCCTTACACCGTTTTATTTTTGTCCGCCTGCTTGTCTGCCTCCGTCCGCCTGTGCGCTGCATCCGCCTATCTGCTGCATGCACTGACTCGCCGCTAGCGACTGCAGCCGACCGGTCTGGCTGGCACGCATCGCGCTCTGTCTGCTATAAAAGGGCAGGATTTCGCTGTTCGCCACCGACTCTCTGGTTGGCCACGAAGCGGACTAGAGGGCCTGGCACTTGATACACGGTAAAACGTGAGTTCGAGTGGTAACCGACTTGCTTTCGGACGGCCTCGAAGCTGACCGATCGCGCTGCCGCTCGACACACGGTAAAACGTGAGTCCGAGTGGTAACTGACTGACAAGCGACTTCAGACGGCCTCGAAGCCGACTGGTCGACTGGCACCCAACGCACGGTAAAACGTGAGTCCGGGTGTGGACTGACTACCAACTCCTGGTAAGGCCACGAAGCTAACCAGAGAGGCTGGCACTTGATGCACGGTAAAACGTGGGTCGAGTGGTGACTGATTATGAGAGTGGGTGTCGCGGCTCCTATTGATCTTGAGTACTTAAGCATCGGTCTAGGAGTTCCCTACTCTCATTAGAGGGGTTCGAACCCTCCGACGGCTGACTACAGACTGACGATTGACCCCGACTGCGGGAGGGATTCTTGGGATCGCTGCGGTCTACCTTTGGTCCCATTTCCAGTATCGCTTCTGTTTCGTTTGTACCTTAATCGCCTTGTGTTTTGGAAACCAATAAATCTGTTTGAAACCTTAACCTGGTTAGTCTTTAGTCTACCGCTAAAGCCGGACCCGGATATATTTACACTTACGGGCTAGGGGTGGTGCTTTGGTCTCCTGGTGTAATTTGCCCAACCTAGTTCCGCTACATATTGGTACCCGGTAAGTGGGGTCATTCTTGGTTTCCTTTGGTGGTTTCGGCCTTTGACAAAACTGGAACTTGGGGTGGTAGACTTTGACTCTGACGGACTGACAATGATGTGGAACGGTCAGACGGAAGAAACTGATCCTGGTTACCCGGTTACTTCGTCGCCAGACGCCGGACGACGAAAGGACCTCCTGGTGGACTACGAGGTCGAATCCAGCCGTTTCCTGACGAAGATTGATTTCGCCGATTCACCAAAGAAGGACCGCAAGAGTATACTGATCCCGGAGAAAGACGTCAGCGTCCTGGAGACAAGGGTCATGGAGAAAGTCGGTCGCATGATCGGAGACCGAAAGAGTCCGATGAAACCAGGAAAGTTCGATGGAACCGGATCTCTCGAATCATTCCTGGCGCAATTCGACGTGTGTGCGAGACACAACCGATGGACTGCAGATGATAAGGTCGATTTCCTCCGCTGCTCGTTAGAGAAGGCGGCAACACAGTTGCTCTGGGATTTCGGAGCCAGGACAGAAATCACATACGAACAGCTCGTCGAAAGATTACGGCAACGTTATGGCGCAGAGGGTCAAGCTGAAACCTTCCGGGCCCAATTGTATTATCGCCTACAGAGAGCAGACGAGACGCTTGGGGACCTGCTGCACGACATTAGAAGACTTGTCGTCCTCGCTTATCCGGTGCCGTCCAATGAGACAACAGAGATCGTCGCGAAGGACGCTTTCCTCGAAGCGATCCGGGACCGGGAATTGTCTCTCAAGGTGAGGGAACGTGAGCCAAAGGCGATTGACGAAGCCTACAGAACCGCGTTACGTCTCGCCGCCTATCAGCAGACGTCGGAATTGGAAGACCGACGGAAACCAGCCAATCGGGTGAGAGTGACACAGGAAGGAGATGCCGGGGGACAACTTCAGTCCCAACTGGATAATTTCTTCGCTGCGCAACGCAAGTGGCAACAGGATCTAGAAGGGAAGATTTGCCGTCAGATGGAGGAACTCCGAGGCTCGCATCGGACGGGTCTTGACGCCGAGCCGACAGTTTCTCCGCCGGTTCCGTCTCCGGGAAGGTCTCCCGGGAATTCTGGTCGACCCGTGACCTGCTTCAACTGCGGACGCGTGGGTCATGTGGCTCGTCAGTGCCGCCAACGCAGACGGAATCCTAACCGTCAAGAAGACGCACACGATTCGGGTCCAACGACGTACGAGAACGATGGACCGATCGTCACGAACCACACTACGAGGGAGCGAACGACCGGTACAACGAGTAACGCGATCTACATCCGTGGAGAAATCAACGGACAGCAAAGAACTTGCCTAGTGGACACTGGGTCGGAGGTAAGCTTGGTTCCCTCCTCTGATGTTGATGGTTTGATGCTCCAACCTTGTAACCGAGTCCTTTTGGCTGCGAATGGTTCTCCGATTAGAGTTCTGGGACAGCTGGATGTGCAGATTAAAATCTCCAGAGGGTTTTCCATCGATACTTGCTTTCTCGTTTCCGATCAGATAGGCGAACCTATGTTTGGGATGGACTGGCTAAGGAAGCATCGATGTAGGCTTGGTTTTGGGCAAGGCGCGCTATTCATTGGTCGTCGCCGTATTCTACTGGTCCCAGGGAATGGTTCTTTCTGGTGCCGCAGAGTAATGGTTGCGGAAGATACCACTGTACTTCCTCGATCTCAGTGTGATATACCGTGTAGGACGCAATATAGAAATTTGTCGACCGCTGCACAGGCGTGGATGACTGAGTCCAAAGAGATCCAGCCGGGTTTGCATGTGGCTAGGGTGGTATTGGATGATGTGGCTGATAGGGCTTGTATTCGCGTAGTAAATCTAAATGAGCAGTCCGCCCTGTTGACGGTTAACCGAATGTTGAGTGACTTGCACCCAGTAGAGGTTGAGAGAAGGGAGGAAAATGAAGGACACATAGGTCCCGAAGACCACTTGGTTGAGAAGTTGATGAGGGATATCCCGGAGGATGTTCCGATGGACGTGAAAGAGGGGCTGAAAGGTCTATTGTTGAAGTATGAAGATATTTTTTCGACAACTGACCAGGATTTGGGACGGACCATGATTTCCCAGCATCGAATCGACACTGGAGACTCGCGTCCCGTGAGACAACCATTACGGAGACAGCCGCTCCCGTATCAGACTGCTATCGACGAGCAATTGGGTCAGATGTTGTTGACTGGAGTGGTTGAACCTGCTGTGAGTGAATGGGCTGCGAATGTTGTTCTCGCTAAGAAGAAAGACGGGTCCTTGAGGTTTTGTATTGATTATCGGAAACTGAATAACCAGACCCGGAAGGATTCTTATCCTCTTCCTAGAATAGACGCCTGTTTGGATGCTTTGTCGGGAGCTGGGTGGTTTAGCACCTTGGATTTGCGAAGCGGATATCATCAGGTCGCGATGGACCCGGGTGATGCGGACAAGACTGCTTTTATCACCAGACGAGGAACTTTTCGTTGGAAAGTTATGCCTTTTGGGTTGTGCAATGCGCCCGCCACTTTTCAGCGACTTATGGACATTGTGCTATCTGGACTTAATTTCGAATTATGCTTGGTGTACCTAGACGATGTGATAATCTTCAGCACTACTGCAGATCAGCATTTGGTTCGTCTAAGTAGCGTCTTTCAGAGACTTAGAGAAGCTAATTTGAAGCTGAAGCCTAGTAAATGTCATTTGCTTAGGCGTACCG
Organism: Lumbricus terrestris; assembly: GCA_949752735.1. Taxonomy (NCBI): domain Eukaryota; kingdom Metazoa; phylum Annelida; class Clitellata; order Crassiclitellata; family Lumbricidae; genus Lumbricus; species Lumbricus terrestris. The sequence continues at coordinate 44,334,888 of OX457037.1, forward strand.
TATCCTTTCTTGGACATATAGTCACAGCTGAGGGTATATCAGTGGACCCATCGAAGGTACAGGCTGTAGCTGAGTGGCCTACACCAGGACATCTGCGGGAGGTTCGCGCATTTCTAGGACTCTGCTCTTATTACCGTAAGTTTATTCGGGGATTCTCTACGGTTGCAGCACCATTGTTTGCACTGACCAAGAAGGATCAACCGTTCTTGTGGGGAAATGAATGTCAGGAAGCTTTTGATCGTCTGAAGGTTGCTTTAACCATCGCTCCAGTACTCAGTTTGCCTGTAGACGACGCTACTTACACATTGGACTGCGATGCTTCGGATCTAGGTGTTGGTGGGGTGCTGTCCCAAACCATTGATGGCGAGGAACGAGTGATTGCCTATGACAGCCGCTTATTTTCAACGGCCGAACGCAACTATTGCGTGACAAGGAGGGAACTGTTGGCCATAGTGCATTTCACTCAGGTCTATAGACAGTATCTGCTGGGTAGACATTTTACACTTCGAACGGATCATGCAGCGCTGAGATGGCTTCAGCGTACTCCGGATCCTATTGGTCAACAGGCCCGATGGTTAGAAAAGTTGGCAGAATTCGACTTCGAAATACTGCACCGGCCTGGACGCAAGCATGGAAATGCGGACGCTCTATCGCGGAAACCTTGTCGACAGTGCCACTGGGAGGAGACGGACTCCGTGGACAACTTTGTCCGGGAAGTGGTTGAGGTTTCGGACGAGAACGACAGTACGAAGGACATCAAAGACTCACAGAAGGAGGATCCAGTGCTGCGTTTGGTCAGAACTTGGCTAGACGAGGGAATGCCAAGTCTGCAAGAAATCCTACAGGAAGAAGAGGCTGTAAAGATCTACTGGCATCAGCGGGATCTGTTATACTTGAAAGAGGATGTGGTCTACCGACGGACACCGGACGAACTGGAACCGGTACTTGTGCCGAGGAACCTCAAGGAAGATTATTTGAGACTGGCGCATACTGGTCTAACTGGTGGACACCTAGGTGTCAGGCGAACCCGATGGCAGGTTCGGAGACGGGCCTACTGGGTCGGATGGTCCAAAGATGTAAGGAGGTTCTGCCAACACTGTGGACCCTGTTGCCAGTACCGGCGGGGTGCACTACAGAGACAGGGGCCCTTACAGGTCATGCCGTGTGGAGAGCCATGGGAGAGAGTAATTGTGGACGTCACGGGTCCTCATCCTAGAAGTAGGAAGGGCAACACTTACATCCTGACCATGATGGACAATTTCTCAAAGTTCGTCGAAGCTGTTCCGATGGCGAATCAGGAGGCAACCACAGTTGCGAAGGCACTGGTGGAGACAATTGTCGTCCGATACGGAGCTCCGCTACAGATTCTAACGGACCGTGGAAAAAACTTCGATGGAAGGGTATTTCGGGACATGTGTAAATTGTTAGAGGTGGACAAAGTACGGACGTCCAGCTATCGTCCGCAGTGCAACGGGATGATCGAGCGTTTTCATCGCACGCTCAACTCCATGTTGGGAAAAGTGGTAAGCGAGAATCAACGAGATTGGGATGAACACCTCCCGTATGTGGTGGCAGCGTATCGCGCATCGATTCATGATGTGACCGGGTTTTCGCCGAACTACCTTATCTTCGGAAGAGAAAATAGGACGCCACTGGATCTCGCGTACGGACCACCAGAAGCATCGGATGCGAACGAGTCTACTTATTCGGTCTACGTGGCCGAGCTGTCGGAAAGGTTCGAGAAGGCCTACACCGTTGCGCGCCAGAGTCTTAGAAAGGGCGCGGAGAGACGCAAGCACGCCTACGACTTGCGTGTGCGGCCTGCAAAGTTCGAGGAAGGAGATTGGGTCTACTATTTCAGTCCACGGAAGTTTGTGGGACGCAGCCCGAAGCTGCAACAGAACTTCACTGGTCCCATGATGATCGTGCGGGCGTGTGGCCCCGTCAACTACCTTCTCCAGAAATCGCCAAGAGCTAAACCCTTCGTGGCGCATGTTGACAAGCTCCGTCATTGCTATGGACGGACAAAAGGGCAGTGGAACGAGTCGCCTGCAAAGACGAACGAAGGATCATGCGTCAAAGCAACGGACAGCGCTACAGCTTCTTCCAGCCGTCAGCCGCGTCACCGTTGGAAAGAAACACTTACGAAGGAAGCCTCTTCGGGACGACGACGTACCGACGTCAGCGATGGTGCGACGGCTTCTGCCGTCGACCGGCCAAGGACCAGGTCCTTTGCATCACGAAGAGAAGCAACGGAAGCAACGGAAGCAGATTCGGACGGAGCAACGACGGTCTCAAGCAGACCTCGTCGGGCCGTTCGTCGGCCTGTCCGGTTCCAGTAAAGTGTACGGGGATGACGGCGCACGTTTCCTCTACGTCCGCGACGTCTACTCCTCTTCGTGCGCGCATGGACGTGCGCGTGGCTTCATCGTCGGCGCGCTTGTGTGCGCGCGTTCTTCCTCGTCGTCTACTCCTCCTCGGCGCGCTTGTCTGCGCGCGTTTCCTCTTCGTGCACGCATGGGTGTGTGTGCGAGCTTTTCGTCGGCGCACGTGTTTACGTGCGAGCGCGCCTCGATGCGCCGATGTCATCTTCCCGCCTACGGCTGCCTAGCAGCATCGATCTGCCTGGGTCGCGCGCGTGCGTGTCCCGTTCGCCTATAAAAGAACCTCTCTGGCCGCTGATCTGCGTCAGTTGGAGAAGATGGCAACCAAAGAGATTCGTCGCTGTTCCGGCTGCGGTCAAGTTTTTGTGGGGACACAAGCATCTCAAAGGATCTTGCAACATGAAGCAAAGTGCCGCGTTCTTCGGATTCGCTCCGCCAGACTCGTCTCGACGGCGCCTGCTGCCCTGGGCGCCGAACCGGTCGCTGGTGCGCATGAACCGGGTGAACAGCCTGACGTCTCGCTCGGATTCGATACCGACTTCCCTCTAAGCGTGCCCGACCCGGTTTTGGACTCTGTTCCAGATTCGGTTTCCCCTCCTATGACCAGGGAGGAGACTGCTCGCATTGTGAGACTGGGTCGCGCGATGGCTTCAACTATGACCATCGAGCAATTCGTGCAGAGGATGTTGGACCTTTATCCTCATTGGTCCATCGACCTCCTTCGTGGAGTTTTCGACGGTTGCCTACCCTCGTCTCCTATTCCCAATCCTTCGACGACCCCGTCGAACGAGGACGTGATCTGGATAGACGACGATTAAAGAATGACTACGAAAGAAGAAAAGAAAGAGAAGAATCGACAGTTTCTGCTTTGAACTTGGTGCGACCCTTGTGCGAACACTATGGACTTTTAATTAATAGTCGTAAGTACGGCTTTGCGATTTCTTTGTACTAAACTGAACTCTAATAAGTGCTGCTAATCGATTTCGTGCGATGGACACTGAATTGCTTTATTTCTTCTACATTGAGAACAGTTTGCTGTTTGGACTTTTATCTCGTAAACTAAGTTTTTTTTAATGCGAATTTTTGTGATTGCGTTCGAACTTGTGAACTGTATTGAGTCGTATAGTTAAGTAGTTGGGACATTGTGTTCGTTCCCTCGTGTTATTGTGCAATGCCGTGTTTAGTTTGCTCCAAAATGGGACTTTTGGATTGCTTTTGGGGGAGGCATGTGGAGACTTGGACTAATGCATTGCATGGACGCACTGTGTGTTGACAGCCTTAGACCGTTTTATTTTTGTCCGCCTGCTTGTCTGCCTCCGTCCGCCTGTGCGCTGCATCCGCCTATCTGCTGCATGCACTGACTCGCCGCTAGCGACTGCAGCCGACCGGTCTGGCTGGCACGCATCGCGCTCTGTCTGCTATAAAAGGGCAGGATTTCGCTGTTCGCCACCGACTCTCTGGTTGGCCACGAAGCGGACTAGAGGGCCTGGCACTTGATACACGGTAAAACGTGAGTTCGAGTGGTAACCGACTTGCTTTCGGACGGCCTCGAAGCTGACCGATCGCGCTGCCGCTCGACACACGGTAAAACGTGAGTCCGAGTGGTAACTGACTGACAAGCGACTTCAGACGGCCTCGAAGCCGACTGGTCGACTGGCACCCAACGCACGGTAAAACGTGAGTCCGGGTGTGGACTGACTACCAACTCCTGGTAAGGCCACGAAGCTAACCAGAGAGGCTGGCACTTGATGCACGGTAAAACGTGGGTCGAGTGGTGACTGATTATGAGAGTGGGTGTCGCGGCTCCTATTGATCTTGAGTACTTAAGCATCGGTCTAGGAGTTCCCTACTCTCATTAGAGGGGTTCGAACCCTCCGACGGCTGACTACAGACTGACGATTGACCCCGACTGCGGGAGGGATTCTGCGGATCGCTGCGGTCTACCTTTGGTCCCATTTCCAGTATCGCTTCTGTTTCGTTTGTACCTTAATCGCCTTGTGTTTTGGAAACCAATAAATCTGTTTGAAACCTTAACCTGGTTAGTCTTTAGTCTACCGCTAAAGCCGGACCCGGATATATTTACACTTACGGGCTAGGGGTGGTGCTTTGGTCTCCTGGTGTAATTTGCCCAACCTAGTTCCGCTACACTATTCCTTCACGTCTTCAAAACAAAAGCAAAAGAACGTCGCTGTCTAATTTGTCGTCTGCTCAGACAACTAGTCATAATTATGGACTTTACAAATCCCACTTAGCTTTGTGAAACAAGAATACGCATATATGCCTACGCACACATACACACACAGCGCCTGCGTATGGATGCCTCTGCTTCCTGTTCTAAATGCGATTATGCAGAAATTAAGTCACTGAGGTGTATATGAATCATACACACATATATACGTACGTGTGTGTGAGTGTGTGTGTGTTGTGCGTGTGTATGTGTGTGTGTGTGTTGTGCGTGTGTGTCAACAAGTCGCATTTTGATATAGGGACAGAAAAATTGATAGATAGCTAGGTAAATGGGTAGAGATATATACATAAATGAAAAATGATATACAGGGCAGAGAATTAATGCATTTTTCATTGTTTTTTATATTCTCGATATATTACAGAAACTTTCCCTCAATAATTATTGATATCAGGTCATATTGTTCTTCTTCTCAAAATCCTTTCAGATTAATTTTAAATTTCCCGTTACCTCACACCTTGTATACTATAGAAACTGTACATTTGAGCCTTTTACCATCATTGATCTATAATTATGTCAACAAAGCCTTCGTTGGTTTCAATTCTTCTGCCGTTTCTGATCTTCCACTCTATTTAACCAGAACCACCAGTGTTTAATCTAGACGTCTCTGGGGGGGGGAAGTTCAAAGTGAAAATTGAAATGATATTGGTTTTTAGTTACTGTTTTCGTCATTGTTTTACATGAAGTGTTATAATATACCATGATACTATTTATTATTATATGATTATAGTGACATTATTTACTACTATAATATATGATACTATCATGTTAAGATGACACCTTAAAATACTGCCATTGCAATGTGGAAATTCAAAAATTTTCTAATGGGTCACTCAAAAAGTACAGTTATTTTGTTAAGACGACACCACAAAATGCTGCCATTGCAATGTGAAAATTCAAAAATTTTCTAATGGGTCACGGAAAAAAAGTACAGCTATTTTGTTTAGACGACACCTTAAAATGCTGCCATTGCAATGTGGAAATTCAAAAAGTTTCTGATGGGGAGGGGTGCATCCCTTCTCCATGCCCCTCCCCCTCCCAGTCTCGGTGCTACACGCATCACGAGCGTCCTTCGGACGCTCAATTGTCCCCCCCCCCCAGAAACCTCAATTCCCCCAGAGGAGGGGGACTAGATTAAACACTGCAAAACCACCATCGGATCTTCTCTCCTTCTCTCCTCTCATGTTCAAGTCACGCACTACCGCTAGCTCTCACTTAAGCTTATAAACTCGATCCTGCTGCAGTCTGCTTCTTTTCTCATCAACCGTCGTTCCATGGTTAAACCATCTGCATGCATAAGATTCCGACAAGTCATTTTCACGATATACTGCGCTATAGTATACCGTGCACAATGAAATGAATCTCGGTCCCAGAAAAGGATGCGTGCATCTTGCAACAAGACCTTCTACAAATTTCTTCTCTGTTTCCTCAAACTCGACCTCTGCTTTAACCCAGAAAACTCCATTACTCTAAGTGACCTTGCTTCCTGCTCTCGCCCTCCTCAGCTTGGTGCCTTCAATAAACCTCGATCTGATGCATCTGTAACGGTAGTAACCCTTCGTTCACATTAACCATTTAAAACATGCTGCTGCTGCTGCTGCTGCTGCTGCACATAGGCGTCTTGAATACGGTGAGTACATCTACATGTACAAGTCCATGGCACGTACTATACTAACTCAAATCGCTGATGAATATTTCAGTCGGCATCCAGCACATCCGTCGTTCGCGAATTCGCCTGCTGCACGAGTTGGGTGAGGGTGAGTTCGGTAAGGTCTACCTTGGTCTCTGCCAGGGTCTGATGCAACCAGATGATGTGACGATGGTAGCAGTGAAAGCACTCAAGCGTGACTACATCGATGACGACGGCGACGAAACATTCACAGACTTCGAGCGAGAGTCGGAACTGCTGAGTGGAATGAGACACGAAAACATCGTCACCTTCTACGGAATCTCAATCGATGCAAGTCCACTCATCATGGTCCTTGAGTACATGGAAAACGGTGACCTCAACAAATTCATACGGTACTTTTCCATCACTGACAAATCGGGCGCTATATTATACAGTATACAATATACAATTATACATATTATACATGGATCATGTGTAGAAGAAAATATGACGCGATTGAAAATGACGAGAAATCGAAGTCTGAATAATTTGCATCGCACATAATTTGCAGATTCAGTTGAGGCCAAAATAAGACGAGATCATTTCTACAGATTTTATGACGTCATTCTGAAATCGGGGGCCTAATGATTTAATAAGTTTTCACTAGTACGGTCAATGAGACGCTCCTCTTGACTTGTTCTTTTGCTGTCAGGCAATAAATGACGTTTACCGGAACGTCTTGAGCGGAGGATCATGCCATAATTATCTGTAGTGAATGCTTCAAGAAGCTGCAGATCTCCAGCAGCTTTATAACAGCTGGAGATCTGTTGACATCTGTGCTGTCTTTGTCAGTTTATAGTAGGCTATATATAGACTCAACTTCTACCTTAACACATAGGCCTATTATACTAAGCGTATTCCGCTGCTACATGTAAGTCCTGATAACTAGATTGACAGCAAGACCGTTGTGAAAACAAAATCCGTTTGGTAGGCTTAAGGTCTGCACTGTGCATGCAGGTAGACAATGAGACTAATGCAACTTTAGATATTAGAACAATTAAATATACATGTATACTAGCAAAGTATTCATTCTGGTGGCATCTGGTTCCGTGAGTGCTGTGAGTGTGAAATTGGCCGTGTTTTTTCTGAAAGGTCACGTGGTCCGGATGCGGTGATTCTCGGCAACGCAGACGTTGCTGTCGTCTTGACAACCGCTGAGCTGCTTTACATGGCGTCTCAGGTTGCAGCCGGAGTGGAGTACATGACGTCACAGCATTTCGTCCACCGAGACCTGGCGACGAGGAACTGCCTCGTCGGCCAGAAGCTCGTCGTCAAGATCGGAGACTTTGGAATGTCACGTGATCTCTACAGCTGCGATTACTACAAGGTCAGTCCTCCTCCGTTCGTCCTCTCTTTCTGCACTATGCTTCCATTCTCTTCTCTCTCTGTCTCTCTGTCTCTGTCTCTCTGTCTCTCTCTGTCTCTTTCTCTTTCTGTTTCTCTCTCTCTTTCTCTGTCTCCCGCGCTATATCTGCATGCTTATGAAAAACTTGGCCATCCATTGCAAGTCATATGCGTGATTTAGCTTAATAGGTCAAGTGATCAATCAATCAATCACATCAATTTATATAGCGGTCCCATATAACATTATTTAGTTAATAAACCTCTACGTACAAATGTCACAAGATGGACACATACATAAAGACTGACTATTTCATGTTAACACTAAAACTGTAACAAGGGGGATATTTTAAAGATTGTAGCAAAAAGGGTAGTCTTAAGGACACTTTCAAAAGCTGCAAATTGAAACAGGTATCTGTTCAGTTCAAAATATAGCAGACTGACTGGGTCTTCTGGTGAAAGTTGGGCTTGTATTTGATGAAAGTTTAATTCAATATAGGCCATAGGCCTACATCAACACTTTCTCCGGCGTTCTCCGCATAACCTAGGCCTACATATTAAAATGTAGACTATTACCGGTATAAAGTCTATGCAATAACCTCAATACATTTTGCATTACTAGCAATTTCTATTTTATAAGATAGGCCATCAACGACTTATTAGCAAAATAGCAAAGTTCTGATAAGTTGCTGGGACCGCAAAAATTTCACTCGAAACTTCGAATGCTGAGCCAGGCTTCAGCAAAGTAGGCCTATGGATTGTTTTGCAGCCAATCTATGTGCAATGTAGGCTTACATGTACGTTTCCCATTTACATTACTTAGGTTGGTGGTGAGACATTGCTTCCGATCCGCTGGATGCCACCGGAAAGTTTTCTCTATCGGTCGTTTACAATCGAATCAGACATCTGGAGCTTCGGAGTTTTACTGTGGGAGATATTCACCTACGGAAAACAGCCTTGGTATGAACTGTCCAATAATGAGGTAATTATGCGTCATTAGGCTGCGCATTCTTCTTCTTCTTCTTCAGGTCGTCGTTAAATTTTATATCTCAATCTGTTTCTGGATTCCTCTGATTTTCACTGTGGATGATTTGAACGATCCAACTGAATGTGGTAAAAACCCGAGTGTAGGCCTAGTGAGACGGAAATATTTCTACATCTGTAACAGATCGATTAATGAATGTCTGGCAGATTCTATTAGAACCACGTCGCTCAGATCGGCTTCAGCCATTCAGATGACTATTGTATGCGTTAATTTTTATAGCTGGGGTACCGGCGTTGCCCGGAAAATTTAGGATTCGCTCCGGTCCCGATCAATTCCTTACTTCCCCATCCTCACTGCCGGCTCCCCAACCGCTCGTTTCCCACCCCCACCCAACCCCACCCACCCCGCCCCACCCTACTCCACCCACCCATGCCACCCCACCACACCCACACCAATCCACCGCACTCCACCCCACCCTCACCCCAGTCCCACCCACCTCACCTCCACCCACCACACCCCACCCAATCCTCTCCACTTAACCATCCCCACCTCACCCCGTCCGCACCCCACCCACCCACCCAACCCATCCAGTGAAGGTTTGCAGTGAGAAGCTGAAAAAATGTGGAAATGCATCGCGGTGGAACGACGAAAATTATGGTTTCCCCCCCTCTTACTCTGGTCCCCATGGTGGTAGAAATTCGCCAACCCCTCCACGGGGTATCCAATGCCGAGACCGACAGAGTAGTGAAGGTTTGGAGTGAAAAGGTCAAAAACTGTTTAAATGCATCCCGGTCAAACAAAGTGTGACAGATACACAGACACCCAAAATCTTCTCTTTATTTATATTCAGGGTGGGCCAGAAAAGACCCCTACGGGTTTTTGCCAATTTCTTGGCCAGAAGTAAGAATATCGAAATGAAATTTTACATTCTTAAAGACAATTCATATTTACACATCATGGCCAGATTTCATCAAAATGTTTCAAACAGAGCAAAAGTTATATCACTTTTAGTGTGGCCACCCACCGTTTTTTGACGATTCAAAAACTGATTTTATTAGGCCTAAGTCTCATCTCAAATAATTGTTATCAAATAGCCTTTGATAATGCCAAATGATCATTATTATTACTATTTAAAAAAGGAACAGGGTTCCAGCGTAGATGCGCGTCATTGTGAAGTCACTTAGCAAGATGGCAATCAAGTTTTTAAATGAGGAATCTGTCAGATTAATAATTTTGCTATTAAACCAATAAAATTCAAATTTCTAAAACATGAAAATGGCCAAAGTGTCAATGACAGACAAAATGTGTATTCAGACACCAGGTCCTCTTGAGCAAGATCTTAGAGGTATAAGGCTATGAGCAACAGTGAGAGCGCAAAAATTAAGAGTTAAGCTGAGAGTTAAGAGATTTGCCGTAGCCTACAATGAAAGGAGATCGGCTCAATGCCTGGTTTCATTGAGAATGCCAATGGCCCAAATCTTCGGATTTGAACCGAATGGATTGATAATCAATTGCGGAGAGCTACATGTACAATTGTACATGTATGCTGGAGAAATATCACAATCTGCAACCAAGAGCGGTAAGAAAATTGATGAGCGCTGATATGGGAAGATTTGCAAGAGCTATGCAGTTTTACATTGGGTATCCAAGGACGTCGTCAGCTACGCTCCGCTGATAAGAGAGTCCCCTTAGTTCAGAGGTTCCCAAACTTCTCTGGCTCGGGACCCACTTGGGAATATTTTTTCTGTCTCTGGACCCACTAAACAAAATTAGGTACAGAGTACTAAACTAACACTAACTAAGGATTGCTTCATAAATCGGGATTAAGATATGCTGATTTACATCCAGCATTTAGAAATTACCACATTTAAAATAGTAAAATTTAACTTAAGAAAAAAGCCAACATTTATTGCAATGCAAGCAACTGTTATATCAATGTAACAGTAACTAATCGTTAAATTTAAACTTTTAAACAGTTTGGACGGTTTCATGCTAGCATTCGCAAGAATTTCCAAACAAATCACACACTGAGGTCTTGGTTCATCGCCTGAATCAGTTGAAATAAATCCGAATTTCAGATATGAATCATAATATTTACGTTTCGGCGGACATGCCTTCTTCGTACTCGGAAGTCGATTATCAAGAGTTGAATTAACATCATCGTCCGACTCCGACTCTGAGCTATGACCACTCACACATGTCAAAGATTCTCGTTTTCGTTTCAAAAATTTATCCATGTTTTTTCGCAAAGTTTTAAAAAATGAAAATAAAATTTTTGAAATTTAAATACACGTTGTTTATTTTTGAATGGCAGACTTTTTATTAATCATGCTTAGTCTCGTTGCTAAGTCTCGTGCACTGTTTCCAGTTCACATACACGCACAAGTAGAAGCTAGTTATAGCCCAACCATAGTCAAATGTTGTTTCACTAGTTATAACGGAATAATAAAGTATGACGTTTGAGGGTTACTGGAATAAATACTGAAATTAACAGAGAAATAAGAAGAACTTTCGCGACCCACTTGCCAAAGCTCTGCGACCCACTTTTGGGTCGCGACCCACAGTTTGGGAAACGCTGCCTTAGTTCCTTTTGCTCGTACTACTACCATGAAGAATCGAGCTTTTTCTGTGGTTGGCCCAGTGGTCTGGAATGGCTTTCCTATTGAGCTACGCCTACATCCTGGGACTCTGCCAGAATCCTTCCTTACTAAACTTAAAACTGTTCTTTTTGGGCGCGCTGGAGTCGGGAGCGCCTCTGAGTAGTTTTTTTTGAAGGAGCGCTATATAAATGTCCGAATGAATGAACGAATTTGCCTTTGGGACGCATCAACAGGGCCGTCAAGAACTTTGCAAAGAGACTCAAAAGAAGTCTTGGCACAGGTGGTGGGCACATTGAAAACAGGTTGTGAATCACTATCAAGTTCATTTCCAAACAGTTATTTGAGATGTGAGTTAATAAAATGGTTTTTTACTCCTTTTTGTTGCGTTACGTTTTTGAATCGTCAAAAACCGGTGGGTTGCCTCACATATAACATTTGTTCTGTTTGAAATATTTTGTTGAAATCTGGCCGTCATGTGTAAATATGAATTGTCTTTAAGACTGTAAAATTTCATTTCGATATTCTTACTTCTGGCCAGGATATTTGCAAAAAACCGTAGATTTTTGCCCACCCTGTAGATGTTGGAAGAAATTCAACATACTTTGCCTCTACCACCTATCACTACCACTATCATCATTTGTTCTTGATGCCAGGAAAGTAAATGGCTTCGATTGGTACTATAGTAACTGATAATCCCCAGCTTATGGGGATTTGCAAAGTCCTGTGCCCTTCTAAGACCCGATTTAGTGCGTGTCCTCTTGTCTTCGTCTATCTTGTTCATCTAGCCTATAGCTTAGTCTCGGTCTTCGTTTGTTTCTCTTCCGTAGTATCGTATGATTCGTATCGTATCTAAAAAGATTATGGAGCGTCTCTCGTAGCATAAACTATTCAGAGGCGCTTTCACCACAGAAGCCCCTGGGGAAAAGAAAATGTCTTGAGAGAGCGAGAGGAGGATGTGGAAAAGAGACATTGAGCTCAGTTCATAGAAGAGGGGAAGGTCGTTTCACGTGCAAGAACGTGTGCGGGAGTCTATTGTTTGATGAGATAAACTTCAGATAAAGCACGGACCACAAGAAAAAAGCCTGTTATAGAGGAGAGTCCTTGGATACATCTTCGTCGTGCTGAAGTGTCGTAAAGAAAATCATGCAAATCACGGAACGCATAATGTATGAGACATATAGGCAAAAATATGAGAGTTCAGAAGACGACTTGAGCATTTACCTACATCACATTCACACAGAGGTGATCAGGATGCTATCAATCCAGCAATTAGGTTTCGACAAATTCCTTTGTTTATCCGATGACCTGCGTGATTGAAATGCTGTGTGTCTCTTCATCGGACTATACTTCACTGTAGGAATACTTATGTACACTGTAGTGTAGCTATTGTAGACATATATCATCTATAGCTCATCAAATGTAAAATGCACTGACATACATGTACATAGATAATAGTAAAGAGTTGGTATTCCACCAAACTCATTTCCTCAAGCGAGCAAACGACATGCAAGCAAGTATAGTATACAATTCAACGTGCTGATCTTTAGCATGATCAGCCGCGTTTAATTGGACATCATCATCATCATCATCATCATCATCATCATCATCATCATCATCATCATCATCATCAAATGTAAAATGCACTGACATACATGTACATTAGACTGGTCCACAAAATTCATCTAACAGATTTCAGTTCTCCACAAGGCTTGTTTTGTTCCTTATCATGATTGTAATAATCACAAAAAATTTTAATGAAAATAAATGAAATTTAGAGGTCAACCCATTTGACACTTTTTATGTTATCTGGACAGAAGTAGATAAATTGTTCTGCAGTGGTTAATGTACGACCTGAGCGACATTGAGCGATGTCTGGGGGGGGAGATGTAACATATGTGAACGATGACTCTTCGATATAGGGTCTGGGTAGTGTTGTTTCCGGACTTGACTCGTGTTCACATCATGTCGTCTTTTGTGAATTAAACATATTAAATAATGTTATACGAACATTACATGGCGCAGTCGACAATTAATAATTCTTGCAAGAATTGTGATACGAACCTCTTCGAACGTTTTGAGAAAATTTAAACAGAAATTGTAGTCGGATGTTCGGAACAATGGCTGACTCATACAATAAAGGATTTCAACCGCCCGCGTCGTTGAAACTCGATGGGGGAAATGTACACTGTGTCCGGATAAAAAGTAGACCCCAAAAGAAAGTGTCATAGCTCGGTCAAAACTTTTAGGATTTGTCTGAAATTTTAAACAGAGCAACAGTGACCAAACTTACACGAGATCCTAAAACCGATTAGAAATATTTGTGAGTTTGTCAAAGTTATGAGCGTTTAAAATGCAGCACCAAAAAATTGAACTTTCCAACATGGAAAACCTGAAAAAAGTGAAATTCAGCTATATCCGGTGTTCAAAATGTCCTTCTTGTTCACGAACACACTACTGTAGACGTAGACGCTACTGTTTGATGGTCCGGTCGATGATCACCTGGTCAAACATCTGCCACTCTTCAATCAGACGCGCCCTACGCCCTATACGGTTATCGATGCCATGAATACGCGTGAACGAAAAACGCGCTCCTCCAGTAAATGCACCTGGTACTCCAGATCGAGGCCTGGATTGCTGGGCGACCACAGCTGGGTGGTATGAAGCCGAGTGTATCCCTGGACAACTGCTACGTCTACTGTCGTGTGTTCGTGAACAAGAAGGACATTTTGAGCACCATATATAGCTGAATTTAACTTCTTTTCAGGTTTTCCATGCTGGAAAGTTCAATTTTTTGGTGCTGCATTTTAAACGCTCATAACTTTGACAAACTCACGAATATTTCTAATCGTTTTTAGGATCTCGTGTAAATATGGTCACTGTTGCTCTGTTTAAAATTTCAGACAAATCCTAACAGTTTTGACCGAGCTATGACACTTTCTTTTGGGGTCTACTTTTTATCCGGACACAGTGTAGAAGAAGCGTGGAAGGTATGGCTACAGAAATTTGAATTATTTCTTCTTGCTTCTCGATCCGATGAACTTCCGGAAAAAATCCAAGTGGCGATGTTTTTAAGTGCCATTGGTGATGAAGGACTACACGTGTTCAACACATTTAAATTTGAACCCGACGAGGACAAAAACAAAATGAACGTTGTAAAAGCAAAGTTTAACGATTATTGCTCACCAAGAAAGAATGTGGTTTTTGAGCGATTTCAGTTTTGGAAGTGCGTTCAGGCACCTGTTGAATCAATAGATGGATTTGTTACAACCCTGCGTCTCCGTGCCAAAACCTGTGAGTTTGGTGATCAGGAGGAATCATTAATTCGAGATAGAGTTGTCCTTGGGTGCACAGACTCTCGTTTGCAAGAACGGCTGCTTAGAGAACCTGATTTGTCACTAACGAAAGCACTACAGGTTTGCAGAGCAGCGGAAGCCACAGCAGAACAACTGAAGCTGATCAGAGGTGATGACTCAACAGCTATAAATGCACTAAAATCAGAAAAAGATTTTTCGTCCCAAAAGAACGATAAAGAATATAGCTCAAACAGAAGCATTTGTGGAAAGTGTGGTTCCAGGCATCCGCCTAGGCAGTGTCCGGCTTTCGGGAAAATTTGTCATAACTGTAAAAAAGATAATCACTTCGCAAAGATGTGCAGAGCGTCTAGCAGGGTCAGTATGAGAGATAAAAATTCGGAAATATTATCCCGTAGTTCATCCAGAGCAGCCATCCATTCGCTAGAACTTGATGTTCATGATTTTGACATAGGAGAGGTGGCAACAAACTTTTGTTCAAAGGATACGAATCACGCCAATAGTTGGTGGATGGACATAGTAATCAATGGTCAAACAGTCAAATGCAAATTGGATACAGGTGCAGAAGCGAATGTAATGCCAGCCACTGTGTTTGAAAGAATTCCGGGAAAACGTAGGTTACAAAAGACGACATGATGTGAACACGAGTCAAGTCCGGAAACAACACTACCCAGACCCTATATCGAAGAGTCATCGTTCACATATGTTACAGGAGAATTCCATTTCTCAATTACTTCAACACTAGTGTTGGCCTGAGAGTCACCTTCTTGTATGCCCCTCACCATTTTTGGGATTGCCAAGAGTTTTTCCTGACAATTTCCAGTGACAATAATAGATATGCGGTCCATAACTTTCTTTGATCCGTCGATGCTGGGCAAAATTTTGCCTTTTCAGTGAGGTAATAGCAGGCCTGCCAGTGTGCACTTTTGTTCCTCCATTGCAGCTGCTTCTTGTCTCTCTTTTATACCGAACTTCTGGATAATGCGATTTCTGAAATGAATGTCATAACTAATCGCCAGTGTGGCGGCTCCATCTACAAACACAGCATCACGGTCAGGAAGGCCAACACGATACAATGCACCAACTACTAAACTAAAGAGGACTGGAAGATGCTCTTTGATTTTTTTTGAAATAAGGCAGTTAGTAGCAGCAGCTGTGTATGCAGCCATTGTAGAGTGTAGACGAATACGTACTATGACTAAGTGATCTCATACTCATCAATGCAATCACATTCTTCTTCTGAATCCTGACTATAGATAGCAACGCAGAAAGTTCACCTGCTGCTTCATTGCTGCCTTTTGTCTTGCATTCTTCATATCAATTTTCACCATTGTCTTTTTCTCGCCGTTGCCTCTTTCTGCTTTCTTTTGCTGCTGTCTTCAAGTTTACTCCACTCATGCTGTTGGAAAATAGTCTTATCTTTGTATTCGAAGGATTTCCCGATCTTAGTCTTGCAAGATTTCTGTCATCACATCCTTTGAGGCAATATCGAACAATTCTTGAAGATCACCTTTGAACATTGTCTTCTTTCATCCTGTCACTTTCTCTTTTTAATGGTCTGTGAGTTTTCAGAGTTATGTACTTCTGATAAAGCTTTGACAGTTTCCTGACACACCGGACAACCAGCTGTGTTGGTATTCTAGCAAGCACCCAAATACAAATAACTGCATCACAGGCCATTTTTTAACTTTCCTGAAGGGGCCTCCCTTTTAGTAATGTGATGAAACTGAAGCAGTTGCTGTGCATCCAGCCTGCGTGGTAATCTTGCAGTAGATGACCGAGAGACTGGTTTTTCCAATAGCCAGTGCTCTGGGTCGGATCTTAAATTAGACGAAGCTATGTTGGTATAATAACGACGTTTAACACGAGGAAAAGACATTATTAGCACTCAAGTAAAATGTTCAGAATGGGTTGACCTCTAAATGTTGTACAATCAGGCTGAAATTTTACAGAAAGACTATCTACCCCAAGTGAACAAAAATAAGCCTTGTGGAGAAAGAATTCTAAAAACTTAATTTTTTGCCTATGACATGTGGACCACTCTAATGTACATAGATAATAGTAAAGAGTTGGTATTCCACCAAACTCATTTCCTCAAGCGAGCAAACGACATGCAAGCAAGTATAGTATACAATTCAACGTGTCGCTAATCGGCCTATTCGCTATATATTATGTGAAGAATTTCCTCGAGAAACTTTTTCAACTATTTTATTTAAAACCAAATTCAGTTCTCCACCACCAACTCTCAAGTCACTACCGCAACAACTACCGTCGTTCACTTGTCCGTACATCCATACAGCACACACACACACACACATACACCCACACACATGCACACACACACACACAAACACACACACACACACTAATACATCCAGCCTAGGTCACGGTCCATCGATCACAAAAGGTCACTTCGGTGTGCACTCTCTAATGCACCTAAATTAAAGACCGCTAATCGGGCTATTCGCTACACAACACAGTAGGACTGAGTAGGCCTATTCGCCACAATCATCATCATCATCATCATCATCGAAATCCAGTGTTTAATCTAGACGTCTCTGGGGGGAAAGTTCCCCCCCCCAGGATTGACATTTCCCCCCCCCAGAAAAATTTGACGAAATGATATTTGTTTTTAGTTACTGTTTTCATCATTGTTTTACATGAAGTGTTATAATATACCGTAATATTATTTATTATTATATGATTATAATGACATTATTTACTACGATAATATATGATACTATCATGTTGCAACGAGTATAACTTACTGTATATATTTGTATAAACACTATTTTTTCTTAACTAAAAACAAAGATGACATCCCTTCTAGAACAATTTGTCAAAATGATAATAGTTTTTAGGTGCTGTTTACATCATTGCATTACATGAACTGTTATAACAATATACCGTAATATTATTTACTACTATATGGTTGTAGTAAATAATTACAATTATACAATTATATTATGATTGCAATTATAATATATGACGCAATCCTGCTAAAATTAGTTTAACTTACTGTTAAACATCATTGCAACACATGGCTTCTTGATTTTGGTACCGGTAGTTTATTAGTCCTTGGTTGATTTGTGTACCATATGATTTCTGAAAGTGTATCTTGGTACGCAATTCAGGATCATATTGGGAAACAGGGATAAGCTGATTAAAGTGCTTAAAAGTCAGCTTATATAATCACGTCTGTAGTTATTCATTAGAATAACCCAGCAACAGCAGAACTGAGCTGCTGATCTCGATACATAAAGATGTTTTTTATTGTAATTATTATTTTATATATATATATATATATATATATATATATATATATATTGAAATCCTTAAACACTTTATATCAGTACGGCACTGAAATAAGGGAGTTATTTTGCTAAAATGTCATCTTCAAAGTGTACCATTGCAATATGAAAATTCAAAAATTTTCTAATGGGTCACTAAAAAAGTACAGCTATATTTTGTTAAGATGACACCTTAAAATGGTGCCATTGCAATTTGGAAATTCAAAAATTTTCTAATGGGTCACTGAAAAAGTACAGCTATTTTGGTAAGATGACACCTTAAAATGCTGCCATTACAATTTGGAAATTCAAAAATTTTCTGATGGGTCACTGAAAAAGTACAGCTATTTTGTTACGATGACACCTCAAAATGCTGCCATTACAATTTGGAAATTCAAAAATTTTCTAATGGGTCACTGAAAAAGTACAGCTATTTTGTTAAGATGACACCTCAAAATGCTGCCATTACAATTTGGAAATTCAAAAATTTTCTGATGGGTCACTGAAAAAGTACAGCTATTTTGTTACGATGACACCTCAAAATGCTGCCATTACAATTTGGAAATTCAAAAATTTTCTAATGGGTCACTGAAAAAGTACAGCTATTTTGTTAAGATGACACCTCAAAATGCTGCCATTACAATTTGGAAATTCAAAAATTTTCTGATGGGTCACTGAAAAAGTACAGCTATTTTGTTACGATGACACCTCAAAATGCTGCCATTACAATTTGGAAATTCAAAAATTTTCTAATGGGTCACTGAAAAAGTACAGCTATTTTGTTAAGATGACACCTTAAGATGCTGCCATGGCAATGTGGAAATTCAAAATGTTTCTAATGGGTCACTGAAAAAGTACTGCTATTTTGTTAAGATGACACCTTAAAATGCTGCCATTACAATTTGGAAATTCAAAAATTGTTTAATGGGTCACTGAAAAAGTACAGCTATTTTGCTAAGATGACACCTCAAAATGCTGCCATTGCAATTTGGAAATTCAAAAATTTTCTAATGGGTTACTGAAAAAGCACAGCTATTTTGTTAAGATGACACCTTAAAATGCTGCCATTACAATTTGGAAATTCAAAAATTTTCTGATGGGTCACTGAAAAAGTACAGCTATTTTGTTACGATGACACCTCAAAATGCTGCCATTACAATTTTGAAATTAAAAATTTTTCTGATGGGTCACTGAAAAAGTACAGCTATTTTGTTACGATGACACCTTAAAATGCTGCCATTGCAATTTGAAAATTCAAAAAGTTTCTGGTGGGGAGGGGCACATTCCCTCCCCCATACCCCTCCCCTTCCGGTCTCGGCGCTACGCATATCACGAGCGTCCTTTGGACGCTCAATTGTCTCCCCCCCCAGAAACCTCAATTCCCCCCCCCCCAGAGTCGGGGGACTAGATTAAACACTGATCGAAATCCTTGGGCTAAACGCCCGTAGGTGTCCGGCGCCACTCTCTGTTTGAGTCTGTCTCGCGTCATGTTGCCCATCTTCAACCTGTCCGGTCTGCAGGTCCATATATACCATTAACATCTTGAACCAGTTAGACCACCTTGTCTGATGAAGAGAATACTGGGAGAGAGGCACGAAGGACAACCTGGGTTGTCCTTCGGATAGCCCGTAGGCTATGTGTCCCACGCTCTCTCTTCCCGACTCTCTCCACTGGTCTGTCCTGACCGGCCTGTGCATGTCAGCTCCACATCATGACACCTTGAAGCCTCTGGGTCGCTATGTCACTTGTGCCGTGGTTTTTGCGGATTTCAATGGTCTTGGTCTTTTACTGCCAGTGTATCTCCACCCATCTGGCAAACCTTCCTCATTTTATCCGGGCTTAGGACCGGCACAGGGAAGTTGCTGGTTCCCTGTGGCAGAGGATGGATGCAGTTTAACGTCGTGCACAGGACCAACGTCAATTGGACAGGGCCACCGGAAATTTCCCGGTTTCACAGTGGACAGCCTCTGGAACGAAGGCTTTTTGCAAGTGTCTTGTAACTTCTTGCAGAACCTTTTGTAACCTAACTGGCATTGCGTGCTATAATAATAATTATGTTCGCCGATTGTTTAGGTGATACATCAGATCCTGTTGGGCGAGAGACTGTTCTGTCCAAGAGACTGTCCAAGAGACATCTATGGAATCATGGAAGGCTGCTGGTCGCACCATCCGCTCAATAGACTCCCGATGAAACGCATTCGGATGATGCTCGATGATTGTCGCCGTCTCTCATCACAGGAACCTTGCGAAGGAAGAACGGAGAACTCAGCAGCGATCACCGGAACAATGGAAGAAGACCATTTCCACCGCTTTCCGTCCACACACTCCAGCGTCCTGGAGCAGATGGAAGAGCCTAGCTCCAAACAATACCTGGAAGTCATCAACTGATGTCTTTTAATTACACACTGAAACGCAGTCAGACAATGACTGCGGCAAAACTACGGCACAATTAAGACTGCATATAAACATATCTTTCTCTGGTCGTATATCTAAAACTTGAATAGTTGTTGTTAAGTTCATGTTTTTGGTTGTTGGACGTCGCCTCATGAATTCCCTCTCTATCTTTATCTCTATCTGTTCTCGTTCTGTTCAGTTGTTTGTCATCACGTTTTTAGTTTCACTTTCTTCAAATTGCATATCTACCAGTTTTCTGCTTTCCTTTGACGCTGCGTTGTTTTATATCAACTGGAACTCGTCTCTTAATTTTAAAAATGCATCTGATTCCTCTTTAGACTGTTTGTTCATTCGCTGCATTGACCATAGACAGCGGCATGAACAGCTAGCTCGACAGTGCGATATCATTTCGTCTACAAAGCGACTACTTAATTGTAGTGAAAACTGAAAGATAAATATTAAATAAGTATAATTATAATGTTCTCCTGAAATGCTGCCCATATATAGCCTATGACGGCGGTCGCTTAATGTGTCGTGCTTGTTATGTTCATATTATATAGTGACTGCAACCTAAGTGTCCGAAATCGATTTGGCAGAGCCCCCCCCCCCCCGGTATTTTGGGAAAGGACCTCCTGCCAGAGAGATGCATTGCATCACTGTTCGGACACCATTCCATAAGCGTTACGGAAGACGGAGATAGCCTAAATAACCTTATTCGGTGATATCATGGGCGGAGACTTAATTGCGGGGGACGAACGAGTGGCCGAAGGAAGGACACGAAATTTTGGGCGGACGAATGGCTGCAAACTAACCTTCACCTGTCTCGAACCTATTTTAGCGCCTCTGATAAGTTTCGTTTGAAAAGAAGCAACGTAAATAATATTAGGCCTATATGATTACATCAATCTTTACCCTACTTGTTTATTGTTCTTGGCTGAGCGCCTGTGAATAAACTGGTTCCCGCGACTTTGTCTTTGGGCGCTATAGAAATTACGAATTACGATTAGGCCCTACGTTCGTTCATGCGTGCGTAATAAATGCGCAAAATATTCCGTTAGGTCTACATGTGAAGACACCGCATATAATAATAATAATAATTATGAATGATTAAAATAAACTCCTTGTGTTTATTCACAAATATCATGAAAGAAGATGTGCAGAGCAGTCCAGAAAGTCGGAGTTCAGGCACTTCACTACAAGTCATGCTTGGTTTATTCGAATCTCATCAAAGTGGCCTAACTGCATAATGCATATAATGTATATAATGTGCTGCTGGATTCGAGCGACTATTAATTTTTGACTAATGCCCAGATCAACAACATGGCTTTCTTTTCATAATAAGGCTAATGCAAAAATTTCATTGGATAGAATGATGTTCATAATAATTATGTCGTCTTAAACGACGACGACGACAATGCGATCTTGTTATCTTGTTATCTTGTTATCTTGTTATCTTGCTATCTTGTTATCTTGTTATCTTGTTATCTTGTTATCGTCACTGGCCAACAACAACTGCAGCGAAGAGTATGATTGTCATCAAAGACGACCCGTGATGAGATGAGAAAAGTGTCGTGTTGTCTAATTCATTTCGAAGGTGTATGTTGTTGTTTTTGTTGTTGTTGTGTCACTTGCTGCTGTTGTTCGCGACACCTGCGTCATGAAGATCTTCTTGTAGACAGCACATGCGCTGCTGCTGGTGGTGTTGGTAGCGGCGACTGTGGCTGTGGCGGTGGATGGTGGTGCCACCTGTCGTCGGGGGTCGGTGTGGAGGGGGCAGCAGCAGAGGAGGCGGCGAAAAGCGCGGCGAAACTTAACGGACATGACGTTGTAGAGGACGGGGTTGATGGCGCTGTTTGTGTAGATCATGAGTCGACAGAAGAGCAGAAACCAGAGATTCTCGAAACGTTGACGGGCGAATGAATTGTAGACAACGTAGGCTCTGTATGGCAGCCAGAGAATAGCAAAGACACAGACAACGACCGCCAACATCTTCGTTACCTGCGCAGACCACACAATGCACATATATACACTCTGTTACATGCATAATATTTATAATTATTATTATACGCCTTGATTCACATAGGCAGCAACATAAGCTGCAGCGCAATTCCGATCTCCTTGGACAATAATAAGAAATGTGGTTTTGAAGGATTGCTTAGTCGAAAGGCAAACATATTATTATCACCAATGCAGAAGTTGATGACACATCTCCAGGCAATAAATAATAGCCTAGTAAGGATGATAATTAATAAATATTTATTATTACATTCATAATAATGACGACTGACGAGCATTTTTTAAATCTCATGATGGCGTTTAAATGTGTCATTGACTTTGTGTTGATTAATTTTTTGAAAACTCAATCACCTGAATTCGTGAATTAGTTGCACTTCGTTTGACGATGTCTCCCGAGACAATGGTCTTTGTCATCCCATTGTTGTAGTCTTCCTGCGTTCCACTCTTCTTTTTCTTTTCCCTCTTCTTCTTATTCGTGGCATTTGTGTTGGGTGAAGCGCTGCAACATCTAGGACCCTGTGGCAAGCAAGGACTGCTGACCGCCGTGTCTACTGACGTCATAGCGCTGGTGCTTGAGTAGAGAATGCGAGCGATCAGTCCGTACAGAATGCACGTCAGTAGCAAGGGGGCCATGTAGAAGATGACGAGATCGGCCATGAAGTAAGTAAGATAGTAGCTGCGTTCCAACTTGAAGTCGCATGTGTCGATGGTGCTGCCGTCGTCGAAGGTCTTCGTCTTGGCCGTCGTCAGAGCGATCCATGGACCGCAGTAGACGACACCGAACACCCACAGACCGGCGATGATGCGCTTCGCTCGACTGACGGTGCACAGCGTTCGTGCCTTCATCGGATGACAGATGGCGATGTAGCGCTCGACGCTGAAGGCCGTTATGGACAGAGACGAGAGATTGACGCCGAGGTATTGAGAGAAGACCATGACCGAACAACCACCGGCGCCGAACAACGACTGATCGATGATGAGAAAGTATTCGACGATCGTCGGTAGAGGCGCTGACACGAGCAGAAGGATGTCGGCCACCGCTAGAGACACAAGGTAGCAGTTGGTCGTTGTGCGCATGCTCCGTGTTCTCCAGACAACAAAGACGACCATTGCATTGCCGAGCAGACCAACGACGAAGATGATGCAAACAAAGAAGCTGCCAATGGTCTTGTACAGAGGTCCGTAGTACTGAGGAAGTCCACCAAAGACCTGCAGCAGGACCGGCTGCTGATGAAGAGGAACAGGATGAGATAGATGCTCTTGCAGCTGGCAATCATCCAACTGTTGCTGCTGCTGCTGCTGCTGATCGCTTAGAGAGCAGTTGCTCCAATTGAGACTGATGTTCGTCATGTTGTTGTTGTTGTTGCTGTTGTTGTTGTTGCTGCTGTTGTTGTCCATGTGGCTGGTGAGGACAAGAAGTGCTTCTCCCACAGTTGCGTCGTTTTCCATGTTTTAGGTTTTCCCTCTCGTCACATGAATTCCACAACACCTCACAATGAAATCTCGTTCTTCTTTTCTGCTGCGATTAAAGCAATACTCCTCGAACTAATTCTTCTCTCCTTCACTCCGTCAGCAAGAAGCGTCTTTCAGATTGCACACGTTTACAGTTTTCTTCTGCTGTATGCTTTAAATCTGGTTGACTATCTATGAGATCTGCAGTTGTGTGTTTGATGTCGTCGAACTAACTCACAAATTCAGACATTGCTTTATCTGAAAAATCAGATTTAATTCATTCATTTAGCCTGTTCATATTTTACAAGTAGCCTACTTGGGAAAATATAGATGTTTTATAAAGTAGATAGGGGGCCTACTCCTGAGGAGGCGCTATATAAATGTCTCAAATGAAATGAATAGACAGAATTTAAGTCTACAAAATCCAGCTGTCATTGTCTGTAGGCCTACTTCAGCGAATCGCATTATCAATTGCTACTATGACATGTCTAGTGGGTAAATCCGTACCTGCAGTTTGCAGCTGATAGCAATAAGTCAGAAGATCAGACTTCAGCCGGTTGCTCGTTTCCTTCAGAAACGAAAAAACAAAAACACGATTTTATTAAGTCTCACATCAAATTACTGTTGTCAAATGTAAATGTAACTTGGTAGTGCTTCACAACTTGTGTTCAATGTGCCCACCACCAGTGCCAAAACTTCTTTTGAGTCTCTTTGCAAAGTTCTTGATGGACCTGTTAATTAATCTGACAGATTCCTTATTTACCAATTTGATTGTCATCTTTCTAAGTGGCTTCTCAGTGACGCGCAGCTACGCTGGTACCCTGTTTCTTTTTTAAATAGTCATAATAATGATCATCTGGCTGATTCTGGCAATATCAAGGCTATTTGATACCAATTATTTGAGATGAGAAAAAATCGTGTTTTTGTTACTATAAATTTTTTGTTGCGTTTCGTTTTTGAATCGTCAAAAAACGGTGGGTGACCTCACTAAAAGTGGTATAACTTTTGTTCTGTTTGAAATATTTTGATGAAATCTGACCATCATGTGCAGATATGAATTGTCTTTAAGTCTATAAAATTTCATTTCGATATTCTTACTTTTGGCCAAGATATTGGCCAGAATAATTATATTGGGTTTTTTGGTATTTTTTGTTGCGTCGCATTTTTAAATCGTCAAAAAACGATGGGTGACCTCACTAAAAGTGATGTAACTTTTGTTGTGTTTGAAATATTTTTGATGAAATCTGACCATCATGTGTAAATATGAATTGTCTTTAAGACTGTAAAATTTCATTTCGAAATTCTTACTTTTGGCCAAAATATTGGCAAAATACCTAGGGGGGGGTCTTTTTTGGCGCACCCTGTATATATAATTATATTTAGAATTGCGAAACCTTGGAGAAGAAAGACGACATCTGCAATGAAGATTCCAAGGCGAAGAATTTCCGTCTGTCAGTTACTAGAATAGTTTTCCCTCGTTGAATGTATTCAACATGTTCGACGTGTAGCCTATTCTATCTCTCTGCTTTCGCGACAGACAGACAACTGAGGATTGAAAATGGCCGCTGTCTTCGGTCGGTCGACTTCTGCGTTGTACAGAGCAGGTACAACCGCGGTGGTGGGCTACTCTATATGGGACTAGCGCGACCGACGCTCAACATCCATCCACCGTGTAGGGCCACACAACGGGCAGTCCACTCACAGGACACACAGGTCTGGCTTCTGTCGCTGTAGGCTATACGAGACCTGCTATAGTATAGATCTATGTCCGATTTGCGAGGAGTCGCGGAGTTGCCAAGTTGGACCCCAGGCTCCAGCTTCTTTTTTACCCTATGCTTGCAACTTTTGCAAGGCTGAGAAGGAAGTCGGCTTGATCCCCTCAAATTCATTGCCCACCGTTCTACAAAAACGACCCCATAAAGATAATATTATGGTCTCTGGTTGGCCGCAGATATCTTGCATCTCGAGGGCAAAAACGCAATGGTCACTGTTAATTGTATAGATGGCTTGAAAATGCAAAGCGAGAAACTGTGAGCATTGGAGTTTTTCATCGACGTTTCTAAATGTAAATTTCTCTTTTATCTCGTGTATCATTAGTGATTTTGTGGAACGAATTTTCTTAGAAACCAAAAGTATAGTGGTATCAAATGAGGGTCGATTTTACAATGGAGGGATGAGGCAAATGCTCCTCTTGTCCCTAGGTGCGGCGCCTCTGATAACATTATATGGTATCCATTATGACCAATCGACCTGATTTAGGTTGTCTCAGTGGTCCGCTCGGAGATCTCTGGGTTCGATGTTATTTTCATTATATCCTTTGAAGTATTGTCGCAATGATTTGTTTGCTTTCGTTGTATTTCATCTTTCAGTGCAATTCAGTTCTGGCGCTTACGTCTACAAACTTTTCCTATTAGGCTGTTTGTCGGCTTCTTTAACTAATAAAATAATTTTCTTGTAATAATATTATATTCAATCATGTTTATAGAGAAAGAGACATAATATTGTTGGTGGCGCGCTTCTGATCTTATTGATATAATATATATTAGTAGAGCGGCCTGGTGAAAAATTGTTCACTTTGTGATACAAGCATGAAATTTGGTACATACGACGAAAATGTCATAAGAAAAATATTTGGCTATACGGCCATCGCAGATTTGACCCCTGGCCCCAATGGCAGCCATTTTTCAAAATGGCCGACCGATTTACAGATTTTAAATTATATCAGCTTCCAGTGCACTTAGAATCGTCATCTTGGTGTCTAAACATACATAGTTAAGGGCAGGCAATCCAACAGAGCCATTACAAATGTTCCCAGGGCTTCAATGGCGGCCATTTTCCAAAATGGCCGACCAAAATACGGATTTTCAATATCTCAGCTTTCAGTACACTTAGAATCGTCATCTTGGTGTCTAAACACACATAGTTAAGGGCAGGCAATCCAACAGAGTCATTATAAATGTTCCCCATGGCTTAAATGGCGGCCATTTTCCAAAATGGCCGACCTATAAAAGGATACTTCAATATCCTAGCCTCCGGTACACTTAGAATCGTCATCTTGGTGTCTAAACATACATAGTTTGGGGCGAGGATTCCAACAGAGCCATTGCAAATGTTCACCAAGGCTTCAATGGCGGCCATTTTCCAAAATGGCCGACCTGAGAAAGTATATTTCAGTATCCCAGCATTCAGTTCACATAGAATTGCCAATTTGGTGTCTAAACATACATAGTTAAAGGAAGGAAATCAATGGCATAAAATACAAACGTTTCTGTTCACAAGATTTGCAGCCAAGGAGTCAAATTGTGCGGTAAGGTACAAATTTCCTGCTTATTTGAAAATCACATGTTATGGGCTCAGGGTGCGTCAAGTATAAATATAGTATAGTGTAAGCTATTTAGGCCTACTGCATCATACTATTTCTGAAACTTCTGATTGTGTTCATGTTCATTTGGCAATAAAGAAAATTTTTGAATATATGCAATTCAAGATATTATTGATGTTCTCGTAGATGTGTATCGTGACATATTTAAGTCCACATTTGGGGGTCCTTATCCAGACAAAGTACTGACCTCAGAATTATACAACATCAATCACGTCATTCACGGTCGCATAGGCCTCTGCAGAGACAGAGACAAGTACACTGTAGAGTGTAGAGAAACTTTTACACATTTGCACTGTCCCCTACATCCCTTCTCACAGTCACATCTGAGCAGTTCCCGACAGGCACGAGACGCTTCGGGAAGTGTCGTCCACTTCACTTCCCTGCCTCCTTCAGTAATTTGCTGCCACCACAATTGACCACGACATGGTAGCTTAGGAGCAGCTATGAAAATCTGTTCCCAAACGTGAGCTGCCTGGTAGGCGGCTCTCTTTGCGTGTTCAACCAGAGCAACTTGAGTTGGTGGAATGCCATCCATAGGTCTGTCTTTCTGTGCGAACAGTTGCTTCCTTGCCTCATTCACCTTCTTCTCACCACTAGCACGGTTATATAGAAGAACCACAAAGCGCTCAATTATAATTATCGAGCTGATCATAAACAGAGCTGGGAGTTGATGCTAAGGTGCAGAAGGCTGAGGTGACTTTGAATGTCTTTCAAATGTCCCAGACAGTCCTTTTTCCGCAGCCAGCAAAGTATGATACTGTGTCACAATGTGACACGGATGTGACACGGTGTCACATCCGCTAAATGCGTGTAGAAGGGTCATGGCTACACACTTTTCTGGACCTTGGGCATGCGCCATTTCATAGGTTGGTAGGTATCTGAAGCTTCTGCTTGAGGCAAAACCAACCCACAGTTCATCAATGCTCAGCTGCTGAACTGCTGATACGGCCAACACCAACGCGTCAGAGTCAACGGTGCGTATCATCACCTTACGATAACCATGTTTGGTGGCATCAGAGACATGCAGAAAAATCTTGGTATCAGCTCCCTCCTGCAGAGTACACGGAGCAAGTCCAGATGGGTCTCTTTGCCGAGTACAGAGATCATCCATGTGGTAAGTTGGCATTATCTGTCTTCCTGGTTCAATTTCTAGTTTTGCCATAATTTTGCAGACTCAAGTAAGAAAACAACTCTGACTTGTTTTCGTCATTCTTCAGTAAGTCCTGCCCGTTTCTAGGTAGAACACTAGAAGCTTCGACGCACCTTCGACTTCCCTTACTCGCCACACTGCTTGTGTATGTATTCAAGCTGCCACCCACATAATCATTCCGCATAACATCTACTATATGCACATGCTCTAGCTGTCTTGTGATGTAGGGCAAGAAACCACAGGAGGAATAATCTGAAAACGTGCATGCAGTGCCAGGCTTCAGCATGTTGACTATGACGGCTCCATACAGTATATATAGGCCTAAGCGCGTCAACAATTTGAACATATACTTGACGCTCCATGAACCCATAACAGCTGATTTTCAAATAAGCAAGAAATTTTTACCTTACTGCACAATTGACGTCCTTGGCTGCGAATCTTGTGAACAGAAACGTCTGTATTTGATACCATTGATTTCCTTTCCTTAACTATGTATGTTTAGACAACAAGACGACAATTCTATGTGAACTGAAAGCTGAGATACTGAAATATACTTTCTCAGGTCGGCCATTTTGGAAAATGGCCGCCATTGAAGCCCTGGTGAACATTTGCAATGGCTCTGTTGGAATCCTCACCCCAAACTATGTATGTTTAGACACCAAGATGACGATTCTAAGTGTACCGGAGGCTAAGATATTGAGGTATCCTTTTTTAGGTCGGCCATTTTGGAAAATGGCCGCCATTTAAGCCATGGGGATCATTTATAATGACTCTGTTGGATTGCCAGCCCTTACCTATGTGTGTTTAGACACCAAGATTACGATTCTAAGTGTACTGAAAGCTGAGATACTGAAAATCCGTATTTTGGTCGGCCATTTTGGAAAATGGCCACCACTGAAGCCCTGGGGACATTTGTATTGGCTTTTTTGGAATCCTCGTCCCTAACTATGTATGTTTAGACACCAAGATGACGATTCTAAGTGCACTGGAAGCTGATATAATTTAAAATCTGTAAATCGGTCGGCCATTTTGAAAAATGGCTGCCATTGGGGCCAGGGGTCAAATCTGCGATGGCCGTATAGCCAAATATTTTTTCGTCGTATGTACCAAATTTCATGCTTGTATCACAAAGTGAACAATTCCTTCACATTTTGGTTCCAGGCGGCTCCACTATATCAAAGTCCTTCACTCACAATTGCTCAGCGCTTCGGCGTGAAACTCCGATGCAGTGTCCGCTCTGCATTCGGGAGCGCCTCTGAGTAGTGAGAGCTTGAAGGGGCGCTATAACAAGTGCATATATATATATATATATATATTATACAGAGCCGCAGACGTAAGCCATTCAAGAGTGAAGATTAAGACGTTTAGTTATGTCTGTCCCTTTAATCGGACGTTTTATTAGTTTGTCTTAGATCTCTATCGTAAATTATGTGTTGTTCTTAGGTCGCTCGACTGTCTGCGTACACGATGATCTCCACGGACCGTCCATCGGAGGAGGAGGAAAACGAGAAGGAGGAGAAGAAGGAAGAGGAAGAGGATGATGAGAAGGAGGAAGAGGATGAGGAAGAGGAAGAGGAGGAAAACGAGGAGGAGGAGAAGAAAGAGGACGAGGAGGAGGAAGAGGATGGCCAACATAATTATGTATTGGGCTATATATAGGTCTATCTTTGCTCCTCGGCTAGATTAAGTGACCTGAAGTGACCGCTCTGCAGCCTCCTTTCTCTACAGCCTCCTTTCTCTACAGCCTCCTTTCTCTACAGCCTCCTTTCTTTACAGCCTCCTTTCTGGGAAGCTTATCTGGGTTAATAACAGGACATTGGCGTGTACTTTATTTCCAAAGATTGGGGTCTAGTCTATAATTATACACTATACAGGCTGTAGGGAAATGGAGGGGAAAAGGATGCGGGGTAGACCAAGAACAATGTTGCTGGACTGGATGCTGACAGAGGATGGATACAGTGAACTGAAGATAAAGGCACAGAACAGAGAAGAGTGGCGTCATTGGACATACGAACCTGCCTGAGGGCAGAGAACGTCAAGAAGAAGATACAGGCTGTAGCCTACTTAGACTTAATTGAGTCAACAAATCTCTGTTCTTTATCTTAACTCTCGGCGCCTTACAAAGTGAATATTTTGAAAGCGAAATATTCAAATATTCAATCTCAGATAATGCATTCTGAATATACACGCACATAGAACATTAGAGGACCAGATCACATTAATGATCTTCTCTCTGTGCAGCATTCGAGGTAGGTGCGGATGGCCTCACGGTGCCGACCGAGTAGGCCTACATTAATATAGTATATAATTATTGGCACTTTGGTCAAACTGATCATGCGGCGCCCGCCGCCCGCCCGCCCGCCCGCCCGTCCGCCCCCCGACCGTCCATCCGCCTGTCCGACGGTGTCCGTACATCCGTTCGCACGTCCGTCCATACGTTCGTCCGTCCGTCCGACCGTCCGTTCGTCCGTCCGTCCGACCGTCCGTTCGTCCGTCCGTCCGACCGTCCGTCCGTCCGTCCGTCCGTCCGTCCGTCCGTTCGTCCGTCCGTCCGTCCGTTCGTCCGTCCGTCCGTTCGTCCGTCCGTCCGACCGTCCGTTCGTCCGTCCGTCCGACCGTCCGTTCGTCCGTCCGTCCGACCGTCCGTTCGTCCGTACGTCCGACCGTCCGTTCGTCCGTCCGTCCGACCGTCCGTTCGTCCGTACGTCCGACCGTCCGTTCGTCCGTCCGTCCGACCGTCCGTTCGATCGTGCGTTCGATCGTTCGTCCGTCCGACCGACCGACCGTCCGCGCATAGTGTAGACTAACTTACAATGTATGTGTCCATTGTAATAATAATAGTGATATGAGTAGAACGAGGAGGAGACGGATGCCAACGGGTTTGTATGGGTTTGACAGAAGTCATGAACTGTGATTTCTGCCTGATTTACGTCTTCAATATCTGCCTTTGCATGCAGGCTGGACACTTTGGTCAAACTGCCACATACAGACAGCTGCAGCTGATTCGCAGAAAAGCTTACGGTTTGCTTCGAATAAATTGGTGCAATATTTGCTATTGAATGAGGCAGATGCGAGCTGTGGGCGTGTTATTAGATGCAATGAGGTGGTTATGGGGTTCGAGAAAGATAAACCTCCAACACAAAAACACGACCAGATCATCTAAATACCTTATTGAATTTCACCAGACATTAATAGCATATCTCATTCATAAATTTTGATATAGCAGAATGAAGGCAAGTCTTAAGATCATCCCATGTAGATAAATCTCATAAGGTGTCGTCCATAAAGGACGTCCACAGAAAAATGACCTTCTCTGTGTCCCTCCCTCCCCTTGTCCACATAATTTGGTCCCTTACCCTTACCATGTGCACTACCCCTTTAGCAGACGTCCGCACCAAAAAACAGCGTCGACCCTTCTCGGTTGGAATGGAACTCCGCTTGCGCTTAGTTTAGGCTAGACCTACTATACCTCGGAATTATTTGCCTGCTTTATACCAGTTGTTCAAGAGAGTCGATCAAGACTTTGTTATTTGGCCGTGGCTGGGCTGGGAGGGTCTCTGAGTAGACTTCTTGAAGGGGTGTCATCTAAGTTTTTGGAATGAATGAATGAAAACCAAAACGCATGACCAAAATAAAACCACTATAGGCTACATCGTGCATAGGATCATTAATAAACCACCAATGCCCACCATATATAGGCCTACATATATATATATATTTTACATATATAGGCCTATAGTTCTATATATCATATTTAGGAACATTGAAACGTCGAGGGCCTAGGCTATACTTATAGACCCACACTGGCATAGCCTAATAATTGCCGATATAAGCTTACCCATTTCAGTACTCTTGAGTAGATCATCTTGAAGTGGTGTTATATAAATCTCTTAAATTAATGAACGAACAATCTGTTGATAACAGTATACTATATATCTAAGCTGTTGCGTTTATGGACAGTTTTCAATACGGCACAGGCTGTACCGTATACTGAAATAAACATAATGTAAACGATACCGTACTAAATTTAGGCGCGGACGTCAGCATTGGTCGTAACCCCCACTCGCCTTGTCTGCATTTTCATGACCCCTTCCATGTCCTATAATTGTGGATGTCATTCATGGATGTTCCCTATAGTAGGCTATAGCTAGTAAGATTCAATGCATAAAGGCTCAGACAACTGCATGCAGCAGGAGCAAGAAATTTGTTTCTGTCCGTTCTCAGAATAGGCCTACGTATACGCTTATTTAACAAATCTGTATCTTTTGAAACCTATTAGGCCTACGTTGTAGTAGACCTATACGCACCTTATTTAAAGGTTTTTGATGGCCTATACTGCGCATCGGTATTGGATCGTCACAAATGTCAGATTTAAGTATTCGATTGGGATTTGCGATTCGAAGGCTATCTCACTGCGTCATGCGGACTGTGGTCCTGTAGCGTTTTGGGAAAAGCTACAAAAATTATACTTATTTTTATCCATGTTGGCCATAACGGTTAATTAACTCTATGCTGCACCAGAGCGAGGCTGCAGACATTACGCCAGCGTGACGTGTGACCTTTTAGATGACGTGGCGAAAGTGTGGGCGCCGCTGATTGGCCAAGAGCGACGCGTGACCTAAAAACAGCGGTAAAAGGTCGCTTCCGATTGGCTGCTGGTCCAATCTAGGTCAGTAGGACGAAGAGACGCGAAGAGGTGAAACCGACGAGAAAGACTAGGCCATCTTTTTGAATAGAAATTCG
Organism: Lumbricus terrestris; assembly: GCA_949752735.1. Lineage (NCBI taxonomy): Eukaryota > Metazoa > Annelida > Clitellata > Crassiclitellata > Lumbricidae > Lumbricus > Lumbricus terrestris. The sequence goes on from OX457037.1 coordinate 44,367,850, forward strand.
TTTAAAACTAAGTTTTCGGGCATCTAAATTAATAAGGAAGTCAACTAAATTAATAGATAATAAAGTAAACGACCGCTGGTCGCCTCCGGTGGAAAGAGAACGTCGAAATAAGCAAAACCGCTTAGGAATCAGGGAAGTAGAAATAAATTAAAGTGTAGCGTGCTGAATCTGTAAATGAATGAATGTTTAAAATGGCCGGAACGCGTTGATATAGATTATATAGCGCATTACAGGTAGAGCGAAGGATAAATTAGCACGTGTATTAAAAAGCGTGAATATATTGAAAGAGTTGCTAGAAGTAGCCTTGCAATATAACTGTTGCTGTGGTCGTGGTAAATTAGTGCAAAGTGTTGATGTTAATTCGTTGCTTTCGTGTAACTGATTAATAGCGTGATTTGACCTTCTGCAGTAGTTAAGGAAATAAGAACTGAACTGATAGTCTAGTTATATGCAGGAGCATAAGAGATAGGTATCAAGTAATGCAGAGTGTGTAATAACCAGCCATAAATGCTGTGTAGTGTTAGGAATACTTTGTGTTGAACTGATAAGTATTATAGGCAGAATTGTATTTGCACAGGTTGCTGCCAATTGTATATTAATTAAGTAGTGAAAGAACAAATAAAGTGTTGCATATTGAAATAGAATTGAAGGTGATTCACTGACTGACTTGCAATTAGTTGTAAAACAGAATAATCCCATGTCTCGTGCCAGCTCTTTGAGGGGGGACGCCCTCGAGGAATCGGATGATTCGGAGGGAGGGCGGACAGTCAGTAGTGATGAGAGATTTATAGAGCGCCAGATATATCCAGCCAAATACTCTCCGCCACCTCTTCAGGAGTTCGAGTCCCTTGCGCCCAAAGCTGCCGCGGGGATAACGAACTCAGACGAGCACCGGAAAGAGGGTGCTGTCGCGCGTCGACAAACCGCCGCGGAGACATGTCCTGTAGGCCCTGGTACCCATGAAAGAAGAGAATCTGGACGTTCCTCCCTGTCGTTCACACTTGAGGTTCCCGTAGGTGGTTCCCTGTCGCCCCGGCAGTACGCCGCCACACTAGGGGAGGGGGGCGAAAGTAAGCGAGTAAGTGGGGCATCCCTTGCAAGCGCTTCCGGTCCCCTAGCGGTTAGGGCGGGCGTAACAAATGGTACCAGAAGTGGGGTAGGAGTGGAACAAGGGGAACAAGTGGAACAGGTGGAACCAAGAAAATTTGGAAGGACAGAATTTCCTGGAGAGAGAGAGAAGTGGGAAGGCGAAGAAATGGCTTATTATGGCGCTAGACCCAAGCGTCCTTCGGACTACCCTGTTACCGCAGCAATTGATACGGGTTTTGATTTTGAATTTTACATGGGAGATAAACCAGCGAAGTTGATTAACAGAAAGCTTGGAGGAGATAATTATGAAAGTGAAGGTTCGGAGGTAACTGATCTGCGACCCTTTCATAACGTTCTGTTGCATCCTAATATGTTGAATTTGGATAAAGGTTGTGTTGGGATCCTTGCTAACTCTGAGTGTATAGTTTCAGATATGGAGGATGGGGATTCGGCGCTGCCGAGGGAACTGGGACTCCCGACTTCGGATGCACATCCCGGGCACCCAACCCTAGTCCACCCTCGGGCTACCACCTTCCCACCACCGCCTCCCTCGTCGCACCCTTTCGCCGTCCGAGCCCCTCCTGCTCCGACCCCGAACACAATCGGTGATGTCGTCAAGTCGAATCCTTGGGTGAGAACCGTCACCCCGGTCACAGCCTCGGTGTGCAAACTGTCCGTATCCGTCGTGTCGTCGACTCAGTCAATCATGTCGACCTTGTCCTCGTCGTTGAAACCACAGGTTACACAAAGTTCCGCCTACCTGCCCTCGAACCCTGGCCCTCCCGCTCACCTGTCAGGTTGTCAACCAACAACCGCTCTGTGTCGGCCAGCTTCCGCCTACGATGAACGATTCTGGGTAACCACACGAGCAGCCCAGAACAACCTGGAAGCGAAGTTCCATGTTGTGTCTACATCCGGGAGCGAAAACAGTCAGTTCCAGTTCGAACAGTATGCTGAACCGCCTACAGCTGAACCTCAACCAACGATCCAAGGTCGTTTTCAGCCGAGTACAACACCACCCTCGTCGGTCACTGTGCAGTCCCAATCACGCGTGAGCAGAACTGTTGATTCGAAATCCAGACAGTATATGAAATTGGACAGGTACAATGGAAAGACATCGGTCGAAGCTTTCCTAAAGAAATTCGAGATCTGTGCGAACAGTAACGGTTGGACAGATGGGGAGAAATTCGCCCAGCTGACCTGTGCCCTGACAGAGCCAGCTGATCAGCTGCTCTACGAGTTCGACTCCGAGACCATAGCATCCTGGTCTGACCTGGTTGATCGTCTACGTCTGCGGTATGGAAGCTCCGATCAAGCCGTCCTCTACCAGACCCAATTGAACACACGACGTCAAAAGATGGGTGAAGACCTCAGCTCTGTAGTACGAGACATTCGACGAATCATGATCCTGGCGTTCCCTGGTCCCACCTCGGTGCACAGTGAAGTCATAGCGATTCGTGCCTTTCTCGACGCCCTGCGAGACAGAGACTTAGCCATGAAGGTTCGTGAGAGAGAACCTACCACCTTGGACCATGCTTATAAGACTGCCATGCGTTTAGAGGGTTACCGTCAAGCAGATGATGGTAACCTGGGCCGCAATGAACATCGACCCAGTCGGGTAAAAACTGTAACGGAAGTAGACTCTGCCCCTGCTGACAGTCAGAGACAATTCCAAGAAATCGTGTTGAATAGGCTGGAGCAGATGGAAGCAAGAATAAACGCCATATGCAGCAGCCCCTCCGGCGATGGACAATTTCGCCCCTGGCGGCCCCGAAGTCAAGCTCCACCCAGGGCGGAACCTACCTTCGGAAGTCAGAGAACAGTTAACCGGTCATCCAGGTTCCCCGCGGGTGACCGTCGCTGCTTCGAGTGTCAACAACCCGGTCACTTTGCTCGAGTTTGCCCCACTCGTTACCACGACTCGACGCCGGAGGAGGAGGGAGAAGGACTGGAACACAATGAAGCACGCCAGGTTCAGCAGAAGAGCCGCCCTGCGCAGTGTCGTCGAGTCATCGTCTCAGCCGCTGTCCCGGTGTCTTCGAACTGCAAAGTAAAAGAAAAGCCTTCAGTGAGGCGTTCGAATCCAAAAGTCGCTGGAAAATCCTGTGTTATCCCACGAGCATCGGTCGAAGCGGAAGCGCTACCACCAGAAGGAGTTCCTGTTCCAGCCAGTCCTGGGGGGGAGATCGACCAGCCCAAAGTGGTGGCCCGAGTCCCGCCTCGTCGGGGTGTGCATCTGCCCTCCCACTTCGCCAGCCCTACCTGCGGTGGAATGTGGCCTCTACCGACTTTCGGCGGGCTTCGTGGTGCTAACCTGCATCCTTTCTCTGGTCTCGCCGCCTATCGAGACATAGAGAGGAAACGCACCAGAGTTCCGCAGAATCGTCACTTTCTGTCGAGAGGCACCATTCCTCACCATCGCTGGCGAGATCACCAAGAAAGCTTCGTGCAGCCTTGGGGATATAAAGAGTAATGTAGTGTAATGTGATGGTAACGTCGCGTAATGGCGACGAGTAGAGATTGTGGCAAGAAGCCTAGGTTTTAGTTCCTTTCGATGAATAAAATGTTTATTTTATAACTTTGATCTAGGTTAGATCATTGGGGGTAGATTAGAATTGTTTACTTGTGTTTTATTGCATTGTTGTTTTTATTGCCACAGAAGAAAGGCAAAATGTTGTGCTTGCATGTTAGTTTAAGATTTGATGTGCATAACCTTGATTGCAGATTAAATTTTGAATCTAAAATGTGCTAGATTAGGAGCAAATTGCATTTGTGCATTGATTGAAAAGCAGACTGCTGGAATTTGGTGAATTATCCTGATGTATGCATTGGCCTGAGTAAGTGGTAAGTGAGTAAGTTGTAGACTAGTAGGCAGACTGATGTTGTTGCAGGCATTAAGAATTGCATGCGAAGGTGAGACTAAGGACCTGTTATTTGGTAAGAGCGGTAATCCGTCCAATCGTCGCTATTGGTTGCTCAAGTGTACTCTTTCCTGTGTGGAAATGGAGGTGTAGAGGTCATGGTGCATAGGTACGCTTCTCTAAGCGGTAAGGCCTGGTGTAGGTAGCTCAGCCTTCATGTAATGTGTCTTGCCTGTAATAATGATTGGTGCCAATGTCTATGATTTTTATCTTACTGGGAGAGTACGGCTGTGGAAATGGTTTGACATAGGATAATAGAATTCTTAAAGAACACTGCATATATGCAAGATTGCTGTTGATACTTAGCTATTTGTCATGTTGAATAATAGTCTAAATTCTTATATAAAAGTTGGTTGTAAGGATTGAGCTCCTGATTAAGCAGCAACTGGGAAACGGTAGTAATAATTGACTAGGAATCTAAGGTGTGTATCGCCCTGAAGAAGTTAAGTAAACAGATCGGTGGTAAACTTGTAGGTAGACTGAAATTGTTGCAGGCATTAAGGGTTACATAGAAGAGGAGACTGGTGGTCTGTTAGTTAGATGAGCTGTAATCCGTCCAATCGTCGTTATTGGTTGCTTGAGAAATTTCCTGTGTGGGAATGAATGAGATGTACTCTTTCCGTTGGTGGAAATGGATGTAAACTTTTTCCTGTGTGGAAATGATGGTGATATATTCTTTCCGTTGGTGGAAATGTGTGTACTTGGTCCTGTGTAAACTTCCTGTGTGGAAAGGTGACGTAGAGGTAACAGCGTAGGTCATGGAGTCAATCCGTCCTAGTAGGCATAGGTACGCTTCACTAAGCGGTAATGCCTTATGCAGCTGGTGCAAACCTTGTTGTAACGTGTGGTGCCTGTAATAATGTGTCAGCTACTGATGTGATGATTTGTGCCTGCTGAGAGTTAACTTTGGGCTAGATACATAATGACAGAAAAAAGGATTCATCTTAAGTTTAGTTGCTTTTTGGATGAAAACTGCTTTAAGTCAAATTGCTTATATTTCGTGTTAGTCTAAGTTGTCGTTAATGTTGTAGCTGATAACATGTTAACTGCGTTAGGACTATCTGTAGGATTGGGAGCCGAAGCATGATTGTATGTGTTAGAGGACATTCTCTTGGTTTGTGGCTTCGAGCTGTTGCTGAAATGGATTGTAGTACATTGTTTACTGTAACTGTTTGATGTGCATTACCTGAAACCTGGGTGGGAGGATAACCCGATAGCATCTGATAATGTGTAAGAGTATGGATAATATTTCTATTGGGATTTCCAACCCTGCTTTAGTTCAGAGACTTTGTGTCTGGTAGTTAGTAGTCCCGGGGTTCGTGGAAGCAGAGACTGGTGATTAAACACCAATGGCCTGTATTCCGACGAGGATTGGGTAACCAATGGACGTAGTTAGTAACCCTAGTGAGGTAAAGGCTGGCCTAGTGGTATGCTTTCTCTGAATCGCCTGATACCCTGACCTTGTGCCTTTGCTGAATTGTGGTCTGCGTGGAGTAGGGAGCGAGAGTGAGTTGGAGACCTTCAATTTAAGTAGACGTCCCTCCCTCTTTTTGCTGGTGATTCCGAACGAATGGTTTCAGGGAGATTGCTAAGTAAGAAGGTTACATGAGCGTAAACATTGCCCTGCAGTCACCTTGAGAATTTAAGCGGCTGTGTTGTTAGGGTTTAGTGTTATGAGTAAAACCGTGCTAAGATGCTGTACTTTGTATGCCTGAACTTTTACAATAAGCGTTGCTGGGAGGCTAATTAGTTGATTCTCCTGTTGTGAATTAGGAACCCTGTTGGTTCTTAGAGTTAAAATGAGACTTCATACAGTTGCTGATGTAGAATTGCCTGCTTACTGTTCAGACTGTTCTTAAGCAGCAATGTCTTTTGGTATAGTAGTGATGACCCTGCCTTAGCAACTCATGTACAACGGATTCAGTACGCGACCACTGCTGAATTTTCCAGTAATATGGAAAATTCGGGTTAAGGAGGGGAGAGTGTAGCGTTTTGGGAAAAGCTACAAAAATTATACTTATTTTTATCCATGTTGGCCATAACGGTTAATTAACTCTATGCTGCACCAGAGCGAGGCTGCAGACATTACGCCAGCGTGACGTGTGACCTTTTAGATGACGTGGCGAAAGTGTGGGCGCCGCTGATTGGCCAAGAGCGACGCGTGACCTAAAAACAGCGGTAAAAGGTCGCTTCCGATTGGCTGCTGGTCCAATCTAGGTCAGTAGGACGAAGAGACGCGAAGAGGTGAAACCGACGAGAAAGACTAGGCCATCTTTTTGAATAGAAATTCGTTTAAAACTAAGTTTTCGGGCATCTAAATTAATAAGGAAGTCAACTAAATTAATAGATAATAAAGTAAACGACCGCTGGTCGCCTCCGGTGGAAAGAGAACGTCGAAATAAGCAAAACCGCTTAGGAATCAGGGAAGTAGAAATAAATTAAAGTGTAGCGTGCTGAATCTGTAAATGAATGAATGTTTAAAATGGCCGGAACGCGTTGATATAGATTATATAGCGCATTACAGGTAGAGCGAAGGATAAATTAGCACGTGTATTAAAAAGCGTGAATATATTGAAAGAGTTGCTAGAAGTAGCCTTGCAATATAACTGTTGCTGTGGTCGTGGTAAATTAGTGCAAAGTGTTGATGTTAATTCGTTGCTTTCGTGTAACTGATTAATAGCGTGATTTGACCTTCTGCAGTAGTTAAGGAAATAAGAACTGAACTGATAGTCTAGTTATATGCAGGAGCATAAGAGATAGGTATCAAGTAATGCAGAGTGTGTAATAACCAGCCATAAATGCTGTGTAGTGTTAGGAATACTTTGTGTTGAACTGATAAGTATTATAGGCAGAATTGTATTTGCACAGGTTGCTGCCAATTGTATATTAATTAAGTAGTGAAAGAACAAATAAAGTGTTGCATATTGAAATAGAATTGAAGGTGATTCACTGACTGACTTGCAATTAGTTGTAAAACAGAATAATCCCATGTCTCGTGCCAGCTCTTTGAGGGGGGACGCCCTCGAGGAATCGGATGATTCGGAGGGAGGGCGGACAGTCAGTAGTGATGAGAGATTTATAGAGCGCCAGATATATCCAGCCAAATACTCTCCGCCACCTCTTCAGGAGTTCGAGTCCCTTGCGCCCAAAGCTGCCGCGGGGATAACGAACTCAGACGAGCACCGGAAAGAGGGTGCTGTCGCGCGTCGACAAACCGCCGCGGAGACATGTCCTGTAGGCCCTGGTACCCATGAAAGAAGAGAATCTGGACGTTCCTCCCTGTCGTTCACACTTGAGGTTCCCGTAGGTGGTTCCCTGTCGCCCCGGCAGTACGCCGCCACACTAGGGGAGGGGGGCGAAAGTAAGCGAGTAAGTGGGGCATCCCTTGCAAGCGCTTCCGGTCCCCTAGCGGTTAGGGCGGGCGTAACAGTCCTCGGGTACGGTATAATAATTATAGGCCTGCAGGAGCCTATTGCTACGGTATCCCACTCACGGGCAAATGGGTCATCGCAGCTACTAGCCGGGGTACCCAGTGTTGCCCGGGAAATGTCGGTTTTTATTCCCCGCCCAACCTTGGTAGTTCTTACTGGACGATAACCTATTGGTTATTGCGCATACAGCTTACTGTTTTAATATAGGCCTAAGTAAATAACAGTCAACTGCTCTTACAGATAGGTCCTAGCAAAATTTATTACTATTTTTCTTCCTTTTCATCCGAAAATAATTATATAAATCAAACCACGCAATCATCTGCAAGCACTACATGCATATATATACATATATATATACATATATATATATATATATTGAGCGCCTCTGAATAGTTTTTCTTGAAGAAGTGCTATATAAATGTCCGAATGAATGACTGAATGAATGAATCTAAACTCGTTGAAATTGCATGGCAGTAGACCTATAAGTCCTAATTGTGGTGTGACTGTCACAAAGTCACTATATAGCTATAGTGATAACTATAATACAGTCGTAGGCCTATTCTATTGGGAACAGGACATAATAACCCTCCCACGGACATTACCCCTGCCATTACCCCAGCCAAGGGGAAGGGGAAGAAGGGAGGGGAGGGAAGGGAGGGGAAAGGGAGTGTGAAGGGGTGGAAGAGGAGGAAAGGAAGGGGAGGGAAGGAAGAGGGAAGAAGAAGGGTGGGGCGTGGGAGGGAGAGGAGAGATGGGGGAAATGGGAGGAGGGAGAAGAGGGGTGGGATAGTGGGAGGAGAGGGTTTGGGGAGGGAGGGAGAGAGGGGCAGGAAGAGAGACGGAGAGAGAGTGGGCAAAATTCCTCTCACAATTTTTACTTCCCTCCAGAAAAACTTTATAGGACACAATTAGCAGAAATTGTTACAAGTGGTACACAAACCAAGTTAGAACTACCAAAGATTGGGTGGGGAATAAAGGCCGACATTTCCCGGGAAACGCTGGGTACCTCGGCTGGTAGCCACGACGGCTAGTACCCATTTGCCCGTCGCAGCCCGTGAGTGGGATACCGTAACAAAGTCTACAGGCCTACAACGCACGTGCCTATTCGTGCTCTACTGCCTGCATAATTCGTAAGAAGAGCGCTTCTGAAAGGCTTTTTCTGCCAGAAGCGCTTGATAATTATGCTCAGATACAATACAGTTTGTAATCGTAATCTCTATATTTCTTACTCGAAAGTCAAGCGCGGGGCACCAGCTTATTCACGAGTGATCAGAAGGGTTGTCCGTAAAAGTAGTCCATGGACCCCCTTCTGCTCAACTCCTTCTTGCAAGCCGAATTCTCAAGATCTTCATTTGTGGATGTCGTCTAATCGCCTTTCTTTGAACCCTTCCAAAACCCAGTTGATTTGGTTTGGCACTCCTAAACAGCTTCAAAAACTTGACTACACACCAGAGCCATGCGCCGACTCGAGAGCGTCGGCGGCGGCGCGCCGACCAACAAAATCGGCGGCGGCTGCGCCATGGGCGGAGACTTAGGAGGGACAGAGAGACGGTCCCCTCAAAGGATGTAGTGGGGTGACGGCCAATGCATTTGCCCCCCATCCCAAGTGAGGGCGAACAAGAAACGAACGAGACGAGATGATGACTAAAAAAGAGGTCGTCAGAAATTTTGCTGGCAAGAAGATGGAAAATTTTCGTTGGCGACTCAGCCATTCGTCCGCCCAAAATCTTCCACTCGCCTTTTCGTCCCCCACAACTCTCCGCCCAAGTACAAATTATATGAGCTTTGGGGACCTCTAAATATTTATAAAATGTCATAAAATTTGGCAGGCGTTATTATAGGACCATAAGGAAACTTTTTGGAGGGACTGCATCCAAAGTTTCAAGAATTTTTTCCCTGCAATCGTGGGACACCCTAATATATACATACATACGTACGTACGTACGTACGTACGCACGCACACACGCACACATACATACATACATACATACATACATACATACATACATACATACATACATACATACATACATACATACATACATACATACATACATACATACATACATACATACATACATACAATTAAGTTGGTCCAGGCGTATTAAATGACAGAGCGATGCTGATAATTATTGTAGCAAAGTCTGCGCCAGATGACTGTGATTTAAATTTTAGACAAAAGTCTCAGCAAACAGACATCGCAAACAATTGTGTTTTCTTCATGACGAATTCGATCGCTAATGTGCCAGAGATTTGCAAGTATATAGCCTATATATACATAAATATATAGTTCAGTCTGAAATGCAGCTTCATCCAGTTCGTCACATCACCGATAAGTGGGCATCTCCATTTCCTCTTCCTTCTAAACTGATCTTCTTTCATCCTCCTTCTAATCCCTCGGCTCTCTATTCAAGAAAACGGTTAGCCTAAACTAAAACAACACAAAACTACCGACAAACAGAGCTTACGGGAGTTTAAGCACCGCCAGAGGCCCCCTGCCATGTAACGGGCTTACGGGAGTTTAAGCCACGCCAGAGGCCCGACAGGTCTACTACTAACTTATAGGCACAAATACGAAAACGAACGAGCAAACCCCATGGCTTACGGGATGTTAGGCCACGCCAGAGGCACATGGAGTCGCTTACTCACAAACAACTAGTAACAGAAACACAGACGAACAGAGCCACAGTGCAACCGTAACACACATCACAATCAACCCCCGCCCCCAAACACACACACACCCACCCGTCTCACCATAACGGCAGAATCAGTGCCGTCGACCACTGGTACCTATAAAAACACAGAAAAACCCGCAAGGTCATTACACGTTATGGCAAATATGCATCACTAGTATTGGAAATAGGCTTACAAGATTTTCCGGCACTGGTGAGATTTTTTGGTCGGCACAGCACATATACACATCAGGAAGCTTCATGCTCCATTCAACCAGATCAGCGATCGTTGCGTTCAGCTGCTCATGCAGTTATTCACTCAAGTATTTAGCTAGCACCTCTTCACGAAGCTTAAAATACTAATAACCCGCTTCTCATATCTTATAGGATCTCGAATCATGTTTTAGAAACATTCTTTTGCTGTACAATGTGTAGCTTATTATTGCAGTTAGAACTGATCAGCAAATGTTTTCCAACTGTCTTGAAATGCACTTAATATAATCTTAGTTACCTTAGTTGGGATAGATAGTCGTGCACGAAGATTCGAGCAATGCATGAAGGAAGTGGAATAGGATGAGGAAGAAGAGGAAGAGGAAGAGAAAAGGGCGGAAAGGAGGAGCAGAAGAAGAATGAGGAGGCGCAGTAGTATAGAAAAGCCGTTCCTTATATAGGCTTAAAAACTTTAGACTAATCAGCTGTGTGTATGAGGTGCAAGCGACTTCTTTTTTAGTCTCGGTCTATATATGATGGTGGGTGTCACTCGATAGGCTTATCGTTTGCCATCTCAGTTAACACAGACATGCAGTGTAAGTCAGAGTATACTCATTATACCCGAGATGGGAAGTCAAGCAATGTCTTGATTACAATTACAGTTACAATTACAAGCAAGAGAAAGTCCAGGGCTGAGTGAGACTCACTTAAATATAAAGTAAAGCAAGAAACATTGATTAACCGTATCATTAAGTCAGATTATTTCGCTATGCGCCGTACACATGACACGAACAACAGGCTATAGCTTGAAGGGTGCTATAGATACGGAGAAATAAATAAACAGGTGGGTCTTACGTGAACTATAGTCAGTCTTTTGCCAGAAAGCAGAGGGTTCAGAGAGAATGATGCTTCCTTCCTTCCTTCCTTCAGTAGTCGCTGCAGTGTGAGCCGAACTCATCTCAAAACACTGGCCATGCATTAGAGATCCGAGACTGAAACCGACGCGGCACAGCAATGTATACCTTCCTCCTGGAGACTGTACAAAAAGGAAACCCATGACATTAAAAAACTGGAAAATTGCTACTCAGGAACAGGGGTGGATCCAGAGGGGCCAATCCGGCCATAACCCCCATTTAGAAAATTCTTTATTTTCACCAGCCACTTTGGCGTGGAAAGTGGACGTGGCCCGCGCCCCCCCCCCCCCCCCCCCGCATCAGTTCGGCAGACCTTTACAAAAGTAGTCTATATGATGACTATAACAAAAAATTCCGGTGACTAAAGATGAAATTTATCCTTGCCTAAGACCAAAAATTTGGTCCTCCCCTTCGAAACGTTCTGGATCCGCCACTGCTCAGGAATGTGGTGCAACATCGCTAAAAATGTAGGGCCTTAGCATTTCTTTAAGATAAAAAGACATAGAAATTATTCCAATTATATATTATTTGTAGCGCAAATAATGATCATCTGTTTAAGGTGACGGATAACATGTTGCTTAGGCGACCGATCACAACTGTTATAGCTATGCGTCGGATTCTTAGAATTTAATTACTGCGATTACAACTACAAACATTACACAAATGGAAAGAAAATATATTAGGCTAAACATAATTTTATGCACGGACATATCACATCTGTATATGACATTGTATTGAATGCAGTTAAATGTGATGCCAAAATGTATTGCTTGATCTGGCTATAGGTGGCCTGAGACGCACTTTGAAAATGCAAAAAAAATCATCTGAATAAAAATTATTTCTGTTACCAAAGGATAAGCATGCAAATTAATTAGGCTAATATTAATTAGTCTAATATAATATGAGATCAGCCGACACAGATTGCCAATAATTATTATTCTAATTGGCTTGATTTCGATCCCTTAAAATAGGCCTAATGCTGAAAGCCGATTTAATTTGAAGTCCCAGCTATCATGGCCTACAGTGCACGGGTTAATCAAGCGAATAAAACCAAATCACTTACCTTTTGTAAATAATTCCTCTGTCTACTAATTCCACTTCAAACGTCTTCATGACTTGCTCTTATTCATCTTCAGGTAGCTTTCAATTAGCTCTATCTATAACGGTTTCTAAATGACACAAGGCAAAGTCTCTGTCACAACTAAACCGGATATGATATTTATTTCTCCAGGGTCAATCGATGCCTGTGACGTCACAATACACTGCAATCTTCATTATCTAAATCGAGTTGACGTCTGTCGTCCAAAAGTATGACATAAAATCAAACTTTTTAAGACCTTCTTAAGACATTAATGTTTCTGGGTGAAAATGACGTCATAAAAGCCTACCAGTTGCGCTCAATAGACAATTTGGAAAATCGGAGACAGTCCCCACGGCCTTCTAGATTCACAAGATTCAGAGGTACATAAAGTATTTCTTGAGTCAAAATTATGAGTCTACACTCTACAGTCTGTCCGTTGTTATTGTTTTTGCATGACTTTCTCTATCTATCTGTCTCTCTGTCTCTGTGTCTGTATCAAAATGTCTGTCTGTCTCCGTCTTTCAGTTTTATAAGAAGGCAATTTTTCATTTGGATCTACTTTCTAGCTAATTACTTCTTACTTAAGTTACTTGCATCACATTACTTTCTGCATAGTAATATCGAATTTACCAGACATCGTTATAGTCAATAAATGATTTTTTCGGTCTTTCAAAATGAGGATGATGATTTCTGTCATGATCATAAAAGACTTACTTATCGAATAATTTCTTTTTCATGTCGATGATCATCTGCCCATCAGTTAGGAAACTGTTGCTCGTCTTCATCTGTGCCATCTTTCGTCGTATTTTGTCATCGTTTTCTCATTTTCAGCATCTTTTGTTGTCTTATTCGTCACAATCTGCAGCCTGCCACATTCTAGAAACTAATGAGAGAACGAAGTACAATCACAGCGTTGTGCGATGACGTCATATCTGAGGATTGTGATGTCAGACGACTTATTAGTAACGGGACAATCGCAACGGGCCTCGTGTCACTACCTCGTTGTCGCCATTATACTTAGCCTATATTCCCTATAACATAAACTGCGTATTCCATGCTATAAATAATTATATAGGTTCTACGCAGGATTAAATTATTCCATGACCTGGCGGTATGTAGTAGGCCAATTTAGACTATGAGCACAATTTAGCCACACATTGAAAACACGAATCGTAAACTTTATAAGTTGTCTCGGTCAATTAGACCATAGAATAGATAAAGCACCGCTTTATCTATTCACTTCACACTGCACTTATGGCCCTTGCGAAGCTTTCGCCCGCATCAGCCGCTCCTTTATGGATAGCCTCCAGTCATCCCTGTCCTGTGCTCTCCGCGTCGCCTCTCCCACGGTTAGTCCCATACTCAGGCAGTCCCCTTCTGCCACATCCATCCATCGCTTCCTGGGTCTGCCTCTTCTCCTCTTCCCATGCACATATCCCTGCAATGCCACCTTTGGATATCTTCCACTTTGCATTCTGACAACATGTCCGAAGTACCGCATTCTTCTGATCTGGATCCTGTCCACAATGTCTCGTTGTATCTTTAGTCTGTTGTGTATTTCCGTGTTTCGTATCCTTTCCCTCCTTGTGACCCCTTCTATCCTTCGCAGGCACGTCATTTCAAATACCCTCAACCGTCTTTTCTGTGTCTCCTTCAGCGTCCACGTCTCTGAGTTGTATAACAGTACGCTCAACACCAAGGTCTCGTATATTCGCACCTTGGTGGTCTTACTAATTTCCTTTGATCTCCAGATCCTATGCAATCTCTGCAATATTCCCCTAGCGAGCCCAATTCTTCTTTCAACGTCTTTTTCTGATCCCCCGTGCGCATCGATAAGACCTCCCAGATACACGAAACTCTCCTTTTGCTCCAGTATCTGACCGTCCACATTCAATCCAAGCTGTGTCCCTTCTCTCCCAATGTATTGACATTCCGTTTTTTGCACGTTGATGCACATACCCATTCTATTGCTTACCTGCACAACTCTCGTTAGCGAATCCTGCAAACCCTCCTCCTTCTCCCCCAGTAACGCAATGTCATCTGCAAATCTCAGATCGCTAATCAGTTCTCCTCCTATCACCGCTCCCTCCTCTGTCCCCTCCAATGCCATGGCCATTATCAGCTCCAAAAAGATGTTGAACAAAAGTGGCGACAGAACACATCCCTGCAGTACCCCTACGATAGTCCTGAACCATTCTGACAGGTCCCCGTCTACTCTCACGGCGCTAAAGGTATCTCTGTACGCGCTTTCCAACAGTCTCACTATCTTCTCCGGGTATCCGTAATGTCTCATTACTCTCCACAACCCCTTCCGCCACACGCTGTCAAAAGCCTTCTTGAAATCTATGTAACACACATAAAGGTCTTTCCCAAATTCGTCGTACTTTTCCGTTATCTGTCTTAGGGTGAATATCTGGTCGATTGTGCTTCTGTTCACCCTGAACGGTTGAACCCCGCTTGCGCCTCCGATAGGATCTCCTCTGTTCTCTTCCTTATTCTTTGCAGTATGATTGTTGAAAAGACTTTGCCACGGTGACATAGAAGACTAATCCCTCTGTAATTTGAACAGTCTAACCGGTCCTTTTTCTTGTGTATTGGAATTATGATGGATCGTTTCCAGTCTGATGGCCACTGTTCACTTTCCCACACCATCTTGCATAATCTGTGTATGATTTTTAAACCCATTCCTTCTGTTCAGGGCCGTCTTATCCAGTAGGCACAGTAGGCACTGTGCCTAGGGCCTACGAACTTACCAGGGGCCTACGAAATCCTGAAAAAATATATTAAAAAATAAATGCAGTGATTGGTCAATGACCGGAAAAAAACAGAAATCGAAAACTTGCAAATTTTATTTTAACGAGCTAACTTTTTTAAGGCTATAGAGTTAGCTAATGAAACAGTAACATTGGCTATAGGCTGCACTATGTTAACTTTGCGGCTCTTTGCATTCGCGAAATAGCTTAGACTATAACGTCTTCAAATGTCATTTCTCGCATTAAGTCGTTTTCAATTGAAAGTAGCCTAATGCAAGGGAGGATAATCGTGCCTGTCCCATCGTTGACCGAAATTTTGATAATTTTCAGTTTCGAAAAAGAGCGTTCACCTTCACAACTTGTTCCAAAAATAGAAAGATAAATTAGAAAAGCAATATTGACATTTGGAGAACTGGATAATGCAGCTTGTCAGCTATTCAATTGTGACCCAATCATTTCAGCTACAGTTTTATTGCATGGTTTCTCAAATCCAGACTCGTGTTTCCTCTTATAACCATCAGACATGATTTTTTTAGAAATTTGTATTTAATATTTTAATAAATTTAAATTAAAAAAGCGACGGCGATTTTTCATTAGAATTTAGACCGAAACGCCGCTAACCGAAAGTCGAAAATCGGAAATATTACATTTAGCGGATATCAAAAATAAATATTACAAAAAAGTAGATTGAGATTTAAAATAAAAACTGAATGCGTTCACAAAACATGGTTCAGCATAATTTTGAGAAATAATGTAGGCCTAAATGTGCTGCAATTTGAATTAATACAGAGTTGAGTTGGATAGGCCCTATGGCCTACGAATAGATTAATATGCAAAAGTGCCTAGGGCCTACAATGACCATAAGACGGCCCTGCTTCTGTTCCCGCCTGCAGTTCCTCCGCTGTGATATTATCCAGGCCCGGCGCCTTCCGTAGCTTCATTCTTTCGATAGCCGCCTCTACCTCATCCTCTCCTAAAGTTGGAATGCTTTCCATGTTGTCCACCACCGCGATGTTTTCTAGATATTCGTCATCTGTTCTGTTTGCGTCGTTGTACAGTTTATCAAAGTAATCTTTCCATCTCCTCTTTACATCCTCTGGATACGATAGTACTCTACCATTTTCATCTTTCACTGCCTTCACAGTGAAGGCATGCTCCCGCGTGATTTTCCGTATGCCCTCATACACTGCTTTATCTATTCAGCCTACATTTATTATGTTTCAACTAAGTTCCGTTTGAGTGGTGTGTGTCTGTTAGGAAACGATGTAGTTTAACCGAATCAGCCAACGCTGATCCATGTTCTTGAGCATGGGCGGAGCCCTACGGGGACAAGGAGGATGGTCCCCCTCAATGGATGTGGTGGGGAGACGGCCATGCGTTCCCCCCCTCAATCGGTAATCAGTAAGTGTTAGGTCATCATGTACACTGTACACACTTCACAAAACACAACAAACGAGACGATGTGATGACTAAAAAATCAACTTTTTTCTTTTTTGGCAGAGAAAATTAGGTTTTTTCCATCGACATTTCGGACACGGATGACTAAAAAGTCGTCAGAAATTTTTGCCGATGTCACAAAATAGAGTATCCCCCGTATTAATAGTAGCCTATCGCCCAAATGAAAAAAGAGTCAAAAAAGTCACTTCCGCGTGTATTAATATGTTCGAAAGCTTAATTATCAATTTCACATAGCCTAGGTCACAAGCAGCGTGGGAGTTTGATACTGGTAAGAAAATTTTTAATTAGGTAGCAACTGGTCGGCAATGGGGAATCACGTACAAGCCTGCAGTAGCGATCACTGTTGTCAAGGCAAAACGGAAAATTCGAATTAGACAAGAAAAAATATCCACTTCACACCGACGCAACAATTTTTTTCGCGAAATCATGCGGGTTATAAAATGCCAAAAAACTAGACGAATCAACGTGGCATCGGCGGTCCGCCGACAAATTTTTGGCGGCGGCGGCGCGCCGATCAACAAAAATCGGCGGCGGCGGCGCCCAGGATTTGTCGGCGGCAGCGGCGCAGCGCAGCGCGGCCGGCGCAGAGCTCTGCTACACACTGTTCTCTCAAACTTTTCCTCACTTCATCTTCTCTAGTGTTCGTGACCTAGGTGTCACCCTAGATAGTTCTCTTATCTTTACTGAGCACATTGCCAATCTTACTCGCTCTTCTTATTTCCAGCTAAGACGTCTCAGGGCTATTCGCAAATCTGTCTCATCTTCGATCTTTACCTCAATTGTTCACGCTTTTGTATGTTCTCGGATTGACTATTGTAATTCTGTCCTTATTGGCCTTAAGGTTCGCCTAGCTCCTCTGCAATCTGTACTCAATGCTGCTGCTAGGCTCATTGCCCGTCTTCCTCAATTCTCCCACATTTCTACATTCATGACTGAACAACTTCACTGGCTTCCTCTCTCGGTCCGCATACAATTAAAGTCCTGATTCTGGTCCTTAAGTCTGAAATCGGTCTTGCTCCGAAGTATCTGTGCGATCAGATACTTCGCCCCCTTTCTTCCACTTCGCTGTGTCTTCTTAGGTCCTCTGATCGCCTTGACCTCTTTGTCCCTCGAGTCAGGACCGCCATGACTCAATCCAGATCATTTGCCTGCATCGGTCCCTCCCTATGGAATCGGCTTCCCCCATCAGTTCGCTCTGCCATCTGCCATTCTTTCTGGTAGTGTATCCTCGTCTTTCTCTCGTCTAAAAACTTGCCTTTTTCGTGGGGTTGAACGCACTGGGAGCGCTTCTGAAAGGCTATTGCTGCGAGAAGCGCTTTATAAATGGTCAGATAAGATAAGATGGTGGTCCGGGTCGAGCTACCATAGGTTCAGAGGGGTGGAACAGCTGCTATAAGACGGGTGCCGTCTGAGCCGGGAATTGGAGGGTGGAGGATCAGACAAGACAGGGTGCAGGCTGCTGCAGCAAAAGTCCGTCATCAGTTTAGTTTCCATTCAGCCTAGGGCTGAAAGTGAGCCGGAGCGAGCACAGGGTTCCACGAGAAGTTGGGAAAAAATAGAAATTTTGTGAGAAACTTTACTGCAATACCACATTTCAGCAGCTTTTGAAAATGCACTGGAAGTTTTAAACTAGCGTCTTCTGTGCTTTGTCTTCACCCGACCCTGTGGTTATTATTTGCAATCCAATTAGGAACACTATGTATATATAAGCTTAGACATAACTGCTGAGCGTAACGAAGGTCAGAGCTTTAGACCGAAGTCTGAACAGAGACGCAGCCATCTTTCTTATCGTTATCTCGACGAAACTATAGTCTCAGCGCCGTTAAACACAACAGTTTACAAAGTAGGCCTATCAGATCTTGCAGCATTAGGAACAAATAATGAAATTTAATTTGTCCAAGTAAAAATTTGCCAAAATTGAGTAGGCCTAACTTCTACGTAAGCTAAGGTTCTAAACCTCTTTTATTGAATTAAGAATCGTGAAACGCTTTCCAAACTCACATAATTTTTTAATGGATGATGTTCTCGAGGGACCATCATTCAGAAATTGCATATTATATTCACTACCTGAAAACGAACTTGGTTGAAAGCTTTGTTTTCATGAATTACGATAATAATAATAGGATATGAAAACACTCGATCAATGAAAGTGAAAAGCAACCAACTCTTCTATCAGAGACTACGAACTTCTTATTGACATAACGCGAATGAAGCAGAATTCCAATGAACCTTCACAGTCTAACATACATGTAGGGCACACTCTCAGCATAAGACAAATCATGGTTTTGAAAAAGTGGAATTTAATTTTTCATGGTATTGTAAGAAAAATAAACTTTCCATAATCTCTAGTGTATTTAGGTACAGTATGTAGGCCCATGCATTCTGCATAAGATTCACTGCATTTAATTGAGATTGGGGTTCCGCCAGAAAATATTAGGACGTAACGGGTTCCGTGGGCCAAAAAGTTTGAGAAACGCTGATGCAAACAATTCAAAATTCATGCACCTTCAAAACAGATCTCTAATCATGCTTTCAGTTTTGACAAAGTCAGACATCCAGCTGCCCCTCCGTAAGGCTCCCTGGTCCTTCCATGTGGTCCTTCCATGTGGCCCTTCAATGTGGGGAAAAGTCTAGAACCCGCAATTTTTCTGGCACATAGTGTGGAGGAATCTGTGGTCCCTGGATCCAATGCATAAAAAATGAAGGACATATACTGGTAGATTGTTTTGGGTGAAGATGAATTATAGACAATGTTTGACTACTATGGCCATCTAAGTGATGGGCAACAACACAGTGCATTCGAATATTAAGCAATTGTTCAAATGATGCCAATATAAAAAATTATAAGTTTTCAAAGTTTGAAATAGGTAACAGACTTCAGTAATTCTTTTGCACAGCATGGCATTCAGCACTGCATCAAGTTGCATCAACCTGTAAGACTGTAATGTAAGATCATGATGATGCTCAGGTCATATGAAGTCAGACAATTTTCAAACAGTACCAAATATATCATAGCTATTTTAATTGCGAGATCCTTCAACAGACTTTTCTTTTCCAATAATAATGGAATGTTTGGAAATAATTGCTGACAAAGGCTGAAGAAAATTGTCAAAATACAAATGCTTCATTAGTCATTACATGCCCAGTCTTCTCTGTACAAAATAATCATTACAAAGCACATCAAAACAACATTGCGTTGAGACTGAACTGTTACAGTCGTGTGCAGTGCCTAGCAGCTACTACAGGGTCCAGATGTCAAATTCCATAGACAAATACACCAGCAAAACCAAATGACATAAAGACCCGTGCAAGTTTAGCTAAGAAAACCTCACAACTAAAAAATTATCAACCGAGTTATATCGAATTAACGAAGGTCATCGAACAGGACGACGATTCTCCTCGAGTTTTCACGCATTCACCATGGCATCAGTTGCTAGGCAACCAAAAATGAAGCTCCAAGAACATTCGATTGAGAACTTGTCATCTGACCAGGCTGCTGGCCACCTGCAAATACTTTCATCTTTCCTAAAACAGAAAAAACACCTTACCCCATGAAAACTCGCACATGTTCTGATCACAACTTAAAATGCAGTTGGTAAAATTAAGGTCTTTCTTAGCGGTGACTAGATTCCAGATAACTGGTTCCTGAGGCAAACAACAGATACGCGTATATACCAAAGCAGTCTGTGGATTGCAGAATACATTTATAGACAACCCCCACCTTATGATCTCTCTTGCATCTGTTCTTTCCTTCATGGCTCTGCACTTTAGTCATGTGACAAAAGAGATCCATTGTTTAAGACTTCCATGCTGCATAAGAATACTGTACTCTTTCAAGCTGTGGTCCTCTGTGCCTTGGACTTCACATAAATGCCAAATTACCAATGTTGCTGATAAGGTGCACTCTACGCACAACATACTATAGAGTACATCATACCTAAACACAACGTATTCCAAAGTACAACATACTCTTCACCAATTGGTGCTCCCCAGCCCTGACCAGCTCTTGAGTGAAGGCAACTAATTGAATCCTGGGGACAGCGAGATTTGTGCTAGTGCAAAGTACTCTAAGAGTCCACCGAGCATACATGCATCTTGGAATCTAGACACATAAGAGTCCACCCTACTTCCTCAACAGGACTACCTATCTAGATAAAGTGAAATGCTGTTCACTGTTTGACAAAGCAATGGTGCATGACAACAACTTATGTTATATCCAAGACTTTCTTACTTACACTTAATAAAACACAGCAACCTAGGGGCTGTCTATGAACGACATCACTCAATTTTGGATGATTTTTTACCCCCCCCCCCCCCAACCCTTTTCGTCACACGTCAACACAAAAGTCATATGGTCTCTAGTATGGGACTGTCACACATCGTCACAAATGAGCGACTCTCCTCCACTAGGTGTGTTACATCATTTATGGATGGTCCCCCTATAAGCAACAGTCTATTTCTAATATCTATGTAGGTGTGTTACATCATTTATGGATGGTCCCCCTATAAGCAACAGTCTATTTCTAATATCTATGTTCATTTGTTCAACTAACTCTGTAACAAGTCCGTTCTATCTTTGGAAGAATTTAAACGAGTCTTTAAAATGTTGCTTTGAATACGTACAATGGCACATGCAATGTCATGCATATTAAAAGCGATGCTGTTTAGAGTTTACATTTAAGATTACCTTGTATGTATGTCCATCCATCATCTCCCCATACAGCATATCTTTCTGGTGTGATGACCAGGCTCACCAGCTCGTGCTCCCCAGCCCTGACCAGCTCTCGAGTGAAGGCAACTAACTGAATCTTGGGCACAACGAGGTTTGTGCTAGGCCACGAGACGTAGATTTGGATCACCTGCCAAACAGTTCAAGTAAACATAACTCATACGCTCGACAAAACTCTGAGATTTATCACTTTATCCAACAAGATTAGAACAGCTCAATGCAGATTTATGTCAAGGTCACGCAGAATGACGGAGTTTTTAAGTAGCAAACTGTAGTGCCCCAACTGGTCAGCAGCAAAAGCATGATTTTTAAAATAAAAGAGAATTCTTAATGGAAGGATAATTTCACATGGAAATACCACTCACAATAAACACATCTTATGGATCATAGAAGTCGCAAATCAAAGTGCATGAAAATCATGTCTGCCACATGACTAAAGTCCACGGTTATGACGTGAGAAACAGGTGGAAGAGAGATTAAAACAAGTTATGAGCAGGGGAAGTCCATAAAGGCATATTATACGAGAGAGCAGTGAGTGGATCTCATTGCATGTGTGTGATGAGATAAAGGAGATAGTCAAGTGAGATCAGCCACAAACCTACATACATGATTTGAAGATCTAACAACCACAATTAAAGTAAGTCAATGAATACAGCAATAGAACAACAGGCATGTCCATTATTGTGAATGGAATCATACAACCCAATATCAAAATGATAGGTTTCAGAACGGGTCACTTGGATAAGATGGCTCTTCAGAAATATATACAAATGCAGTTAACTGATGCAACATCATCATGTGCAGACAACTGATGCAACATCAACATGTGCAGACAACTGATGCAACATCATCATGTGCAGACAACTGATGCAACATCATCATGTGCAGACAACTGATGCAACATCATCATGTGCAGACAACTGATGCAACATCATCATGTGCAGACAACTGATGCAACATCATCATGTGCAGACAACTGATGCAACATCAACATGTGCAGACAACTGATGCAACATCATCATGTGCAGACAACTGATGCAACATCATCATGTGTAGACAACTGTGGGGCGCGGTGGTGTAGTGGTGGCATCGTTGCCTTGAAGCCGGAAGGTTCAAGGTTCAAATCCACCTCAAGTTGCCGCGTAGGGACCTTGGGCAAGTCCTTCACTCGCAATTGCTCAGCGCTTCGGCGTGAAACTCTGATGCAGTGTCCGCTCTGCAGTCGGGAGCACCTCTGAGTAAGGAGCTTGAAGGGGCGTTATAACAAGTGCACATACAAACAAACAATACAAACTGATGCAACATCATCATGTGCAGAAACTAATGCAACATCATCATGTGCAGAAACTAATGCAACATCATCATGTGCAGGCAACTGATGCAACATCATCATCTGCACTAATGCTGGTGGTCGTCCGTGAAGTCAGTGCAATTAAAAATGCCACATGTGGAAGATATATTATAGTGCACATGACTGTGCACCATGAAATAATCTGAAGTATGGCGCTGAGCTGCTCATTGCACTCTTCACTTGCTCAGAGGTTCTTCTCAGACAAAATCTCTCAGCTCAAACTCCAGTTTCCTTATAAAAGTGCATCACAGTCAAACAAATGGCCACTGAAAACTGCAAGAGTAGAGCTAGCTCCGTATATATATATATATATATATATATATATATATATATATATATATATATATACGGAACTAGATATATATATATACGGAATTAGCTATATATATACATACATACACAAAGTATCTATATATATATATATATATATATAGATACTCTGATAGCCACATATATAATTATATATATAATATATATTATATACATATATAAAATTATATATGTGGCTATCAAAGTCATGCCTCTTGTGAGATTTAGAGGTTTTTAATTAGCACCAGAAGATGAACAACATATATCAACAACAAAATAAAACTGTACAAGGCATTTGTCACTCCAGTACTGACGCAGTGATACATGGATCTGAGTGTTGGTGCCTAGTCCTATGGACAGAAGATGAAAAAAGGATCTGAGTGGCGGAAATGAGCTGGCTAAGATGAACATCAGGGAAAACCAATTCATTACTAAAAATGTCTCATCTGGAGTTAGGAGACAGAGAAACAATGGTAGATAAGATCAGAAAAAGAAGACTGTCATGGTCTGGCCACGTGGTAAGAATAGATGACAAAAGATTGTCAGCAAGTGAACTATTTTGTCACATGGATGGAACACAGAGCTGAAGCAGACAATCAAAGACATGATGGAAAACATTAAGCACGATCTTGCAGCAAAAAGGCATGGGCATAAGAATGGTGTTAGAACTATCAGAGACATAAAGAAATGGATCCATCTTGTAAAAACCTCATTACTAGACTATTAAAACATTAACAGACCATATTCATCACATTGGCCAAACATACCTCATCAGCATCAAACGTTCCAGTGTTTAGAATGCCAACAGTAGCCGTAATATTCTCTCCTCCAGTGATAGAATCCGCTGACAGCGTCAACGATGTATATAGGAATGTTGTATAGGACAGGCCATATCCAAAAGGATACAGTGGCTCCCCATTATAATACCTGTATGTATGACCGGCCATATCGTAGTTAGTAATTGCAGGAACCTAGATACAAAAAGAAAACTAACTCACTATATATGTGCAAAACCAATTTGTAAAAAAATGCAATCAAAAGATAATCGACTGCAAGAAGGAAAGATTCTCATAAAGTCAGAGCAGAGTCACTAGATCGTCCACTAGAGATTTATTGTTGCATCAGGAAATAGATTCTTCAACCCTCAGAACTTCAAAGTATCAGATTCGAACCTTTCAAAAACAATCACCCTCTGTTGAATGTTCCCATCTGAGAGACAAATGTTTGTAGTATTCGTGAGAGACAAATGTTTGTAGTATTCATAAGAGACAAATGTTTGTAGTATTCGTGAGAGACAAATGTTTGTAGTATTCATGAGAGACAAATGTTTGTAGTATTCATGAGAGACAAATGTTTGTAGTATTCGTGAGAGACAAATGTTTGTAGTATTCATGAGAGACAAATGTTTGCAGTATTCATGAGAGACAAATGTTTGTAGTATTCGTGACAGACAAATGTTTGTAGTATTCATGAGAGACAAATGTTTGTAGTATTCATGAGAGACAAATGTTTGTAGTATTCATGAGAGACAAATGTTTGTAGTATTCATGAGAGACAAATGTTTGTAGTATTCATGAGAGACAAATGTTTGTAGCATTCATGAGAGACAAATGTTTGTAGTATTCATGAGAGACAAATGTTTGTAGTATTCATGAGAGACAAATGTTTGTAGTATTCATGAGAGACAAATGTTTGTAGTATTCATGAGAGACAAATGTTTGTAGTATTCATGAGAGACAAATGTTTGTAGTATTCATGAGAGACAAATGTTTGTAGTATTCATGAGAGACAAATGTTTGTAGTATTCATGAGAGACAAATGTTTGTAGTATTCATGAGAGACAAATGTTTGTAGTATTCATGAGAGACAAATGTTTGTAGTATTCATGAGAGACAAATGTTTGCAGTATTCATGAGAGACAAATGTTTGTAGTATTCATGAGAGACAAATGTTTGTAGTATTCATGAGAGACAAATGTTTGTAGTATTCATGAGAGACAAATGTTTGTAGTATTCATGAGAGACAAATGTTTGTAGTATTCATGAGAGACAAATGTTTGTAGTATTCATGAGAGACAAATGTTTGTAGTATTCATGAGAGACAAATGTTTGTAGTATTCATGAGAGACAAATGTTTGTAGTATTCATGAGAGATGAATGTTGCTGAAACAGGATCGGTACATCAGCCAACGGAGTGCGTCCATTCGCCAAGTCTAACCATGTTCTATGAATTCTTTATCTTCAGCCCTCATCATTCCTCTTCTTCAAAGCAATGTCGTCTCAACATGTAATTCTATTAAATGTTCTTAGCAGCAATAAATAAATGTAAATAAAGAACTGCATAAATGATAATGTGCCGATACAGATACATAAATTACATCGATTGTCCAAGAAGACAAAGTCCTCTGAGAATTCTTCAATCAGCTGCAGAAAGGTGGCTGGTCAAACACAGGCTACGGGTATCATCACTTATTTAAAAAAATGGTTATTTCCCACATTAAACATCATATTATTCCAGTCTACCAAAGGTCAGGGGTCAAATCTCCACCAGGATAGAAATTTGCATCAAGGGCACCGTTGTGAACCAATGCAGCTATAATGAGCGCACTGACCACACACTGTCGGTGGGTGAACAAACTGGCCACCCACCATCATATGACAAGGCCAAGAAAAAGAAATTGCTAACACTTGACAGCCTCTCAGGATAACTCAAGGGATCCTTCCTGCCCTTCTCTTTGTTTTCTATTAAGGAGTAGACAAAATGAAACACATTTGGTCCAACCTGCTGCAAGTAACTTGGCCAAGTGGCAGGCAGCCTGCCAGCTGGAATGGAATGACTGCCACCAGATGCTGTCAGTGTCTTGTAGATGGCTTCACCTGTTGTCTGTCCAGGGAAGAAGCATTCCATGATGGCAGAAACTCTTGGATTAAATTTGGCCCACGTCACATCCAGTGGACCGGCGTTAAACAGCAAAAGTATCACAGGCTTGCCATTTGCTATAACAAAGAATTAGAAGTTTCACAGAATTTAATGAAATTCCTAAGTTCATAACATTTGCTCACTTTCATGGAGGGGTATTAAAATTAGAAAGTTCAAAGTCAGTTATCCAATACTTCATACATAGCTCATATCCTTAGAAGTACCTGAGAAAAAGCGATGTTTATGCCAAAACTTCATTTTATAAACAATGGCTCAAAACATTGAATTGATGTTCATCAGCCAACACACAATGATAGGACAACTAGAAGAGTTAAGTCAGCAATGGCGGGTCATCGCACGCTTGCACGCACGCATGATCCATCATTTGGAATCTATCAACATCTGCTGTCTGGAGACTGCGAATATCTGATCATAACAGATGACTTCTGTGACATAAGTAAGAAATGCATAAGATAACAAACGGTGAATGTACAGGAGTATCTAGTTGCATGCTCATCAGGCTCCATTTTCACAGCTACTTACCCACTCTAACGGCATCCAATAGCACTTCAAACTGGCGACCAGGGAGGTCGAGACTGGCTCGATCATTAGACTCCGACTCTATCGTTGATCCTGTGCCAAGTGCAACAAAAACCAAATCAGCCCCATCCACTGCTTTTATAACCTCATCCGCCGAGTAGTTTCCACACTTCACTCCGTCGCATCCAGACGCAGCTTCCACTGTTCCAGCCAGTTTGACAAGACCTTCAGCAACGGTTGTTGTGAACTGACGGGTCACAGCAGGTGAGTAGTCACCATAGATCTCAGAATAATCTGTTGCAAATGGACCAACAACCTGTCGGCCACAGCGAAAACCAAAATGTTATTAGAAGCAGGTATCATCAATATGCTACATGGTCTGATTCACCAAATAAGTGCATTAATGAACACATAGCATCTAATTTACAGTTATAGAGTCTGACATAAAAACATCTAAGCTTAGAACCTTAGAACAACACTTTTAGATCTGCCAGTCAGCCATGTTTCCACATCTTTCAAAGATTCTTACAGAAGCAATATCAATGCTTAGGTATGGATATAGATTTTTTCCATATAAACCATAAAAAATTGACAAAAACTTACTTCAGTAAGTACTGTAAAATACACAAAATCATCCACATAGTATAGGTCATTTTCTACATGTAAGCAGAATAACAGAGAAGAAAAGTAGCAGCTATATTCAAAACAATTTTTGCATTTATAACATAAATTTAATGTTATCATAATTTTTAAATTTTAGTCTATTATCCAGTATTTGTATTATAGCAGCGTGTAGTAGATTCAAACTTTAATTTAAAACAAATTATTAAACAATTCCTTTTATGGTGCATTGGTCTTCCTTTTTAGGCCTGATGGTGTGTAGACTGAATATGATTTCAAGAAATAAAAAGAAATAAAAAAGGAACCGTGCATTTTTTGGGTTTCACCATTGGGAAGTTGATAACTACCAAAACTTAAGGAAATTCCCCATAACTTCTTAATCATTGTTCAAAAATTTCAAGTCATCTGGTTTGCAGGTTTTGGATTTAGATGACCAGTGGAAAACTAAACCATATTCTATACCTTCAAGTGACCATTAACACTGAATACCAAAACATTGAATATCACTATATGCTGCCAGTGTCTTGTGGATGGCTTCATCTGGGAAAAACATTACATAATGGCAGAAAACTTTGGATAAATTTGACCCAAGTCACATCAAAGTGGATGGTGTTAAACAACAGCAGCAATATCACAGGTTTGCTATTTGCTCTAATTGCTGATTGCATTGCCATGGCAACTTATGAAACCAACACAAAGAGCAGATATTGCAATTGCAAATTCTACATTTCTTCAGCAATAAAATGTTAAAGATAGGAACCAACTTATTGTCAGGTGCTAAAGTAAAGTACAATTGGTGATGAATCCAACGTCCATTTTGGTTTACTCAAATGGCAAGATGGAAACATTGGTAGATATGATAATTGCCATAGTTCTGCTGGACATTTAGAAAGTGGTAACATAGTTGACCTGCTCATTGATTATAGAACTTCAGAGTTGAAAACCAGACTGGGGAGATGATATACTTTAACTTACAGCAAGTTTGTCATATGTTTGCTTAAGTGGCAGCAGGTTCTTGTCATTCTTAAGCAGAACAAATGTTTGCATTGCAGCCTGAAGAGCAAGTTCACGATGAATGGTGCTCTGAACATATGACATGTTGATAGCATTGTATGGGTTCATGTCCTCTGGATCAAATTCACCGAGACGCAAGCGAGTGTACATGAGAGGACGGACATTGTCTCGGATCTGCTCTTCGTTTAGAAGGCCAGCCTTCATCGCATTCAGCGTTGAACCGTAGATGCCGCTGCCCAGCTCGAGGTTGCATCCAGCCTTAATGCAGGCAGCTACAGTTTCCTCAGGGGTCTTCAGGTACTTGTGTTCGGAGATGATGAAGGGAATGGCCAAATCATCACTGACAATGTATCCCTTGAAGCCCCATTCATTACGAGTAATGTTTGTCAGAAGCTGTTGATTAGCGCAGGCTGGCACACCATTGATACTAAAAGTGATCATAAAAGCAAAACTAATTTTAATTGAAGATGAAGATAATTATTATGAAAAGAATTATTTGTCACCATTATCATTGCTGCAAAAAAATCTTACATTGCAGCATTTGTTTCAATATATTCAAGCATTCAGCAACTCATAATCCGCATTGCTGGAATAAATTCTCGAGTTTTCTGCATATGTCAAGAGTGAAGATAGCTGGAAATTTACGACGAAGTGAAATATGAGATAACGAGAGTTTACCAAATTTCGTGGTACTGAATTCCACAAATAAGGACCAGCATGTGAAAGACACAGAAACAAATTGTATGTTTCTGGGAGGTCAGTTGACCAAAAATTTATCTTAAATTTCGTCTTATGTAATTAAGCATGAATCGTATGCATCAGTCAGCAATGTATCTTCATGCTAGACCATTAGCTGTTCAATATAATATAAGGAATGGAGCCTAGTGCACCTGAGCAAAAAGAAATAACCAGTGCAATTTTGACAAAGTCCATAACTGGAAACCCTTGGAGCATGTAGGAAGCCGAGCAAGAGGGCAAGCAGCTACCCACATGACAGATTGCACAGAGTCACAAAATAGATGACGATTATTGAACTGTAATTGTGATAACTAATACGACAAGCGAATGTACTTACCAGAGCATGGACATCATCAGGTGGAGAGGTCAGATTAATTATTAGATTTTTGAAGCAGTAAAGCAACAGGATCATGTAATAAAATTCCATTGTGAACATTAAATCGAGTCAGTTAGGTCATGAACTTTGAACACTGGTAGAATCTGTATATCCCATAGTTAAACAATTCTGGCAGATGTATCATGGATGATTTGTAATCAAGACAGATGTATAAAGTATAATGGTTAAAAATTAATTTAAAGCAACACAGCTGCAAAGGAGAGTCAACAGCTGGCACAGCAAGTACAAGTGTTCAATGCCTCGTACCTGTTGTAGCTGCACATCATACTGTACGTTCCAGCCTCAACGCACATTTTGAACTGAGGAAGGAATGTCATTCTCCAGTCTCTCATTGACACCTGCAAATATATCATAAAGATAACGAGAGCATTTACACCAAAATAACCAGTTTTTCCTTAAACTTATGGTCAGTACTTACAGATTGAGTAAAAGAAATTTTTATATCTAATAGCTATTGATTAAACACTTTTATTCTGGATTAAAACTTTCATACAAAAAATAAAGATGATCATGACCACAACTTGTTGGCCTCCCCCTTGGGGTTCTGGGATGGTTAGATCGGGTTCTGCACTTGCCCCCCCCCCCTGGAAAATTGACACTCATGTTTTTAACTACTACTTTTGAGTTTGTAACAAATTTCTTTGCCTTAATGCACCAATGATACAAATGATACCGACAGTGAAAGTCATCAATCTACATATAGAGGTCTCTATAGAAATAAACATGCTCTTATAACTTCCTGCCTTGCATGTTCAAGCTCTTTCCAAAAACTTTAACAATGACCATTGGCTTTCAACCCTTCTGTGGGCGCCCATACAAACAGCAGGCCATCGATTATGGCCTACCTAAGTGGAATCCAGCTGTAGGGCAAATAATCTCAACTGCAAAAAATTAAATACTAATGCAAAATTTTGAAAATTTCTCAAAGTAGGCCTACACTGAAATTGCACCAGGAAGATCTGCTTATTCACCAGCATTGTAATTATATAAACCAAGTCTGCTATAAGCCAGGCTCCATTTTGTCCATTTTGCAAGCTGCCAGTACAGAATCCAGGGAGGTCAAACTGTAGATAAACTTGGCTCTGGTTATCACGCCTCAGGATTTACACAAAAAACTGACAAAGATATCGGTTCAAAAGAATTTATACCCACACTCATCTGATCCTCGGATCCTTCACCTTCCGAAATGACAACCGCATTGACAGTTTCTCTGGAACTCTGGCTGCCAGACTCAGACCTCTTTCTGACTACTCTTTGGAATAGGCTTCTAACTCGATGCAGCACATGTGAAAAAGCTGGTGCCCTGCGATTGGCTTTCGAGTGGCGCTTTAGAAGCAGCTATAGAGGAGCACTCGCCCCTTGAAAACTGACACCTATTTTTCGGCCTATTTTTGTGTTCATCTATTCATTCGTTCATTCTATGGACTTATATAGCGCACCTTTAGGAAACTACTTTTAGCCTCTGTTTTTTGATTTTTAACAAATTTCTAAAGAAACTATTCACATTAAAATTATACACAAAATGAAACTGAGAAATGTGCATAAGAAACCTCTTTGAAAATATCCCTCTTCTTAATTTCCAGCATTGCATTTTTCAAGCTCTTGGTACTAAAAAATTTAACCGTGACTATCGTAAAAATTTTGCCCCCCTTGCAAAAATTTCTGCCGGCGCCCATGTCTGACATTGAAGTGCGTTGAGCCCTTCGCTTTGCTGCAAAGGGACAACTGCTTGTTCCACGGGCTCGTCACTTAGCTACCAGACAGCGCCGAGCCTTCTCGGTTGTGGGGCTGTCAATCTGGAATGACCTCCCCGTAACCTCCATCTCCTTCACCTGACCAGTCAATCCTTATTCCTTAAGTCTCTTAAATCTTTTTTCTTTTGCCGTGGCTGGGCTGGGAGCGCCTCTGAGTAGTTTCTTGAAAGGGCGCTATATAAATGCTAATAATGAATGAATGAACAATTGTCAGTCTTCTGATGATAATTTAAAAAAATAGAATTTCAAAATATTAGCCTTACAAAGAAAACTACAATAAACATCTGAGAATAAAGATTTTAAAGATAATTATAACCAATAATAATTATAATCTAGTAATGTTCTCATAAGAAAAATCGTCACTAATTACATACCTTAGCATCAAAACTGTTCCTTGAAACCGGGATGTTCTCAGGTCCGCCATGAGCATCAAAGTGTTTGCATCCAGCGTTGGCACGCACGTAGCGCGTGTGGTTCCCCTGCAGACCACGAACATACCCCTGGACCAATTTTCCAGAAAGATACGGGTCCTCTCCATATGATTCCTAATACACAAACAACATGCTATAATGGTTAAACTAACAAACACTAGACACACTTGCTCAGCAAGCCACATTACACACTGTATGGCTTCAAGCATCTGCATTTCAGTAAAGAAAGCAATCAGCGGATCAGTCTGCTTCAGTGTCTAGCTGCAGTAATCTCATTTATCTCACTTCTAAAATCAGAAGTTCTGTGTTAATGACCATCATCAGGTTTGTTCAGAGAATGATTCTAGGTTCCTGCAGAATTCATGTCAGCATTTATTGTTGTGGTGACAGTGGATATGATGGGTTCATGTCCTCTGGATCTGGCTACAGACTTGCATAAAACATTAACTTTTAATTTACCATATACTGTAATAAGCTAGCAATCATAAAACTCACCGAAACACATCTAAACATTTGCAATCATTGCGTGCATTACTTTCCAAATTCCACTTTCTAACAATAGCATGATCAAACAAAAACTAATGCTTTAAATCATGCACATTAAATAAATGCCTTAAACCACAAACATTAAAATTTGCCTTGTTCAAAATTTAAAGAAATTGCAGGCATTTTAAGCTTCCAAGATAAATGCATCCAGAACGTAATGTCTGCTTATGACAATAAGGGTCGTTGCCATTGAAAGTAATTATTTCAACATATTACAGCTCTGAATTAATTATTTAATTTCAACTTAAAATACTCAAGAAATTCAAAAGCACTTTAAAATGTGTTCCTTTGCCATGTAAATGCTTGCAGCTCTGAGGGGCTTTGTTCTGATTAGAGGGCTTGCTCTTGGATGCCAAGGGGATTTGACAAACACCATATAAGTAAGTAAGTACATTCTCAATTAATGGCCGAACAGACTTTGGCCTACTTGCCATGGGAACTGTTGATTGCTCTAATTAACGGGCTCTTATATAGATTGAAAGACAGCTGTGTACACGTTGTCTGCCTTAGTGAATGCTATAATTATAATTACCAATTCAAAACCTCTACAGTCTACATGGAAGGCAATGTCACTGTATTATGTCAATAGAAATAAAAACTTTTCCCAAAATTATTCGACTCGCTGCCATAAAAGAAAAGTGGGTCGGTCAGGTTACCGGAAACACAACATTTTTGGGGGGCCTAAACAAAATTAACAACACATATGTATTTGAAGCAATCTTCTGCTCCATGAATTCTACTTTTACAAAAATATATATAAAAGCATGTATACAATTCTTATATATGAGCCTCTTGGTGAGGAGCCACTTCTTAGATTAAAGTAAGTCACTTAAAACTAATTAAAAATGAATCATAGGTCTGGATTGCTGAACACAACCATCACAACCAGGACAGACAACTTTGATGTATCTAATATAAAATTAAAAGTTTATTTTATGTTAAACTACATTCCAGTGCACCAGTGACTC
This sequence comes from Lumbricus terrestris, assembly GCA_949752735.1. Taxonomy (NCBI): domain Eukaryota; kingdom Metazoa; phylum Annelida; class Clitellata; order Crassiclitellata; family Lumbricidae; genus Lumbricus; species Lumbricus terrestris. Next base: position 44,400,696 of record OX457037.1, read on the forward strand.
AAAGTTATTTGACAGCAGAAAACAGAGACAAAGAGAAATGACTACCTGGTTCCGGCCCCATAGTGGATGTCTCATTATGTTGATGACTGGACTGAAGCAACTAAGGCCAATTGGGGATACATATATTCCCTGCTTACGATTCTCATTCCAATGAGCTCGCACTTCATATGAAATCGCCTCAGCCACATCATGAATTAAATCGTAACTGGAAAACAAAAGCACAAGATGAGTAAATCGAATCCATTGGCTAAACAGTGGAGCACAGTGGCCGATCAGTTACAGTAGTTGTTCTGTAATATATGAAATTCCTTTATTCAACATTTCTTGTTGACAGACCGCAACCGGTTACAATGTACATTTATGCACTTGAAACAATTCACAAGAACACAAATCACAAATCTTAACAGATGGCCTGCAATACAATGCGAAGGTTGTGGATTTGATCCATGGCTGTGGCGGTCACAGACTATGAATGAGCAAGTACTTCACTCACAATTGCTCTGCAATATACAGGTAATCCTATTTGCATCGTCGAGGAGTGGGTACTTCTGGACTCTGTAAGAAGGGTGATATCAAAGCGCAGTGGCATTGTATAAGCATTATAACTAACCAGCTGCAATACAGAGGCAGAGTGTATTCAGGAAACAATGTGGAAGGCCACCCTTTCAGAGACTGCCAAAGTACATGGTTGCAAAATACATAGAACTAGACAACAAATTTCATCAATCATTTATTTTGGGGAGTGGCTACAGTGGTACATGGTGGTTAGAGTGCTTGCTCAGTTGTGTTGAGTATGGGTTAATAAACTAAGATAGTAATACTATACCGAATCAGACCCTTGAGCAGGACCTTCACTCACAATTACTTTACGCCTTCAATTAGATAATGGTGCTTATAGCGATTTAGCGAATGTGTGGGAAAACCAGCAAAGTTAGTCAACAGCTTCAACCAATATGTAAGTCCCTTCATTAACCAATACAAGCATAGCTAATTGCTTTATCAATAAAGGTACAGTTGGCATTCATTAATAGTCGTTCTAACCTAAATGTCGCTGCTAATCCAATGGATTGTGGAAACGCAGTTCCATGCGTATCGGCAGCTCCGTGAAGGCATTCTGATATCCAGACGTAAGGCAGAATGTTTAGGGCCGGAATCGCTGGCGTATGTCCTCCATACACGGCCTCTGTTTGCGGTACAATGTCTTCTAGGGTGAGCCTTGACACCAGATCGTCCACTCTTTTGTCCCACGGCAGAGTGGGATCTTGGAATGGAAAGACGCCTACTTTCTCCGACCGCTTTTCCTCTCTCCATCGATGCTCATCACGAAAGTAGAGCTTTTGCGTTTCAACTTTCCATCGCAGCAACGCCAAAAAGCACGCGAAAGTAAGCAACCTCTTACTGTCCATCATGTTCGCCGCCACCAGATTGAGATTTTAAAAAGCCACGAGAATCGAAACAACTAAAGCGATCTCTTAAAACACATGCAGGTATACGCCCATAAAGCGTTGTTATGTGGATATTGATCAAGGCAGCTGACAGTCAAATGTAATGAATAGAAAGTCACAAGACACAAGGGCAACTTATTATGTGATGTCTAAATGACAAGTTAAAATGACTACGCCACAGCGCCCCTGCCGGACAGATAGTATAACCAAAGATATCTTTGGTATAACCAAAGATCTCGTAGTCTACGACAGACTTCTTGCTCACACAATAATTAAATTGTCGTTCATTGCAGCTATAAAGAAAATCGACGAATAATAAATAATTTATAGTTTCAGATGTTAAAAATTGCCCGTAGAAAGTAAAACATCATATTTAATATCCCGCATAAATTGATGCGTGGTGACCTGCTGGTAGTAACCATAGAGGTGTATTATAGAATGAATATATCACTAGAGAGAGTATCAATTTAGTCTCTATATTGAAGTCGACGTCTAAATTCGTGCCGAGTCTGCCGACCAATCACATCATATCTGTCTAAATTTGTGCCGACCAATCATAGGCGATTTCTCATACTGAATAAATAATACAGTCTTACAATATCGATCAGGAAAATAACTAAAATAATATCAAAATGTTTATACTGATTCGAACATGTCGATGTTTTCTTGTGAATATTGCAGTTTTCTTGCAATATTCACAAGTTAACATCGACATGTCCAAATTATACAAATGTTGATATTATTTTGGTATTTGTTTATAGATCGAAGTTGTAAGACTGTGATTGGTCGGTACGAAAAATCGCATATGATTGGTTGTTTTGAATTGATCGACGTTAATTTATGACTTCACATCTGACTGCAGGGCAGATACGGCATACTCTCTCTAGTGTTAATGTTATACATGTAATACATCTCAATGGTAGTAACCACAGTATAAATAATAAATTAATAATAATGATTATTTATACTGTGTAGTAACTGTTGCACATCGGATGTACACTACGGTAGGCCTATACTCTGCATGAGTTTCGTTCCTGTTTATAGCAAGACCCTGCTTAAAAATTGAGATAGGCTTATAGGCCTATAAAGGATTCTATATTAGAGGATAGGTTACTCGTAAAACCGGTGACACGAGGCAAACCAGTTATCTTTTCCAGCGCATTGCCATTTTAATTCAACGTTTCAACGCCATAGACTTCCAAGGCACCTTTGCTTCGCCTGATCTTGACGAGTTCTAGCCGTTCCAGAATACAATTTATTTTTTACGTCTCCGGATAATTTTTTGAATTTTTTATTACGATACTTGTGGTCAGGATTTCACTCTCAGCGGTAGATGGCGCTCCACTTAAAATTCCGTTTCTATCGCTAAGGATCATGATTTGAATCTCCAAAGGCATTTGTTTATTTTGCAAACATAATTATTCGTCAATTTGCTTTCATAGATGTAACTAATTGAATGCCTTTATGCTGTAAATAAGACTTGAAATTTTCCGGAACTTCGATTATCGCCCCAAAACTTGTACAAAACTTATCAGGCGGCTAAAGAAGAAGAAACCAGTCCTGTGTATAAAGTCCTTGTAGGCCTACTATGGATCATATTTGGGGCGCGGTGGTGTAGTGGTGGCGTCGTTACCTTGAAGTCGGAAGGTTCGAGGTTCGAATCCACCTGGCCGCGTAGGGACATCGTGCAAGAGGCAGCCGATCCTTGGCAAGTCCTTCACTCGCAATTGCTCAGCGCTTCGGCGTGAAACTCCGATGCAGTGTCCGCTCTGCATTTGGGAGCGCCTCTGAGTAGGGAGAGCTTGAAGGGGCGCTATAACAAGTGCACATACAAACAAACAAAACAAACATAGGTTATGCATATATACTATCGAGACCATCGACGCTCAATATACGTCGATGATTTTACCAGGGAGGTAAAACCGTAAAATCTCTGATCGAGACCATATGGAGCAGTGTTTAATCTAGACGTCTCTGGGGGGGAAAGTTCCCCCCCAGGATTGACATTTCCCCCCCCCCCAGTAAAATTTCACAAAATGATATTTTTTTGTTACTGTTTTCAGCATTGTTTTACATGAAGGGTTATAATATACCGTGATAATTATTATTTACTATTATATGATTACAATGACATTATTTACTACCATAATATATGATACTATCATGTTGCAATGAGTATAACTTACTGTATATATTTGTATAAAAACTATTTTTTCTACATAAAAACAGAGATGACATCCCCTCCAGAAAAATGCGTCAAATTGATAATAGTTTTTAGTTGCTGATTACATCATTGCATTACATGAACTATTATATTACTAATTATACCGTAATATTATATTCTTTTATATGGTTATAGTAATTTTTACTATTATAATATATGACACAATCCGGCTAAAATGAGCATAGGCTAACTTACTGTTAATTTTTGTACAAATACTACTTTTGTACAACTGAATGGCTTCTCTCCGTTGCTATCCCTCAAATTTTAAACTGTCAAATTTCAAAATGTTTGGTCCTATTATGTGAACACCTATTAAAACAACATCATTACTGTATTGTGGCTATCATATTTTGGTACCAGCAGTTTATTAGTTCTTGGTTGATTTGTGTACCATATGATTTCGGAAAGTGTATCTTGGTCAGCAATTCAGGACCATATTGGGAAACAGGGATTAGCTGATTATAGTGCTTAAAAGTCAACTTAAATAATCACCTCTGCAGTTATTCATTAAAATAACCCAGCAACAACAGAACTGAGCTGCTGAACTGGAGAAATAAAGATAGACCTATGTTATTGTAATTTTAATTATATAACATATATATATTTTGAAATCCTAACAGACTTTTTATCAGTACTGGAATTATGGAGTTATTTTGCTAAAATGACTTCCTGAAAGGCTACCATTACAGTGTGGAAACTCCACAAAAATATTTTTTTAAGTATTGCGTATATTTATTCAAGTCTTTGACCACTCTTATAAGCACTGATAAAGTAATCTTTTTAAAGACGACGCCTTAAAATGCTGTCATTGCAAAATGCAAAGTGGAAATTCAAAATGTTTCTGATAGGTCACTGAAAAAGTACGGCTATTTTGTTAAGACGACACCTTAAAACGCTGCCATTGCAATGCTTAAGTTCAAAAAGTTTCTGATGGGACACTGAAAAGTACAGTTTTTTTTGTTAAAATGACACCTTAAAATGCTGCCATTGCTATGTTTAAGTTCAAAAAGTTTCTTTCTGATGGGGCACTGAAAAAGTACAGCTAATTTGTTAAGATGACACCTTAAAATGCAGGTATTGCAATGTGGAAATTCAAAAAGTTTCTGAAGAGACACTGAAAAGGTACTGCTATTTTTTTGTTAAAATGACACCTTAAAATGCAGGTATTGCAATGTGGAAATTCAAAAAGTTTCTGAAGAGACACTGAAAAGGTACTGCTATTTTTGTTAAAATGACACCTTAAAATGCAGGTATTGCAATGTGGAAATTCAAAAAGTTTCTGATGGGGAGGGGGCACATCCCCCTCCCCATACCCCTCCCCCTTCCGGTCTCGGCGCTACGCGCCTCACGAGCGTCCTTCGGACGCTCAATTGTCTCCCCCCCCAGAAACCCGAATTCCCCCCCCCCCAGACGAGGGGGACTAGATTCAACACTGCATATGGAGCGACCTTATTTTTATAATTTAGAGTTGTATTATGTCAAACAAAATTTTCGAGGGAAACGGCAGTTAAGCCTACGGCCTCTGCTGTTACATCATCTTACATTGTACAGTATAAGCCCTCGTCAAATGTGGATCCATCCACCTTTTGATCGGGACCCTAGTTGTATTAGGCATATATATATATATATATATATATATATATATATATATATATATATATATATATACTAGCTGGGGTACCCGGCGTTGCCCGGGAAATTTAGGATTCGACCCGCTCCGGCCACAACCCCACCACACCCCACCACTCCGACCTCCACCGGTACGCCACGCTGGAAATTTTCCACCCACCCCTCTTCCACTCCCCCCACCTCTTCCATCCCCCACAACACACCACCACTAATTCCGATCTCCACCGGTACGCCACCCGTGAAATTTTGGTTTTCGGAGAAAAATTTTCTCCCGAAAATTTCCCCCACCTCCTACCCACCCCAACAGCAGGCCACCACTAACTCCCACCTCCACCGGTACGCCACCCGTGAAATTTTAGTTTTCGGTAAATTTTGGAGGGGGGAATTCCCCCCCCCCCAAATTTCCCCCCACCCCTCTTTCACCCCAGCTCTTCCACCCCCACAACACGCCACCTCTAACTCCGATCTCCACCGGTACGCCATCCGTGAAATTTTGGTTTTCGAAAAATTTGGGGGGAAAAATTTCTCCCCAAAATTCCCCCCACCCCTCTTCCACCCACCCACCCTCTTCCCCCCCGACAACACGCCACCACTAACTCCGATCTCCACCGGTACGCCAGTCGTGAATTTGTTTCGGAAAATTTTTTGGGGAAAATTTTTTTTCTTAAAGTTTTCTTCACTCCTATTTCATCCCCCACCTCTTCCACCTCCCCCACAACACGCTACCACTAACTCCGATCTTTAACGGTACGCCACCCGTGAAATTTTGATTTTCGGAAAATTTGGAGGGAAAAATTTTTCCCCCAAAAAATTTCCTCCACCCCTCTTCCACCCACCGCACCTCTTCCACCCACCCCAACAATACGCCACCACTAATTTCGGTCTCCACCGGTACGCCACCCGTGAAATTTTGGTTTTCTGGAAATTTTGGGGGGGAAATTTTCCCCTAAAATTTCCTCCGCCCCTCTTCCACCCCCACCTCTTCCACCCCCTCCCACAACACGCCACCACTAACTTTGATCTCCACCGGTACGCCACCCGTGAAATTTTGGTTTTCGTGAAATTTTTGGGGGAGAAAATTCCCCCCAATTTCCCCCGTCCACCGTTCCACCCACCCCACCTCTTCCACCCCCCCCCCCCCCACAACACGCCATCACTAACTCCGATCTCCACCGGTACGCCACCCGTGAAATTTTGGTTTTCGGGAAATTTGGGGGGGAACCCTGGGAAAACCCACCCTGATCCCCTACCCACCACCCCACCACCCCCACACACCCCACCCCTTTGCTCCCTCATCCAGTCCACCCCCTCCCACCGCCTCCACTCCTCCACCCACGACCCCCATCCCCCTCGCACCACCACCCCACCCCCCCCCTCCACCCCACCCCACACACCCCCCACTCCCACCTCCCTCCCACACCCCCCCCCCCACCCACCTCCACCACCGACCTCCACCGGTACGCGACCCGTGAATTCCAGACTGGCAAAGGCGCTGTTCTCTAAACGCTGTCGAACGGCTGCTTTTATACGTATTACGTCTAGGAGCCGAAAGAAAAGTGCCGTCGTAAGCTTGAAAGGGCAAAGGCCAACAGGGAAAATGAGTGTTTTTGGCTCCCCACTCTGGCCCCCATGGTGACAGAGATTCGCGAACCCCTTCTCTACGCGTCGGAAGCCGAGACGGACACAGTAGTGAAGGTTTGGAGTGAAAAGCTCAAAAACTGTGGAAATGCATTCCGGTCAAACAGACGGAATCTTCTCTTTATATATATATATATATATATATATATATATATATATATATATATATATATATATATATATAATCGTTTAATACTTTAATTCATGAAAAGTGCAGGTTGACACACCGCAGCCTGGTAGCCTATACATATATAGTGACGCTAAGAGATACAAACATGAAATTAAAGCGTCTTTCTAAATAGATCATTGTTAATGAGATTTAATTATTGTCAGCGCTCTTGTAGAGGACTCTGGAGGCACTGGTCAAAATGAATGATAGGTGCCCTGAGTGCTCATGCAGACGCGCAGCATAGGCCTACATATCGGCAACTAAAGAGCGCATAAGAAACGTCCACACAGATTTTCATACGCTCGGTAGGCTATCCATTTCCGCTCTCTTCGTTCGACTGAACAAAGTCTGCTCTCAGTCTCTTTTGCTCGTACTTCCACTAAGCTATAGGCAGTGGCCAGTAGCGGCACTAGGGGGGCTAAGGCCCCCTAAAAAGGCCATCCATTTTTTTTCATGTAAAAATTAAATATTTGCACGATTAACTAGAGTGGTTGACGGATTAGTTTAAAGGAAAGAAGAAGTTGCGAATATGTAATGTCATCAACAAAGGTGATTTAATTGGAGCAAATTCTGTGAATCGTCCCGTCTTGGGGCACCCTCCGCTACCTCTTCCAGAGGATTTCAATCTCTGCATACAGCGTTTCAACGTCGTTGCTTGTAGAGGAAACTTTGCACCACATCCCGGGGAAGAGAACAACGCACTCTCAGCTTGAACACATTCCTATTTTGGGGGGTTTAGTTTTAAACTTGAGTGATCGATCTTTTAATAAATGTTGAAATAATAATAATAATAATAATATAATGTTGCTAGTGTAGGCCTATTGACAGGGCTTTTAACGTGCAGTTGTAGGCCTAGGTCATTGTCCTCCGATTGGAAGTAGGCCTAATTTAATTACCATGGATGATGGGAAAGGAAAGGAGTCGTGAAGTTCTAAAAATTCCTTAAAAACAGCCCTGCAGGCTATTGATGAACAGTAGCTATAAATACCTCTAGATCATCATCAGTGATCACTGATTAGTTCGGAGTGAAGCTTTTGCCAGAATGCCAGTGCGATGTTTTATTAACACAATATAGGCCTATGACTGTGTTATTGGTGCCGTGAATTTGACAATTTTTAAAAAGTAGTCTATGCAGACACGTACATGTAGCCTGTAGGACGGTAAGCCTACGATGACCGAGGAAGACAGCGACTGCGGTGCAGAGACCAGAGCACGATTGGCAAAGGAGTAAACAGTAGCTAAATACCTCAAATGGAGTTGGAAGTCATGACATAACAAATGCAACGAAGATAAAGCTATATGGAGGACACTGGTATGGCCGGTGGTCATAATACCGTCATATAGCCTAGGGCCTAAGGCTGCGAGAGTGGGACATTGAGGCAGAAGGAGGAGAGGTGAATAGAAGCGTTCAAGATAAAGTGTCTGAGGTTGATCATGATTCCTGAAAATATCATGGACAGAAAAACGGACAAATGAATGGGTGCTGGTCTGCTGCGGAAGTGGAGAGGAATCTGCTGAAGACGGCAAAAGAAAGAAAAATGATTTATCTCGGACATATCGAAAGAAGATCTCAAGAGGGAACATGTACAGGGTGGGCCAAAAAAGACCCCCTAGGTTTTTTGCCAATATCTTGACCAGAAGAAAAAAATTTGAAATGAAATTTTACAGGATTAGAGACAATTCATATTTACACAAGATGGCCAGATTTCAACAAAATATTTCAAACAGAACAAAAGTTATACCACTTTTAGTGAAGCCACCCACCGTTTTTTGATGATTCAAAAACGCGACGCAACAAAAAGTAACTAAAAACCAATCTAATTATTCTGGCCAATATCTTGGCCAAAAGTAAGAATATCGAAATGAACTTTTACAGGTTTAAAGACAATTCATATATGCACATGGTGGTCAGATTCCATAAAAATATTTCAAACAGAACAAAAGTTATACCACTTGTAGGGAGGTCACCCACCGTTTTTTGACGATTCAAAAACGAAACGCAACAAAAAAGTTACAAAAACACGATTTTTTTCTCATCTCAAATAATTCATATAAAATAGCCTTGATATTGCCAGATGATCATTATTATTACTATTTAACAGAGAAACAAGGTACCAGCGTAGCTGCGCGTCACTGAGAAGTCACTTAGCAAGATGCCAAGATGACGATCAAATTGGTAAATAAGGAATCTATCAGATTAATCAACAGGTCCATCAAGAACTTTGCAAAGAGACTCAAAAGAAGTTTTGGCACTGGTGGTGGGCACATTGAACACAAGTTGTGAAGCACTACTAAGTTCATTTGACAACAGTTATTTGAGATGAGACTTAATAAAATCGTGTTTTTGTTACTTTTTTTATTGCGTTTCGTTTTTGAATCGTCAAAAAACGGTGGGTGGCCTCACTAAAAGTGGTATAACTTTTGTTCTGTTTGAAATATTTTGATGAAATTTGACCATCATGTGTAGATATGAATTGTCTTTGAGCCTGTAAAGTTTCATTTCGAAATTCTTACTTCTGGCCATAATATTGTAAAAAACCTACTTTTTGTTGCGTTTCGTTTTTGAATCGTCAAAAAACGGGGGTGGGGGGGGGGGTGACCTCACTAAAATTGGTGTAACTTTTGTTTTGTTAGAAATATGTTTATGAAATCTGGCCATCATGTGTAAATATGAATTGTCTTTAAGCCTGTAAAATTTTATTTCAAAATTCTTGGTGTTGGCCAAGATATTGGGGAAAAACCTAGGGGGTCTTTTTTGGCGCACCCTGTGTAGAGAAAGAGACCATACAAGGCACAATGCCAGGAGAGCGGAAAAGGAAAACCGAGAACTATAACTGGCTATAGGTAACATAAAGGAGCAGTGTTTAATCTAGACATCTCTGGGGGGGGAACTTTCCCCCCCCCCGGATTGACATTTCCCCCCCAGAAAAATTTCACAAAATGTTATTGGTTTTTAGTAACTTTTTCATCGTTGCTTTACTTGAAGTGTTATAATATACCGTGATATTATTTACTATTATATGATTATAATGACATTATTTACTACTATAATATACGATACTATCATGTTGAAATGAATATAACTTACTGTATATATTTAGATAAAAACTATTTTTTTTCAAGCTAAAAACAGAGTTGACATCTCCTCCAGAAAAATTTGTCAAAATGGTAATAGTATTTAGTTGCTGTTTAGTGTTTACATCATTGCATTATATGAACTGTTATAATAATATACCGTAATATTATTTACTACTACATGGTTGTAGTAATTATTTACTGTTATAATATATGACAAAATTTAGCAAAAATGAGTATAATTTACTGTTAATATTTGTACAAATACTATTTTTGTACAACTTAATGGCTATCAAGTGCTATCCTTCACATTTTAAACTGTCAAATTTCAAAATGTTTTGGTCCTATTATCTGAACACTTAGTAAAACAACATCATTACTACAAGACTAGTGGCTTCTTGATTTTGGTACCGGTAGTTTATTAGCTCTTGGTAGATTTGTGTACCATTAAATATGATTTCGGAAAGTGTGTACTGGTCAGCAACTCAGGGCCATATGGAGAAAGTGGGATAAGCTGACAGTTTCTGATTACAGTGCTGAAAAGTCAGCTTATTTACTCATGTAAAAAGTAATTCATTAGAATAACCCAGCAACAGCAGAACTGAGCTGCTGAACACGATAGCCTACATAAAGATTTTTTTATTGTAATTATATAATATATATATATTGAAATCCTAAAACACTTTTTATCAGTACTGAAATAATGGAGTAATTTTGTTAAAATGGCATCTTCAAAGGGTACCATTGCAATGTGGAAATTCAAAAAGTTTCTAATGAGTCACTGAAAAAGTACAGCAATTGTGTTAAGATGACACCTTAAAATGCTGCCATTGCAATGTGGAAATTCAAAAAATGTCTAATGGGTCACTGAAAAAAGTACAGGTATTAGATGACACCTTAAAATGTTGACATTGCAATTTGGAAATTCTAAAAGTTTCTAATGGGTCACTGAAAAAGTACAGCTATTTTGTTAAGATGACACCTTAAAATACTGCCATTGCAATGTGGAAATTCAAAAAATTTCTAATGGGTCACTGAAAAAGTACAGTTATTTTGTTAAGATGACACCTTAAAATACTGCCTTTGCAATGTGGAAATTCAAAAAGTTTCTAATGGGTCACTGAAAAAGTACAGCTATTTTGTTAAGACGACACCTTAAAATGCTGCCATTGCAATGTGGAAATTCAAAAAATTTCTAAAGGATCACTGAAAAAGTACAGCTATTTTGTTAAGACGACACCTTAAAATGCTGCCATTGCAATGTGGAAATTCAAAAATTTCTAATGGATCACTGAAAAAAGTACAGCTTTTTTTGTTAAGATGACACTTTAAAATACTGCCATTGCAATGTGGACATTAAAAAAATTTCTAATGGGGAGGGGATTTGCCCCTCCCCATTACCCCCCCCCCCCCCCATCAGTGCACTACGCGCCTCACGAGCGTCCTTCGGACGCTCAATTGTCTCCCCCCCAGAAACCTCAATTCTCCCCCCAGCGGAGGGGGACTAGATTAAACACTGATAAAGGAGTCGACTGGATTGACATTGGAGGAAATGACTGACGGAGGACAGGAAGCATTGGAGGAACGTCGTGCAAGAGGCAGCCGACCCTTGGATCCAGGAACAGAAGTTACAGAACAGAACAGCCTATATGCAGTGGATTGTTTTTAACTTTTGACCGTGATTTTCGTTTTAGTCGTAATAACAGACTGCGCATAATATAATTTTACTAACTCAGGCATCTATAGGCCTATTGGCTTACGTTAAGAATTAATTCTGCAGAAGTAGTCACTATCACGCCCATTATAATTACTGGGCATACTGAACCATAAATTACTATCGATCTTCATAGAATGACTGTTATCATCAGTTTTCATGAAGCCATATGTTATAGGGCCTAGACCTAATAGGCAATTCCTGCACAACCAGGAATGGCTTGAACTTGTGCATTGCGGTTTACTAGGCGATTTAAAATGCGACCAAATTAAGTGACCATGCAAATAAGCTACTATACGGTATAGCCTATAGTGAATAGCTTCGCATGGATTAGGCATAGTAGGCCTATAGGGTGCAGGATCAAGCATTGAAGCAGGTTAAACAATAAACTTTCATTGCTAAAAAGGTTGACCTGAACATTTTACATGCAGTAGAGTCTACAGGCTACAACACTTAGAAGTATTAAATTTCGAATACGACCGAATAATTATTGGTGCAAGTCAAAGTCACAAAGAACTTTAAGGTCACCAATTAAGGTTCATTGGTGAAACGCTGAACAATGACATTGTTATTACCGTAAACGGTAGTTTTCTTTTAGTCTGTGATCATTGCGACAGTGCATTTGCCCTGAGATCCTGAGTAACGTAATGTGCAGCAGTGCTCTTGATGATGCTCAGAAAAGCCAGTTTTCCATCACCAGATGGCGAACTGTCTGCCAGCTGAAGAAGTCGATTGACATCTTCGTCATCGAGAGGTTCTGCATAGTTCTGCAGCGCCGCTCTTATATTTGCAGAATCCAGTCTTTCGTCGTCGTCTTCGTCAAAGACCTTGAAGGCCTGGATAAGGTCTTCGATCATGTCCACTTCCGACCTCAGTCCCCAGCATCCAATCGCTGTCAGGTAGTTGTCAAGAGTTATGCAGCCATCTTCCGGACGCACGGATGCGATCGTCAACATCTTTCTGATGTTTTCCTCTGAAGGATTCTGTCCAATTGCACGCAAGCTCCTTCCAAAGTTGGTCTCATGAAGCTGTTCGCTTGGAGAGGCAAAATACAAATATGTTTCTCTGAGTTCATCCAATTGTTCTTTGGAGAAATTGTGTCTGGCCATCAACATCCTCTCTTCCTCTGAACAGTCGCGACAAGAATCGGAATGTCTCGGCAAAGATGACCTCTTAAATCCAAGGCACTGATCGGCTATGATCTTCGGGACAGCTTGAGCCATAGAATCAGCGTTTTCAGCTAAAGCCTGGGATTCCGTTGTTTGAGTCTGATCTGCGTCTGTTGTTGGCATTTGTGCAGACGTCGGTCTCAGAGACGTTGTCATCTCAATAAGACCTGCTTCAGACTGCTGCGCCTTGAAGGCAGTGTCATGATATGCCTTCCCAGTAGAAGTAGGTCCAGATGAGACTAGAGCAGCGTCAGGGAACGGAGGGTCGTGGAAAGCGGGTCCATTTCCAGCCATCGCAAATTTTACGAAGGAGTACGAAGGCGCATTTGGGGAAACAGACTTCACATCAGTCTGTCTAAAGTCAGAAGCAGGCTCACAGTCACGCGAAGTCAGCCTTGCATCAGCAAGCATAAACTTATCATCTGCAAACGATGCTTGCAGAAAGCTAGGGTTGTCAGGCAGCTTGAAGTTGACCGAAGGTTCAAGAAGAGCAAATCTCGGACTCGTCGTAGTTAAATCGGTCAGACGTAGTCCTAGTGTAGAATCTGGAAGAACAGACGTGGTGCCAGTGAACCCTCCAGGTACTGCTGAACGGCTAACTAAGTGGCACGTGCCTGGCAAAGAATGGCCAGTGACTGGAGAATTTATGTCATTCCCCAACGAATCTGCTAACATAGGATTGAACTGAATGAATTTGTCGACAATTGGCGGAGAGATTGTCTCTCCGGTATCTAAGCCAGGTATTCTGCCCGTTTTTTCCAAACGTGATTCGAATGCTGGAATATTGACTGGTGGAATGTAAGGCAAACCGAAAGCCAGTTCCTCAGGCTGATCAACGCAGGACAAGTCATCTGGTTTAAGATGTCCAAGGGCTGGAACTAGTCCTATCGGATTATTGATAGATTTGATAGTTGAGTCCAAACCTGCAGAGGCCGCTGCTGCGTCAACATGTTTTCCGAGTACAGATCCCGTTGATCTGGAAGATGACTTTTTGCGACTGCCGACATTTTCCGATACAGTGTTCTTTTGAGTCAGAACTTTAGGGCTCGGTGAATTCATCTTCTTGTGAAGGAAATAGACAACGCAATAAGCACCGAGGCTGATAAAAGAAATGAAAATAATTTCAAATTTATTCGCGTGAATAACAACGACTTAATTCTGACGTAATTGTAAGATTCGCGATTACGTCAAAGGTGACCACAGCCTCCACAGGCTATACATAAATCAGAGGTTGTCACCACATATATTATATTACAGATGTTGTCACTCTCTTGTCAGATTAATAATAATAATATTATTAATAATAATAATATTATTAGAACAGCCCAATCGTGGTGGAAAACGACACAATTTGACGTCTACCATCAGAAAACGAATAACGGATTTTCATCATTTGCTGCCAGCAGTGTTGCCACTGAGGTTTCTGAAATAAACCCAGATTTTCTTCCGAAAAAACCCAGACTATTCATATAAGCTATTTTAGACCCCCTTTGTTAAAATTAAGTTGGTTTTTCGCTTGTTCGCATGAGGATTAACAAAATGTTCGTCAAAAGAGTCGAATAAAATGTAACTACAACTTTAAAAGTATCAATTGTCAAAGTTGTCAGAGACTCGGGATCCATACTGACAATAAGCTTAATCGATATATTCGTGTGCGCATAACACACGTGGCTTAAGTTTACAAAGTTTTAAAGTTGTCCGAGGTTTCCAGCCAAATTTTCTTAATACGCCAACAATCCAACGTTTTAAACACCTAGAACATTAATACTCTACAACAACTTGGCTATTATACCACTAGAGGATTGACCTAGCTGACCTACAGTGCAGGGCTTTTTTAGCGTGCAGTTGTACCGGTGTAAATGGCTTCGAGGCTATTATTTTTTTTCAATCAAAAAATTGATAACATACCACGAAGTGGGATGACGGATGAAATTCTTCAGACCAAAACAAGAAACGGGATGATTTTTCTGATTTTTCTAGTGCAATAAATGCGACGATTGATGCAAATCTAGTTTCCGGGGGGTAATCTGAAACCGGTTTCAAGTAGGGCTGCCAACTTTTGATTTTGCCATTCCGGGACGCTTTCAGTCACTCGATCGATGTGCCATTATCAATATTTACACAATCCACCGAAGCGCATATAATGTAACAAAAGTTGTGTCAGCCCAGTATAGAATCTACATCTAGGCCTACAATCTACTAAAATAGTCCTTACTAATTTCAGACAAATCATCAAAAGACATAATTTTATAGTCTAAATTTGAGACAAAAATCAACCTCAAGAAAACAATTTCAAGCCCAGTCACCTATACGCTCATCAGAGTAGGCTAAGACTTACGAGCCCAAATTGAGGGAAGTTCGTAGGTGTCGAAGGCTCATAGGTCTGCGACCGGAGAGCAGAATTTATATTAAACTTATGACCTATACTTAATTATATGTGGCGCCGCACACCAAAATGAGCATTAAGGTGATTTTTCAACATATTGCGTTTGATGCATCGTTTCAAAGGCCTTGTCTCAGGCGTCAAAATGACACAAAAATTATTGCTCTAGCTTAATCCTAGCCGAAGATAAAGGGAAAAAATGATTTAATTAAATTAATTGATTAATTAAATTAAATTAATTTTAAATTTTTTTTTGCAAAGCAAGAGCATTAAAATAGCTTGGCTACTTGTCTTTTGAAAAAAAGTTCAAAAAAATGTTTTTTCAAAAATTTTTTATTACATTTTTTTACCAAAAATCAAAAAATCAAAAAATACTATTTCTCTAATATCTCTGATGTGTAATCTCCGACTTAATGCTCATTTCGGTGTGCGGCGCCACATATTAGCATATAGGGCCTGCTTATGTGCGTTAAGCAGTTCCAGAACACTGGGCACAAAGTCTCAGATATCAGCACATGTCATGCTAACAGTTGTGCTTTAGGCCTAATAACTTTTTATAAGGTCGGTGAACTCTCTCGGTGCTAAGGTAATTCCGATTGCTAGACAACAGGTCATTCATAATGCTAGACGCTCTCTTGCAAAAAGCATTAAAACTTGGCACAATATGCTAAACCGAACACCGAGTGTCAGTGATTTAATTGTAACGTTTTGAAGACTAACTCCCGATGTTCAGCCAACAATGTAGGTTAATGTGTATAAGCTTAATTACGTCTGATAGAGGGCAGGACGTAAAAACGAACGTACAAATGGCTGAGTTTAATAAGCAAAAATTAATAAGAACAATAATAATTATTGTGCTAAGTGGATCTGGACCAAATTCCGGGACAATTTGAGATGAATCCGGGACACGGGACGCACAGGGTCGATTCCGGGACTGTCCCGGCGAATCCGGGACGGTTGGCAGCCCTAGTTTCAAGTTACCGGGGGGGTAATGTTTAGGAGGGGGTAATTTGAAACCTTTACACCGGTACACAAAATCATCAAATGTGCAGTTCTAAATGGATTTGTGCAGTTGTAAAAGCACTCCTGTCACAAGTTCTATGCAGTTAAAACTAGCAAAAAATGTCATTGTCCTCCGATTGGAAGTAATTTTCCATGGATGATGGGAAAGGAGAAAAGGAGTTGTGCAGTTCTAAAAATTCCTTAATAACAGCCCTGCTACAGTGTATAATTGTAAGCCTATATGTATGTTATAGATGTAAGTAATACGGCTTTACAAGGAAAGAGACGATCGAGTGACCTGACCTATTTTGAAATGTCAAAATGGTTTATTTCTGTGCAGAGCTATTCTTCAGGATATAAATTATTCATGAATTGAAAACATGAGATCTTGATTGTGGAGTTTAAAATTAAAATTAGCGGAAAAATTAGGTATCAAAACCATTTTACATTGAATTTCACAGAATATCGTCTGTTTAGAGTGCAAGCACAGTATAAATAACGCAAATTATTTAAATTTCACTCCTGTGACCAGTGCGAATTTCTTTTGAGTGACATGGAGCCTGGTTTGGATTCCAAGACAGTATACTTAAGACTTCGAGCCTATAGTAATAAACCAGGTCATCGCGGGCTAATATGTGCTTCCGACTCCTTCAATGATTACATTTCAAAATGTGAGAATGCTTTTATGTTATCTTTTGCTAAGTGCCAGTCTGAATATGGAGTAACAAAAACCATTGTGTCTGAATTGATGAGCATTAATCCGCCAGATATTTGCAATAAATTTCCTCTTGTTAAATTCTTGCAACTGTTTGTGCGCATGCGAATTTACTATATATTAAAGTTTCGAAATCAGACCTTTGTGGAAGAGAACAAAAATAAAAAATCAAAGAAAATGAAGAAATTGGAAAAGTTCAAACATGTCTAGTATTGTCCGTTATAATGCATGAAGGTCTGATATCATACAAAACATCACGTGCTTCTTTTATATCATCTTTAGCATTTTCATAGCGAAAATAGGCCTATTCATGCATGTACATCTGAAGAAATTACAACTGTTTATTTAATGATTTCTATATTATATTAGAGTGATATATCAATTATCTATGATGCAAATATTGGAGAATATGTAAATATAACTTTGAATTAAATGTGTCTTTGTTGCAAACATATATCTATGATGAAAATATTGGAGAATATGTAAACCTAACTTTGAATGAAATGTATCTTTGTTGCAAACAAAATTTATATCTATGATGCAACTATTGGAGAATATGTAAATATAACTTTGAATTAAATGTGTCTTTGTTGCAAACATAATTATATCTATGATGAAAATATTGGAGAATATGTAAACCTAACTTTGAATGAAATGTGTCTTTGTTGCAAACAATTTATATCTATGATGCAAATATTGGAGAATATGTAAATATAACTTTGAATTAAATGTGTCTTTGTTGCAAACATATATCTATGATGAAAATATTGGAGAATATGTAAACCTAACTTTGAATGAAATGTGTCTTTGTTGCAAACAATTTATATCTATGATGCAAATATTGGAGAATATGTAAATATAACTTTGAATTAAATGTGTCTTTGTTGCAAACATAATTATATCTATGATGAAAATATTGGAGAATATGTAAACCTAACTTTGAATGAAATGTGTCTTTGTTGCAAACAATTTATATCTATGATGCAAATATTGGAGAATATGTAAATATAACTTTGAATTAAATGTGTCTTTGTTGCAAACATATATCTATGATGAAAATATTGGAGAATATGTAAACCTAACTTTGAATGAAATGTGTCTTTGTTGCAAACAATTTATATCTATGATGCAAATATTGGAGAATATGTAAATATAACTTTGAATTAAATGTGTTGTTTGGTGAAGTGACAGAGTCATGTTTTTATTGAAAACATCATCAAACTTATATTGTTGCGTGCAAGTCAGTGTTTTCTGAAAACTAATCAATAGAAGATTTTTTGGAACACAAACTCTCGGTTTGGACCCTTCAATAGAAGAGATTTTGCAACAGAATTTAGGGCTGCCAACTCTTGATTTGGCCATTCCACTAGATAGGCCTCTAGATGACATTTATACCAATTTACACTGTGCAGTCTAATCTCTAATCTACATGTAATAAAGCATTTGTAAAGCCCTTCTGGTAAACGTGTATTTTAGCGTCGTAAATTATTTAACATTGCATGAGAAGGATTCCTGCCAAACTAGAAGTTGGATTGATTAAAAATAAAAATACTGCAACGAGCGAATAATTTACGACGCTAAAATACACGATTACCACGCTTCTCACAGCAGAGCTATTAATAAGCGCTCTCAGCGTGACAGGCCCATGAAAAGAGAAATGTACCTACTACCTACAGTTCAAAAGATAAATTAGGCCTACGGTTCATTCGGACACACATACATGTCATGCATATATATATATATATATATATATATATATATATATATATATATATATATATATATATATATATATATATGATGGTGCTCTGTCCGAAGGCAGGTTCATTGGCTTTACGCCCCTGGGGATGAGATGAGTGAGGTGGTTTCCCGTTGCCTTCCCCACAGACAATGATGGGTAAGCAACTTGTCCAAGGTCGCTCCGCAGGAGCTTGCGCCCCTGCGTCCCACACGTCTACCGAGTCATTATAGAACTCTACCCCATAAAGGAGCGGCTGATGCGGGCGGAAGCTTCGCCAGGGGCCAGGGCCATAAGTCAAGTAAGTCAATATGTGTCCACATATATTGCATAGGCACAAAGTCATGGAAACACAATAAATCCAAATAAGTGTTTTCGGCGGTTCTGATAAGACCAGTCTGTACAGGCTGTCCTCCCCCCAGCGAAGAAAAGGGTTAAAACTTGCGCCCCAGACATCACAAACTAGTAAATAATTATTAATTAATTTTTATTTATATGTGTTGTTGTGCAGCTGGTTATATTAAATTTTTTTTATTTACTTAAAATACACGGAACCGGAAATTGAGTAGCCTAACCATAGAATAGGCCAAGTAAATGTAAGATGTCTAGGGGCAGAGAAAATGGCGCCCGGTGGGTGGGAACTAGCCTCACTTTCGAAATTAGTTTCTCGTTCTGACTTAACCAGAGGCCGGAAGTGGACGTACTGTTTGTTATTTATACTGTGGTGCAAGGGTTCTAACTCCACTTTTCGAAATTGTTCAGGAGAGCAAATCTAAACTTTCGATGATTGCATAAAATCCAATTATTGTCATATCATTGTGGTTTATGAAAATTTGGATAGCAGATTATATCCTTAGTTGGAATAATATAATCTTTAAAAAAAAATTAGGCCGCCGCGCATAAAATAATAAAGTTTGTGGAGGACAGGAGGCAAAATTATAGCAATAGAACCTTTGCGCATTTCAAAATATTTCGGAATCTGAAGATAGATAATAATTTATTTCTTCATAATTTATGGATTTTTGGAAAATAGATCGTTTCCCCTATTGGAATGATGAAATCTTTTAAGTATTTTGTGTCTCCAAACCTGAAAAATAAATGTTTTTGAGAGAAAGTACGCAAAATTATAACTTTATGACGGGAGATAGGCCTAGCTAGCCTATGCCTAGAACCTCCGCAGATCCAAAATATTTTTAGATCTGAAGATAGATCGTTTTATAACGACTTAGATATGCGGTTCATAATTATCTCTTAAATTATTATCAACCATTACATGAAAATAATGTGGTTTCTGCCTGTTTTAGTAAGAAATAATAATAATAAGCTTTAAAAAATGCGCTATAACAAGCCACTCTTAAATACGCTTGTGGTCGCTTACAACATTTATAATTGAATTATATTTGAGTATTAATTTTAGAACTTTATCAAAATTCCTTGATTAAAATAATTTGTTTTATTATAATAATAAAATTATTATGCTAAGAATAATTTTCCCGACCAAAGCAACATGTTGCAGATTGTAAGAAAGATACGATTTTCCTAGGATATAATTTTTGATCACGTATTCAGCACACCTTCGGTTAGCATTCTTTGCGTGAATAAATAACTATAATCGCTCTAACGCGAATTTGTGGAGTGTGCAAAGGTTCTATCTACTCACGTGAGTAGATAGAACCTTTACACATTTGACAAATAGGTCATTGGAGATATCTCTAATATTCAAATAGTTGCTGTTTCGTTATTTGTACTCAGAACGATATAATCTTTGCACAGTTCAAGCATCACATTGGTAGCAATAAAATAAAACAATAAAACGCTTTTTGAAAAATTTGGAGTTAGAACCCTTGCACTCTAAACAGACGATATTCATGTGTTGTGAGTACAAAATGTCAACTCACCAAAATAAACCCAGATCTTGCCCAAAAAACCCCAGAAACCCAGACGAATGCCAAAAAACCCAGATCTAGTGGAAAAAACCCAGCTGTGGCATCACTGGCTGCCAGATAAGCTTCCGGATATTTTTGATCAAAACAATTCAACCATTTATCCGACTATATAGTCGGGCTGCGGAAGCTTTAGACCCGGAAAAAATTCGCAACAAGCTGGAAATAGAAAATAATTAAAGATAAAATAATAATATAACCAAAAAATGGTCCCCAGCCCCTCAGATCTCCTGCTAACTCATTTTATTAGAGAAATTTGAAGGCATAAAATCACAATACTATTTCAGCGATGTACCTCGGACATTCAGTTTTACGCCTAATCTCGAAGCTATGTTGCATTAAAAGAACTGCAAAGTACTGTAGCGTTTTGGGAAAAGCTACAAATCTTACTTACTTTTATCTATATTGCGCATAACGGTTTTAGCTAACTCTATGCTGCACCAGAGCGAGGCTGCAGACAATGCGCCGAACACGCACGTGACCTCTTCGCTGACGTGGCGAAAGCGCGGGCGCCGCTGATTGGCCAGAAGCGGCGCGTGACCAGAAACGGCGGAAAGAAGTCGTTCCTGATTGGCTGTCATGACAGAGAACGCCAGTCGTCGAGAAATTGCTGAACGAGTGAGACCTGCGGAGATCGAGGCAACCATTTTCTAGTCGAAATTGACGTTAAAACTAATAATTTTAAGGGTATAAATTATCGGAAATGCAACTAAATTAATCGCTAAATGACGGCAAAGATTGGGCCTTGCCTCCGGTGAAAGGAGAACTTTGGAGGAAGCAAACTGACCTAAAAACCAGGGAAGTAATAGATTTTAGCGTAGCACGTGCTGAATTTGTGACTTAGCGATTGCAAGGTTAAAATGGCTATTATGTGTTGAAGTGGATAATATTGTTTAATGTAGACTGACAAATTAACGTGGCCATTGCATTACAGAACTGAATATATATATAAAAGATAATTACTATAAATAGCGGCGAAACGAAAAGATTATTGTGGCATGGTAATTCAGTCTGTAGTATTGAAGTTAAGTATCTGAAACGTTGATAATTAATTAGAGGTTACAGAATGCTATGGTAATAGTTAAGGAACAGAAATCTGGTCGATAGACGACTTGCATGTAAGAATTGAACTGTGAGTAGGGTTGATGTAAATTGTGCAGTGGCAGTTCGTGATGTTGTCAGCGCTAGAAATGTCTAAGTGAACTGACCTAACAAATAGAAAAGACTGTATTTGCGTAGGTTACTGCTAGCTAAATGTTAGTTAAGTATTTGTTACCTGAATAAATAAGGTGTTAAATATATAATCAACGAAGGCGATTGTTTGAGTGCATTGAAACTAAGGCGGAGTAGGCCATGTCCCGTGTAAACTCTTTAAGCGGAGACACCCCAGGAGAATCAGACAGTTCCGAGGAAGGGGGTTCGGGTAGAGAAATCGAAGCATTTGTTGAGCGACCTGGAAATAAGGCCCAGTACAACCCACTAAGTTCCCAGGAAGCCGATGACCTTTCACCCAAATCTGCCGAAAGGGGCATGAACCCAGACGAGCACCGACGCGAGGGTGCTGTTGCCAGTCGACCAACAGCCACGGAGATATGTAGTTCCGGCCCTGATATCCGTGAATTTACAGAGCGCAGACGTCCCTCCCTGTCACCCAGACCTGAAGTTCCCGAATACATATTCCTATCGCCCCGGCAGTACGCCGCAGCACTAGCAGGGGGAGTTGGAAGTGAGCAAGTAAGTGAGGCCACAATTGCGCGAGCTCCTGCCCCTCTAGCGGCTAGGGCGGGCGTTACAAATGGTACCAGAAGTGGGGTGATTGTGGAACAAGGGGAACAGGTGGAACAGGTGGAACCAAGGAAGAATGGAAAGATAGAATTTCCTGGAGATAGAACGAAGTGGGAAGAGGAAGAAATGACTTATTATGGCGCTAGACCAAAATGTCCTTCAGACTACCCTGTTGCAGATACAATTGATGCAAGTTTTGATTTTGAATTTGACATGCGAAAACTTGGAGGAAATAATTATGAAAGTGAAGGTTCGGAGGTAACTGATTTGCGACCCTTGCATAACGTTTTGTTACATCCTGATCTGTTAGAATTGAATAAGGGTTATGCTGGGATCTTTGCTAACTCTGAGTGTATAGTTTCAGATATGGAGGATGGGGACTCGGCGCTGCCGAGGGAACGGGGACTCCCGACTTCGGATGCACATCCCGGGCACCCAACCCTCGTCCACCCTCGGGCTACCACCTTCCCGCCACCGCCTCCTTCGTCGCACCCCTTCGCCGTCCGAGACCCTCCTGCTCCGACTCTGAATTCCCCTCCGCCTGCTGCTGTCAAGGTGGGAAGAAACACAATCGGTGCTGTCTTCGAGTCGAATCCTGGAGTGAGAACAGTCACCCCGGTCACAGCCTCGGTGTGCAAACTGTCCGCACCCTTCGTGTCGTCGACTCAGTCAATCATGTCGACCTTGTCCTCGTCGTTGAAACCACAGGTCACACAAAGTTCTGCATACCTGCTTCCGAACCCTGGCCCTCCCGCTCACCTGCCATGTTGTCGACCAACAACCGCTCTGTGGCATCCAGCTTCCGCCTACGACGAACGATTCTGGGTAGCTACACGAGCAGCTCAGAACAACCTGGAAACGAAGTTCCATGTTGTGTCTACATCCGGAAGCGAAAACGATCAGTCCCAGTTCGAACAGTATGCTGAACCGTCTACAGCTGAACCCCACCCAACGATCCAAGGTCGTTTTCAGCCGAGTACGACTCCAACCTCGTCGGTCACTGTGCAGTCCCAAACACACGTGAGCAGAACTGTTGATTCGAAATCGAGACAGTATATGAAACTGGACAGGTACAATGGAAAGACATCCGTCGAAGCTTTCCTCAAGAAATTCGAGATCTGCGCGAACAGTAACGGCTGGACAGATGGGGAGAAATTCGCTCAGCTGACCTGTGCCTTGACAGAGCCAGCCGACCAACTGCTCTACGAGTTCGACTCCGAAACCATAGCATCCTGGTCTGACCTGGTTGATCGTCTACGCCTGCGGTATGGAAGCTCCGATCAAGCCGTCCTCTACCAGACCCAATTGAACACACGACGTCAAAAGGTGGGTGAAGATCTCAGCTCTGTAGTACGAGACATACGACGAATCATGATTCTCGCGTTCCCCGGTCCCACCTCGGTACACAGTGAAGTCATAGCTATTCGTGCTTTTCTCGACGCCTTGCGAGACAGAGACTTAGCCATGAAGGTTCGCGAGAGAGAACCTGCTACCTTGGACCAGGCTTACAAGACTGCCATGCGTTTAGAGGGTTACCGCCAAGCAGATGATAGTAACCCTGGCCGCGACGAACATCGACCTAGTCGTGTTAAAACTGTGACAGAAGTGGACTCTGCCCCTGCTGATAATCAGAGACAATTTCAAGAAATCGTACTGAGACAATTTGAACAGATAGAGATGAAAATAAGGTCACTAGAGCGTAGCAGTCCCGACCACCGACAATTTCGTCAATGGCGGCCCCAACGTCGAGCGGAGCCCCCATACCGACATCAGAGATCAGGCCGTCGCCAACCCCGACTTCCCTTGCACGAGCGACGTTGTTACGGGTGCTACCAGACCGGTCACCTCGTTCGCCGCTGTTCCACCCGCTACCGTGGCGAGGACCCAACAGAAAGAAGAGACCAACCTGCACAACACGGAGATGGGAACGTCCGACACGTCCCGGGGAGCACTGACGCCTACCTGGAAGTGATGGTAAACGGGAAACGTCGGGCGGCGCTGCTGGATTCCGGCTGCGAGGTGAATCTCTGCCCGGCTTCGCTAGTAAGGGACGACCAAATCCGGAATTCTCGACAACAACTTCACGCCGCCAATGGGTCCGCCATACAAGTGCTTGGTGAAACCCGACTCAAATTACAGATCGACGGACAACCGTTTGACATACCATGCTTAGTCACCGAACAAGTGTCTGAGCTCATCTTGGGTATGGCCTGGATGCGGGCCGAAAATGCCCTGTGGCACATGGGACAGAACTGGATTTTGGTAGGAGGTCGTCGTTTTGAAGTTCGCCGGAAACCCTATGGAGGAGCATGCCGTCGAGTCATAGTCTCCCGAGATACCTTATTTGCTTCGAACAGTGAAATGGATGTTGAAACTCACGTTGTGCTGACCAACATGAAACTATTGAAAAATCAGTGGGCGGTTAACCCTCAACTTCTAGAGACAGGTCTTATTCTGGCGGGTACCTTGCTACCGGATAGGAACTTTGACCTGCCACTCCGCGTGATGAACCCGACGAACAAAGCTGTATGGGTGAAGAAAGGAGTGCGGTGCACGGCTGAACCAGTTACCGTCATGGGAGAAAATAGCTCCACCGAGGACAGTACGAGGTGCGCCGTTGTGACAGAGACCCCAAGAGGACCTACCGAAAATGAAGTGAGAGAGGTGCTCTCCCCCTTGTGGGAGGGGGTAGCGTCGGACGTTCCACAAGAGACACAAGAAAGACTGAAGACCATCATCTGGGAGAACCAAAAAGCCTTCTCCGTAAACGAGTGGGACTTGGGTTTTACCGATGTGATCCAACACGAGATAGAAACCGGGAATGAGACTCCGGTGAGACAGCCACTTCGCCGACAACCACTGTCCTTACTTCCCGTCATCGATGAGCAAGTGGGTCAAATGTTACAACAGAGGCTGATAGAACCCTCCGCTTCCGCCTGGGCCAGTAATGTAGTCATGGTTAAAAAGAAGGACGGAACCCCGAGGTTCTGTGTTGACTATCGTGCGGTAAACACTAAAACTCGGAAGGATGCCTACCCCCTACCACTTATCAGCGAGAGCCTTGACACTCTGGCGGGAGCCAAGTGGTTCAGCACCTTTGACCTCCGTGCGGGCTATCATCAAGTCGCCGTCCATCCGAAAGATCGACCGAAAACAGCATTCATCACTAGACGGGGGAGCTTCCAATTCCGCGTGCTACCCTTCGGACTGTGCAATTCGCCGGCCACGTTCTCCAGAATGATGAATTTGGTCATGGCTGGATTGAACTTCGAAGTATGCCTCATTTATCTTGACGACATCATCGTTTTTGCTGAGGACCTCGAGACCCACTTGGCCAGGCTAACACAGGTGTTGGAGCGCTTGTCTAAAGTAGGACTGAAGCTGAAACCATCCAAATGCCATCTGTTACAACGCGAGGTGCTGTTCCTGGGACATGTGGTCAGCGAGCGGGGGATCATGACTGACCCAGAGAAGACTGCGGCGGTGAGAAACTGGCCAACCCCGACGAGTCTAAAGGAAGTTCGAGGTTTCATTGGGTTATGTTCTTACTATCGTAAATTCGTCCTTGACTTCTCGAAAATCGCCCAGCCTTTACACGCACTAACGAGGAAGGGATGTCGTTTCTATTGGTCCGGCGAATGCGAGGAAGCATTTACACAGCTGAAGCAACTCCTCACTGAAGCCCCTGTCCTGGCCCTTCCCACGGATGACGGGATGTATATCCTAGATACTGACGCTTCCGGAGACGCCATCGGAGCCGTTCTATCCCAAGTTCAAGGAGGACAAGAGCGGGTAGTCTGCTATGGGAGTCGGCTCTGTTCGAAGGCGGAACAGAACTATGATGTGACGAGAAGAGAACTCCTCGCAATCATACATTTTCTGAAGACCTATCGACAGTACTTGCTGGGAAGGCGTTTCCTACTCAGGACTGACCATTCAGCACTACAATGGCTGCGGAGAACGCCCCTGCCGATCGGACAGCAGGCGAGGTGGCTGACCATTACCGAAGAATTCGAATTTGACATTCAACACCGAGCCGGGTCGGCGCATCAGAATGCAGATGCTATGTCCCGCCTTCCCCATCAGGTACAAGTCGTTCGAGAACTACGAGATATCGAACGGGAAAGGATGACCCTACCAGAAGATTGGAGCCAGACCCCCTTACGAGACGAGCAACGAGCGGATGCTGACCTGGGTTGGGTGATCCAAAAGAAATATGACTCGAACGACCCACCTTCGTTCGCCGAGGTGAGGGATCGGAGCGGAACCGTAAAAACGTTAGTATCCCAATGGCCGCAACTAGAACTGAAAGAGGAACTGCTAGTCAGGGCTTGGCTCGATGCGGAAGACAGCAAGGTCGCCAACTACCAGTTAATTCCCCCGCCTCATCGCCGTTCGACTCTGATTCAACTGGCTCACGAAGGAATCACGGGAGGCCATATGGGCATCCGACGTACCCTGTCTCAGCTCCAGAAAAGAGCCTACTGGCCAGGGTGGAGGGAGGACGTCCGCGTGGCACTACGGCGATGCAACCCTTGCGCCCAGTACTTTAGAGGGAAACCGCCCAGGCAAGGACGATTGCAAACAATGACCGTTGGGGCACCCATGGAGTGCCTGGGAGTGGATATCACTGGGCCACACCCGACCTCCAGCACTGGATACCGCTACATACTGACCGCAGTCGACCATTTCTCACGTTGGGCTGAGGCTCATCCGATCCGCAACCAGGAAGCCGCCACTGTGGCACGAGTCCTCGTAAAAGAAGTATTCTGCCGTTTCGGTTGCCCCCGCCAGATTCTGACGGACCAAGGACCCTGTTTCGAAGCAACTCTGTTCAAAGATTTGTGCAGACTTCTCCAAATCGACAAAATCCGCACCTCACCCTACAAACCGAGCACTAACGGTGCTGTCGAGAGATTCCACCGTACCCTGAATACCCTTCTGGGAAAGGTGGTAGCCCAAAACCAGCGGGATTGGGATGTGCATCTCCCCTACGTCCTCGCCGCCTATCGAGCCAGCGAGAGCGAAAGCACTGGCTTCACCCCGAATCGCCTTTTCCTGGCGAGAGAATTGTGCATGCCCATCGATCTAGTGCTTGGAGATGTGCAAATTATGAGTGCCATGTCGAATGTTGATGATTTTGTCGCTAGTCAAATGGAAAATGTACAAATAAACTTTGAACTGGCTCGAAAATTTATGCAGCGCCAAGCCACCACCCGGGAAGCACGGTATAATATGAGGGTCAGACCAGCTACCTTTGCCATGGGGTCCTGGGTCTGGTATTTTTACCCGCGACGACGGCCAGGGATCAAAGAAAAATGGAGTAAACTTTACACCGGACCGTATCGTGTCCTGGAACAACTGAGTCCGGTCCTTTATAAGGTCCAAAAGTCGGCAAGAGCCCAACCGAAACTAGTTTATGTCGATAAACTCAAGTTGTACAGCGGGGAGCCCCCTAAAGATTGGGACGTGAATCCGAGTCCCGATACCATTGGACCAGTTGACCTGGATACCCTGGCACAGGCCGAAACCCCTGCTGAAGAAGAGGCAGTGACCCCCCTGACACCACATCGAACGATTGTGCCACCTCAGCGGTATAGGGAGTAATGTAGTGTAATGTGATGGCAACGTCGCGCAATGGCGACGAGTAGAGATTGTGGCGAGGATCCTAGGTTTTAGTTCCTTTGGATGAATAAAATGTTCAGTTTTTAACCTTGATCTAGGTTAGATCTTGGGGGTAGCTAAGAATTGTCTACTTGTGTGTTTTATTGCGTTGTTGTTTTTATTGCCACAGAAGAAAGGCAAAATGTTGTGTTTGCATGTTGATTTTTAAAGTTTGATGTGCATAACCTTGATTGCAGATTAGATTTTGAATCTAGAATGTGCTAGATTAGGAGCAAATTGCATTTGTGCATTGAGGGAAAAGCAATCTGCTAGAATTTGGTAATGAATGTGATACACTCTGTCCGTTGGTGGGAATGGATGTAAACTTGTTCCTGTGTGGAAATGATGGTGATATATTCTTTCCGTTGGTGGGAATGTGTGTACTTTGTCCTGTGTGGACTTCCTGTGTGGAAAGGTGACGTAGAGGTAACAGCGTAGGTCATGGAGTCAATCCGTCCTAGTGGTCATAGGTACGCTTCGCTAAGCGGTAAGGCCTATGCAGCTGGTTCAAGCCTTGATGTAACGTGTGGTGCCTGTAATAATGTGTCAGCTACTGATGTTGAGGATTTGTGCTTGCTGGTAGTTAACTTTGGGCTGGATACATAAGGATGGAAGATGATTCATCTTTAGTTTAGTTGACTTTTGGATAGAAAAACTGCTTTAAGTCAAGCTGCCTTATGTCTCGTGCTAGATAAGTTTGTCGTTAATGTTTGTAGTTAGTAACATGTTAATTGTGTTAGGATTATCTGTAGGATGTGGGGCCGAAGCATGATTGTATGTGTTAGAGGACATTCTCTTGGTTTGTGGCTTCGTGCTGTTGCTGAAATGGATTGTAGTGCATTGTTTACTGTAACTGTTCGTTGTGCATTACCTGAAACCTGGGTGGGAGGATAACCCGACAGCACCTGATAATCTGTAAGAGTATGGATAATATTTCTATTGGGATTCCCAACTTTGCTTTAGTTCAGAGACTTCGGGTCTGGTAGTTAGTGGTCCCGGGGTTCGTGGAAGCAGAGACTGGTGATTAAACACCAATGGCCTGTATTCTGACGAGGATTGGGTAACCAATGGACGTAGATAAGTAACCCTAGTGAGGTAAGGGCTGGTCTTGACCTAATATGCCTTTGCTGATTTGTGGTCTGCGTGGAGACGGGAGCGAGAGTGAGTTGGGGACCTTCAATTTAAGTAGACGTCCCTCCTTCTTTTTGCTGGTGATTCCGACCAAGCGGTTTCAGGGAAATTGCGAAGTAAGGATGGTACATGAACGTAAACATTGCCCTGCAGTCGCGTTGAGAATTTAAGCAGCTGTGTTATTAGTGTTTAGTTATTATGAGTAAAGCTGTGCTAAGATGCTATACTTTGTATGCCTGAACTTTTACAGCAAGCGTTGCTATGAGTTTGATTAATTGATTTCTCATTTCGCGAATTAGGAACCCTGTTGGTTCTTGGAGTTAAAATGAGATTTCGTGTATCCGCAATATGTTGTGCACAGCTGCTGACGCAGAATTGCATGCTTTCTGTTCAGACTGTTCTTAGTTAGTATTGTCTTGTCGTATAGCTAATGATGACCCTGATTTAGCAACTCATGTAAAACGGATTCAGTACGCGACCGCTGCTGAATTTTCCAGTAGTATGGAAAATTCGGGCTAAGTAGGGGGGAGTGTAGCGTTTTGGGAAAAGCTACAAATCTTACTTACTTTTATCTATATTGCGCATAACGGTTTTAGCTAACTCTATGCTGCACCAGAGCGAGGCTGCAGACAATGCGCCGAACACGCACGTGACCTCTTCGCTGACGTGGCGAAAGCGCGGGCGCCGCTGATTGGCCAGAAGCGGCGCGTGACCAGAAACGGCGGAAAGAAGTCGTTCCTGATTGGCTGTCATGACAGAGAACGCCAGTCGTCGAGAAATTGCTGAACGAGTGAGACCTGCGGAGATCGAGGCAACCATTTTCTAGTCGAAATTGACGTTAAAACTAATAATTTTAAGGGTATAAATTATCGGAAATGCAACTAAATTAATCGCTAAATGACGGCAAAGATTGGGCCTTGCCTCCGGTGAAAGGAGAACTTTGGAGGAAGCAAACTGACCTAAAAACCAGGGAAGTAATAGATTTTAGCGTAGCACGTGCTGAATTTGTGACTTAGCGATTGCAAGGTTAAAATGGCTATTATGTGTTGAAGTGGATAATATTGTTTAATGTAGACTGACAAATTAACGTGGCCATTGCATTACAGAACTGAATATATATATAAAAGATAATTACTATAAATAGCGGCGAAACGAAAAGATTATTGTGGCATGGTAATTCAGTCTGTAGTATTGAAGTTAAGTATCTGAAACGTTGATAATTAATTAGAGGTTACAGAATGCTATGGTAATAGTTAAGGAACAGAAATCTGGTCGATAGACGACTTGCATGTAAGAATTGAACTGTGAGTAGCGTTGATGTAAATTGTGCAGTGGCAGTTCGTGATGTTGTCAGCGCTAGAAATGTCTAAGTGAACTGACCTAACAAATAGAAAAGACTGTATTTGCGTAGGTTACTGCTAGCTAAATGTTAGTTAAGTATTTGTTACCTGAATAAATAAGGTGTTAAATATATAATCAACGAAGGCGATTGTTTGAGTGCATTGAAACTAAGGCGGAGTAGGCCATGTCCCGTGTAAACTCTTTAAGCGGAGACACCCCAGGAGAATCAGACAGTTCCGAGGAAGGGGGTTCGGGTAGAGAAATCGAAGCATTTGTTGAGCGACCTGGAAATAAGGCCCAGTACAACCCACTAAGTTCCCAGGAAACCGATGACCTTTCACCCAAATCTGCCGAAAGGGGCATGAACCCAGACGAGCACCGACGCGAGGGTGCTGTTGCCAGTCGACCAACAGCCACGGAGATATGTAGTTCCGGCCCTGATATCCGTGAATTTACAGAGCGCAGACGTCCCTCCCTGTCACCCAGACCTGAAGTTCCCGAATACATGTTCCTATCGCCCCGGCAGTACGCCGCAGCACTAGCAGGGGGAGTTGGAAGTGAGCAAGTAAGTGAGGCCACAATTGCGCGAGCTCCTGCCCCTCTAGCGGCTAGGGCGGGCGTTACAGTACTGCTCAGAAAAAATTTGCAACAGGCTGAAAATTAAAAAATTAAAGCCACAACATGTCCTAGAAATGATCAACACAAAGGACACCGGACCGGAGCTGTTGTACGCCATCACGGGTCTGGTCAACGTTCTTTTAGCAGGAAATGTCCGGCAGAGATGCGCCCAATTCTGTACGTTTGGTGGCACCCTATTTGCTCTTCAGAAAAAAACGGGCGGCCGACGCCCAATAGCCATTGGTTACTATTGGCGCAGACTGACCTCTAAATACGTCAACAAATATGCAAGCGACCGAGCAGCAGCTTATCTATCGCCGAAACAACTGCAGGGTGTAGGAGTTCCAGGCGGATGCGAGGCAGCGGTTCATGCAACCCGTAGGTTTATTACAAACATGGATGACGACAACATCGTTGTGAAAGTGAAACTCGATTTATCAAGCGCCTTCAACAGCCTCTACCGAGACTGCATGCTGGCCTCAGTGATCGAGATCTTACCCGATCTGGCTCCATACTGTTTCCAATCCTACGCCGAAGAATCAACACTAAAATTTGGCGGCTATACACGGTTCAATCTCGGATGGGGCCTCAGCAAGGCGATCCGCTGGGACCTTAACTTTTCTGCCTACCCCTACACTGTACAGCCTATACTTCTTCAGTTGGCCTCACGGTCCTCACCCCTGTCATTCGGATACCTCGACGATCTCACCCTAGGCGGAAGGGCGGGAACGGTCGCAGCCGATGTTGACTTCATCGAGAGAACGTGCTCCACTATGGGCCTGACACTTAATCGTTCCAAATGTGAGGTAATAGCAGGTAACAACAACATCACAGGATACGACTCGTTGAGAGAGTTCAAACTAATTGATGTGGAAGAAGCCCAGCTACTCGGCGCCCCACTCTCATCGGAAAAGGCGTTGCAGCAATGTCTAGAAAACAGAACCAAAGAACTGGAAGAGAGCCTGAACAAATTAACGCTCATAGCCAGGCAGGACGCACTCCTGATTTTGAGAAGTTCGCTGGGTGCGCCTAAAATGATTTACACCCTGCGATGCCATCGCAGCGACTAACACCCTGAGTTGGAGACTTATGAGTCGTGGTTTAAGACTTTAGAGTGTTGGCCTCCAATTATAAAAAAGTTCGGGATTGCACACTATAGGCCTAGGCTAACCGCAACATTTTAAGTTGTCATTATATAACAAAATTACTCATGGTGTCAGTGCTCACGTATACAGTTTAAAACTTCAATAAATATCCCACAACCATTGTTTTTAGAAGAATGGTCAAGTTATAGTCCTATTTAGCCTACATTTGAAAACTGAAATGGCAAAAATATTATATCAGCTGCCCCAATTTAACATAGGCTATAGCAATCATAGCAAAAGCATATGCAAAAATTTATTCTCAGTTGCTCTAACGTACTAGAACGCGGTGGAATTGCTGTTCGGCCTACATGCATCTTTTGGAAATTTCTCAAGGGTCCAGGCGACCTCTGGCAAATCGTCAGGCGATCCCCGTGGGGGTCGCGATCCACAGGTTGAGAATTAACCGCTGGACTGGGATATCAAATCGACCAGCAGACCAGTGGCGGTTCTACCGGGGAGGCTGGGGGGCTACAGCCCCCCCAGCTGAAAAGTTAGCCCCCCTAGATTTTCCTAGCCCCCCCCATACAAATGTTAGCCCCCCCCAGTTTAACGCTTAATCAGCTATATATTGCCTACAATGTCTGTTGGCACTAAGGCCTCCAAATTCATTCATTCATAGATGCTGTTCTGAGATGCTTTGGTAATATAACACAGCAATATCACCCTTCACATACCCCTGCACTGTTGCTTCAATGAGAGTGATCAGACACAAGCATATATGTCTATCTATAGTACTAATAGCTGCCCTTCGACTGTTCAAGCGAAGGTGAAGAACTAATAATCAAGGGTCCAGGCGACCTCTGGCAAATCGTCAGGAGTCATCGGCTGAGATTAAGCCATACCCCAGCACTTAATTACCCTGTAGTGACACGTATACCAGCTTCATCCTTAGCTCACGTTGACAGCGGGCGGGCACAAGCCCCAGCATCTGCAGCAGTACAGATGGCCAGTCAAGGCCAGGCAAGATAAGATTCCATGTGTACTATAATAGTGTATACTGTATGCTGTATATAATTATGTGCATATGTGCAAGCTGGACAGTGTGTAGCCTACTAGAACCCGTTTGGAGCACTCACATGTGCACATCATTATAAATGGACAAATTCGACAAGTGAGAATTGAAAATAGAAGAGTTGATGAGCTAAACGCTGAAGTTTTCGACGGCAATGATAATATAATCCTACATCAGGTATGTAAAATGGCATAATGAATCTACGTTGAAAGGGATAAGTCATGGGATAATGTGGCAGTTGCAGGAATATATTCTTGGAAACATGAGCGCCCTCAACTCAAGTACTTTTGCAGAAGGCACAAACACAATGATGACGGTTAGATTTTAGCAAGAGCGTGAAAATGCAAACAAGAAATTAAGTACATCGGTATTTTTCATAAGGGTTCCCAACTAAATGTAAATTTTTCGGTTTCAGGAAAACTGAGTTTATAATTTCAGATGCTAATGAAAATGTAGGCCTAAGATAGTTAGCCGAATTATCCTATTTTCTTGAAGTCATTTAATAGGCCTACTTCATTAAGCAGGTGAATAGATAAGCACTAAGCAGAACACTCATATTATATTATATGACATGAGAATATTATGATATAGGCTATACCAAGTTTTGTTATGGAACGAAGCCTAAAAAAGGATACTTGTACTCCACAAAATCTTTACTAAACTTATACATGGAGGTATCACATTCAACAGATCATTTTCAAGAAAGCCCACTGTTCTTTTTCGCAACCTGACAGGTGAAAAAGTGTTCTGCAAATAGATAAATTGGAGCTATTTTGTTTCTAAACTTATTTTGACATGATTTATTTGCTCAAAACATGTGTTAGAGTTACAATAATGAATCAAGTGCATGCAATGCAACAGACAAGCTGAACATGCAACATTTGTGCTCTGTGGATTCTTCAGAAGATGACATACAACATTCTTTAGATACCCTTTGGCAGGGCATACAAAAACTGTCATCTTAAGCCTTTTGTACTGTCTTTTAGAAAAGCTGAAATTGTTGGTTTTGACAAAAGTTAGACATGAAGTCACATGATACGTTTTTCTTCAATGTGTTAATTGTAATCCTCCAAGATAGAATTGAGGTACATGAGTCTTTCTCAGAACCTGTTGCACTGTTCTTGATTCATCATTGTAACTGTGACTCATTGACACAAATTTTGATCAATGAAAACTTATTTATTCATTCGTTCATTCTTTTCATTCACTAAAATTTTTGTACTTTAAAAATTATTCTATTTAGGCTTTTGGAATGTCAGTCAGATAGCCTAATATCAATTTTTATGTGAATATATTGCTGAAACGGGCAACGGGTGCCAACACACTCAACTGTGTCAACATATACATCTATGGGAAGGGAGGGGCTAATGCAATTTTTAGCCCCCCCAGTTTAAAAAGTCTAGAACCACCACTGCAGCAGACTGCAGATTTCGGAACTTGTCTATTTTTAGCTTAAAATAGGCAACGACCGATGCTAGGCATAGGCCTATATGTATACGTCACATGACTCACATCATAGATTCCTCCCGCTTTGCATTAATAAAGAAGAGATTCTATCTTTCAATGGATTCGTAATTTACACCTCGATCTTGCCGGGCTTAGCTTTGTAGCTTTTAATCCCGCAAAGCAAGTTTTCAAGTAGGCCTATCCACGGTTCGAGCAATGAGCAGTCGCCTACAGCTTGCCAACCCTAACATTTGTGACACAGTGTTGAATCTAGTCCCCCTCGTCTGGGGGGGAATTCGGGTTTCTGGGGGGGAGACAATTGAGCGTCCGAAGGACGCTCGTGAGGCGCGTAGCGCCGAGACCGGAAGGGGGAGGGGTATGGGGAGGGGGATGTGCCCCCTCCCCATCAGAAACTTTTTGAATTTCCACATTGCAATACCTGCATTTTAAGGTGTCATTTTAACAAAAATAGCAGTACCTTTTCAGTGTCTCTTCAGAAACTTTTTGAATTTCCACATTGCAATACCTGCATTTTAAGGTGTCATTTTAACAAAAAATAGCAGTACCTTTTCAGTGTCTCTTCAGAAACTTTTTGAATTTCCACATTGCAATACCTGCATTTTAAGGTGTCATCTTAACAAATTAGCTGTACTTTTTCAGTGCCCCATCAGAAAGAAACTTTTTGAACTTAAACATAGCAATGGCAGCATTTTAAGGTGTCATTTTAACAAAAAAACTGTACTTTTCAGTGTCCCATCAGAAACTTTTTGAACTTAAGCATTGCAATGGCAGCGTTTTAAGGTGTCGTCTTAACAAAATAGCCGTACTTTTTCAGTGACCTATCAGAAACATTTTGAATTTCCACTTTGCAATGACAGCATTTTAAGGCGTCGTCTTTAACCCATTTTAGCCCACAGTTCCACTTCTGGAACAAGGGGGATAAAATGTCACGGGTTACGTACTTTGAACTTCCCACCGGAAGTAATGGACAGGAAGTGCTTAGCAATAAACAATACATCAATTTTTGGTGAAACTTCATTGAAATTCTTTGTAATTAATCAATTACAATTTTTTTACTTTTTACATTAATTATTTCCTGTTACCGTTGAAAATGTCCAGAAGAAAGTAATTATTACAATGTCATTACTTATTTCAAATTTTAATTTCATAACTAATTTCAACGGGAAATACTGTATAGAAATTTGTGTAATACATCGAAATTGTGTTAAAACAATTATCCTAAGGAATTTAGTAATTTGAACTTTTGTTCCATATGTGGAACTGTGGGAAACAACAGCACCATGGCTAATTAAAATTTGTATTTTTGCTTTCTGTACTCTATGAGGTTATCGCACTGGGAGCGCTACTGAATGGCCTTGGTTGTGAGCGGCGCTATATAAATTACTAATTACATTACATTACATGCATACATACATACATACATGCATACATACATACATACATACATACATACATACATACATACATACATACATACATACATACATACATACATACATGCATGCATAGTTGCATACATACATACATACATGCATGCATGCATAGTTGCATACATACATACATACATGCATGCATGCATAGTTGCATACATACATACATACATACGTACATACATACATACATGCATGCATACATACATACATACATACATACATACATACATACATACATACATACATACATACATATATGCATGCATACATACATACATACATACATACATACATATACACATACATACATATACATACATACATACATACATACATACATACATACATACATATATGCATGCATACATACATACATACATACATACATACATACATACATATACACATACATACATACATATACATACATACATACATACATACATACATACATACATACATACATACATACATACATACATACATACATACATACATACATACATACATACATACTTACATACATACATACATACATACATACATACATACATACATACATACATGAAAGTTGCTTCCCACACTTTCACAAAACCCACTAGACATGCAAGCTGTGAATTTTTTGCTGTTCAGCTTCACTAGAAACTTCATCAAAACTAAATAAGAAATTATCTTACAACAATGTTCATGTACCTGTAAATTCCCACAGTTCCACTTCTGGAACAAACATATTTTGTGCAAATTTCTATGGAAAAAATATAATTAAATTTCACAGAATATTTTTCCTCTTCATTTTGGCACTAAAGCAATAGTGTAAACGAAAAAAAATTCTGAAAAAAAATTCGGGCTAAAATGGGTTAAAAAGATTACTTTATCAGTGCTTATAAGAGTGGTCAAAGACTTGAATAAATATACGCAATACTTAAAAAAATATTTTTGTGGAGTTTTCACACTGTAATGGTAACCTTTCAGGAAGCCATTTTAGCAAAATAACTCCATAATTTCAGTACTGATAAAAAGTCTGTTAGGATTTCAAAATATATATATGTTATATAATTAAAATTACAATAACATAGGTCTATCTTTATTTCTCGAGTTCAGCAGCTCAGTTCTGTTGTTGCTGGGTTATTTTAATGAATAACTGCAGAGGTGATTATTTAAGTTGACTTTTAAGCACTATAATCAGCTAATCCCTGTTTCCCAATATGGTCCTGAATTGCTGACCAAGATACACTTTCCGAAATCATATGGTACACAAATCAACCAAGAACTAATAAACTGCTGGTACCAAAATATGATAGCCACAATACAGTAATGATGTTGTTTTAATAGGTGTTCACATAATAGGACCAAACATTTTGAAATTTGACAGTTTAAAATTTGAGGGATAGCAACGGAGAGAAGCCATTCAGTTGTACAAAAGTAGTATTTGTACAAAAATTAACAGTAAGTTAGCCTATGCTCATTTTAGCCGGATTGTGTCATATATTATAATAGTAAAAATTACTATAACCATATAAAAGAATATAATATTACGGTATAATTAGTAATATAATAGTTCATGTAATGCAATGATGTAATCAGCAACTAAAAACTATTATCAATTTGACGCATTTTTCTGGAGGGGATGTCATCTCTGTTTTTATGTAGAAAAAATAGTTTTTATACAAATATATACAGTAAGTTATACTCATTGCAACATGATAGTATCATATATTATGGTAGTAAATAATGTCATTATAATCATATAATAGTAAATAATAATTATCACGGTATATTATAACCCTTCATGTAAAACAATGCTGAAAACAGTAACAAAAAAATATCATTTTGTGAAATTTTTCTGGGGGGGGGGAAATGTCAATCCTGGGGGGGAACTTTCCCCCCCAGACACGTCTAGATTAAACACTGTTTGTGACACATCTGAGAAAAATTGTGGGAAGGGAATTTATTCACGTTCCCTCCCCAGGTTTTAAAGTGGGGCTCGAGCATGGGAGAAGACCTAGGGGCACAGAGGGACGGTCCCCAATGGAGGTGTTGGGGGGACGGCCCATGCATTTGTCCCCTCCCCATCGTTGAGCGTCACGACTAAAAAAAGGTCATCAACTTTTTGGCGGCGAAAATAGAAACTGTCGTCGAGATTTCGCCGGATGACTAAAAAAGGGCGTCAGAAATTTGGCCCGGTGTCACGAAACAGAGTATCCCCCTGACCGATATCCGGGGGATGAATTAATCTATCCCTCGGGATGGAATTAACCGGTATAGACTATCCGGGGGGTTGAACCAATCTATCCCTTTTTTGAAAAATGCGTATAATTGAAAAATTTGTGCTCTAATCAAAATTTGAGGAGACTAATTGTTCTAAGTGTCCTAAGCAATGTTCAGCAAAAGGCAAATCGAATTTATTTAGTGACTCTGAGTGTTTTTAAGTGTTTTAAAAGTTTTAGGCTAAGTGCTCTAAAACCAAAGCCAAAAAATTATCTATATATAGTAGGAATAAACATACCTGTTAGTGTCATTGTTCAAAACAAAGCAGATGAAAATTAATTTGCCCAAAAAATACACGCGGAAGTGACTTTTTCGACTTTTCTTCGATGGGGGGATACGATTACTACAGGGGGATACTCTATTTCGCTTACAACCATTAAATCATTCAATCTCATTAACAATGATCTTTTTAGTAAGACGTTTTAATTTCATTTTATGATGTTTGTCTCTCTTGATGTCACCATGTAACCAGGCTGCGGTGTGTCAACCTGGACGTTTTTCACGAATTAAACGAATATCTACAGGGTGGGCCAGCATAAATGTCCCGACTTTGCACGCGTATAACTTCGCCAATGTTTAACATTTATTTATACTTAATGCATCAAATTAAAGGTATTTCACTCTAGTATTAACTCTAAAAAGTCGAACTGATACTAGTTTAGGTTTTAATTATTTACTTGGAACAGCGCTAGCTACCATTTTTTGTCATTACTGACGCATTATGACGCCGTTTCCCCGGGAAATTCTATGGTTTTTTGCTCAAACGCGCGTAGACACGATCATTTTGGGTGTTTGTAGGGTCCCTACCATGAATATCTTCTAATCGCAAAGCCACGTCCTTTCAATTTTGCCAACATCCGTGCACTGCCATGCGCTGCTTCAGACACTTGCACGCTGCCAGCCGTTTCTTTGCGTAAGAGCTGGAGAGTTCGCGGGACTTCTCGTCGACAAATTACTTAAACTTTAGGTCTATAATCTTTTCCAATACGTTATTGAGTGCTTCTAAGACTGCCTGTTTTGCGCTGAATTTGTATGCAGGACCTGCCCTGGTCATTGTCTTGACTGCAAATGTACACGGACACACGAGCAATGTTAGCGGATGTGAGCGCCGTGCGCTCCGATTCTCATGGTTTGCGAGTAGAAAGTCCTGTTTTATCAATTTTCCGTAGCAGATAATACAAGGTATTGTTTATTCCATCCTCTGTTAGAATATTCGTTAATCATTTCAAACGAATTAAATCCCTTGTAAGTTCGTAAAATTAAGATCGAAACGCGATCATCGTCTGTCAACGGCGTCAGGTTGCGTCACAAATGACAGCAAAATAGGGTAGCTAGCGTTGTTCCGGGCATATAATTAAAACCTAAACTAGTATCAGTTCGACTTTTTTAGAGTTAATACTAGAGTAAAATACCTTTAATTTGATGCATTAAGTATAAATAAATGTTAAAAATTGGCGAAGTTATACGCGTGCAAAGTCGGGACATTTATGCTGGCCCACCCTGTATATATATATTTCGTGACACCGGCAAAAGATGAAAATTTTTCTGCGACACTCAGCCATTCGTCCGTCAAAAAATCTCGCGTCTTTCCGTCCCCCCGGGCCTCCCCCCCCCAAGGCTTCGCCCAGGTCTCCGCCCATGGGCTCGAGGGATTGACCTCCTTTCCCTCCCCGGGATTTACGGCCCTGATTAAGATCACCATTGACCAGCTGCTTTGTCAAGTGTCAACGCATTTGCCGACGCATTATTCTTCTGCTGATCGCCGCCTGGACTCGTAATGGGCTAAAGGCAACCAGCACCCACGCCAGCCAATAAACATCTTTGCCACGGACAACAGTTTCTCATTTCCGCCATTCCTAGTTCTTAAAGGGCAGCGAGCTATTTTTAGACTGGCTGAGGCCGAAGCGACGCAAGCGAGTGCATCTTAGGCTAAACTAGCACGAGGTAATAACATTGGCCAGCAGAGGCGTCTTGCGCAGTCTATCTGGTTGGTTGCGGGCTAGTTTAATGTAGTTATTATTTAGTTTGTAATAATTAGGCAAAAGGCAATAGGCTGAGGTTGAGTGAAGGTGAAATCATTTTAAAGAACTATGGGAAGCAAATCGGACCAGTCCTTTGTTAGAAGAACAGCGAAGAACTCCTTATCTGGTACGGTCGCTGGAATAGCGGTCTGTTTGGTTGGACATCCCTTCGACACATTAAAGGTTCGACTTCAGACGCAGCCGGTCGATAAGCCAGTCTACAAAGGACTCACCGA
Organism: Lumbricus terrestris; assembly: GCA_949752735.1. Classification (NCBI taxonomy): domain Eukaryota; kingdom Metazoa; phylum Annelida; class Clitellata; order Crassiclitellata; family Lumbricidae; genus Lumbricus; species Lumbricus terrestris. The sequence goes on from OX457037.1 coordinate 44,441,661, forward strand.
CTGTTTTCTCAAGACTCTGCGATGGGAGGGCATAGGAGGTCTATACAAGGGCGTCGGTAAATTCTTATTCACTCTTTTACATAACATAACCGACACGCAAAGCCGGATTTACCCAACCGAACTATTTTAACCTTCGCTACAAAAACTCATCGGGTTATCCCGTAGTTTACGTTGCTGCATTATTTTAATGACTTCCATGCCGTACTTCACGTTGATAAGTAAGCAGTCTACCAATGTAGGCCTAATAATAAATTATAAATTATTGTTAACTTTCATCAATCCAGAAAATTGTTCACCAATTCTGTCTAGGCAGGAATTGCTGTCATCAATCCGACTTATATAATTTTTGTTCAGTCCCTTCAATTTAGGTGAAAACTTCGGCAATCCAGCAAATCCTCTCAAGCAGAAACTTGGCTTCATCATCAGTGGCGTAGCCATGCCCGGGCAATTACGGGCAATGCCTGGGTTGTCTAATCGCATTATTGCAGCCTACCCTATATAAACATAGAAACATTCTTTTGTAATTTCTGTCATTTTGTGCTCATCCTAAGACAAATGCAACAGTCAAGGCTAAAGACATTCTATAGGTATTATATTGTATTTGATCAACTGCTTCTTGTACCTGATAGCGGTGTGTCTATCAGTTTTTGTTACCATTAAAACGAATATAATAATAATAATAATAATAATAATTAGCTCTGCCAAGGCTCTGCGGGCAATACTTGCCGGCTCGGAAGCGAGAAATTGATAAATTTTAATTTTTGATTTTGGATGGCTTTTGATGCTATTAAAATTTGTGTTTTGGGATAACGATGTCATAGTTGCATATGCGCCAATACAGTATTTAATCTTGCACCGTCAAAATATTCACTGCATGGGCTAACTGGCACGTCATGTATACAAGTAACATATATCTGTATTCATATACATAACCTACTGTATGCCGTCTGCTCTCGCCATCTGCCCTTCGTGAACCTGACATTGTTAATGGATGTCAAACTGTATATGGCTACAAAGCTATAGTCTTGCTCCATTATTCATAGGGCATTCCCAGTTCCCACAATCATGCTGTCCAGTTCAGCAGAAAGAGATGGTCAGAGGTCGCTGACCTTGAGGAACAGGTTATCAGTCTAAGCTAGATACATTTCAAAGTATGTCATCCTTAGAGCCTCTGAGGAATGTTTGAACTGTTCAATTGATAGCATCAGCGGTCTTTTGGTCTTTTCCTTGGCTAGAGCTTGCACCCCGGTATAATTGCTTGTATACCGGGGTCCACGGCTAGAGCCCCGTCTATACCAGATAGAAATTATTATCACCTTCTGAAGTTCTGACAAATCATAAGCGCTTACTTCGGTTATGGTGGGACAGACCACGTACGGTTCAATGTGACTTGGAGCAAGGATTTTCCTGTTCAGTTCTCAAATCTTGGCAGATTTCGTATCTCACATCTCCAATGCTCACTGATCGAAAGGATTTGGTTTGTGTGTGGGGTAGTTTTCTGCTCAGGAGGCAGCAGGTCTGTCATCCAACTCGTCCCATTCACATTCAGTAGACTTTAGTGTCTGAGCTTCTGGTCTTTTATCAGCCACTTGGGTCAGCCAGCATGATTCTGTTTTGAACATTTTTCAGTTTCCTTATCTTGGTTGAAAAATTTCTTGGTGATCGTCGCATTTGTGGATTTTTAGTGTGATTGAGTTTGCTTTGTAGAGTTTTTTCATTTCACTGTAGCTTTGTGGGTTTTTCTGTGATATATCATCTCATATGACCAATACCTCACAGTGTAGCACTCATTCAGCAGCAACAGATTCCCAGATGGACAGTCATTGTTCAGACCTACATAGGCCTATGTATAATTATATATTTAGAGAATCTTTGATGCAGTGAAGGACAGACACGAAGAGTCTTTGGAGTGGCATCAACTAAGGAGAGATTCTACAAATGAATTAATTGAATGCCTGGTGGTGTGAGAAATGTCGAATTGCTTTGTTGTGTACCATCTGTAGGGGCTGCTGGATGGCGAGGCAACCATGTGCTAGTTTGTGCCATCGTCTTCATCTGTGTAATGAGCACCATCTGTCACCTCTGAATGGAAATCCATTGGTTTTTGGCCTTTGTCTCCATTGGATGGGGGATGGGGGGGGAGTAGGGGTGCAGGACCTATCACTGTTGACTTTTCAGGTTATCATGGCATTATTTGCCAACTGATAAACTTTGTGTTCTTTACATCATTTCAACTCACTTAGATGTTAAGTCTTCCTTGAAGCTGTGCTACATAAATTTCCACTTACAAAATTTTCAGTATGTTTAAATTCCTCCATGGATAAGAAGATTTTTTTAGGTTTCTGTGCTGTAGTGAATCCTGGTTTTAAATTGAGTGTGCTGAGAGTGTGCACTTGTTTTGTCTCAAGTGCCCCACGTGGAGTAAGTGTTCGTTAGAAGACCTCAAGGGAAAGCATTGACGAGTGTTAGGAAACTCTGGTTTATGACGATTCATTTCCATGGTTTCCTATTGAGGAGCTAAATTAACACAGGTCTTTTTCTGGTTTTCTCTTTATTGCACTTTTATTTTCACTTCAAATGGTATAATGTTCTTGAAAGATGCAAGTTTATCATTATTTTTATTAAATGCTTGTAATTATGAGAAAATAATATTGCGTTGCATGTTCTAAGTACATCTCAAAAGTGCATTCTATTGGAATAAACGATGTTATGGTTAGTTGAGTAGGTTAAGCCAAGGGCTCCTATATTTTATTTATCCAGACTTATGTGGTTAAGTTGATCCACCAGGCACACAACTCTTCAACTGCTGGAGATGTTTCCACTAGCAGTGTGGACCTGACGCTGTCCAAAGGTTGGAACAGGCTGTACTGCTGCTTACAAGATTAATCAATCCAAGCAGTAGTAGAGCCTCAAAGATATGTACCGGCATCTATAGGCCTTCTGTCAGTGGCGTAGCAATAGGGCGTGCAACCTGTGCAGTGCACGAGGGCCCCCCGGTTGTCAGGGGCCCCCGGGGTCCGAGTCAATTTTTTACTTAAGGATATTCAGACTGTATTAAAACCTACATCTACAGCGTACACACCCAATAATTTTTTGGGTTTCACCCGGAATGTCCGTGATTAGGCTACCTTATTACAAATATCTTTACTCTTTGCAGTGTTTGGCCGGACATAGCTGTACTTGTACTGGCGTATAAACATAATTGTGTCATGGTCTACGCAGACGCGTTTAAAATGTATTATCTTTGTAGTAAAATGTGAAATTTATAACAGATAACTGCATAGCCTAATTTTACTTGGAAACTGTTTATTTCTTAACACTCGTACGGCACTCTTTTTGTCTCCCCAAGTTATGCCTAAGTCTTATTTAAGTGTGTGTGTGTGTATTCGTTTAATAAGCAAAAACAGGTTGGCAAACCGCAACCTGGTACATTGAGATAGACAAAAATTACATTGTAATAAAAATATTAATGTTATAGGGAGTAATCAGTTATTGGAATTAAACTGAATCAATAGTTAGACTATGCTTTAATAATATGTTTGTAAAGGACTCTAGAAACAAAGTTTCGGTCATCTTTGCTCGGAAGTTCAAAATTGTGCACACGAGCCCTAAGACCAGGACGACGGTTGTTCTTTGGCGGGAAAAGAGTTCGAAGGAAGTGGCGCTGCTAACCGACAAGCACGAGAAGAACAGGTAAAGAAGACCGCCAAAATGCAAAATAATTCCGCATTTATGATGCCTGAGGAGAGCGAGCTTGCACCGATGACTACATCAGATATGGGGGCAGAATCGAATTCCGGTTTGATCAGTGCAGAGATGGTGGTTGACATGGATATTGACACTGAGCCGAGTAGGCCTCGAACTGCTACGGTAGCAGTTACATGACCAATGGATTCAAGCTTGACACCTCAAAAGTGGTGGATATTTTTGCACAAGAGAAGACGCGCACACGAGCATTTTAGCATTTCGGATTTAGACACCCCGGTAGTAGGTTACCGTAGACTTGATTGAGTCATTTCACACTTGCCAAATTCGTTACATTTTTCCGCTCTTTTAATCAACAAACCCAACGGCTTGGAGAATTTAAGTATGGTCTATGGGTGATTGATGATTAATAGCCTACCGGTACTTCAGGGGATGAAGCAATTTTTGTGATTATTTTTGTATGGTATTCTAGTTCAGTTTTTCTCTGCATGCTGATATGGAGAAGAATATGTTTCATTAGATAAATTTGTTAAAGTACCTGTAATAAAAAATGTGGCTAGTTTATTTTCATTTAACTTTGGTGGTAAAATCAGTTAAATATGCAAAGTTCGTAAGGAAACCAAGCGTTTTGCACAGCTTTGTTGTTTGAAATTGAACGGGGCTTCAAGCATTTAAGGGCCCACCACCTAAGCTCTGCACAGGGGCCCCCCAAGACCTTGCTACGCCACTGCCTTCTGTCTAAAATGATTTAAATCTAGGGTAACCTGGAGTTTACATTTAAAATGTACAGGAGAAGAAATGATATGAGCGTACAAATATTATCAAGTGAACTGTGCATGATACAGGCTCAGACTTGTACACCCAGATCAAATGTCCAATGTATTTGTAACCAGTGTTGCATGCTATTGTTGCAAAAAAATTCAATTTCATTATACTAGCAGTTTATATGCATAACGTTGTACATTTATCTAATGGTTAGTAAGCTGGACTTTCAGAATTATTTTTGAGGTTTCAGCTCCATTTGTACTCCTAGCGAAATGAACTATAATGAGTGCCTTTGCTCAAGTGGCCAGGGAGATAGATGGGCACCTGCCATCACATGTGCACACTGCCATTCAGGGCTGGCTTAATTGGCTGCTTAGGATTGTTCTTTTTTCTTCTTCGTGAAAAAGTTTATTGTCTTAATTTATGTGATTTTAGGTTCACCAATTGTGGGGCAAATGTTCTTTCGTGCCACACTCTTCACAAGTTATTATCAGGTATGTTTGGGTTGGAACACAGTGTATTCAGCTAACATTTTATTATTTAGTTTTTTATGCTCTATGTATTTGTGACTTTTGTTTGCATGTTGACATTTCCAATCAACTCTGAAACAACATGATATTTTACTGACATATATAAAAAAAAATTCAATAACCAGGTAGATACGACATTTCAAAAATTTTCAGGGGCAAAATTTTGCTGGTCCACATTGTTTCATGTTACGTAGATGATGCATGTAGGATTAGACAATTTGTGCCGTTTCTTATGAATAAGAATAATGTGAAATTTTATATTTGCTGTTTATAAATTTGTTTGCTCTTGCTGCGAGAAGCGCTTTATAAATGGTCAGATAAGATGATAAGAAATATTATATTTACTGTTTATGAATTTGTTTGTTACCCTCAACTGTACAAGTCAGATAGCATTATAAAAATCATTGTAATATACCGGTACTTTAGAATCTGGCGATTATTATTTATGTTTTCTGTGGCAGTGCTGGGTAGTATATGAAATATATTGCCATATTTGTGTATTTTTTTATTCAGATACATTTAAACTTACATATTTTGTGTTTTTAGTTCACCTCATTTTCAGAGTATATGGTATTTGGAATATCATATACATACAAAATCACATTTTTTGTCCTTAATACAGTAAAGTAAAGTAAAGTCCTATCCCGTTCCATGAGGAACATAGGGAGGCGCTCATCTCCTTTTCCATGGCCCTGAGTCAGCAATGGACGAATCCCAAGGTCCTGGACACGAGGCCAGTGTATCGCAGGACTTGCTGTTTACTTCCCAGCTTACGCTGGTACCAAATTATACTGCTTGGTGACAGAGGCACGTGTGCGTAAACAACTTGCCCAAGGTTGTTACCCGGAGTCGAACCCGCAACCTGCCGCTCCGAGAGCGGACGCGTTACCGGTCTGCCACCAGGTCGCACCTTAACCTCCTTAGCGTTAATCCCGAGTAGCACTCGAGTCCGGAATCTTATGTAAAAACGGTTAATCCCGAGCCACACTCGGGCTATATATATACATATATATAAATAAATATACATACATATATAAATACATACATACATGTATACATACATACATTCATGTATGCATGCATACATACATATATACATACATACATTGTACATGTATACATACATATACATACATATATACATACATCATATATATACAAATATATATACATACATGTATAATACATACATACATACATACATACATACATACATGTAGGCATACATACATACATACATATATGCATACATACATACATGTATACATATATATATATACATACGTATGTACATACATGCATATATATATATACATACATATACATACATACATACATACATACATGTATATATATATACATACATACATGTATGCATGCATACATACATATATACATACAAACATACATGTATACATACATATACATACATATATACATACATATGCATACATATATACATATATACATACATACATATATATACATACATATATACATACATGTATATATATACATACAAATACACATGCATACATGTATATATGCATACATACATGTATGCATACATACACACATATATACATGCATACATATATATATACTTACATATGTACATACATATATATATATATACGTACATATATACATACATACATGTATACATTAGTGTGGTTCACAGATACATGGTAAAAAATAAAGTTCAAGCTAAAAACCAAGACAACCTCCCCGTTTGTTAGACCTATCAATAGTATTATTGAGACCAAATTTTAGCTTCTTATTCCAACTGGAAGGCGGTGCTCAACGACTGTGTTACTTTGCATGGGCCAATGCATAGACGTTAATGTAGAAATAGATGTGTCGAGCATATATTCCCATACAATTGAGTCTTATTTCGAAACAAATCAAACATTACTGTAACATGACAATATGTGTGATACTTAAAGTGTTGGTCAGCTTGAAATCGAAAATTTCAGTAGGTTTAGTAATATGGAAATTGTCAAAAAATGTCAAAAAACAGAATTAAATCCACAAATGTCTATAATTGTTCCCATTTTATGACTCCAACACCTGATGCAGTCTTATACTCAAGAAGGCTTTGCAGTTTTCAAGCACGGTGTCAACAGCAGATTTCTTGATTGATTGAGTGAGAGCAACTTTCCTATTTGTCTTGACCACTCGGAGAAAACACAGCTTTTTCTTCATCAGCGATGAGTCAGTTGATTTCCTCGAACAACTTCACACTTCTCTCAGCCGTATTGTCGACCACTCTTAATTGCTGACTTCAGTCTCTGCCCTGCTGATAATCCTCATTCTCAATCTATTGCTCTGGTGTAAGTGCAAAAAGAGAATCACCAGACTTCAGGTGTGGCAGTAGTGTCAGTGTTCACTGGGTTACAAAGTTGCTCAGGCTATCCCTCTCCTTCAGCTCCACATCACTACTCCTCAACATCCTTTCACCCAGGATTTACAGTCATTCCGTAAAATATCTTCACCTTATCTGTAGCAGGCAGTTGGCAACATAACAGTGTCAGACCTTAAGCCTCATCTGAAAGGTACAATGTACTAGTGATTTTCTAGGACATTCATGGCTTCAACGCTGATCTCCTATAGATAGTAGTCGCCTGAATCATATTTCCTAGATGAATCAAAATTTACCGATCTTGTCCTGGAGTTTCAGCAGCAAGAGGAGGTTTTGCCCATACCTTGAGAGAAGAAGGGAACCAAATCACACAAATGGATGAATCTGAGTTTCTTCCTACTTTCTTAGATTGAATACGTCACATTGATTGCTAAATCGGTATGTTTTGATGGCATACAGTAACCTGGCCATTCAACGTGTATGGTAAATTGGGCTCTCCAGTTTCTTATTGAGGGCTGACTTACAAGGACAACCATTGACAGTTCAATGATTTCTTGGTAGTCATCTCTTAAACTGACTTTATTTTCAGCAGACTACTTGAGAAAACCGAATGCTCTCTCATGGGAGGCTTCTGTAATGGATACAACTTATAGAACTCGGATGTTGTCACGTGTCACACCATCCCACACATTCTTAAATCTATTAAATATTGGATTATATTTTGAACTAGATGGACCACAACACAAAATGGAGATTTTTCCTAAAATCAACTCCATCCCAATGACGACAGCAGGCCAGCCGCAGAAACTTGTTACCTATTGTGTCTTCTTGAAAAACGTATACTCCTCTAAAACACCCAGTGTTGACATGTGTTGTATCAAAGACCAAGGCTTGGACATTATCAGTGAGTCTTCATATTAAGTTCAGAAGATAATGAAAGACCTTGGATTTAAATTATATCCTGCATAGAGGGAAAGTTGGGCACAATAAAGAGTTTATCCACACCATCACCTGAAACTAGCACTGGCAGGCAGTCAACATATCCAGTGTGCTGCAAGTGGGTACATAATCAGATCTTACAGCTTCAGCATGCTCCATCCTGGTCATCGTAAGCACTCCATGTGAATGGTATTCCGTGAAAGTGACAGGACAAAAGATCGCACACAAGCGCTGCTGCGCAGTGATTGACACCAACAATCTCAATGCTTCATGATCAGATCAGCGTATAATATGTCATTGCTATCAAGTACATTAATTTTGTCAATTGATGGCTAAACAGCAGTCTAGTCTTGACTGCGGTAAGTATAATAGCACAACAGAAACTATTTCAAGGTCATCTACACGACAATGGTTGAGGTTTTTGATCAAGCTACAATGAATCAAGATTTCTATCCAATACAACTATATGGTAATATTTCTATGTCGTTGAGCACCACCTTCCAGTTGGACTAGGAACTTGAAATTTGGTGTCAATAATAATATTGACAGGTCTAACAAATTGAGAGGTTGTCTTGGTATCTAGCTTAAATTTTATTTTTTTGAACCACCCTAGTATACATGTATATATAAATGCATACATACATACATATATACATTCATACATACAGGCATACATGAATATATACATACATGCATACATGCATACATGCATACATACATACATACGTCATACATACGTCATACATAGTATAATCGTAAATAAATGTAACGTTTTTGTAACAGTTATTCCGGAAAGTAATGTAACGCTAAGGAGGTTAATACAGTAAGTGGTGTAATAAAACAGTGACCCAAAGTCGTAATTGCATGAAATAAACGTAAAAATCAATTATCATGGTTTTAGGTAGAAACCCATTTTCCGTCTGCTTTAGAAGGCTACAAGTGGTGGTCCCTCTTCTTGACCGAGGTCATGCATAAAGACAGTAAGACACTTGAGATTACGTCTTCTAAGTGTCCTGAGGAGGCGTTGACAGATGGCTATCTAAATGATCTAAACAAGTGTGTATTCAACTGCTGTAAGGCAGTTTTGCAAATGCTATTTTGCCTTATAAAGTATTTGGACAGAATTTTGTCTGTATGTGGAATCCTGACTGATGGATGGAGAAATCAGATGAGGAAATCTTTGGCAATGAGAGTGTTCTTGAAATTGAACATGTGCAAATATCTTAGGGTAATGTTAACAGTACATTACTGCAGTGAAATTACCAACTAAGAAGTAAAATTACTTGAAAACTAAAATAGGAATGAGAAATAAAGTTATCGGTGAAGTAAAATTATAATTAGTTTAAAATTGAAGGACAAGAACTGAATTAAAACTGAATTAGGAATAATTTTCCGAAGTAAAACATCACTTGTCAAATAGCACTTTTGAGAAACTGCTGCAGTTAAAGCAGAACAAGGATTTTTAGATTTGATTCCTGGTGCTGAATTATTTATGCAGCATAATGTGACAATTTTAAATGAGTAAATTTTTGCATGCAGAGTTAAAGTTGATTACTACTGTGTGGGCTCAGTGGATTTATTTTGTGTTTAATATGTAAACAAGGTATTTGTATTTTGTATTTAAAATACTCTAGTAAAACTTAGTTTGCATTTGTATATCATATACTTATGAAAAATGTATTTGATATACAGGGTGCGCCCAAAAAAAGTAATCCCCTACGGCAGCGGTGCGCAACGTGCGGCCGTACGGCCGCATGCGGCCGTGAGAGGAAGAATTGGTGGCCGTGGACGCGTGGTCTAACTATTACATACTGGCGGCTGTGTGTTGATTAATTAATAAATATTTTGTTTTTATTCCAATGTTTTGAAACTAAGGTTATGTGAAGTAGCCTAGTTAGTTACATGCATAGGCGCAACCACCCTATGGGACCCACGGGACGCGTCCCCCCCAACTTTTTAGTGGTCCCATTGACTTTATCATTACGGTCCCCCCCAACTTTTAGGACGTGATTCATTTGGTCCCCCTCAACTTTTCGGACGTGATTGCGCCTATGGTTACATGTGTCTCTGTTTGAGTGTATGTAGGAATTAGTCCGTGCTCTCTCTAGCAGCACGTACTCATACACACAAGAATGCCACAGACTGTCCGTCGCATGTGCATACACCTTGGACTCAGACCTCTATTAGCTGCATATGCATCGTCCAGATGTAGCTCAAAGAGGCCGGCAGAGTAATACTATCCCATCTCCAGCCCTCAACAGTCAATCACTTCATACAATATTGTACCAATATTCCTCCACTAGTCCGTGGAAAGATCGTGACAGTCAGCTGGCCGGGAAAAGTGCCCACTGCCCAAAGAAACTTACACCACTGATAATCTTCGGGTATATTAAGTTACCACAGTTACCCTGCACAAATGTATCTGTGTCGGGCAGTATGCGGAACAGGTGTCGTATTAAGCCGGGGTTCAGTCCTTGATCATGCGGTTGTCTGACTGCAGGTGTGCATGAATAGGTCACCCATGCACTCACTGCGAATTTAGAAGAGGAACCAATACGGTACGTAATTTTTCTGTATTTTATGTGCAGATCACAAATTGTGAGCTGTCGATTTACTCAGAAAAGAAAGCGAACTTTGGGAGAGGAGAAGAGGGGCTTCAATGAGAAATGGGAAATCGATGTTTTCGTAGGGGGTCATTGCATAATTACGTAACGCCGAAAATGGCCGTTTTTGACCCACCCACCCACCCTGTAACGCTTCGTAACGTTTCCCTTGACCCACCCACCCACCCTCCCCAGCGTTACGTAACGATTGCTACGAAAAATCAGTTGAGATTTAGGTCTATTATTGATTTGTGAGCGCGTAATTAGGTCTATAATTCATATTTTCATAGCGAATTTAATATAGTATATTAACGTAGGCCTACATGTGAATTAGGCCTATTATTTGACAGTAGACTAGGCTTAAAATATTCACAATGCGTTATATGCGACAGTCATGCGTGAACTGCAATTTTCTTAGGCCTAAATTTTACCGCAAGAATAAAATTTTACACTGCTGAAAAGTTTCATGGACTAAATGGCTCATTAGCAATTAATCAAAATTAAGATGAGCTATCTATTTCCTTAGTCAGGGCACTTCGATAATTATTAATAGAAATATTGCTGAGTTTTGTTGAGCATTAATTTTAAATGTTTGAGATCGTGTCCACTAAGTAAAACATTAGGCCTACCACGTTGTTCCGTGGTAAAACTATCAAAACAATTCGAAAAGCGGTTTCCGGTTTTCACAAACGGGAGAACAGAATTGACCTGGCTTGTATACCGGGAGTCTACTGCCGGATCTTATTCAGATAAATAGACCTACTTCGGTAATGTTTTAAATCAATGTCAAGAAGTTTTAAACTTCAATTACATAATGTCTGAAGTGTCATTCGATGGAAGTTTAATATTGATTGATAATTTTTTTCAAGGCGTTACGTAACGCTCAGCTACCCCCACCCACCCACCCACGTAACGTTTCGTAACGTTTTCAATGACCCCACCCACCCACCCTCGAGCGTTACGTAATTATGCAATGACCCCTAGTGGAGACAGCTAATAAGAAGCAATCAATGAAATGCCTCATCTGCGGTAAAGTAGTGAAATCTCTAAAGGCGGACAACGCAAAATAGCATTTTCGCCGTCATGAATCTCATCCCTATGCTAAATTAGAAGTTGACTCGAAGAAAGTTTGTGTGGAGAACCTGAAGAACGATTGTCGACAGCAGACATCGTTCATGGCCACCTTTGCGAAAGCTACGAATGTGCGCAGAGTGCGTATAGAGTTGCATATTGTCTTGGCAGTGCTGTAAAGCCCTATTTAGGTGGTGAACTCGTGACCGTGGATGCAGTTAAGTGCATTCATGCTGAAAAAGAGACCGATGATTATGCAGCAATTTCTCTCTCACGCAACTCTGTACATTGTACAACGCCGTCAAAGTGACATCTTAAAACGGTACCATTAAAAAACTCAAAGCAAAATTATTGAAGGCCTAAGTATATTTATTGAAGCCTTAGACCACTAGCTCTTATCAGCACTGAAAATGTACAACAATTTTGTTTAAATGACAGCTTAAAATGCTACCATTGCACTGTGCAAATTAAAAAAATTGAACCCTTCCCCTCTCGGCGTTACGCGCCTCGCCGATCGTCCGCCGGACGCTCCTTTGTCCCTGCCCTGAAAACTCGATTTCCCCCCACCCCCGGAGGAGGGGACTAGGATTATACACTGGCGGCCGTGGTACAAATGTACGCCTTTGATGCGGCCGACAATGACGAAAAGGTTGCGCACCCCTGCCCTACGGTTTTTAGCCCATATCTTGGCCAAACATGCGAATTTTTAAATGAAACTTTACAGTCTTAAAGGCAATTCATATTTACGTACAATGGTCAAATTACAAAATAATATTTTAAACAGAACAAAAGTTATATCACTTTTAGTGAGGCCACCCAACGTTTTTTGACGAATCAAAAACAAAACGCTATTTTTTAAAGGTTTTTTGCTAATATCATGGCCAGAAGTAAGAATTTCAAAATGAATCTTTACACAAGTTTAAAGACAATTCATATTTACACATGATGGCCAAATTTCATCAAAATATTTCAAACACAACAAAAGTTATACCACTTTTAGCGAGGCCACCCACCGTTTTTGATGATTAAAAAACGTAACGCAACAAAAAGCAACAAAAACGCTAATCTCAAGCCATGCATACGGAAATAACACAGTGTTCCGGAATAGCCCAGATTTAAGCCAGATATAAGAGTTATTCCCTTATGTGCATACAGGCCCTGGGGATTTGGCAGGAGGACTGGCTGTCCAGTCAGCTCAGTTGAGGTCCCTAAATTATTGGCATCAGTTTGAGGCAGGTTAGGGAGTTTTTGGTTCCACAGTGGGGAAAAAAGTGAGGGGACTGAACAGCAATGGACTCTCATCTGATCTGCTAGAACTAAATGACAATCTTTGGACTGTCATTTGAGATTTCTTTATTCAGTCAGCTTCTTTATCTATGATAGATATAGCTTATGTGGTTTACAGGGTGGCTCAATAAAAAAAATGTGGTACAAGACAAAATGCAATTCCTCAGCAATCAGTTGAGAATTTCTACTAAAATTTCATGATTTACAAGGAGAAAAATTTCTCAACGAAGTTGAAAATTTCACTAAAACAAGTTTCATTGGTTCGAAAGTTACAGCTGTTTAGATATTGTAAATTGCATTTTAAAAATATCTGTAAATGAACAGTCCACTAATTGCTATTTCTTTAAGAATTTCTCACAGAGAAATTTTGTGTTACACCCACATAATGATGAAGTCATATGACCTCATTATAATTGTAAAAAATGTTTATGAAGCAATCAGTTAATATTTGTAGCTATTTTAAAAATATGTTAAGGCCTCAATTTGTTGAACATCATCGATAAAATTGAAGAATACTGTGCAGTTAATATGGGACCAGGCTGTGCAAGACTTAATCAACAATTCCGTACTGAACTTCACAAAAAGATTTTGGGTTTGTGTGAAAGACGGTGTGGATCATGCTATTAGCTAAATTGCATGTTAACAGATTTCTGAATTCTTAATGAAAGTTGATACTACAGTACTATTTGATTTTGAAAATTATAAATGACTGTCCATTCTTCTGCAGAAATTTGAAAAATATAATAGAATTTTAAAATAGTTGTAATTTGTGTGGCAGTGAAAATTGTGCAGGTTTTTCTTGATTTGTTGAGAAATCTTCCTACTGTAAATCATGAAATTTTGGTAGAAAAATCTGAATTGGTTGTGAAGAAATTGCATATTGTCCAGTGGGACATTTTTCATTGGGCCACCCTGTAGATTGCTGGAAGGCCAGTTGACTCTAATTCAAATGATAATAAGTCTTGTTTAGTAAACTTTGTGCTGAGTTAATTGGTTGGTCTTATGTATAATAGATATGGCAAACTGACTAAATGCCTATAGTAGGCTAATGGCATTCAGGCTAGTTTAATTGTGCACAGTTGTTTGTTTAGATGTCTTCCATTTCTAGCAGTAGTAATTCCCCACTTGGGTCAATGGGTGTCAATATATTTCCAACGCCAAACTTCAATCCAGTGGCCACTGGTCCTCCTTTTTCCAGGGATGGGGCAGTTATGGGCAACATGGCATGGCATGTCTACTGTACTTTCTACTTATGTGGGCTTTGAACCCTGCACATCTGATAAAAATGGGAGTTTTTTTATCATTATGTTCACCCTTTAGGTTTTATACTTTCTACTTCTTTTAGTTGACACCTAGATATTAAAATATTGTGGGCCAAAATATGTGCATTGTTCATTATGCATATTATGTCGGTTAATTGTTGCATTTTTTCAATTTGATTTCTTTTTCTGGACTTTCTGTCAAACAAAAGCTTTCAGCTTGAGTTTTTGACATTTTTCAGCATTTTGTCTCCTTTAATAACGGGTTACTAACCATGACATTTTGCCTCCTCTAATAATGGTTTGCTAACCATAACATTTTGTCTCTTTTGATAATGGTTTGCAATTCAATTTTCACCCACATCATTGAGCATAAAATTATAATTTTTGCTATCTTTGTATATATCTCAGTTCAACATCAGCAGGCTGAACGTTAACTAACTGAATTCTTGTTCTCTCTGAAAAAAATCTGCAACTTTTCTTTAAGTCTTTATGTTCTGGGGCTGTATGCATGAGACAGGCGTTAGAGCTACTCCGGGTTTAGCGCCTACCAATACTTCTGAAGTATATATTCCTGAAGTAGCCATTGACAGTTGTCGTTATGCATACAGCCAGCATGATGATGATGATCGTGCTCTGCCCGAAGGCAGGTTCATTGGCTTTACGCCCCTGGGATGAGATGAGTGAGGTGGTTTCCCGTTACCTTCCCCACAGACAATGATGGGTAAGCAACTTGCCCAAGGTTGCTCCGCAGGAGCTTGCGCCCTTGCGTCCCACACCTGCTAGCCCGAGATATCTAAATCTCTGAATGTCAACTTCCAACCCGGGGCTTGAACCGTTGTAACCAACAGACGAATGCCGCTCTCGCTTACCGGTGTAGCTAACTATGGCTGCTCTTGTTCATCATCGGGAGTTTGCTGTGCTTGGTCCTCCATTTGGAATTACCTTCCTTCCTAACTAAAGACTAAACTTAATTATTCGCCTCTGAACGGTTCACCCTACCAGAGGCATTTATAAATGTTTAAATACAATGCAATGCAATCTTCCTTTTTCTTCACCAGTCTCTCATTCTTCAAAGACATTTCTTCCCTCCCCTGCAGTTTCCATGTTTAGAGTGCCTCTGATTAGTCATTTATGCTTCTTCTTTTCTTTCGGACTTGAATTAGTCCCTCGCTGGGGAGGAGTCAGCCACTCAGATCCTCTGTCTCCACATTGTTCTTTGACCAGTGTCATCTGGCCTCAGCTCGAGATGTTTCAGGTCCTGTTTCAGGTCCTGCTGGATCATGTACGTCCATCTCTTCTTCTATCGTTCCCGGCTGCGTTGTCTCTGTATCTCTCCCCTGACAAACTCCACCCATGTGGGACATCGTATTTACATGCTCTACTATCTCTGCCTTCATTATTCTTTTGATGCTGGTATCCTCCGCTCGCTCCACATGACCATGCCATCTCGTGTCTTGTCACTCCTACTTTCCTTCGTATGTTCTCATTTCTCTGCTTGTCTTTCAAAGAGATCCCAAGTATCTATCGCAGCATTCTCTTTTCCGTTCTCTTCAGAAGCGCCTCCTCTCTTCTTCACAACGTCCACGCTTCTGCTCCACAAAATCAGCACAGGTCTTATCATTGTCTTATATATATATTTCCCTTGAGAAGAACTGTAATGTTAGAGTCACACAACACACCAGACAGATCCCTCCATTTCTGCCAAGCTGTTTTTATGAATAGTCATTACAAGGGCTGTTGATTTAATTGCGTTAACGCATGCGATTAACGCGTTAAAAAATTTGCGATTAAATTTTTTAGCGCATTAATCGTACGCGTTAATTTGATCTGATTAAAATGGAATCAGAGGCAGAAAAACTCGTTTTAAACGGAAGTCTCATACTTAAAACTAGTGATACATTCTTTGGCAAATATTCCAAAAAAGAATTTGAGTATTATCGTAGCAATTCGTCGCTCAATTAATTATCGCCTGCATGCGAACCAAAACATGCGTTGAACGCTAACGATGAGCCGTCGGTATCGGCCGCATCGCATCGTCCACTAAGGTTGTTTCCTCTTTCCTCACCCTGTCAGACTACGTTGGTTGAACTCCAGGAGATGGCAAGACCAATGGATCCAGGTTTCAAGTGATAAATGTTTACAGAAGGACAACTGAGACGAGGTTTGGCAAGAACCGCAACCTTGTGTGAAAAATTGTGACTAAATAATGAGGTTCAATAGCGGACCTACTATTGCTAATTAATTAAGAGCATCCGACCAATGTAAATGAACTGGTCTGCCTGTACAATTGGCTGAATAAATAATTAATTTGATAGTCTTAATTAAAAGTGGCTCAAATGAAAAAATTGACGGATTTTAAGCAGTTGACTGATTTGAACAGTGTTTCAATTCTGTCTGTCATACAAAACTGTTCAATAAACTAAATGCAGAAATTCAATAGGCCTAAGCCAAAGGTTAATAAATATGTTTGCAATAGAAAGAATGCATTCAGCCATTAAAATTTTATGCTTCAGGGGTCCTTAGAAAATCGTAAGATTAATATATTTGAAGGAAAAAATTAATCGCGCGATTAATTTCGATTAAAATTTTTAATCGAACAACAGCCCTAGTCATTACGCGACATGCGCTGTATGAATCTATAGATACGATGCGATCATTGAGTTGTGACATGGGATGAAGAATTGGATCAGAGGGCGCCAAATATGTGCCTTGTCTGGGGCACCATTTGGCTAGTCATGCCAGTCACTGTTGTTGTGTAATTGTGTAAAAGTAAATGATTGACACATTATCAACTGTACATACTACATACAGTATTTTATCAGTTATATTTATTTTCTACAAGTTTTCCAACATGCTGGCGGATAAGGAACATCCTGGGAGAAGACTGAACCACCGGGATTACTTCATTGCTGGTTCAATGACAGGTTGTGTTGCTTCACTTGCAGAATCACCAATAGACTTAGTAAGTGGCTTTCAGAGTAGATCTTATTTATTAAATTAACGTATTATTGACCTGCTAATTGAAATGCTTCATAGTGATTTGATATAAATGGTTTGACAATGTGTCAATGTTTACATTTTCAACCAACAATACAGATGTGTTTACCCATGGTTATTAGGAAAATCTCATTGCAGTTCATCTATTGAAAACTAACATGGTGAATATTTCAGATTGGTTGAACCATATAGGCCTAAAGGTGGTTCCTATTTTTAATTTTTTTAAAATAATTTATTACTCTGAACCTCTCAAAATAGTTTCATTTTAGTAAAAAAATTGTAGTCCTACAATTTAAATCAGATCAATTTACATTTAGAGGCCGTTCATGAGGCCAAGGTCTATAATATGTATTTATTGTACTACTGTACACCGTGATTCAAAAAAAG
The DNA here is from genome assembly GCA_949752735.1 of Lumbricus terrestris. Taxonomy (NCBI): domain Eukaryota; kingdom Metazoa; phylum Annelida; class Clitellata; order Crassiclitellata; family Lumbricidae; genus Lumbricus; species Lumbricus terrestris. The sequence continues at coordinate 44,459,569 of OX457037.1, forward strand.
TAAGCCAAAATGTTTTTTAAATATCTCCAATGCCTGATAACATATCACGCTAAAATTTTCCAAATATTTAGAGAATTGGACCAAGAATATGATTCCAAGATTTCATGAGATAAAGTTGAACGGATAAAAAGATATGTATCTTCAACTTCATATGCCGAAATTTCAGTTTACAAGCAATTTTCTGTTAGATTCAATCAAATGTAAGTCAAACTGTTCTTCTTATATCTCTAATGCCTGATGACTAATCATGCTAGAATTTTCCAGATATGTAGAAAATTGAATAACAACATGATTCCCACAGTTTGATTTGATTATTTAATTAAATAAGATGCTCAAAATGTCGTCCTCCTGGTTGCACGCAAGCCTGGAGGCGCTGGCGCCATTGGGCAACAGCATCGTCGATTATCCGCTGATCCTGGTCATCTCACACTTCCATCAAGCGCTACTTCAGATCGTTTATACCATGGATTGTTGTCTACTCGGTCTTGCATCAAGCTCCACACTTTATGGTCGACAGGATTCAAATCTGGGCTGTTCGGAGGCCATAATGTGGGAGAAATGAAGTCTGGCGTGTCTCTTGTCAGCATTTCAATGGTTTCCTTGGCTCTGTGGGCTGGGGCACTGTCCTGTTGAAAGAAAACCAGCCTTCTGAGGGCTAGATTTCTGATTACAGATAGAGGATGTTGTGACAGCAGAATGTCGCGATAATAGGATCCATTAATTTTTACTCCAGGGTCACTGAAGACCAAAATTGGGAACTATCAAGCATCGAAACCGCAAAGAACACCATAACAGACTTGCTGAAACTAAAGTTTCGGGAGATGAAGTTGAAATATTCCTATCTTTCTATCCGTTCAAATTTATGACATGATATTTTGGAATCCCATTCTTGATTCAATTCTCTAAATATTGGGAGAATTTTACTATGATTAATCATCAGGCCATAAAGATACTGAAAACGTTTGACTCACATTTGATTGAATCTAACAGAAAATTGCTTGTAAACTGAAATTTCGGCATATGAAGTTGAAAGATACATATCTTTTTATCCATTCAACTTTATCTCATGAAATCTTGGAATCATATTCTTGGTCCAATTCTCTAAATATTTGGAAAATTTTAGCGTGATATGTTATCAGGCATTGGAGATATATGAAAAATAATTTGGCTTACTTTTTTTGAATCACGGTGTATAAGACAACAGCATAGCATGAACTTCACGCTTTGAATGTTTCTTCCACAAAATGTATTTGTGTTGCTTAGTAAATGAGTATCTACACAATACACATAGTTTATTAATTGTCATGTAGTTGACTGAAAAAGCCAAAGGTGATTGAGGAACCAATTGACATTCACATTCACATTGCCATGCAGCTCATCAAGAATCAAGAAGACACGACTTCCACAAATCATAGTCGAAGGAAGGGTTGACACTGCTGCAGCAAGAACTGAAGCAGAGGAAGAATGAAGAGGCACTGCACAGAATATGATAGCAGCCAAAGCGGTAGAAAATACCCTGCAGCCAAAGCGGTAGAATAAACCGTGTTAGATAACATTGTGTTGAAGAGCAGCACTGACTCTGAAGAAAGGAAATTTGAATCTGAAGGTCAAAATCCACGTTGGTTATTTTGCAAGGCAAAATGTCAAGGAGTTATCTGACATTATTGCTGATGAATGTAAAACTGCATGGTCATCGAGACAGGGAGAGTAACGACAGGTGACAGCGCTCGCAAACACGATGACAAGCCGACGAGAAGTAGAAAACGATGCATGCCCGACATACAATGAGTAGAGGCATTTGACGTGAGTTGATTGGCCGAGTGATGGGCTTCCAGTGACTAACAGCTGTCGAGGAAACTCCAATGACCTGCGTCAGCTGTCCTCCGCCGAAACATAAACACCTGGCTAAAATAATAATAATAATAATTATGACAGGTCGCGTACACAGTACATAATATGGTCTTGACTCGACTGTACAACAGTTGCATTGTTCAAGGACAATTACCCCTCGGACAATTATCCCTAGACAATTACCGCCCCGGACAATTACCACCAGACAATTACCACCCTGGACAATTACCCCCTGAACAATAACCCCATGTTGAAAGAATGACCAAAATGTTAATAACAACTATGTGCTAGACATAAAAAACTTGCCACGATCAAATCCTGATTATAAAAGACTAACTATTAGACATAATCAATATTAATCATATGTTAATGTATACTCTGGTTCCGATTGTTTAACAAATTTTGTTAAAGTCTTTAATTAATCAATCAATCAATCATAATTTATATAGCACCCTTTCAAGGTACCTGCTCAGAGGCGCTCCCGCCGAGATCAAACGAAAAAAAACAGTCTTCAACAGTTTGCGAAATTGAGAGCAGCTTGGGAGTTGTCGCATAGTCAAGGGAAGCCCATTCCAGGTTGTTGGAATAACCACAGAGAACGAACACCTCTGCATTGTCGCAGAGCGAGTGAAAGGCACCAAGTCACCATGGACATTGGACAGTAGAGCGCAGTGCGCAGCAGACAATGCAAGTGGAAAGGGGAGGCAAAGCTCGCACAGATAAGAAGGTGCCCAACCTGATAAGCATCGCCACACCAACGATGCAATCCTAAATGAGATGCGCTGCGGGAAAGGAAGCCAGTGCAAGACCTCGCGCATATATTGGAATAGACGGTCGGGCTTAGTGAACCCCAATAAATCGTGCAGTAAGTGTGGCAAGTCTTTCATATCTAAACTTAGTTATTGGTCACCCATCAGTGCCATCACAACCTCCAAGGAAGAAGTATATGCTGACATCAATGCAAGGATTCTGACCATCGTTCACAACTACAATGTTACTACCGTGTTATTGACTATCTTCGTGGAGTAGCTCACAACCTTTCTTTTCAAATTCAATTAACTCATTATCACTAATCAGCATTTCTTCAATGCATTTCATTTCACATTCTGATGTTGCATAGTTCTCTAATAATATTATTGTATGTCTAATAAATTAATATATAGAATATTATGTATTATTATCATAATTATGTAATTAATATCATACAGAGGTTTCGTGTCCAACACTAAGTAACTGTTGTTGTTGTTTGGTCATTCTTTCAGCATGGAGGGGGGGGGGGTAATTGTCCAGGGGGAATTGTCCAGAGGTAATTGTCCAGAGGTAATTGTCCTGTTACCCAGTTGCAGTCATGGAAGCGAAGGCAACTTGCGAACAAAATAAGCTAAAAAATCCTTGTCAAAACAGACGAATAAGTCCGGAGCACAAACCCAGGACCTGAAAAGTCCAACATATTTGAAGTTATTGAGCAAATTCTGCACTTATATGAAATAATGCGATGAATTGATGCGGTCGACCAACATGGCCGATGACATGTGCAGACATATTTTGTTACTGACTGGCCTGTTACTATGAAGGAAATTTCATTTAATTTCATACACAGTGAAAATTGAGAAATTTAAACTTTTATTCTCAAATTCTGCAGTCTTTGGGTAAAAAACGACTGTCTGACTGAACTCTTAATTAGACCTTGTGTTGTCAATGCCTGATTGCCATTCTGAATAGCCTAAAATTAAAGAGCTTCAATACGAATTGTTTGTTAGTATATATGCAGTTTTAAATAATAAATGAAGATTATTATGAATGACTGCACACAGGCACACCAATACTACACTCTAGTATTGTATTCTCATTGGTGTGTAACTTGACTCTGCTGAACTGCACTTGATTTCAGTTTAAAACAAAGATGCAGATCCAGATAATTCGTTCAAAGTCTGGTGGAACAATCCAGTATCGAAATGTCTTCCATGCTGGCTATGTAATTTCCAAGAATCATGGACTGCGAGGGGTGTTCCAGGGACTTCCGGCCACGTGTCTGCGAGATACGCCTGCCTTTGGCATCTATTTTGGTAAATATATTTGCCTTTCAAGTTTTGTACGTGTCTACAGGGTGGCTCAATAAAAAATGTACCACCGGGAAAAATGCGATAACTTCGCAACCGACTGACATTTTTCTGCGAAAATTTTCCAATTTGCAGGGGGATGAATTTCCAACAATCCCTGAAAGTTTCATTTGAAAATTGTATTGTTTGCAAAAGTTACAGCTGTTTAAACTTTCAATTTTGTTTTTTCAAATATCCCGAGAATCATGCTCCAATACATGTGATTTCAGTAAGATTTTTTGGCAAATTACAACACACAAATTGATGATGATGTCATACGACCTCACTATGAGCTGTAAAGAAGCTGTTTATGAAGCAAACTGTTAGTATTTGGTGATATTTTATAGATTACGGTCTAAAATTGTGAATCCATTACTGAACGTCAAGGGCAAAGTTTCTGCGGAAGATAAAATGGGAACTCGGACGTTGCGTGAACAGAGACTGGGAAATTGCGTAATCATAGCAAAATACCCAGTGAAAAGTGGAGCCTGGGCACATTGAAGGCTATTTGTAAACGTATTTATGTAACGAAGATCAGATGTCGGAAGAGAGGTAGGAAGTGGTCGTTTGGTCTGACGGAAAAAGCGCGATTTTCACGAAATTCGCTTGGTGATCGAAAGGGTCAAGTGTGCAAAGCACATAATGGTTTTGGCATCAGATATGCTGGCGTGTGTTACGGCTGCAAGAAAAGATTGCATTTATTCCCATTCAGTAGGTTAGATGTCAAACTCATCTTTGAACTCTCTTACCCAGACTCATTGAAGACCAGGTATGTTCTAACATCTGGTTTTATTTTCCAGCAGGACGGTGCGCCTGCTTGCTCGCACGGCAAGGTTGACTATGATGGCGCTATACCTTATTGCCATCAACTGAAGTAAATGCATTGGCAAAGATGACTAACAAACTCGCCAGACCTTAGCCCTCTTGTTTATCACGTCTGGTGAGCTATGCTGGAACGGTGCAAGGCATTTCATCCCAAGTTGGAGAACATTGGCCGGCTGAAGCAAGTCTTGCTGCTAATGTGGGGTCAGTTGCCGCAGGACGCCACCAACAAGGCCATACTGAGCTTCACAAAAAGAATTTGAGCTTGTGTTAAGGCAGGGAGTGGACACTCTCATTATACCTTACAATAAACTGCAAAACGGAATTCTGAGGTCGTAGTGAAAAGTGATATCATTTGACATGGAAATCTACAAGTTACGTTCATTTTCCGCGGAAATTTGAAAAAACGAAATTTTATGTTTGAACAGCTGTAACTTTTGCAAACATGAAAAGTTTCAAATGAAAGTTTCAGGGATTGTTGGAAATTCATTCCCCTGCAAATTGGGAAATTTTCACAGAAAAAGTTCAATCGATTGCGAAGATATCGCATTTTATCCGGTGGTACATTTTTTATTGAGCCACCCTGTATATTGTCAGTTTCAATCTATTAAAACACTTAACCCTTTCCGTACCATGACATTTTAGTACTGTGCTACCGGAGGTTTCTCGGCAGATTTGGCGAGTTTCATGGATATAGATTTATGCAACTTCTATTTTATATAGAAACATTTAAGAGTTCAAACACTTAATTTCCCGCTTTCTAACATGTTTTGTTATGCAAATTTGTATAATTATTGATAAGTTCAGACTTTTTGGCTATGCTTGTTAGGCCTACTGCTACCAATAGTAACAGGAGCTCATTTCGATTCATCGTCTGACGGGCGCCAACCTTTTAGCAGGTCTTTTCGCCGACGCTGCTGTACTTTGATAGCTTTCTGCATCACTATACTGACACCATCAAAGTCGCTAATTTCACTGGAAGGCTCTATGTCACTACTAGAAGGCTCTAGCAACAATTTTACATCATCAATATTTTCTCGGCCCAAAAAGTGATGACCTTTTTCTAGTCATTCGGTTCAAATCTCGTGAAAGGAGCCATTTTCCAGAAAAAATTAGGAGTCTGGACCATCTTGGGGGTGGGGCTAAGCCTGTGAAAGATACCATTTTCACGATAAAAAAGCTGAATCTGGGCCTTCTTGGGGGCTTATTCCCCACTAGCCTCTGACAAACTCCGCCCATGTGGGACATCGTATTTACACGCTCTATCAACCTTGAATATGCAATAAACGCGTGCGCCACATTTGTCAGTAAGCTTGTAGAATATGCAAAAAATAATATGCAGAGAACATTTTATGCAGAGAATAATATGCAGAGAATAATTTCTGTCTTGTTTTTACATTCAGTAGGTGTAAAAACTCAAACACTAAGTACGCCCAATCAACATAACACGACGCAGGTTTCTATAATATTCTATGACATGTGCCGTACGTCATAAGGTAGCGTGGGCTTAAAATCCATGACGTACGGCGTACGTCATAAGAGACGGAAGGGGTTAATCTAGCACCTTTTATGGACCTCACAAATGCTGATATAAACAAATGCACAGCAAATTGAGATATATGTGGAACCGAGGCATTCTTGCACAGACATGCAGATTGACAGTCAATGTGTATTGAATGTCAGCACTTTGTGAAGTACTTAAAAGGTACGATATATTAATTGACTATTAAATGATTGCAAACTATTAAGCAATTACATACACACATAACATATAATGTGAACACAAATTTGACAACCACCTTCAACTTTAGAGCCTTCATAGGGGTTGACTATGAAGCACCATTTTCCATTAGTGTGCTAAAACCTAAATATCAAGAAGCATTTAGAATCTCTTATTAAGAGTGATGTATGGCTGACATTTTCACACAAGGCTACAGCAATCTCAACTGTTTCTGTGGAGTCGACATGAGAATTAAACTTTTTGTATATAATTATATATTATGTAGAACTGAAACTGGATGAAATATCTTTTAGGTTTCTACGAGCTGTTCAAAGACGCCTTGACCCCAGAAGATGGCAGTGTCAACAACTTAGCTGCCTGGCAAGTCTTCACTGCTGCTGGAGCGGCAGGATTCTTGTTCTGGTTTCTTACGTATCCAACGGATGTCATCAAGTCAACAATGCAGTCCGATGAACTGGAGAAGAGCCAGAGAAAGTTCACTGGCATCATAGACTGTGCGAGAAAGTTGTACATCAATGAGGGAGGCATTAGTCGATTCTTTCGAGGCTTTACCCCATGTCTTCTCCGGTCTATTCCAGCAAATGCCACGATGCTCTATGTTCTGGAAAAGAGTCGCGAGTTTCTCGATCCATATATCTAGATTGCAAATCTGCATTCTGATTATGCAGTCGTTTCCGGTTTATTTAGCAATGCTATATTTCATACGTCATTGTCTATAGTATTGTGCTGTGTATTGGTGCATTTACCGTAAATATAACAGCAATTTATTTTTCGCTATGATAGTAAAACCATCATTTGTTCATCAGCTGATGTTTTAAAATCTGTTTTAAAATAGGCATTTGATACTGTTTTACAATCAATCATCTTTTGAGAATTTATGCTGTTGTGAACTTCTATTTTGTCTCATTTCAAGCATATGCATGACAGACTGGCTTACAAAACTGATACTGGAGTTGGTGCTTGCTGGAAGCAATTTTGACATCTGCAGACATAAAAATTTGATACGACTTCAGACATTTTGCAGGTTCACAATGATTTGCACAGAGAACGAATTGTGTTGAGGTCTTTTATATTTTGACCTGATATTTTCGGCTGGTTTAATATTTTAATTAGGAAACTATTAAAACTGAATTGCATAGCTGTGTATGTCGCCCAGGATGACCATGTTAAGTTTTTTAGAAATTGTGTAGAAGTTGAGTGGGCTTGAATATAGCTGTTTTCTGTCTTTCTTCTTTCCAATCATATTTCTGTCATATCACACTTGCTTCATTCATGTTCATGAAAGTTGCCATATTTGAACCATTTCACTCTGCAACACTGCTACCTAAATTATCCACTTCCAAGTTTCTTATTTTTCTATTTATTTCTCGCATTTGCTATAGCGCTCTATACTCGGAGCGCTGCAGCGCGGACACTGCATCGGAGTTTCACGTCAAAGCACGCAAGCAATTGTGAGTGAAGGTCTTGCTCAAGGTCCCTACGTGGTGACTTGAGGTGGATTCCAACTTGGAACCTTCCGGCTCCAAGGCACTGACCCCACCACCACACCCCATAAGTGTGACTAGTTCTTGTTTTTTCGAAACTTTGAACTTGAACCAAGCATCTTCAATTCATTCAAACTGCATTTGCCCAAGCTTCAGCAATAACCCAATCATCACAATATCAGTCGTAGGTAACTGCGGCAGTAAAGTTTAACCATGGAACAATAATGTTCCACCCGAATTCCACAAATTTTCCATTCCTTCCCTCGTTGTCATTAGCATATGTATTCATTTCTCAGGATAATGAAGCTCAAGGGACACTCCACACTGTTAGGCTGAGATAGTTATTAAATATCGCTCTTGACTCGCTGGTTTTTCTGTCAAAACTAGATGGGCAGAATGTAATCAACACTAGGTAGTGCTAGTTAGTGCAAACACTTTTAAGCCAACTTTTGAATATGATCATTTTGCGCATTGACAATGTGATTGATGTTCGATGTGCCAGATAAGAATCTGTGGGCGCCAATCTGCCAGTTCCTTCGCAGGAACCTTCTGCTGCACACCAAAATGAGACTATTGTAGTGAAGACAACCACTGATCTGACGCAGGCATGTAGGCTACCATGCTCTTCTTAGCTTTTGTATCAGCAGAGATTAGATCTGCTGCTGCTGGAGTAGCTTCAGTGGCGCAACCAGGGGTGCTGGGGGTAGCACCCCCCAGGGCTAAAAAGGTGGCCCACGCAATTTTTCCAAATCCGATGAGTTTTTGGTGGGTGGGGGTGGGGGGGGTAGGGGCCTTTCAGTCTTTCAGATTACACAATCAAGCAAGTTCCTTCATTCTTCTGTATTACAATTTTAGTCAAATTCATGGTTCATAAAGCACTTGATTTTAGTGCTTAGCTGGTCTACCTGAGTTTGTCTGGGAATCTGAGTTTGTCGGGAATTTGCCTATCCTGTGCCTTTACATTTCAGTATCTCGCCAATTTATTGATTATGTTACGACTTATTTGATAGTACCGCGTGTGCAATTTTTTTTGAAAATTTGACAAAATGATTGTAGTTTTTAGTTTCTGCATGTTTATTGTATTTATTGTCTTACATAAACTGCCATATTACCATGATCTTATTTCCTACCATACAATTATAATTTTATTATTTATTATTATAATATAATTATGATACTTTCCCATACCCCCTAGTCGGCATTGGCTTCGTGCCCTCGGCACTCGCTGCTTCGCACCTTCGGCGCTTACAATAATAATTGTGAGCACCCCCAGGAAAATTTTCTGGTTGCGCCCCTGAGTAGCTTGTACAGTCGCATGAATTTTCAGTGTGAACTGCGTATCAAAAGAGACTCTTACTGCATTACAAATTTATGCACAGACATTGACTTATTATAGCAAGAAAGCACTGACTCTTTGACTAGTTTATATCTTGTGTCAATCCAAATAAACAGTCTCTTCCTTATTAGGATTCTGACAATTTGTGTTCATCAAGCTCTGATTGCATGCAAAAGATTCATGAAATCTCTTGGTCGAGACAAACACCTGTACCTGGATCACCAATGTACGCAGCTGAGTAACAGTTCTGCCTTGTAGTGGTTTTGTAAACCTGAAAGAGCAATAAGCTCTTATATGTCAACAAATTCTCTAACTTTACACCACTTATCCATTGGCAGACAACTTGTACGCGAAGTCACCTGGACAAAACGCACGACGAAGACATACACGTAGCACTGTGTCGTTAAAACTCCGTCTGAATCCTGTCCAGAAATAATTCAACTAATTTAAGGAAACGGTCAACTCCTAAAAGTCGTGCGTGTCGTTGTGAGGTTCAGACTGCGTGTTGCCCGTAAACAGGGAACTGACGGAATCGGTGTCCGCTCCTTGAGATGTTGTCAGAACATCGGAAGTTGTTCGGTTGATGAGAAGACGCAGGGTACGGATGATGTCATCTGGGTTGGATCCGGAGATTGTAGGTGAAGAAGGACCTCCACTGGAACCAGTCGAAGAACAACCTTTACACAGGCAAAGCACACACTGGAAATTACCATTTCCAAAACAAGAACTGTAAGCCTAGAGCTTACAGTTAAATAGGCAGTCCTGATCAGTGCGAGAATTGTGGAAAATAACTGGGGGCTGGACAATCCACTTAGAATTGGGGTGTGAAAAACATACTTTAACATGGGATCCTAAGAAAGATTGTGGGTTGAAACCTCCCAACTCCCTGGCAATTCTCACCCTGGTCCTGATTCAATAATGTATCCGACATTAAAAAATTAATACATATATATATATATGTATATATATATATATAACTAAATTATATAATCTCTATGACATTCTTGTCAGTACAGTGACCAGGTACAAGCAATTCAACATCTTTATGCTGAAGCCAATAGTGTTGCATGAAGGTGACAGTTAACTTACTATGCACTTCAAATTTTAAACTTCAGTTGTAGTAGCAACCACGTAGAAAAATCATCCAAAACAGGAGATCCGCTTTAACTCTCAAGTTTAATTTTAACAGTTGAGTAACGGCTAGGTTACACTCTTACCTGCTGAAGGTCCTTGAATTCACATCATAAAACAAAAGTGTGCATTTAAAAACTGTCCTAATCCCATGGTCAACATTCATCATACATAAGATTCAGATTTATTAACATGGCATACACAATTATACATACTGTAAGTAGTTTAAATAAATATATGAATAACTTTTCTGTGCAATTTAATTATAATTATGCAGTGTTGGTACATCAAATAACAAAGACTGCTGAAAATGACAGTTATGTAGTAACAACACAAGATACGAAAAGCAAAAAAGAATGAAAATGCAAAAAAATTGAAAGATTTTGACTGTGCTGACCTAATGCCATAGGAAGCGCAAGAGTCGAAGGAGGCGCCTGAGTAGATCTTGGAGTGATGCAGACGGGCGTGCCAACGGATGGAGATGAAACCGGTGTACGACAGTGCATGTCGGTTACGCTCTTAATGAAGTTCTCCACCTGGCGTAATGTAAGCGCATTGTGAAGCGTCTCCAGTGGACGAATGCTTGGCACACGCCATCCGTCTGCAACAACAACAATGTTTCACACCGGTTTTCACCAATTTTGCCTTTCTTGCTGTAAACATGAAATCGCTTTGTTGGCCTGGCTTTGCAATTTGTTGCAGTTATTTTAAAATGTTTGTAATAATGACAATAACAATATTTGAATTCTATGGGGAAATTAAACAATGAACATTTGCTCCTTACAAGATGCTACAAAGGATTATAAATATTACATGCAAATGCAAGTAGACTGTCTACATACCCATTGCATCAACACTTGATCCAGTGAAGAGTGACAGAAAAGAGTTGCGCTTGTGACCATGCTTGCTGTGATCTGTAGAAAAACACAGCCAAGCACCATATTTTATATATATATATAATTATATATATATATAAATATATGTGTATATATGTATATATATATATATATATATATATATATATATATATATATATATATATATATATATACACACAACAACAATAATTATGATCGGAGCTGAGTGACATCCTTCACATGGCCCAACATTATACGTTGTCTGCCTGTGTTGTTGTCCTCTTAATATCTATCTCATTTTCATATCTTAACAACCTTTTAAGGCAGTCTTCAAATACAGAAACTTTACTTCACACAGAAAGATTCGAGTTTGCATTTTTGGCATTTTATTCCGCCAAGTCTTGGCACTGCACTGCTTCAGCACAGCTGTGTTCATATTACATCACAAATGCCTGGCTTCTGTCATCTGTTTCAAGTAATAATGTAAGAGTTCTCTGCTCTTGAAACATCTGTCTCCAGTCAAAGATCAAAGTTTACACAAAACATACACAACTATGGAAGAACCAGTGGTGCATAGGTGCTGTCCCTCTCTACCACAAAAAGCAATGTCTGCAAAAGCTGTATTACTATTCTCAAATGTTCTTCAAGTCTTCATACATTGCACGGAGTCAGAAATTAATCTTCTCCAACTTTAATCATACAAAAATCATTTGGACTTCTCACTGCACTCAGCAAGGAGAAAGATTCAATGACGGTGTTGCATAAAAAATAAGCTTTGCATCAGTAGCGTATTGTGTCACACATTATTTTTCCTTTTACATCATTTCGGTTTATTATCAAACATTACAGGCTACGCCCAAAGCTCGGCTCTTCTCTGCATCCTCTCGCAATCTCAAGACATTGCTTTCCCCCGGGGCTTCTGTGCTGAAAGCACCTCTGAATATGTTGTGAAAGGCGCTCTATAAATGTTTAGATACGATACGATATGATTACAGATGCTATGTTTCTTCTAGTTGCTTTCTTGCTTGTGGTAATATTGGTCATTTTACGCAACTAAAGACAAATCAACAATAACTGGATAATAAGAGATGTAAAGCACTCTGGTCATGGTAAAGGTAAAAAATTCTTAGAAGATGATGGCATTACCCTTGTGATGATGGTGGTGGTGGTGATGGTGGTGGTGGTGTTCTCTCTGGTCCTTCTTCTGCAGTGTTTCCAATGAACGACTCCGAGCTTCCTTCACCGGTTTTTCCATTGTTTGCGCATTTGAATCATCATCAAAACTTGCCTGCCTTGTTTCTCTCATCTCCCCGGCTGAATTCTCCTTAGATGTTCCTTCTACATATCAATCAATCCCATCAGTAACTGCTCAATTTTCTACTTTTTTCAATCCAAAAAACACTGCCATCAGATCTGGTATTCCAGTTTTATTAAATATTCATAATCTGAATCCTGTAGTCATCCTACTTAAACGCATCAACAAACATACCCTCAAATTTAGCTCATAAAATAAAAAGCATAAAAGATTCTTTTCTGTTGAGGATAACCTATGTTATGTGTCAGCCTACATGTCTCTCTATGAAGCGTTCAAGATTAAGCCAGGCACAAATTTTATAGTAAACTTTAGGAAGGATGCTTTAGCACAACACAGCTTGTCCAAAACACTGATCCAGAATACAGCGCATTTTCATTTTTCAATATTCTATCCATCTGCCTGGGTTTGGATCACCTCTGCATAGTTATCTTGAATAGATGCCAAAACATTCCATACCTGGATGCATGGATGGACGGACGGACAAAGAGATAGATTATTTTACAGAAACCTCCTTAAAAACCACCTACATTTTCATGTGTAGATAGAGTCCATACAATTGTTGAAGACACAATCTACTTACCGACACTTCCACTGGACTGGTGCCTTCGACGGGTACTAAGATCAATGGACAAAGAGTTACTAGACTTCCCAACAGCGCCAGCCTTATCCTGCATCTCTAGACTCTCTTCTTCTGCCATCTCCTACAATGAATACACCAAGTGGCACAATCCCTATACAGCAATCTCACTGCACTCTAGTGACCAACAAAACAAATGTACAACACAACAGGATCAATGGATCATATAATCAGAAATATACCCTAATTATGAAACAATATATGAAACTATAATTACAGGTATCTAATTATCCATGGGAAAATAATTTAGGAAAAAATTAGTCATTATCCGTTGGACTTGAAAATATCTTAACAACCTTTTCATGAACATTCTATTGTTGTAACTTTCATCAGTCTTAACAATGAAGTACTTACGACTCGAACAGTAGAGAATCGAACCTCCACTTTTTCATCAATTGGCTGACATATATCCTCCTGTTCATTCGTCTTTGCCTCTTCAAATACTTGTGAACAGTTCAAACATGGGCTGTCGTCCATTGTGCTGCACGATGAGTCAAACTGGCTCGAAGGAGATGACACTCCCACTGCACCACTGGCATCCTCTGCCGCTGCTGCTGCTGCTGGTGGGTCCACGGTACGTTCCTTGTTCAGCGGCAATTCATGAAGCTCAGTCTGAGGCGCACGTGTCTTAGATGCAGTATATTCACCAGGAACCTGGTCAATCTTTAGATTTCCCGGATCCTTTGAAGTCACATCAGAAGATGGGTGCTTGTCAGGTCCTTGGTCTGTTCTCTCCATTCTTACTTTGTTCATACCAGACGCATCCAATCCATTGGCACCAGGCCAGCTAGGCTGAACGTTTGTTGCTGATGGATTTTCACTGCAATTACTGAGACTAGCTTCATCGTCAATTCCAGTTAATGTTCCAGGATATGTAGCCACATCACGTACGACACTTCGAGCAGCCACCTGCTCCTGTAATATAAGAGAAACAAATCAGCATCAGATGCTAGAAATATTGCACAAGAACACTCGGTTCACTCCTCAGTTTACTACCTTTTCTGATGGCTGATCTGACCAGTCACCAATTAATTTCCTCCAAATGCAGCCACGAAAATATATTAAATATTTAAGGCTATTATAATTTGGAATGAATCTCTGATGGGCATATAATTTTGACACTATCGCACAATTACCTTTTAAAGTACAGAATCATCATTCATCGGTTCATGATTGAGAGTGCTAGAAGACTGCCTCGGATTTATGCACTTTTGGGGCGACTTTAACCCTTTGAACCAGACAGGCCGGTTTTCCGGCCCATTATCCATAGAGTTACGGGAGCTCCAGGTTCAAAGGGTTAAGAGATGGTAGGGTAAGGTATATTTTCAAGTGCTGAGCTTGTACAAATCACTGGTGTGACCTATCAAGGTAGGTAGAGAATTCATACCTGAACCATGACATAGAACAACTCGATAATGTGCAAAGAAGAGTTAATGGACTTGTGCTATGAAGAAAGGCTGAATAAATGAGGATTAACAACAATGAAGACGAAAGGAAGAGATGAGACCTAATGGAAGTTTATAAGATCATCACTGGAAAGGAAGCCGTGCAGGAGAAGTTCTTTGAATCAGTATAAAAACAAGATGACTCAAGGTCACAGTCATAGATTATTTCAGAAACCTAAAGAAACATTAGGGCAGAAATTTTAAAGTGCAAGAGTTCCAGACTTTGGATGATTGTATGACCTCAGAGACACGATCACAGCTCTTAAGAAGAAGTGCTCAAAGAATGATTGGCAATTAAATATTTGAGGTTAACTTGCAAGCAGTGTTTCTAGGGATAAAGAAAGGAGTGAGAAAACTAAAATTCACACACGGTGAGGTAAAGCATTACTAATGCAAGACAAGACACCAGTTAACATTTTATAATTTAGTAGACTTTAGCGCTAGGGTGCAATGGCGTAGCACCCTCGCGCTAGGGTGCAATGGCGTAGAGGCACGTCCTCCGGGTGGCGGATGGAGGAAGCCCTCCAAGGGTAACCTTGGGGGGTTGCGCCGAATAATACGGAATAAGGCGCCGCGGACCAAATGCACCTAGGAGAAGGAAAACTCTGATCTAAAACCGGGGCAGTTGGTGCCCGCGTAGCCTTTTAAGGCAAAACCAACTAGGAGAAGGAAAACTCTGACCACAAACCGGGGCCGACGGGGCTCGTCTAGTATTCTTCGGAAGACACCTGTCAACCAACCGGGCAGCAGTGGTGGGTTTTTCTGGCGGCGGCGGAAGTTCAGGAGAACTGATCAACGGTGCCTTCAGGAGTGAGCTAAGAAGCGAAAAGGGTACAACCCAATAAACGGTTCAGCACTGCGGGATGGAAAGAAGTGGGGTTTCTACCATCCTAACTTCCCCATGATAGCATTATGGACAGTACTTCAAAAAAGATCTTTGGAGAAGAACTGTCCATGATGCCGCCAAAGTTCGGAAGGTCGAATAAGGCACCGACGACGACGAGACTTTAGTAGCTTGATCAGTTCTTTCCAAGTTAAATGTTCATCCAGGAAGCAAGGAATTTATTGGATTCAGTTTGCAAAAGTAAGTTAAATTATCAGTGCAAAGTCTTACATGATTCTGTTGTGGCAGTGGTGTTTTGAACGAAACAAAGCAGTTCAACAGAAATAAATCCACCACCACCACATGCACGAGTTCCTAAGCTCAATAAATATTGTATGCTTGAAATTCAATATCTCAGTCAAACTTAAAAATTTCAGAAAAAGGAGAAATTTATGGTTCCGCATGGATAAGGGAACTATAAATTTCTCCTTTTTCGAAGTTTTTACCTGTTTCTTTTCTCCGTGCTGAGGACGATAGCCTCTACCAGCTGGATACTCTTTATTCTGACCCACACAGTAAGCCCCAGGGCTAAAATGCAGCTCAACGTGAAAACGCTCATCAGACTGTGGATCCTGTTCAACAATACCAACTATTAGGAACATATATTATCATCAACCAAATCTTAGAAACACATGTTATCATTTACCAAATCTTAGAAGCATATCATCCAAGTCTCAGAAACAAGGCTGTTACTACCAAATTCATCAGTTACGGGTCATCTCTCACTCCCTATTGCAGGATGCTGGTGCTACCCGTGTCCATGCTTTGTCACCAGTTGCTTGGACTACTGTTGCTCTATTCTTGTTGGTTTGCCTCTATTATTTATATCCCGACTAGACCATGTTCTTCGGTCTGTAGCCCGGCTAATTGGACGAATCCCTAAATATGCCTCTGTTTCATCTTACATGCATCATACTCTACACTGGTCCTTTTCTCACAGCGCATCGAATACAGAATTGCTTCACTGGTATGGCATTGTCTTCTTGGCTGTGCCCAAATCTATATGTTTGTTTGTATGTGTACTTGTTATAGCGCCCTTTAAGCTCTCTACTCAGAGGCGCTCCCAACTAGGCCTACAGCGCGGACACTGCATTGGAGTTTCGCGCCGAACTGCTGAGCAACTGCGTGTGAAGGACTTCCATTGATGTCCATATGCGACGACATGAGGTGGATTCGAACCTGCAACCCTCTGGCTACAAGGCAACGAACATAACCACTACACCACCGTACCCCACTATGTGAACTCTGCTGTCCAATATTTGTTGTCCTGGCTCGCAGAGCCCCTCGCTCTGCCTCTAGCAGGAAGCTTTTGGTCTCATGTGTTGAAACCTCAACCTGTCAGTGTCGTGCTTTCTCAGTTGTAGGTCATCTATCTGGAATAGTCTCCCATTGGAGATGCGCCTGTTACCTAGGGTTGACTCCTCAGTGTTTTACAGGCTCCTTAAAACTTTTTTTGTTTCACCATGGTTGAACTGGGAGTGCCTCTGAGTGGACTTCTTTAAGGGGCGCTATATAAATTCTTGAAATGAATGAATGAATGAATGATTGAATGACAGAAGTATGTTATTATTAACCAAGTTTTAGAAACACATGATATCTTCATCATTAATTATGACAATGATAAGTTTTTGAGAGCACTTCTGATGAGTCCTCCTTGAAAAGGCGCTCCCAACTAGTATGTGATACGCTTACAAAGCAGCATAAACATGCAAGTAGCATAGCAATACAATAATTTCAAGCAAGTAACATGATAACAGCAGTATATAATTATATAGCACAACTAGAAGATGTTTTCAAAACACAGTACTTAAGATCCTCTGCATCATAAATCTAAAGCAGGATAATTGGCTAATTAAAAATGGCAGCAGATATGTCTTATTTTTTCCTACTTTTTCATGCGACTGAACAGATGGAGAAAGCAAATACCAACTTTTGTAGGGTCTTCATAGAGCATGATGACAATCTGTGTCATGTAATTGAGTTCTGAAACACTGCTCACATACTCCATTGCACGTGACCATTGCTCGTCCAGCTTGGACTGAAAATCATCAGAAGCTCAGATTGGTACTCAATAGATACTGAAACAACTTAATGTTATTACATGCTTAACATCCAGGTAACATTAAACTCAACATTGTTGTGCATACCATGTCATATTTTTGATTACAGTTAACTTGCACTTGTAACAAGTCATCTAAATGTGATCAGCTCATTCCTGCATAGCAACTCTATGTCATCTGTCAGCTGTTGACGGAATCCGTTGGTTGGCTCCACCTTTGTAATATGTGCCTGCCAATGGTGACTCTTCCAACTTACTGTGCAATGTGCATTGTTTCCTAACTTATGTAATATTTTGTTCCTGATGACACTTGACATCAAGTATGCCAGCACAGAGAGCACCTCTGAGTAGGTTTCTTGAAAAGCGCTATATAAATGTTCGGAATCAAAGCTTAAAAGAAAATCAAAGTAAGTCAAGTGGACAACACAGGTCATCGAAGGTCTGGTCGAACTCAGTCGTTTTAGGTCATCCAGTTAAACACAAACAAGAAGATTTATCTACAGCTCCCAGCTTAACAACTCAATCAAGACGCTTGTTGTCAACCAGCTCAACACCTGTCTAACAGATCACGAGAATTCGCTATGCTTTCACTTTGAAGCAACAGAAGGGCATCAATTTATGACTACTTTCTGCATGAGCTTTGCCTCCCGCTTTCCACTTGCATAGGCCGCCGCGCACTGCGCTCTGCTGTCCATGGTGACTTCCTTTCACTCGCTCTGCAACAATGCAGAGGCGTTCGTTCTCTATGGTTGGTCCAACAACATGGAATGGGCTTCCATTGACTATGCGACACCTCCCAAAATGTTCTCAATTTCACAAACTATTGAACACCAATTTGTTCACACTTTATCTGGTCTGGGAGCACCTGTGAGTAGGATCTTAAAGGGGCTCTACATAAATTCCGATCGACTGATTGATTGATTGACTCCCAAAAGTTCTTCTCTGGAATTATAGGAACAAACTTACGTTACACAGCCCACCAAAACGAAGGGTAGTCAGAAGAGAGTGGATGTGACTTTCGCTTGTAAAGTACAGCCGTGTCTTGACTCGTCTGTGGGGAGAGCTCACTCCCTCAGAATATCTAAATACCAATTACAAACAATGTATCAGCTCAGTAATGTAACATGATTAGATGAAGCAGTGTGGTGAGCAAATCTAGCATGCAAGACAATGCAAAAGACAACACCGAAAAGAACAACATAAGCCAACAATAGAATATCAAACAAGTACAACTCAAAAGAAAAAAATGCAGAAAGTTAAATAGAAAAAGAACATAAAATCTGAATCTAGGTCACAATAAGAAGAGATAAGGGCAGAAAAAAGAAAGATATTGAAAAGAGGAATAAGTACCAAGAAAGATGCTTGAAACACAATAGATTTTGCAGGTGACAAAACTGAAAAATGAATATTGATACAAGACAAAATCAACTGAATATTATCAACTTGCAGAGAAAACTTCGTTCTATAGGATCAACAGTAGACAGTCAAGTAAGAGAAGAGAGGATGGGGGAGGGTGGGCTGCATTGCTACCTGGAGTCAAGTCGAGTTGTTTCTTCTTCTTCCTCTTCGTTTCTCTGGAAGTCGGCCATGATCTTGCGCAGAAGAGGAGCACAGATGCACTGACCAATCAGCAGCTTCTCCTCCTGAGTTATGCCATATTCCTAAACCAGACATAATGATGCACTTATTAAAGCAGAAACCAAACATAATGCACCTATCTCTCAGAATCTTAATTCTATCTGCACCCGAAAACAACTGGCCTCAATCAGCTGATGAGTCAGCGATGACATACAATAGAGCATCACATTTTGAACAATTTGAGTGTTTTAGATCACATGACCCAAGAATTGTTGCCAGACTGTAAAGATATCAGTATACCATACATATCCCTTCCCACCTGAAAAGCTCAACCATTGTTCAGAGAACCTTTTTCCAAAGGTACAGAGCTCACTATCAAAGCACAGATCTCATGCAGGCAAAAAGCAGAACAAGACATAAGAAACCATGGTCTGTCAAGATCTGCAGGAGATGCGGCTTCAAAGTCAAAAATTCACTTTCAAAGTGCAGTCATCATTTATATAAAACCATGATCAGAACCATCATGAGCTGTGGGACTCTATAAACTACTCTACTTATCTAGATTCCCTTGGTTGAAGTCATGGAGGTTATCATATATTATTTTTTATTATATTTCTATTATAATATTTTATTATTTTTTACTATATTTCTATAATTATATTTGTCGATTGTCTCTGGCTGAGGCATGACACATCAATTTACGGTTCTACATGGCGGTGTAATAAGAACTTGTCCAAGGTATCTACATACTTATGTCATATTCACTTTATTTACACATTGATCATTTTGGTGGAGGACACATACACAATAGTATGTGTGGGTTTCCATAACTGGTTCCCATGTTGGTTTGGTGCTTTTGTTGGATGGCATAATTATACATGATTCTCCACAGGCACGAAATACGCTAGAATAAAGGAATTAGTACCTGTGGTATGACTATATCAGCCATGGCTTTCGCAAGAGTGTGCAGTTCCTCAGCATCATTAAACCGCAGAATTTTCATGTTGTGCTGGAGGTCATACTTGATGCAGTCATAGATGTCAGGCACTTTACTGATGTCATACGATTCGTTCTTTGGCCAAAAGTCTTTGATGAGCTTTCCCCAGCGACGCATCATCAACTCCCATGACTCACTGTGGTACAGCTTCATCTCTGCAATACAACATGTATACAACATATACAATACATGTATGCAACTCAGCAGAACTCATACAGTGCTAGTCAATGACCTGTTCTGTTTAATCTTCGTTTCTAATTTCAAACGTTTGACACAATTTCATTACAATTCATAGCATGAATGGATGATAACAAATTACTTTACTGATATTGTCAACGTATAAGATGAAGACATTTGTTCTTGCACCTCTATCAAAAACATATAGCATGTAGGACAATATGCAGAAGAAAGTTGGCTGAAATTAAGAAAAACAGCATTTCAACAACTGGACACCATTAACCTTCCGACTGGGTTTTGTATTCACAAAAACCAACAGGAGACGAGTTGGCCCAGGCGTCCTGGTAATCTATCGCTAGCCTTCTATATAGGGTCGTTAATATCAGTTACAGAAGTCCGATTTTAAACCAATTTTGTTTTTTTATTGGTTTATAGAAAATCTCATTTTCCCAGCTGTAAACGTAAAAAACGATGGTGGCCACACCTGAGATTCATTGCATTCGAAGGTGTTGTGATGTGAAAGTGTTTAAGAGAGGCTGTAATTAATTTGTTTCATTCGTTGATAGTAAATTTTACATTGGTTTTTCATGTTTGCCGTCGCAAAATGTCTAAATATATGACGAAATGTGCGACGATGTTGCATCAAAAGTGTCACTGCGCAGTGCCGTGCATCCATAACTAATCGTACCGTGGGTCAATACATAACGAGCCATGGGTACTGCAGCGTTGCAGCGACCTTTTATTTGCTGGAATTAGTTTCTTCTCATGGCAACCTTTAAGCTTATAGTTAGTACAAATGCATGAAACATCTCTTATAACTTTCTAAGTATCACTCTCCAAAATGAATTCGATTGCAAACAGTAAAAAACCAATAATCATTTTCAAAACCGATAATAGGATTTCCGATTATTGTTCAACGTCCATACTTCTATATCAATCTACGAACGGTGCTCGATGTCAGCATCAACCATGGCACCCATGGGCACCCACAGAAATTTTTTGCAGAAGAGGCAAATTTTTTATGATGGTCACAGTTAAATGTTTAATAGAAAAGAAGCTTGAAAGATGCAAAACTCGACACTAAGAATAGCCTACGGGCATTTTTTCAAAGAGGTTTCTTAATGCAAATTTCACAATTTCATTTTGTGTATCATATTTAAAATGAATAGCCTTCTTGGTGAGAAGATATATGTTAAAAATCGATAAGCAGATGTTAAAAAGTAGGTTACTGAAGGGCGTTATATAAGTCCATAGAATGAATGAATAAATGAACGAAAAATAGATGTCAGTTTTCAAGGGGCAAGTGCTCCTTCTATATTGTAATCGTAATTTCTAAACTTCTAAATCGCCAATCAAAAGCCAATCATAGTGCACCAGCTTATTCACAAGCGCTGCATCGAGTCAGAATGCTGTTCAAAGTGCAGTCAGAAAGATGTCCGAGTCCGGTAGCCAGAAAGTCTACTCGAGTAAATGTTAATGCGGGTGTCATTAAGAAATGTGGAGGATCCGAGAATCAGTTGAGTGAGGGTAATCAATACTTTTGAACAGTTTGGGGGAAACCCGAGTGGTGATAACCAGAGCCCCTCATCCCATTTGCTCTACAGCTTGACCTACCTAGATTCTGTACTGGCAGCATGCAAAATGCACAAAATGCAACCTGGCTTGTAACAGACTTAATTTATATAATTACAATGCTGGTGAATAAGCAGATCTCCCTGACATAATTACAGTGTGCTGTTGAGAAATTTGAAATTGTTGCACTAGTGTAATTTATTGATAATTAATTTTGTGCAGTTGCGAAAGGCTGCATACAGTGCATAGCCTAACAGCGAGATTCCAATCAAGTGGGCCATAATCAATAGACCTACTATTTGCATGGGCGCCTGCAGGAGGGTTAAAAGCCAATGGTCATTGTTACAGTTTTAGCAAGAGCTTGAAAAACGCAAAGCAGAAAATCAAGGAGCATGTTTATTTCTATAAAAGATTTCTAAACATAGATTTCTGACTTTCACTGTGTGTGTATCATTCGTATCAATAGTGATTTAATGCGAAGAAATTTGCTAAAACCCCAAAAGCAGTAGTTAGAAAAATAGATGCCAGTGTTCCACGGGGGACGCAGTGCCCCCTCTTGCCCCTATGTGGGGGCGCCCATGACTTTAGCAGTGCATTGGTGCAATGCACTGCTAAAGTACAGGTCTGCATATTGACATTGCCATATACAGAAGAACATGCGAGTCTACAATGAACAAAAGAATGTTTTAATTTTGCTTTGGTCTACTTGTACTCTTAAAATTATTCCACTTTAGCATAACACTGTGTTTAGTCCTGACTCACCTGGAGCTTTAGGATCATTTTTCAATTCAGTAATACGCTCCATGAGTTTCTGCATGAGAAAATAGATCTTGTGGCAGATTTCGTGTGGATTGCCAATATATTCCATGGCCTTCAGGATCGAAGTACTGTTGGTTGGAATAAGCTACACACACACAACATGTTTAACCACTGAGTGAATCACTCAAAAATAGTTATTACAGGTGTAAAAGAATAGCTTCAATCAGGCTTTCATAACAATTGCCAGCTTTAGAAGTTGCTAAACCACTTCAATAGATTTTGTTTTAGTAGGAAGAGTACAGATGAAAAACAGTCTAAACAATTCTCTGAGGCAATCAACTATTTAACATTTCCACATCTTCTTCTTCTTCTTCTTCTTGGTCTCTCTTCCGTCATGCATAGGTCCTACGCCAACGATGAGGCCTCAACATGCCATCTCCAGCTTGCTCTGATTCTGATTTTATCCACCACATCTCTCATATCCATGTTCTGTGCTGCTAGATCTTCTTTTTTTCCACATCTAATATCTGTCAAAAATAAACTTGAGAAAACTCAGAAGTTGTTTCCAGATGTAACTGGAAGCAAGGAATAAAGTTCATACAAGAGCAAAGACAAAGGAAACGCACATATCCTATCCAATTTACAGATTTCAAAAATGACTCTCGCAAAATGACTATTCAGGGGCGGCTCTCTCATTCATTCATTCATTCATTCGCTAAGCAATCCTGACCCAACCTCAACTAAAAAGGACAGTTTTAAGATGTTAAGAATGCGATAGAATGTGTCAGAGGGGACACTTGACACTCCCCCATTCCATGCATTCTAGACTGCTTGACAGAATAGTCCTACGGGCGGACAACTTAATGAAGAAAACAGTTTCAAAATGAATGGTTTATAATGCTTAATTTCATGTAAGTCAAAGTGTAATTTTGCAGTTGGATACATAAAGAATATACTTACTCACTTACTTGTCCATCCTAATGCAACCAAACAAAATACATTAAAATGCATGGCTGATGCAAAAAAAGCAAGACTGAAACTTCAAATATACTAATTTCATTTGATTTTGCAATTATGCTAACTTAATTAATACAGCTTAGCGAAGAAGCATGGCATGCTCTCAAGCGATGAGCAACGTTCACCTTTTCATGATCCTCTTCAGAAAACTGTCGATCAATATTAAGCATTCCCTGAAGTTTTTCTTTCACTCTGCAAAAACATGTTCACAAAAATAACCATATGAACCATTATACATTGAGTCTAAGATCTTGATGCTCTTGACAGCGCAATTGTCTAGAATGCTATGTTTCACTTCATCAGTCTCTTCCATCCCTGGTTGCAGATTTCTCAGCCCACCATTGCACATTGAAGCAATTGAAGCAACTGTGCATTGTTCAGACGTCCAGACTACCATGGTCCAGCACAGAAATCTGGCCGTGGTGGTGGTGAGTCCATCCTCTTCGTATAAGTTGCCTAACAACCTGCAACATCAACTACTCAGCCTCTCTTTGCTTCTATTCTGCAAACACTTGAAGATTAATCTGCAACTGTTTGCGCCATTTTATCAGCTTGAGATAAACCTTGAGGTGATACCCTTAACTGGTGCTATATAAATTTTTCATTACAACTACGATACACAAAAACAAAATTCAAACACACACACACACGCATGCACACACTGGTAGTCCTATCATCTGTGTGCACTGTGCAGGTAATATAGAAGATACAGTAAACTAAAATTATGTTAGTGCTCATATATGGAGAACATTACAAGCCTGCTGAAAGTAGCTTATCAATAATTACATGTTCTGATATTTGGACGATTCATTTTCATTGTCAAGAAGACCATTCATGTTTGCACTCTTGACCATCTGCACTAAAATCGGTGTCAGTTCTCCTTCCAATGCAAGAAACCCCTACAATGCATTCATATGTCAGCAATTAATGTCACTCATCACTATACACAAATCTATTAAAATAATTGTTTACATACAAAACAAGGAACAGTGATTAATATAGAACAGAACAGAGCATTGTTTTATTAACCAATTACAAACTGCATTTTGATGCAAAGACTCTACATGAACATGCTAAAATAGACAGTTGCTTGCTGATAACAATAGAAATTATGAAATTATCGAACACAAAGCATCCCAATAATAACAAATGCTATACAGCAATCTGACTGCAATTGACATTAGACTAGAGAACACTCTTGTATGTCTCAAATCAACAGAAGGACTGCTGGATATATATATATATTAAATATATATATATTATATATATATATATAAATAGCTAACACATTAAACTACTTCTTTGGAAGTTAAAAAGCAATGGCTTTTATTAAATTAATTTATAATGCTTATAAATGCTAATAGTGCAGATAAGCATATATCTGATAAGTCTAAAAGAAAGACAAAGTATGGTAAGCCAAGTAGACGACACTTGTCATCGAAGGTCTGGTCGAACTCAGTCGTTGTAGGTCATCCAGTTAAGCACAAACAACAAAATTCATCTAGTGAGGCATTTCCACCTAACCACTCTCTGTCTAACTGAACATTAAACGCAAACAGTCTTGACTTGAGTGAACCATTGAATAGTTTTCTTACAACAATCAAAGAACTTATTAACTGACCTTAGCAAAGGCAGCAGCTGTCATCTGAACTCTACCCTCATCGGAAGCATAGATCTTAAGATCGTGGCGGAAGGTGCTGTGGAGACGGAGCAGTCCAAGACCAGGAGACTGGCCGTAATCACCTGCAAGTGGCGGTATGAGAAGCAAACTTACTGAAAAGGTAAATGCAGAAAGAAAGCCCACATTAGTAACAGAACTGTGAAGAAATCCATTGACATTTCAGCATCTGACGACGGCGGATGACGGATGGAGGAAGAGAGGAGGAGTAATGGGAAGGGGCTGGAGGGACGGACTCACATTCTCACATGCGATGCATGCAGATAACACCAACTGACACTGAATGCACCAAGAAAAAAGCCAAAGATTCAAGCAGAAAGCGCCTGCCCAACATACATGTATACAGAGATCAGTTATGAAACCACTTCTAATTAGATGCACAACATCAGCAAATATGCAACATAAGGAGCAAAAACAGCAGTAAATGTCAATAAAAATGAAAACAAAAACACCACAACCCATGTCAATGCTTCTCAAATGCAGTTGGCACTTTTGCAGAAAGGCATTTTAATTCTACCAGTAATGGTGAGAATATTTTTAGAAATGTCTCTTTTCCAATCACTTTTAATTATATGGCTAAGAAGACTCCAAACAATACCAGTGAACAAAAATCAGTTTTGAACAGAAGTAAGTTTGCAAGAAGCTAATCAAATAGTGCCGTCATGTCATACAGACTGAGGTACGAAATCAGTTGAAACAAAGCAGTTAGAAATAATAAGCAACCTGTTAGTAGTCAATTCAGTGGATGGCAAAGCAGAACATAGCATAAAAAGCTAAGGGAGGGAGGCAAGGAAGATAGACTTTCCTCTAACACTCAAGATCATCAACCTGATGGATAGAGTGTAACAGGCTGCTTCCTAATCTTACACTAGGGATGGGCAGCGTCTGATACTGGCTGCCAATACTTTACTATCTTACATTATGATTACCATACGATATATTATTATTAGGCTACTTCTATACGTGATGTATGTATGCAGACATTTGATACAGAGCCTTTCAAGTACCTCACAGAAGCACTGAATTATCGAAACTAGATGAAAAGTCAGAAAGAACAAAACGCTAATCCATGAGTGAACAGAACTCAAGATAACTAGAGAACCCACAGAGGATCGCTCTCGCACGTACGCACAGCCCAACCGATGGATTCCAATGCACTGATGGCGCTAGGAACTACGCTCAGTTGTCTTGGACTATGCAGCATCAAAGAGGAGCAATGACAGGTGAAGGCGGCAGCAATACATGAACCACAACAGTGAGCACTTAATTGTCAATGGTAAAAGCATCTCTCTCACTCTGCCACTGGTTTCTCTGGAGGCTGGTAATTGTTCCTAGAGTGTAAAGTCTGCAGTAGGACAGGACAATCAGCATCAATCCATGAATGAACTCGAAAGAAGCCTGACACCATGAAAGCCTGAAATCTCCTTGATTGAAAAAGCTGTGCTAACACACAAACAACACTCTCCAGAACAAAAAGCAACAACGGCGAAAGAGAAATGACTCCATGAACTCTAGAGTCACATTAGAAGTCCTTAGGCCTTAGTGACTTAGTCCTTCCCGTGCAGTACTGCACATTAGAAGTCCGGATACTTGAAAATTATCCAGCAAAGATGAAAAATGAATACTCTAAAAAGCAATGCAACCATCCTGGTCACCAACGATTCAAAGGAATCTGAAACAAGAAGTGCTTAGATAAATGAACTGGTCACAATTAGAAAGGAGTGTCTGGTCATTGCGTATATAGCCAACCAAATGCAGCATGACAATGCAGACTTGCAGAGTGACCGCTAACAAAATGATCAGTGCTTCTCGCCTACGGTACATTGATGAGAAGAATGAAGACAAGTCTGACTACCACTCTCTGCAACTCACAACTCAAATGCTGTCAAAATCTTCAGGTCACAGGTCTTTGCAGGACAGGCATTCATCAGTAGCAGCTCAATAAATAACAAAATCGCTCCATAATTGACATATCAACACAACTACCGATGCAAGGACTCTGCCTAAGCCTTGCTTCAGTGAATTCAGGATTTCCTTGTAATGTAATGTAATCGGTAATCTACATATAGTGGTGCTGAGAGCAGTGACCATTCATCAGCCAATCCAGTGCGAGTACCCAAAGGGAATAAATAGGTTTTGAGGAGAGACAGAGATGTAGGAACAGATCTAGAATACAAATATGTAAGGAGGGGAAAGCACTCGCGAGGACAAGCCTAAAGGAAGCAAACGATTTGTCATAGATGGCAAAGCAGTAAAGAAGTCTAAGATTAAGAGTAGAAATGAGATGCAAGCTGTGGCAGAACAGGAAATAACACGAAATCAGATGAAGTCAATGTAAGATTGTAACTAGACTTCAGGTAAAGGATTTATGGTAATGTTTAACTGTCTGCTATCACAAGACAAGCTGTAGTCTACTATTGCATTGTATCTAGAAATTTATAAAGGGCAGCTGTGTAGGAGAGGTGTCAACCAATGACCACCTTTGAATTATTGCAAGTCCCAGGACCCTTATATATACCTAGACAACTTTGCCCCTGGAGTTCAACAACCTATTATATAATTATAGCTTATTGTACATATATTTAATGAAATACTGTACATATATTTAATGAAATATGGTCTTCTGCACTACATAACTTTCCCTTCTTCTTTACTTAGTGACACAGGTTGTTGAGTTATTTCCCATTGACGGTTATTTCCCATGGGAGGGACTGACGGCCCCCACAGAAATGAGCTTGGGAGCCCAATTCCTACAATTTGACAGCCCTAGTAACTTGTCTACTAGGACCAATATGAATACCGGCACATGAATATCAGTATTCATGATGGCGTATTGCAGCAGCACCTGCTCCATTGTTCTGTCACATTCAGCAGCACAGTTAATATTAGCAGCACAAATCAAATTACCAACATAATTAATTTCAACAGAATAATTAATATATTATGAGCATTTAGCAGAATAATTCATATTAGCACACTGAGCAGAAGCTGAGAAAGGTAGCTCTCAGAACATAAATACAACATTGAATAAGTACTGAAAATAATCGTAGAAAGGCATAAAAATAAGCATCAAAGGCAGAGATTCTATTCAATCTATAAAAAAATTAAATTGTGCAGTCTCATCTGAGTCCAATTTAAGGGAATTGTTAAAGAAATTGGCAAAAGCTGCAAAATTTAGCAATTGTTCAAGCAACAGGTGGCCAAATAATTGAGTGCAAAGCTTGAAAAGCCTTAAAAATTGACATTAAGTTACAGAAAAATTTGTGGCTGAGGTAATCACTCTTCCCTCCTTCCTTTCTCCCTTCCTCAATGAAAACCAGACAACCACGAGACTACAAGACTTGTCCCATCTGAGAAGAACAACAAAAGCAACTATAGACAACAACAGAAACCACAGAAACACACCACAGGGTGGCTCAGGGTGGACCCGTTAACACAAAATCTTTGGGGATAAAGTAATCTGATGATGCGCTGCATAAACCAAATCGCTTGTAAAGCAGACAAATCTATTGTCCAACTAACTTCCTACATCCAGTCTGTCCATCTATTCCATGGTCAGTCCATTTGTCCCGCTGTCCATCTGACCATCTGGCAGTCCCATCTACCATCAGTTCCTCCCATCCCTTTTATTCCACATAAGCAAATCTATTTTACATCTAGTTTATGATCTACCATTTAAACACCCAAAAAGATGAATGCTTAACCATCACTGCTAAATAAACTTAATCAATAAATGTAATTTTTCACCTTGGAAATACAAAGGAGAATATTCTTTAAATAATTAGCAAAGACAACACACCACTGACATCATTGTTTATGATGCACTATGCTGTCAGCAGAGTTATATTAAAGATTAAACCTTAAATGCTGGCTTGCATTTCATCCCTGTGTATTGTGTAATCACTGTTTTGCAGCTTTAGGTCTTAATCAACAGCGCTGAACAACTGCCAACCCTTCACTCAACATTATCAGATATTTACCTACATATGTGACTAAGCATGCTACTTCTGACCAAAATGCCAATATTTATCACTGCCCTGCAAGTCTTGAATGGTGCAATAACCCAATTAACATAATATGTTATGATAATAGCTTCTGGGACAAAACATCAGTCTGTGTTGAGCTGAACATGAGTGCGTCAACAAGTCCACACTGCATTTGCAGAGTTCATAGGTTATTTAGAAAACTTATACAATTCAATCACCTCTTAATTGTTTAACACAATTCGAAGCATTCAGACAATTTGAATGAAAAATTAAAACCTAAAACAATATTGTTTACATCAGAAGAAAAAAAATCAAAAACATTTGTCCAATAAAATTTTAACTTTAAAATTGTAGTAGAAATCACATAGGAAATAAATACCCACATGGACATACACCCACTTATGTGCACTTGAGCAAAGTCAACAACATCTGCTTGTTCCCCAGAGGATTGACTTTAAGATCTGTCTACTTGTCTACAAGTTCCTCCACGGAGTCTCATGTTTTTTGGAATATTAAAAAACATTGGTTGGATTCACTAAAAGTCAAATAACTCTTGTTTTGTTTGAAATTTTTTGTAAAATTTGGCCTCATGCTTGAATTAGATTAAATTTGATTGGATTTCAATTCTGTCCTGAATGGGATCTTAAACCCTGAACTCTTAGTTGACACTCCAGCGCACCAACCACTAGACAATTACAAATCTTTACGAAGCACTATAAAAGAGTGAATAATACGCACTGTACAAGTATGCGTAAGTGCGACCTGGTGGCTGATCTACCGATCTACCGCGCTCGCTCACGGAGTGAGCGGTTGGAATCCGGGTAACTACCTTAGGCAAGTTGTTTACGCACACGTGCCTCTGTCACCAAGCAGTATAATTTGGTACCAGCGTAAGCTGGGAAGTAAACAGCAAGTCCTGGAAAATCACTGGCCCCGTGTCCAGGACCTTGGAATTCGTCCATTGCCGGCTCAAGGGTCAAGAAAAGGAGATGAGTGCCTCACCAACGGGCCTTCGTCCCTGGGATGACTTTACTTTTACTTACTTTACAAGTATGCGTATAAGTGCATAAGTATGAATTATATTAAAAATAGACCGTGATGGTATGCATAACTGCATATGTATCTGTGTCTATCAGGTGGGCCAAAAAGTAATATCCTAAGGAGCTGAAAGTAATTCATAGTTGCGCAACACAGCCAAATTTTACCAAAAATTTCAAACAAAACAAGAGTTATATGACTTTTAGTGATTCCAACCAATGTTTTTCAATATTCCAAAAAACATACAATGCAACAAAAGGTAACAAAAACGATTTCATTAGGTTACATTTCAAATAACTGTTATCAAACAATATTGATAATTAATGCTTCACAACTTGTGCTCAATGTGTCCACTACCAATACCCGCACATGCACATGCTTGGAATCTCTTTGTAAGGTTCCTAATGGCCTTTTTGATGGTTTACAGGAGTAACTCTCCCCATATCAACTCCAAAGCGACCTTCAATTCTCTTATTGTGTTTGACTTTGTTGGAGATTGAGGTATTTTGCCGGGTTAAAATCTGGAGAGTCCAGGCAAATGGTCCTTCTCAATGAAACCAGGGCAATTGAAATCCATAGATCAGATCCCCTTTCATCAACATAGGCATTAGACACAGTTCCAGATTGCATGGTCAGCAACAAAACAGCATGGCACTGTATAATAGAAGTCCACAACTAAAGACGAGAGGCTCAGCCTGCCTAGAAGAACGTAGAACAATGGCACTGGATGGAGTGGAGCGGTAGAGCTCCTGCAAATAAACAGAGGCGACACTTGTGAGGTGTTGCCAAATCAAGGCAGTGAGCTGCTGCGAGAAAGAGAACCAGTGCAAGACATCGTGAACACATTCAGGGACATGGCCGAATCTTGGGATGCAACCAAGAAGTGTGCAAGAACCAATCCAAACACCCAACCCGAGTCTCTGCAAGACCCACATAGAGAATGCTGCAATTATCAAGATAAGAAACAACAAAGAGTGGATAATTGTTGAGGCAGCATAGCTTATTGCAATGCATCAGCAGTTGAATCGCCTAAGAATCTTTTGCATATATTCATTAGTTTTAATCACATTATCCATCTTGCCCTGAGAGAAACCTGAATACTTAAGTAGAGGCAAGGCATGAATTGCTCAGCTCACATCAATCATTCGTCTTGGCACCTTGTAAAACACAGCTGGTGAAGCCAAACGAAACAAGACTCAATGTAAATTACAGCAAAAATAAAGGTGTGATTCTTAAGAATATAAACTCTATAGATGCTGTTGAGTTCATGTGCAAGATGTGCTAATAACTCTCAAACAACTTTCTGTGAATATTATTTTCATGGGCAAATTTGTGCAAATTTTATCTAATGAGGTTAGAATGTTTTAGTATTTTGAATTCTTAGGGTTTTAAAATATCAGATCACAAGCTGCATAAAAAATATTACTTATGCTGACTAAAGAGAAATGATGATAGATAGGCAGGTTGTTTTACATAGAGGTTTAGTTAGAGAAGAGTTAAGGTTATTTCAGCATCATTCCATTTTACATTCGGTATCATTCATGCATAGATGCATAACAAATTTGTGGTTCATAAAAACTTCATGGTAATGGGTTCATACTGCATTGCCAAATGTTTAAGTGTATTTAAAGCAATAAACACCACACAGGCTTGCAACATTAGTAAAACTAAGCAGCCAAAACTTTTGAAATTAATTACAGTTTAGTTGCGCAGGCAGTTAGGTCTTTTAAGCAACAATAGATCCTCCATGAGCAAATTAAACTTCATGCAAGTCCCATCCTCAGCTTTCACTCTATAGCATTAGTATTTCGTCCCCCTAGAACTAAACTGTTCTATGTCCACCTGTTGCCAAACTGAGACAAATGATTTCTTAGATTTATCGATGAAAATGTTTTGCACTGTTTCATTGATGGCAAATTAAAACTTTTGGACAAAGTTCACTGTCTTCCCTAATACGATAATATTTTGATCATAATGTAAACACATCAGTTGTTGCATTCTTTTCATGTTAAGCAGGAATTTAAGGAATAATTAAACTGTTGTTAATAATTGCTTAATTCTTTATTCATCAGTACCACATATATTCAGATAGATCAATGTAGTCTCAAAATCACTTACTAATAAAGGTTCAATTCCAAGGCATGCAGTTAGAAGTGCTTCTGGGATTGGAAATAGCACCAACGTGTGACCATACATACCCTATGTTTTATTTTTTCAATAACGCATGTACAGCATAGGCCTACATTAACATTAATCTATATTTTGCTCATGTGCATCACTCATCTGTTCAGCATCGAACTCAATGGCACTGGATTAACTGTCATTAACAGTGCAAACTACACTCATCATTACATTCAGCAGCTGCCACGTGATATTCCACATAGGTAATTGATTTTCCCACCAAAACAATCATTTGCATGGATGCACATCGGTTTTCCATGTGGAATGTGTACGTTACTCAGGCAGGTAACGTATGGTCACATGATGCACAGAACCATATAATCTCAACAGAAGTCGTTCAGTTATGAGGGGCTGGTGTCTCCAAGTATGATGCCAATATAGCCAATTTACGAAATACTACTGGACGTGGGACGATTTTAATACTGTCAACAATTCTGGACATGGAGCTGCACTGTACCCAGAGAGTGCTTAAGAAAGCGCAGCCAATTAATCTCAACTGTTCAGGACATAGCCCAGATATGGCATTAGGTTGATTTTTAAGAAAAAGTTGACATAGAACCTTATAGTTCTGGGGCACGACTTCGTAAGCAGTTATGCTGCTTATCCTACCAGATAGTTCAGTCATCCATTTCAAGGTGCTCTGGTGCACTGTATCAATAGCACCTGCAGAAACATCTTACAGTTCACCAATAGCTAGAGTTTGAGTAGCAAAACAAACCTGCAGATGACCAATATGTCATGCAGCAATGCCAAACAATTGAAGTGAAGGCCAAACTGCAACATTACTAAATGTATTAGTAGTTCAACAGAAAATTGTTGCTAACGACTCAAGAGTCAACTAATCGCATGAACTTGACTGGTGGCTGTATTTAAGAAATTAAACATTCAACATCACACTTCATCTTGAAATTTAATACAGTTTTTATGCAAGAAAAAGAAAATATATAAGTGAACATTCCTCTTCAGTTGTGCATGTTAATATCCGCATTTGATTCAAACATGCATTATAGCCAAGCACTGAGAAAGACAGCCCAGTCTGAGACGAGAGACACCAGCAATGCATACCTTGGCCTCCAGGGTACATACACCGAAATGCCTTCCCTAGCTCTTCTGCTTGAATCTTTCCAGCAGGTGTCAGCTCTCCACCCCACTTCAAAATCAGAACAAGAGATGGTTCCAGAAGACATTCTGAAGATGAATTGCTCATCGAATCATGCTGCATCCCACAACTAAAACCCGGTTCTGGAAAAGACAGCAAAAATCAAAACTTAGCGTGCGTCATAATCTGTACGTAATAACATGATCAGCCTAACAAATTGATAATCTTGCAACACAGCATTTCCAAAACTCTAGGTCGTGACTCAAGTGGGTCACAAAGCTCTGGCAAGTGGGTTGCTAATTTTTTCCAGAAACAATTTTTTGAAGCAACAACATTTGGCTATGATTGGCTACAAACTAACTCTCGCAGTTGCATGTGTGTTTGTGTATATGAACAGAAAACAATGACCCGTCACATTTAGCACTACAAGATTATTAAAAAACTCTGCTACTAAAATAAACTACATCAATTAAAATATCATGAATTCATTGTTCAAATGTTTTATATTTGTAGAATAGAATAGGCTGAGACTGTGTCCGACTTGTTTCGAAACATGCACTGACTTACATAAATCTGTCATCCTAGGGGTAACAATTTCGAATAAGCTTAACTATGACTTGCATATTGATCGTATATGCATTAAGGCCAACCAATCGCTCTACGCAATACGCATTCTTATTTCTCATGGACTCGCGGATCTTCGCCTGTTTGACGTTGTTCGGGCCACAACGTTGGCCCGCCTTCTCTATGCTTCTCCTGCATGGTATGGTTTTGCTAATACCGCACAGAGAACGCGTATTAACTCAATAATATGTAAAATGGTTCGACACAAGTATCTGCCTGAAGACCAGAAGTCTTTTGATGACCTCTGTGGCCGTGCTGACACCTCTCTTTTTTCGTCTGTGCTTTACAATCCTAGCCATGTTCTTAATTGCCTGTTGCCTCCTATAAAAAATGTTACCTACTCCCTCCGCCCTCGATCACACAATCGAGAGATTCCATATGCTGATACATTAACTAGGAAAGGTTTTATTACACGAATGATATATAAATGAAATGACTATCGATATGTTTATTCTGCTATTTAGCATACTTTATGTAACAATGAAATTAACTGCATTTTCACTGACTTTATTAGGCCTATTGACTATTTAGTTATCTATATAAATAAAAATGTAAAAGGTTACTGTTTGTTACCTCGAATCTTGGAAAGTTGTTGACCGATTTTTTTGAAAATTTTCGCAAACCGTTCCATTCGAACATACGCGGGGTTTTTTATGCCTTTTGGGGAAAAGCGCAATCTTTACGACCAAAAAAACACAACTTTTAATTCCATTCGATATATACGTCGATGGAGTCCAGCCATATCCGTTTGAACTTTGACGCATCCGTCCGGCGGCGTCCGCCCATTTTTCGGGCGTGTTTTAAAAGGTGTGTCTTTATTTTTCGGGCGTGTTTTAAAAGGTGTGTCTTTATTTTTCGGGCGTGTTTTAAAAGGTGTGTCTTTATTTTTCGGGCGCGTTTTAAAAGGTGTGTCTTTCTCTAGCCCATATTTATATGTAGCTGTCAGTTTTTACAAAATCGTCAGTTTTTACAAAATCGTCCATTTGCGGCCGTTTTCCGGGCGTCTTTCTAAAGTGCATATTTCTAGGGATGGAGGAAGGGGAGGGACGGAGGGGAGGGAGGGGATGAAATGGGAGAGAGGGATGCAGGGAGGGAGAGAGGGAGGGAGAGACAGAGGGAGAGCGGTAGGACCGGAGGGAGGGAGGGGAGGGGAGGGAAGGCGAAGGGAGGGGAGGGAGGCAAGGGGAGGATGGGGAGGAGAGGAACGGGAGGGGTAAGGGGAGGGGACCTAGGGAGGGAGGGTTGGACAGCCTTTTCAGCCACAGCAACGCGTGGCCGGGTACAGCTAGTGTATATATATATTCATTGTTGTTCATAACTGATTGATGTTCCCGCAGTGCGTCTGCAGGCGGTCCATTAAAGTATTTACTTACTTACTTACTTTATGTAGACTCATCCGTCACATTGATTTTGCTACTTAAGATTAGTCACATTACATAGGTGAAATAGTTGCTTTTGAATTGTGATAGATGGAAACTGCTCTTACCTAAGTCTCCTTTTAATGCTTTACATGTCAATTTCCATGCACTGTATCCACATATTTCAATGTGAATTTACGAAGCAAGTTGGTTTTAGTACATGATGCTTAATTTTACACAGTGGATACTGAAACTGACAAGATATTCACAAGTAGACCCCGACCCACAGAAGTTTGGAAACTGCTGTAATAGCCTATTTTAATCTGATGATAACTGTGCACCATGAATTATCTCAGTGCACTGAGTGCAGTATACAAGAACAGTTAACTGAATGAAAAAGGGTCATTCAGAGTTGCTTCTGTTTATATCATTGAAATTTTCCAGCAAATTAATAATTTTGGAAGGTTAGTCTAAACATGCATAATCGCATATCACATAGCACAGTCAACCACATCAAATGCCAACGTCTCAAACAATAAAAAATTTCACTTTAAGAGAACTAGTTAGAACCTTCTCACAACCAAGGTCCTTTACAAGTACATCTAGTGATGATAAGTTCAAAGTCAGATTCAGGACTAGAAAACTAATGGTCCAACATGAATCATCACTGTCAAGATCAGTCTTATCCACACACCACACAACTCTTTTCCCATGTAGTAATAATTCTTCGAATGTTGTTACTGGATCTTTAGGGCCATCAATGGGCATCTGGAGGCTGACGCACCCATCCCAAAGGTTGCATCTGGGCTGGTAAATTAATACTCAAAAGCCAGACAAAAAGGCCTAATGCATTACACATAATGCCAATAGATTAATCACGGTCCAGCAGCCTAATAACTGGCAGCTGGCTTTCAATTGACATGAAGCCAAGGCATGCATGGTTAGAGCAGTGGTCAATCCAAGATGGTTTGCAGGGGGGCAATGGCATTTCAAGAGAAGTGCACCTCCATGCAAATAGCTGGATGGGAGGCTCATGGCTAAACTCGCTGACAGTAAAGGATCTAGCAGTAGACCTAGACATGAAGACGGTTAGCTGCCAGAATGTTGCACCCCCTCTAGAAATGTCTTTCCACGTTCAAACACACCTGCATCCAGGAATGGCTGATGATAGTCCTCAATCAGTGCAGTAATCATATCACAAAATTGAACTAATCTCCTGGAATCAATACAAATTGTGGACTGTCTTTCTAACAAACTTTCAAGCACCCATTCAGGCATTAATTTTACTGAAATTTTGTGACTTCAGTAATCTGAACCACCATCTGTCAGTATATAACAATGCCATTACTTGGAAACATGTTTACATGTGGATGCTGCGAGCCAAAGTCACGTTAACTGCACTCATTAATGGACCACTTGCTAATGGGGGCCTGCATGTTGAAATGACTTAGGCTGATTCTGGACAGTCTCACATTCCAATCCAACACAATAAAACAGCAAAAAGAAATCATGTTTCTACCATGTCTCTGATTTCATTTGGCGGATACTGAGACCCTAAGTTTTGGGCAGCATATAGTCAGGTAATGAAGCAGAGCCAAGCAACCTTTATATGCTTTGAATATCATAACAGCTATGACCTATTTGGCTAAGAGTTTTATGATGTGGTGCGAGACCAATTACCATGACATAAATGTTCAACTCTGCACCGGCAAGGTTTGTTGGGCAGCAGAACAGGAGCAAGCCAATGAGTGATAAAGTGATTGGCTTGCAACACCATCCCAGCAACAATTCAACTTATAAGTAGAAGTTCTCTCAAGTGACACGACTTTTTGTTGCTGTCCTGGGGCATGTTCTGCATGGGTTGCTGCCACAAAAAAGGAACAAGTCAATACCCTTAGACTGAAAGTGAATGACCGAAAATCACCTACATGTGGCCTGTGGGGTGATTTTTTTAAAGCATGCTGAATTTTTGCACTTTGTGCAAAAAGAAGTAAAGAACAAAGTCAGTGGTCAACTTGAACATATATTTTTTATATTGTATGGTTTGAACAGCTACCAGGAAGGCAAATTCAAGAACATGCTTCTGTTGCTTGCTATGGAATGACGTTTCTGCTATAAATCATGTTAAGACCTCATTTAGGGCACTTCTGTTTCTGCCAGTTCTCTTAAGACTTCTTTTTTCTATGGGTTCTTCTCATTAGAGCGC
Source organism: Lumbricus terrestris (assembly GCA_949752735.1). Lineage (NCBI taxonomy): Eukaryota > Metazoa > Annelida > Clitellata > Crassiclitellata > Lumbricidae > Lumbricus > Lumbricus terrestris. The sequence continues at coordinate 44,497,499 of OX457037.1, forward strand.
CTCTCTGATTTGGTTGTACAATAAGAGATGCTTTATAAGACTGTAAATGGAATAGCATTGGCATCGATATATTGTATGAAGTTCTTCACCTTAGATTGATTTTCAGTCACATGTGGAGTGCATACTCAACAATCGCAGTATCTTTCAAAAAGGTCTCTGACCTGGATTTAGCCACTATTTACTTGCTATAGCGCTTCTAGCTTTATCCTTTATACTGTTCCTTCTATACTGATGCTTCCTTTTTGACAACGTAGGTTAGCAAATCTGAAATACTATATCTCTTTAGGTAACTCTATAAATAACTTATGTTCAACTGCATCTTCTAGTGTGATACACCTTTACAGGCAGTCAAAAGGACAATGCCAGTAGGTTAAAATCAAACCCTAGGCCTACCATGGACTTTCAATAGATTCAATATTTCTTGGTACACAGTATGCAGCACTACACAGCAAGTTCCTTTTCAGCATGCTCATGCACCTTGATTGTAAACTAAAAGCATAATTGAGAGCCATGGCATAACCACATGCTATGCAGAATCGCACATAAAATAGGTTCCACGCAACCGGCTCTCCACTGAACTCTCACATTGCAATTGCACGATGCACAGAATTTAAGAACATTCTACATGGTTCTCCCTAACAACTCGGCATAAAGTTAACAACTGATTCAGACAATTCTGCTTTACTATTAGAAGATTGACTTGCAAAAAACAGACAGCCAAACGAGTCATGAAAATAGTTTTATAAAAGAGCATTGCAATTGTGCGAACTAAATACACTTGTCACCAATATTTTTAATTCAGTCCAAAAATTTATTCAGTTATTATATGCATCGGCTCTACTCTTTAGGACACATGAATTGAAACATGTTCAATATTTAGGCATTACACATTTTATTTCTCGAGTTTTCTTTCTTATTCTTGAAGAAGAAAAGCAGATAGATACTTTTGTTAACGGAATAGTAGGAATTAGATGTAAAATTATTAATTTCAGCTAATGAGCATAAGAATGAAAATTAGAAATTAGTTTGAGAATGAGAATGGAAAATACTCAAAGAATGCAAATATGAATAGAAACAGAAATTAGTTTAAAAAAAGTAAATTGTTAAAACTAGTTATAATTTTTGCGATTCTTTGTCTGCATAAGTTATTTTTTTCTTTGCATAGATTGCTGTCAGACGATGAAATTGAATGTGCAAGTCTTTAGAAATTTCTTAACCTAACAAAACATTTGAAGTCAGAACTGGTGAGCAGCAGTCATTGATCTGCACTGTCATTTGATAGATGAATTAGAAAAAAAATACTTTTCAGAACAGGAATTCAAACTGAAATTATTTCAAACCTCAAATTAGAACTGAATAAGAATTATTTTTCAGAATTGGAAGAGAATTAGAACCGAAATAAGATCTTTATAACTGAATTGGAATTAAAATAAGGAATAATTCTTTACGACTGAAATATCACTAAAGAAAGGACTTTGATGGTATGAAAATATTTGTTAGTTTGTTGCATATGGATAAACCAACTAGACTTCTAATGTCAACTTTGTCAGTGATGTGCAAGACAAAGTTATATTGAATTTGTCATGCTTCCAAATAAAGGCTAAAAATTAGACCGAACCAATAATCACAAACCAATGTACAAATAATCCACTGTCTTCCAAGTCAAAGGCTCTCCAAGCAAATCTTAGACAACCCAGGAGAAGCAAATAGGCAAGAAAATGCTGGTATACCAATCCAAACACTGCAACATGCCAGTTATGAGTTCTCATGTCAAGGGAGATGCAAGAGAAAGTGAACAGGATTAAAGTAATACAGACTGTTGGTGGCCCAATGCTCGGCGTAGCCACATGGCTGGTACTTCATCTGAATCTTTCGATTAATTCCAGAGAATCGGTACCTGTCAATGTTTGAGATCAATCTCATTGTAAGTCAAGTGAAAGCTATTGGCATGTTGAGCAAGCATTGTTGGTCCAGGCTGCAGCTACCAAAACGCACTTTAGCCACGATTGCTTACAGATGTTAAGTCATGAGCGCATCAAGATCAGACACTTTTCATGACTTACTTCAGTAAGAAACCCAATTGATCTGTAAATGATGCATTGACTGAACCAAAAGATCCAGTCAACTGCACCCATCTCAATCTTGCACTTGTACAGAATTAATATTCAGTCATTGCAAATAAATTACCTGCAAGTTACAGAAGAAATTCATGACATACACAACTTAGATTATAATGCAAATGAATCTGATGAAGAGATATACAAACCATCATCATCAGACGAACATTTTTTTGGCGCACCTTTTGGCTGATATTTAAACTGTACTTTGCGATTTATGCCGGAAAAATGGCCATACCTGAGCAAGAGGCAAAAATTGATCAGGCAAAGCAAAGCAGCATCACACAACAGATGCTCTCAACATAAAATATCAATGCAACAGAAAGATTTATCAAGTTCCAGTTTATTAAAAATAACAATCTTCAGCAGAATAGCAACCCTGAACAAAACTAACAACACACATCTAGTAAAAAAAACTCCTAAAATTCTTTTCTGCAGCAGCCATGGGCAAGCTGTAAACACACCTAACCTACCAATCAAAAAGAGACAAATGGCTACATCCAAAGATTGTAAATGATAGGGGCTTATTATGTAGGTCAATATTGGATCACTCTATCCTCACTACAATGAAGCCTTGTGTTTTGCTAGCATACTGAACAACTCAGTGGCACTCACACACTCAGCAGCCACACTCACTAAACAATGCTTGGCTTTTTTACCATATCTAGCTGTGGTCAGAAACATTTCATCTGCATGTTTGGTTTGCAGAATAGTTGAATGGAGAGTTAGCTGATTCTGTTAGCCATATAACTGGTTTTTCTGATGTCGGATTACAGAATAATCAAACATATAATTCCCTTCTCATTGGTCTGCCAAATGTTCATCTTTCACCCCTACAGTCAATCCTAAATGCTGCTGTCAGATTAATAGCATGCCTACCCTGCTACTCTCATATATCTGCCTTCATGCTTGAACAACTGCATAGGCTTCCTCTAACTGCACATATTGAACTCAAAGTCCTCATCTTGGTCTCCTAAGTACAACGGGGTCTTGCCCCCAAATATCTAGCTGATATAAAACTCTAGCCTCTTTCAGCCTCCTCACTTTGTCCACTTCACTCTTCAAACAGATTTAATCTTCCAGTTCCTCATACTAGAACAGTCATGGCACAGTCTTGGTCCTTTAACTCAATTGGTCCGTCTCTTTGAAATACACTGTCCTCATCTACTCGACCTCAAATTCCAGCTGGTAACCCATCCTCCGTCCTTTTCTTTTTCAAAACCTACTTCTTCTCTCATGACTTTCTGCACTGGAAACACCTTTGAGACGTACACTCTAATAGCGGTGGCTCATAAATGTGTTAAACCATATACAATGCAATATTACAACAAGCTATAGACAAGCTGGATCGGAGTAACGGTAAGCGGACGGATAAACAACTTGCGATACGCGGATGATATCGTACTCGTCGCTACATCAAAAGAAGCGCTCCAGCAACTAATGGACAGAGTGAATGAAACATCTAAGAAATATGGGCTGGAAATAAATAGTAAGAAAACAAAAGTGATGGTGGTGAGCAGAGATCAAGAGAGGATAGCGATCACATGTAATGGAGGAATCTTGGAGCAAGTGGAGTCGTTCCGTTACCTAGGCGTCATAGTGGAGGAGAGTGGAGATGGAGGCAGGGAGATTAGAGCCAGACTGGGGATGGCGCGAACGGCCATGGGGTCTTTGACTACACTGTGGAAGGACAGAACCATTGGAGCAGGGCTGAAGCTAAGGCTTATGGGGTCACTGGTGTGGCCGGTGGCGCTGTATGGCTGTGAAACTTGGACGCTAAGGAAGGAAGACAAAAGAAGAATATCAGCGTTTGAGATGACAACATATAGAAAGATGCTGAGAGTCAGCTGGAAGGAGTTTAGAACAAACGAATCTATACTGGAAGAGTTGCAGCCGGAGCGGCGCCTGCTGGAGGTGGTGAAAGGAAGGAAGCTGAACTACTTCGGACACATGATTAGAGCCGACAAGCTGCCGGCATTCATATGTCAGGGCTATCTTGATGGAAAAAGGGCTCGGGGAAGGCCGAGGAGAAGATGGATGGATGATGTGGAGGAATGGACAGGGATGGTGATGGCCGACTGTGTGAGGACCGCGAGGAACAGAGAGCAGTGGAGGAAGATGGCGTCGTCGACTCTAATCCCCGATCCGCAGCAATGAGGATGGTCATGACGGACGAAATGCTTCGTTCCAGTGGCCGAGGGCAACGACGACGACGACGACGATAGACAAAGTCACATAATAAGCAAGTGTAAACTTTAGACTTACCAAATCTTCCCGTAGTCAAACAGAATAAATTAGCGAGAACCTTAACCTTACTTTACCTTTACTCCTTCAGGCTAATAAATAATATGCAAAGTAACAGAAGTTAAGAACATACATTTCAAGCACTGCTTTCAGCTGTTCGAGCTTTGATTGTTTCTCTTCGATCTCTGGATCCTGGTGACTGCTGACCTCGGCCAACAGGAATCGTGCGATATCAAGTACTTCTTGAAGCTGCTTTGGACGCTTCAGCTTCAAATGACCAACCTGATAGCCACCATACTTCTCAAACAGATCAAAGAACCTGCAGCATGCAAAATCAGACCACTCAACATCAAGGCCAAATGAGACTTTAGTAAAGTGGGTGGCTGAGATTATAGAACTCTGAGCTTTTTACAATGTCCCGCACCACACATTTACACCTTGTTAAATATGTAGAAAGTTGCGAAGATATATTGTGCTAAGCATAAAGTGCATAGATTGCATGGACAGGTGAAGAAACCAGCATATGAAACCAGCACCATAAGCGAATAAACTTATTTATATGGTTTGGGATACGATTTGCCATATTGGCTTCATCAATTTAAAGCAACGAATGACTGAATAATGAAAGTCTTGACTGTCTGTGAAAGTGTCCTCTGCTCACTTGACTGCGCTTTGGGAAAAACACTATACAGTCCTAATCAGTCGGGTCTTCGCAGCGATGGACAAAGGTCATAATAATAACAATACTCATTTATTAATTCAAACTGGCAACCACGCAGTAAGATTACACGATATAATATTTAGCAACAGGTGATAATAAATTCAACACAAATCAAATCTAATTGTATGAGAGCCTAAAAAGTGTATAACTGTCCTACAGATCACTTAACAGCTAGGCAGTTGAAGTCAACTAATAGGGCTAGCGGGTATCGTCTTCATACCAGCATGTTACCATTCAACCATCACTGTTAATTTGTATTCTATTTTATTCAATCTATCCAAATATTCACTTTCCATGAGCGAAACTGCTGAATACTGATAGTAGCAGGAAATGCATTATTGCATAAATGAACTATATATATACTAGCTGGGGTACCCGGCGTTGCCCGAAAATTTTACAAATCCCCGGTGTTCTCGGCCAATCCTCCCCCCTCCCCTCCACTCCTCCCCTCCCTCCCCCCACATCCATCCCTCGATCCCTAAACCCCACCACACCCACACCACCCCACCGCACTCCGACCTCCACCGGTATGCTACCCATGAAATTTTTGGGGGGGAAAAATTTTCTTCCCTCCACCCCACCCCACCCCAACCACCACATCACGACCTCCACCAGAACACCACCCGTGAAATTTGGGTTTTCGGGGGAAAATTTTCTTCTTCCCCCAACAATACCTTGCCCCCACCCAGCCCTGCAAGCCGAGGTGCGTGTTGGGTGGAGGCGAGGTGGTCCGTGTAAAAATCTGTCTAGCTGTAACGTTTCAGGTGAATAAGTGTGAAAATATGCATGGCAACAGCTGAAAAAGTAGGAAAAATGAGGGTTTTTCGTTCCCCACCCTGGTCCCCATGGTGGCAGAGATTCGCCGACCCGCCTATAACTTGCCCCGGGTCGACCTCGACCCCTTGCGAAGGATTGGGGACGATTGCTTCAAAACTGTGGCCGTGCACTGCCAACAAACAAACAAAGCCATAAGCACAGACTTATGTACCCCGTCAAAAGTGCGCAGGACAAAAGCGCACCGACATAAGCGCGCAGTCAACAAGATATAGACTAACATACACAGACAAAAAAAATGAAAAATTCACGAACAAACTCATGATGTTTAATTGTCTGGTAAATATGCAACCACTAGGTAGCGAACCTCATTGAATCTTTCAGTTTCCTTTGCAGTCTCATCAATTGGCAATTAAGATTGCAAAGCATTGGTTAATTTAACTTCTTATTTGTGGACAAACAACTTTCGTCAAAATAGGTGGTTGAATCATTGCCTTGATGAAAGGCTTTGAATATTGGCCACATGTAGGTGAGAAGTATAGGTGGGTATTGCATTAATTTATGTTAGGCGAAGTGAAAGTACAGCCTTTGGTCCACGCCGCGCTTATGTCGGCATGCATTTGACCCGTGCGCGCTTTTGTCGGCGCGCTTTTGTCCTGCACGCTTTTGACGGGACACCATATATAATATAGCACACATATCAACATGCGTATAGCTAGCAATTTATGTAATATCTTTCTAGACACTTCCAAAAATGCAGTATGCCAAAACATGTTACAAGATTCTAGCATCCAGTTTATATCCAGATGCTTTCGTAAAAATGATGGTCCTGGAGGCACAAAACGCCTCTGATAGCACACACACACACACACACAGAAAGAGAGAGAAAGAGTTGCCCACACAAACAAATGCCTGCAACAATCAATAGCAGACAGCAGAACTGTAGACTGGTTCAAAGTTGTGGTGAGAAGATGGAGATGGGGACACAGCACTTTGCATGTAAGAGTCAGTGAATCAAAAACCATGCAAGCATTAAAAGGTATTTACAACAGACAAGTTTATGTAAATACATTCTGATTGAAGAACTGTTAGGACTGTTAAAACTTACTCTTTCCTAAACAAAGATCTTAAAAATAATTTACAACAGTATTTCCACTTGAATTAAAAACGTTAAAGTAAAGTTGCATTTTTTATAAATACACATGTACGTTATTATGTAGCATTTACATCAGTTAAAGCATCAACTGCATATTTATTAACGTATCATACTTCTTATGTCTCACTTCCATCTTCATCTTCTGCTTCGGCGTTCGGTCTCCATGTCGAATAACGGCCACAACACATCGCAACTCCATCCTTCAACAGAATATCAAACAACAGAACCACTGCACACACATACAGCCATTCAGTTAAGAGAATAAAATTACCATGGATAATTAACAGCATGCATTCTTACACAGAATATAATAATCATTCTATAACCAGGTTAGGAACTGGTTATAACACTGTAAAACACTATAAAACTGCAACACTATAAAACTGTGAGACCAAGTTCAACAGACCTGCAACAAGAGGACACATAAAACAAGTCACATTCAAAGACATTATTTTTAGCAATGCTGATAGGTTGCAAATAAATTATAAATCTTCACAAACTGTCCAACAAAGAAGGCCCCTGATGCTATGAAAGTAGACCTAATGCCTTTTATTATAGGAAGAGTCTCTCGGCAAGAAGTTTTACAGTAATGTCAAAATAATATTTGTCCCCATGTAAGAACAATGCCTAATATTTATAGGGTGGTTTTTTTAAATTGCAATGGCAATAGCTTTATTACTGCAATGTAAGAAATATAAAGCAGTGGTTCCCAAACTTCAGTAGGCCGCGGACCGGCAATAATTTTTGGAGAAACTCGCGGACCGCTAACTTAGGGCCTAAATGGCGATGGCAAACAAAAGCGACCTAAATTACAAAAAGACTAAAATATAAGGCTATTTACAATTAGCCTGGATTGACATGTCGATCCTTGAAGCCTTATTTGTTTAAGATTTATTATGAGTAGACTTTGCTGCTAAACGCTATTTGTGCAAGATTCCTTTTTTGCGATGCGTGAAGATGCGCGGAAGGATATGCTCTCAATGCGAAAACGCTATAGGCCTGACCTCAATTGGTGCTTTTAACCATCTGCGTCTGGTGTATTTTCTGATTTGTCTTCTTACGTTTGCTCATTGCTTTCATCCAAAGACTTAGGCCCTATATATTTAAAGTTTTAAACTAAAAGTTTTATACTATGTTAGACAATTTTTTAATTCTGCATCCAGCGTTTACTAGGACTAAGTTGATCACCGCTCACCATGGAATAGATCAACATAAATAAGCTCGAAACTGACTGCAGTCATCGATGTAGTAAATTTACAATAAATTTAAATTGTTTGAATAATTTCGCCATTTGGCAAGTTAAAAATAAGGCGCATTAATTTAGGCTATTTCAAATTTTCAGATATAAGACAGAAATTTGAATAAATTTTGGACAACAATTCGAATAATTTCACAATTTAAAACAATTTAAAACAAATAAACTAATAATTGCAGTTTATTTTTTATTTTTAACTCTTCTCCGCGGACCGGCGATCATACCTCCGCGGACCGGCGCCGGTCCGCGGACCACCACTTTGGGAACCACTGATATAAAGTAAACTTACAGTTGCACATTGTACACAAATGATGAAGAGATTCTTACAGATCAATTGCAACTCTAAATTTACCTTAATGTTCAACATTGCAAATTTACATATCTTTCTGCAGTAATACAGTAATAATTCGCAAAAACAGCAGGAATATACCATACAGTGCATAAACTATATGACGACATTTTATAATATGTCCTATAACACTTGAGCTCAGGTTAAGCTAAGTAATAAGTGCCTAAAAAGTAAGAAAAGTAGGTATTAGGCCTAATAGTATTTTTGGCTGATTCTGAGATAAATCTGCCTGATAATGGAAACTCCAATATTTATCAGCCCACAAATTTGCAAAAGTTGAGTATATTAAAACGAGCAGTTTTGAATAATTTGGCCCTAGTTTTGTTTGCTCTGTGATTCATAGGTGATGAGTTTGAGCAACAAGCATGCATTGATGATGGCAGAAATTGAGAATTTTGTTGCATATTTGAGTATGTTATATTTATGAAATAACTCAGCTTGGTGCAAATATCAGTTGGTAAGTAAGCAAGTGGCACTGTCATACTATGCACAAATTTCCAGCTTTTGGCTTTGACATTGCCATCTCAAAGGAATAACAGAAGGAAATGAGTCATCCTCTACAGTCTACGACTTCACTAGAATAATATTTTTATTTTGTTCATTATTTAAATCATCACTAATGTCCATGTTCCTAAAAGCAATTACAAACTATAATCTCTCTGATGAAACAATTAAAAAGTGACAAAAGCCTAACCCATTATCACTATTATTATCATTATTATTATTATCACTATCAGATGATGTGAAGAGGGAAAATAGTTTATGTATCTTCAAATAAATAGATAAAAAATAGTTCATGTACCTTCAAGAAAAAAGCCAAAAAGGCTTTGTTTTTAAACTATACTAATGTTGATTAACTATTTGGTCTTTATACCTGCATATCTCCACTTGCAGTATCTAGGCACTCTTTATGTCAGTATTCCTTACAGACTGTTGATAATGATGTTTTCCTGGTGTCTTTTATATCAATGTGGTTGGAGTTGATATACTGTGCTGCACTAATATTTTCTTGGTATTATTATTATATTTACTATTATTTTTATTAAATATAATTTTCATATTATGTTTATCACTAGTACTTTCATCAGTTATGTTCTAGTTAAGTGAAATAATAGCATGCATGAAAATAGTCAAGGAAGAGGGGTCCGGGTAGTATAAGCTATTAGCTTTTTCCGGACTCCTATTGCACTGTACTTTATTGACTCACATTTGTACCGTTTGACTTTTGTATGCAATAAACAAATTCATTCATTCATTCATTCAAATTCATTCATTACCAACTGAAGGTATAGGCATAGGTATAGGCATAGGAGTTCCCATACCATTTTACTACACTTTGGTTGGTAAAGAGTTAAAACTGAAACTGACGTACTGACCAACTAAATAAGCATTTGACCATCATGCAGAGACTGACATGTTATGTGACAGTCTGTTATACCTACATGGTACCATAAGTGGTTGGCACAATGGCTATATCTTCTGGCTGATAGGTTACGTTATAGGGAATGTGCAATGTTGGCGCCAATTGTCGGAGAATCATGTTACTAGAAAAGCAAACATCACATCAGCTCAACGCAAATGTCAAATCAAAAGTCTTTAAGCAGCAAACAAGACAAAATTGCAAGCAATGCAGAAAAGAACCTCCTATTTTACAACATGAAAGAAATCTATCTTCTCACTCCTATAGCACCATTTCAACAATCTGATTTAATCTCTCATGATTACATTTAGCCTCTGCCTCTAAATTGCACCTTACACTCTCAAAGCATTGTGTCATCATAATGATCGTCCTCCATAACATCATCAATTTAAGCTTAACAACAAAACATTAACTAGAATTGTATTAGTAATAGCATTCTGCGATAAAAAAACCTCAAACTCACCCCAGAATCTTTGCACAGTCATCATAATATTTAGGAGACGTTTTGACAAAACTGAAACCATTGACATCACAGACATACGACTTGCCATTTGCTCGCAACAGATCAAAACCGCAGACATTTTGCTGGAAGAAACAAAGACCATCTTGACTAATTAATGTTTAAACAAACCTTCAAGAAATCTAAAAAATTGCAGAATGCAAAATTTAACTACATCACACATTGATACAAGTTGATGGGTTTTTGTTTGACAAGAAGCTTAAAAACTTCTACACCTATTCCATGAATTTAGTGGAAGTATGTTGAAAAACTATGAAGTACTATATTGCAATATATTGAGTTGTGTATAATATGAATAATTAATATAATGCATCCTCAATAAACGCCTGACATAGTAACTCCAAACAATGTCAAAGGTCATTAGAAGGCAAGTAATGTCTTAGAAGAGTCCTGACTGCAGGCTTCTGCTCTTGGTACTTTAAGATTCATTTATCCCAAGGTCACAGATGACCAGGCCCAGCTCTAGGCTGTGCGGGCCCAAGGCAGTAATCTGTGAGTTGTTCCCAAGCATAAATCTGCAAAGTTTACTTCCTGCCAATACAGTAGGCCTATTGGCAATATCATATTTATGTAAGCTTATTAAAATGATGCAAAGCTGAAGTCGATATAAAATGGGTTAGTGAATACAACTTTCAAATCAGGTTCTTAACTCAAGCATTTACTATGAAAGAAAGAATGCCAATAACAGACTGAGAATTGCTCTACTCCCTAGTCTTTCTAAGGACACCACTGTTGACTAGTTTTCATAAGTGAAGAGAATTTAAATTTAATTTGAATTACTGTATGCATGAAGGAAATTTCTACAATTCTCAAACTGGATAATAATTAAACTATTTTGCACCCTTTTAAATGAAGGTGTGTTTGTCACTTTGGATGATAGCAAACAACGCTTCTACAACGTTGCTATTCACAAGCCAATTCTTGCAAGCTTTGTTGATGCAAAGTCTGCAATGACCTCACTATTGTCCAGATCGTAATTAACATAGCCATAGTTATCTATTGTCAAACAGCTAATCGTAATCTCGAGACTTCTACAGCGCCCACAAAAGCCAAGTCGCGGGAACCAGCTTATTCCCAGGCGCTTAATCAAAACAAAATCGATAGGCAGCGGGTCAAGTGCGGAGAGTCAAGGCAGGCAGATAGATGAACGGCTAAGGTGGGTGATGTTTATTTACCAATAAAATATATTCTAGGTTTGTTTCTCTTATTTTTACTAGACTAAAAATGATCGACATGGTAGGCATTGGCATTACTTACCTACCTTTTTACTCTATGAAAATTTCACTAATCTATGGTTTGTTTATTCCGGAAATCTCTACATTTCGTTTTGTAGAGACAAGAATTTCTTTCTGTTTTGTAAAGACTAAAGCAGAGCCCTGCGCCGACCCGAGAGTGTCGGCGGCGGCGCGCCGGTCATTTTTGGTCGGCGGCGGCGGCGCGCCGACATACAAAAATCGGCGGCGGCGCCGCCCTCAAAATGTCAGCGTCGGCGGCGCAGCGTCGTGGAATTACTGCTTCAGCGTCGCATAATTATTTTGAATGTTGTTACACAAGAACCCTATATTATCAAGATAAGCGCGTTCAGACATTATTTTGGCAATTATCTTGTCTTTAATCAGCATTGATTATAAACAATTAGGCCTATTCCCTGAATTAACGTTCAATTACAAAACTCTGCAAAGGCCTGATTAAGAAAAGCACATGACAACGTTTTCAAATTCAGGACGCCAGCTTACGTAGCCTACTAATAACACTTAAAGGACTGTTTGCGCTACCTGCCTATTTTACTCTTGACCTGCCTTATGACCCGTCAGAAATTATAGAGGCCCATTTTTCTTGACGCGACCTGCTGAAATTGTATATCTGCATGCATGCAAACATGCATACATACATACACACAGACATGCATAAATACATACATAGATTATATGCATACATGCATACATACATACATACATACATACATACATACATACATACACACATACATACATACATACATACATACATACATACATACATACATGCATACATACATACATACATACAATGTACATACATACATACACGCATACATACATACGTACTGTGTTTGCGTAGAAATATTTATCTGCCACAAAGTGGGAGTTATCATGCAATCTTATCAACAGAAGAGGCTTCGTGCAGTTTTTTTTTAAATTTTCCCTTGTCAACGCACACAGAGTAGTAAACTTGATCAGAATTCACCACCCCTTTGATTTCGGCCAATAATCCGAACGACTTCCAAGCGAAACTCTTAGCATCTTCTTTAAATCCAAAAATTGCTATGTACAAGTCTTTCCATCTAAGCAGGCCAAGTCACCCTAAGTTACACTTGTTTTGTGCGGAAAATGTTTTTATTTTCCTAATCTGATTCCATTTATGAGACGTTGCTCAAGTTGTTGACAAAATAGGATCTATTGTCCAATTGCCTAACATTACTCCACTGTGCATATAGACAAGCCTATTAATGTTCGAAAGCTTAATTAATCACCAATTTCACATAGGTCACGCACAGCGTAGGAGCTTAGACACGACCAATCGCCTGCATAAAATTGCAGAGCGCCACCTCTTTGCAACATAATAGTAACGTGTATCCTAATAATAGAGGGCAGACGGTTCTGTTCCATCCTAGCGGACTATCAGGAATTAACGCACACACTGCATAGCATTCACTTAGGCATACCTGGAGTTCTTTTTACCTTTGTTGATGCCATAATTCAAACCAAATCGCAAAATCCTCAAAATTTTAAACGTTAAGCGGACCGTTCGAAAAGTCCAAGCAAATAGGTAGCATCATAGGTTTCATAGCATTGATGCAAAAACGGTGTTGCCAGGAAAAATCAAAGTATATAAGAGAAAGATTCTATTTTCATTGACGCAGCAATTTTTTATGCAACAGATGAAAATGCAACGAAAAGAAATAACCGAATCCACGTGGCATCGGCGGCGCGCCGACAAATTTTCGGCGGCGGCGTCGGCGCGCCGACTCAAAAAAATCGGCGGCGGCGGCGCCCGCAAAGTGTCGGCGGCGGCGGCGCGGCGCGGCCGGCGCATGGCTCTGGACTAAAGACACGTGTTTATTATGAATATCCTTTATTTATGTTGCATGATGAAGATTTAATAGAAACATACAGTGCAAATTATGTTCATTTTGAATCTCTAATTACAAAATAAATTCGTCGTTAATATTGGATTGCATGTACATACGCTGCGTTACTTAATAGCCAACATAGATTAATTTGAATTATATAATACTTAACATTTCCAAGAGGCAATTAAAACCGATAACCGGTTTTAAACCGAATTTTACAAACCGATAATCTTTTTTTAAAAACGATATTAACATCCCTGCTTACATTTGTTTTGAATGAGGTGCTTCATTTCCCCCATGAACTTAGAGATTATTGTAACTGTACAGTGTACATTCGTATTCAATGTTATAATAAGCAGTTAACAAGACAGACCTTAAATGCAAGACATACGGTTCTTGCAATCAGTTTCTCCTTGGCAGAAAGCAAAACAGGATAACGAATTTCTTTACCATCCCGGTCCCTTTCCACCTTTCCATCCAAGGCTGGAGACTTCCGAGCCTCTGCATGAGCATAGTCAGGGCCAACTGTATAAACCTGTAACAAACAAACAAGCAACACCATGACTATGCTGTCCAATGAAAATAGGATTGACTACAGTTGGTCTCTCTCTGACCCACTGGATTTCAACCAGATTGTTCCAGTGGATCATTGCTTAAACTGACCATCAACTGATTCCATGTGCACTACAGCAACTGTGCTATAGATGTCGCTGGTTTAGCTAAGTGAACAGCATGCTTACACCATTTGCGGTGAATCTGTGCACTGACAATCACATAATGTCTCAGCCAAAAAGAATATTGCAGAAAAGTCGGTCAGTGGATCTGTTATCATAGAAATACCAATCTGTCTCCATTCAAATAAATTGCAACGTCTACATTTTCAGATGCAAAACTGATTCATTTCACCATAATAATCACACTAACATAACTTAAAATGCAAAGTCATAGTCTGGCCAAATGACAACAACAACAATCACAAATATTGTCATGCAACAAGAAACCGAAGCAGATAAAAGTTCAAAGATGTGTATGAGTTTCATAAACCTCATTGCAATTTATCCCTATTAATACACTGTACATTCATGTATCACATTCAATGTCATTCATCGTATCTTATAAGGCAGAAAGTTTGTCCTTCCAGTTGTGTGTGTTGACTCTTCGTTACAAAATAGGCTCGGAAATTAAACAGCGTCGGTTGTAAAAAAAGTTGCAATTGATTCTTACCCAAATTATAAGGTCAACGCAACTATTTTCAGCTTTTAATTCAATTCAAAACCAGAGTTATTAGCGTTTCAAGACAGATTTCATCAATAACCGCTCACCTAATGCTGTAGTAAAGAGTAAGCGTGACGTCATACCTGCCCAGTAATAATTTCCGTAGCGCCTCTGCGTTTGGCTTTTTGGGGAAGCGGGGTGGGAGTGAAGTCTTGGCGAAAACCCGAAATCTAGCGGTCAACGATGGGTACCACAGTGGAGTAGTGTTTAAAACCCTAAATTTATTAGTTATTAGCGTTTTAACACAGATTTCAAATCGTCCACGCTTTAGTGAAGAGTCTCGAGCTTTAGTAAAGAGTCTACAGTCTGCATGACATCATACTTGCCCAGTAATAATTACCGTAGCACCCCGCAGGGGCGGGTCATGTTTGGCTTTTTGGGGAAGCGGGGTGGGGTGGAGGGTTGGCGAAAACCCAAAATTTAGCGGTCAACGATGGGTACCACAGTGGAGTAGTGTTTAAAACCCTAAATTTCCCGGGCGAAGCCGGGTAGAAAAGCTAGTATATTATAAGACCAGTAAAATTAAATGCAATTTGTACATAGGTACAAAATCATACCTCCACTGGAAAAGTGCACATGAAAGTATCAATTGATAAATGAGAGAATTATATTGAAGACCTGCCTTCACATCTGTCCCATCCGTTGGCATGAAATCTTCGTAGATGTATGAACCAGATTTACGGACAGTGCTGACCGGTGAATAGACACTACTACGACAACCAATCTGTTGGCAGCAAAACCAGTTAGAAGACCACTTGATCACGAGACATTGTCACGTAGCAAATAAGCTCACATCAGATTAATGTTAAAAAACATTGAACAGCCTAAGCAAAACAACACAGATCAAATAGCAAGCAGTCCTACATGCTTCATATCCCGACCCATTGCTTCCCACATAACTCTCTCTCTCTCTCTATATATATATATATATATACAGGATGGGCCAAAAAAGAAATGACTTGATAAAATCACGTATTTTAACTTTTTGTTGCATTACATTCTTGAATCGTCAAAAAACGGTGATATAACTTTTGTTATGTTTGAAATATTTTGATGAAAGCTGGCCATCATGTGTAAATGTGAATTGTCTATTAGCCTGCAAAATTTCATTTTGAAATTCTTACTTTTGGTCAAGATATTGGCAAAAAACCTAGGGGTCCTTTTTTGGCCCACCCAATATATATATACATAGGCTTGAAGTCTTGCATCAATAACTGTGTGCATCCACTGCAATATCCTCTTTCTGGTCTTCAAAGAATAGCTGGAAATGTCCCTAAACATTTCTCCCACAATAAGCAATTTAGCAATTATTTGCATCTTCGTCCCCACTATTGCACTCTGCTGATCGTCTAAAGCAGTGCTGTCCAACGTGCGGCGATGTGATTTCAAGTGGCCCGCACGAGCTCGCTAAATTTGTGCACTTTAATTGTGTAAAATGAAGTAAAGGGTAAAGTCACTTGTCGACTTGAGCTTTGATTTTTTTATTGACTTTGTGACAGTTGCCGATTTGGAATGCTATGAGGAAGGCCGATTCGAAAACTAAAATTACTCTCTTCTTTTTCTTCTATATAGGTTAGGTTCCAGTAGTCTATCTGGAGATTGACCAACGACTTCTGGTTTTAACAACTCTCATTACTGTACTCAACTAAACTCATTTCGCAAAACGTCCCAAACCTTTCACTTGAAACTGTACAGAGTTCCAGCACGTCTGCAAGTGACTATGACCATTCCTTTCGAGAGACTCTAGCTCTAAGGATCAGAAAGAAACCATCGATAAGAGAGACCCAGAAAATAGGGATGACGACCGTCGATGTCTTGACTCTGTCTGGTCCGAGGACTAGTGCTAGCTCTTTAATCCGAGACTCTGGCTTCGACGATTTTTTTTATGAGAGTCAGAGAAGGAGGATGGAAATTCGCCCCAATCATAAAGTGGCTCTTAGCAAGGAAATTGATTGGACGATGTATTATGATACTACAGAACTGAGCTGCATGCCAAACAGTGCATGGGCGACGAAACTGAGTTCGAGGCAGGGATAAATGCCACCTTTGCCTTGCATAATTTGGCGCTCAGCTATTGTGAAGCATACCAATCGTGATATGTGTAGTCTACATGCTATTATTCATAAGTAGGGCTATTATTATTATTCCTGTGGGACTCGTTGAACTTTCTCGATAAACGGCTCAAGATTTGGCCATTCCTGGGTCGGGAGCATCTCTGAAGAGTTATCTTGAACCGGCGATATACAAATTTCATAATAGTTAGCCATAGGCTATAGATTGATAGATAGGTTACAATCATTCCATATTAAATTTCAATACTCGTTTCAATGTTAATAATTATATCAAAAATTTTGATCTTACTGTTGCGGCCCTCGGCTCCAAAAATCTTCCTTTTGCGGCCCGTGGTACCAAAAAGGTTGGACAGCACTGGTCTAAAGTTATCCTTTTGTTCCCAACATAGGACATTTGCTGTGTTTCGTCTCTCCATTTGGAAAGACATTCCATTCCTCATTCAGTAAGGGTCAAACTAATTACTCATTTTTCCTCATCAGTCTCTCATTTTTAATCGTGTTTCTTTCCCCCACAACTTTCATACCGAGAATGCCTCTGAATAGTCATTCTGTGCATGCAGTGAGAGGCACTACATGCATCTATAGATACATAGATGATGGAAGATGGTGTGGTGTGTCTAGGCATCACTCTGCCACAGCATCTCTGGAGAACAACATTCGTCGCAGTAGTCAACAATTGCTTGTGTAGCATTACCCCACAGAAAAATGGTCAGCGCTACAACACAAACTTGCATGGCCTTTCAAGTGGAATGACTTCACATTATGATAACATTAATTCCTTCATTCTTTACAAGGATTTATATAGCGCCCCTCCAAGGTCACCCAAACTCATCTAAAGAGGACAGTTTTAAATTGCGATAGAACGTGTCAGAGGGGACCGTTGGCAGCAGGCATGGTGGATGTAACCCATTCCAGACCACAGGACCAGCAACAGAGAAAGCAGGTCACTGCCTAATAGAAGCATGCACATAGGGAACAAGAAGTTTGCTCTGTGCAGAGGAGCAAAGGGAAACATCTTGGCTGAAAAACGTTAGTGTTTATACACATAACTTTGATGACAACATATGAACATTGTCCAAATAGCTTGGAAACAACAACAAAAGAGAGAATAATGCCAAGAATATTTAGGCAACCAAGAAGTCACACTGAACAGAAATCAACTTGCAAAATCCACATTTTACAACTATTTGGTCAAAAGCTAAAAGGAATTAAATGGCATATATGCCATTGACAATTGACCTACACCAATGACCACAAAATTTCACAGCCTTGCCTCAGCCCCCTTATTATCGTGCACAGTACAGACAGATAACAACTAAATTCAACTATCAGTGAAATTCGGAATGTTCAAGCATATTCCTACAAAGTCTAAGAGGGTTGCCACAAGCTTGTATTTCCTGGTGACCTGCCAAACTAACCCATCAAAATCACCAACGGCCAAAATGGCCCCGTCAACATCGCAAAAGTACTATAATAGCCCTCCTTACAAGTCGTACATGTACAGAGTGGGCCAAAAAAAGTAATCCACTATGATTTTTTGCCAATATCTGGGTCAGAAGTAAGAATTTCTAAATGAAATTTTACAGGCTTATAGACAATTCATATTAACACATGATGATCAGATTTCATCAAAATATTTCAATCACAACAAAAGTTATACCACTTTTAGCGAGGCCACCCCACCGCTTTTTGACAATTCAAACACGAAACGCAACAAAAAGTAACAAGAACGCGATTTTATTTAGTGTCATCTCAAATAACCGTTGTCAAATAAACTTGGTAGTGCTTCACAACTTGTGTTCAATGTGCCTACCACCAGTGCCAAAACTTCTTTTGAGTCTCTTTGAAAAGGTCTTGAGAGACCTATTGATTAATCTGACAGATTCCTTATTTACCAATTTGATTGTCATCTTGCTAAGTGACTTCTCAGTGACACGCAGCTACGCCGGTACCTTGTTTCTTTTTTAAATAGTAATAACAATGATCATCTGGCAATATCAAGACTATTTGATAACAATTATTTGAGATGAGACTTAATAAAATCATGCTTTTGCTACTTTTTGCTGCGTTACGTCTTTGAATCATCAAAAAATGGTGTGTGGCCTCACTAAAAGTGGTATAACTTTAATTCTGTTTGAAATATTTTGATGAAATCAGGCCATCATGTGCATATATGAATTGTCTTTAAGTCTGTAAAATATCATTTCGATATTCTTACGTATGGCCAAGATATTGGCCAGAATAATAAACTCGGTTTTAAGTTGCTTTTTGTTGCGTGACGTTTTTGAATCGTCAAAAAACGGTGGGTGGCCTCACTAGAAGTGATATAACTTTTGTTCTGTTTCACATATGGCGATGAAATTTGGCTATTGTACATAGAGATGAATTACCTTCAAGCCTGTAAAACTGGATTTGAAAAATTCCCATTTTTGGCAAGATATTGACAAAAAGCCGTAGGGGAATACTTTTTTGGCCCACCCTGTAGATCTATGAGAACCACTGATTTCAAAAGATCAATGCTTCTCTGAATGCACTTCAAAGAAAACTATGCAAATTATGATTTTGAAGCCGAAGAATTCACCCAACAAATTTAGGTCAAGAATCGGTCAACCTACTTGTCACATGTTATATGCGGGATGTCTTGCATTGGCTCCACGGGCGGAGTCTTGGTCTTGAAAGTTGGAAGGGACGAAGGAGTGGCCGAAGGACATTTGCCAAGGTGTGACGCAAAATTTTGGGTGGACGAAATTTTCCATTTTCGCCCACCAAAATTGCTGACCTTTTTTAAAGTCATTTCCTTTTTTTAGTGATAACATTTTTCACTGTCAAAATAGCTGATTTTCTAGCCTTTGTAGTTTTTTACTCTTTACTTATTGTAATATTACCAGAATTCACCTTTTAGCCACCGTAAAATAATCTTACAATGCTATTTATAAATATTTATTTTCTTAGATATTGGGGTGGGGACATGGACAGTCCCCCCACCACAAACATTGGGGGACCGCTCGTCCCCCAAATCTCCGCCCATGATTGGGTCCCTTTTCAACAGCGAAGTGCTACAGGGTCTGCCCGTTGGTTAGACAGTGCATTGAGAAACAGGCTACACCGTTTCTACAAGAACTCAGTAGTTCACCTTGTGTGTCCAGTGTTGATCCGCCCTTCGATCCACGAACCAAGCTGAGCTTCTGGTTCCCCTCTCGCGAACTATCAAACAGCGTTGTTCATTCCGGGTCACTAGTCCTACAACCTGGAATGGCCTCCCTGTTACACTGCACTTTGTGCCCAAAGGCCAGTCCACTCTGTTCCTTACGAATGCCAAAGCTGTTTTATTTAACCATGGTTGGCCGGGAGCGCTCCTGAGTAGCCTACCTTGAAGAGGCGCTACATAAAATTCCTAAATACATAAACATCACTCACACTGATGAAGTCAATGAAGTAGCTAACTTCTAGAATGATTAGTGCAGATGATTAGAAGAAGATTGTGCAGAGTCCTTCGAAACAGACATGTATGATTATATCTGTGTGTCATGTTGCCACAGGTCCCAAATTGTGAGTAGAACAGTGAAGTTTTAGATCATCTCATTTGATTTCAAGTTGCGGGTCACTTTCATTTATCAAGTAATTGTCCAGAAGGCCACACAGGGCAAGTCCTGACGCTGTTTGCAGCCCGCGCACCTCTAATTTACAGCTTGTGGAAATCACTTAAATTAATACGAGAGAGTAGTGTGTTGCAGTATCAGGGCAGTTTCCAGTTCATGGTGGTGATTGCAAACATTTGCAATGCGTAGTTGCGTACAGTCAAACAGAATTGTGAATAGCAGGTGTAATTAGTCACTGCTGGAAGACCAGATACATGTGGGGCGCAGTGGTGTAGTGGGTATGTTCGTTGCCTTTCAGCCGGAAGGTTGTAGGTTCGAATTCACCTCAAGTCGCCGTGTAGGGATCTTGGGCAAGTCCTTCACTCGCAATTGCTCAGCGCTTCGGCGTGAAACTCCAATGCAGTGTCCGTGCTGTTGTTGGGGCACCTCTGAGTATGGCGCTTGAAGGAGCGCTATAACAAGTGCACATACAAACAATATCCAGGTGTTTGAAGGCCAATGAGACATAGTGAGCTTTGATGCATTCCGTGATTAAAGAGCAGAAGTTTTGAGCAACAGGTAATAGGTAAACGTTGGTGTATGGCCAGTTCTATTCCCTGC
Organism: Lumbricus terrestris; assembly: GCA_949752735.1. Lineage (NCBI taxonomy): Eukaryota > Metazoa > Annelida > Clitellata > Crassiclitellata > Lumbricidae > Lumbricus > Lumbricus terrestris. Next base: position 44,518,713 of record OX457037.1, read on the forward strand.
AGCAGCAACACGGAACACACAAGAGCCCATGACAGTGTAACACTGAGGCACAACCTTACTTTTTTATTCATTTTCTATTCATTTATTCAAGTATTTATTTAGCACCCCTTCAAAGAAACTACTCCAAGGTGGTCCCGACTCAAGCACGACTAAAATGAACAGTTTTCAGGTGCTTATAGAATGTGTCAGACAGTGACATAGGCGCCGCTCAAGAGATAGGCTGTTTCACAGAAGAACACGGTTTTGCCTGATGGAGGTATGAGCAAATGAGACAGAGAGCACTTCCCTTACCCGCTGAGCGTAGTACTCGACTAGTCCAAGTACCCGACACAGGCTGTGGACAAAGCTCAAATAGGAAAGTTGGAGCAAGATCTAGCTGGCATCGCCATACCAAAGAAGCAACCCCTTATTCAATATGCTGACGGACAGGGAGTCAGCACAGAACTTCCAGCATGTCATTTGAAACGTGACTGAATGTTGGGTATTTGACCAATGAGGCGTGCTACAGAGGATAGAATATGGTCAAAGGAAGTTAGCTGACCAGATTGCAAGCAAGAATAAAGGGATAGACAACAGCTGAGGCAAGCTGTGACAGAAGAATGAACAAGGTTTTATAGGTCAAATAGGTTTGTTTAGCTGCAGTGCCAATTGAGAGCGAAGCTGGCGCAGTTGATAAAAGAGGAGCGACTGATGCGAGATGCAAAATAAGTCACTGGTTCAATAGGATGCCAAGGTCTTGAACTGAGGTAGGGAAATTCAGCATGGAGGTAAAATCAGGTTAAGCTTAGACAGTTGTTATCGGGAGCCCAGCAACATGAATTTAGTCTTGGCAGGGTTTAGACTGAGATGAATTGATGCCATCCAGGGCAATCAGTGCCTGACCCATAGCCTTGATTGTAGAAGCAGCATTAGATGAAAGGCATTGCATGTATGCCTCAGTACCTACCATCTGCATAAAGTTGGCCCAAGGCATCATGTTCCACAATGAGCAGCAGAAGACCAGAGGTATTTATAAATGATATACAAGAGTGGACCAAGGACAGAACTCTGAGGCAGACCACACAGGGCAGGGACCCACCAAGAAATAGACGAGCCATGAACTACACTGAGAGAATATGGTGCATAGCAGAAGAGCACAGGATGTGCGGAGAACCTGCTGGTTGAAGGTAGGTAAGAGTGCTTGTTATGAAGGTTTTATAGGTCAAATAGGTTTGTTTAAATTTTATTCTGATTTCAACAGGAAGCCAATGAAGCTGACTGGTCAGAGTTCAGGAGTTTTAATGATAAACAACACCATGAGAGACATAGAATTCTGAATGTGTTAAAGCCTGCTGACTTTTAAGATCTGATACGCTGGGAAATTTTCAAAATCGAGTCAAGGATTAGACAAGACATAATGTTATGATCTGCAACATTTCATTGGTACGAACAGACTTTGTGTGATGAAATGTCCTGAAGTGCAAGTCTACACAAGATTTTCAAAGGTTTGTTATGCGGGATTAGAATATGAAGTGCAGTGTTCTGACAAATCTCTTGAGACAATCACATTTAGAAGTGAGGTGAAGTAGTAATGAAGACAATAATTAATCTAAATCAACTCAAACAAGAGTAATCCGGTTTGAGGCATGAAAAATCTGTTTCTTTGAATGTCCAAAAGAAATAATAGAATGAAGTGATTGTGTAGCAGAGTTAATTATCAAGACATACAACCTTCATCTTGTGAAGAACAATTTGAGCTATTTTAAGTCAAATCTTTCTAATATATCAAGAGACATGGCTACATCAATATGAACACTAAATTCAGCAATAACTATATGATCAGAAGAAGAAATTAAATATTTATTTTTGCCTTAAATTTGCTCAAAAAGCTAGTTAACTAGAGGAATGGTGGCCAGTAAATCTTTACAATTCGTGCCTGCTGTCAGAACCGAGAGAGGCAGCACTGACGGACATTACAATCTTTCAATGATCGATCGAAAGCTAACTGGTACCTTGCGCAATGGATGAGGTGTTTAGACTGATTATGTTAGCTCCTGGAAAAGTTATTTAACATTAAAAGGTCTATAAAATTTCTTGGTTATCTCTTCTGGTTCTTATCAATTGTTTTAGTAAATATATGCTTATCTGAACACTGTGCTGTAAATCTTGTACTGTAAATCTTCCCTTCAAGTAAATCTCAATTATTTTTCTCCACCATTTAACTGCACCTAAAATTTTTCACGGAAACCAATAAAATAAAACCATTAAAACTATTTGATGAAATTTCTGAAGCTCTTCAAAGAAATGTATTGACATATAAGAGTTGAGCTTACTTTAAGAGAAGCCAAACAAAGGAAGCCTACTTTTCTAAAGAGTCTTTGGCTTCCTCCACCAGCACTAGCAGGAAAATAAATGTAAACATTGTGATCTTCAGCACTCAAAGGCTTCTCGACAAAAGGTTTATGAAAGACCATGTTATCCACTTCAATATAGTCATCCGCTTCAATGAAAGGAGAACCTAGGACAGTACAAAAAAACAATACAATATACATAATTATATACGATTTAATTCAATTTAGTATTCCTCATCTTCTCAATACAAAGTAGTCCGCACTCAGCTCTATTCTTATCTCTCTGCAGACAAGCTGCTTCCGCCTCTTCAGTCAATTTTACTCCAAGGAAGCAGCCGTCTTGTAAGTCTATAATGACCTGGTCCTTGCTGTTGACAAGGGATATGTGACTGTCCTGATACCTCTGCTGCTTTTGACTATGTAGATCACAGTAAAACCAAAACCAGAAATCTCATGATTATCACAAAGAATATGTGCTTACTCTCAGTAGAATCTCGTCGAAGTATTGCAGATCGAGGTTTTTCAATTCCTTGTTCTGAAATAATCTGATAGACCTTCGAACTAAAACAAGGAAATGCAATCAACTGGAGAGACACAGAGCAAAAACTTTAAAAATATTCAGATAAATCTAATCTAACTGAACAATCACCAAAGAAAGGTCGATCAGTAATAACACAATCTGTCGAGCTATAGCACTAAAAACATTCCGTACAAGTCTGGAAAATGGCCAGAGCTCTACTGCAAGAACTGTCAGTGTCGAAAGTCAACTTCAAAAATAAGAGAAAAGTATTCTACATCCATTGAAGAGTCACAGATGAACTAGGGTGCAGTGATATTTCAAGCAGCATTGTTACAAATGTTACCGACATCCATTAAACAAAGAAGCAGGCGTGCATAGTACAGGACAATGTCATGTAAGAACAGATCCTACTGCCTAGTGGCTGTCTTCTTGCTCTAGCAATTTGGCAAGTGGATTGGGGAATCTTCTATGCCAAAATATTTCAAGACAAGTTGTCCTATTGGTGATAGGCCTCATGTCAAAATCCAGAAAACTCAGAAGACAGACCTTCTTCGTCTGCCTTCCGAGTGGGACCAAGGATATTGATGTCAGACACAATCTGAGACTCAGCAATTAGTCTGTGTCATCAGCATGGGTCTTCGATTTCTTTTGAGGTTGGAAAATTCAGATTGAATTGACTTCAGGCTTTGTTAAGTGGCAACGATATTCAGATACTAAAATCTATGCCTTAATTTTGTGCATCTGTCTGTTTACTGTGGTTGTCTGTTAGCTTGGTCCAAATTTGCCTCAGAGTTGCCCTTTTTAACTGTGAGGTATGGCCCGCTCATTGACTTCAGTAATAATAATTTGTATTTAATGAAGCGCGTGCAAACGCACTGCATGTACCAGTTATGCAGTAATCTTAATTAACATTAAACTTAACCCTCTTGCCCCGTATAGCCGCTATAGCGGCTTGGTGGTCTTTGACAAATACCCGTAAAGCCGCTATAGAGGCTTCAACATATAAACCGTATCCCCGTAAGGCCATTATAGTGGCTTTTGTTTTACTATGGCTTATTGGTTTACTTACTATTTAATTTTCAACCGGAAGTGACGTTGAAGTGACGTTGAACATGTAGTAAGGTCAGTGGCCATTGATGTTGGTAAGCAGTGCTTGTTTTGCCTATTTAATTTTTATTTGATAAACTTCATTGAATTTAGTGCATAATGTCAAAAAGAAAAGCAGCTTGCACCGCTAAGGCAAACGTACAGGCACCAAATAAAAAACAATTTACATTGGCACAAGCCAGGAAGCTGATTCTAGACAGCGAAAGTAATAGTGACAGCGCTGATAATTTGGAAACCGAAAGTGACAGCAACGTGGATGATTCTGATCACGAGTCTCACACCGATCGAGCGTCAACCTCAACCAGTAATGTTGCACCAGGTAGTTGACTAGTTGGATACGCAATGTGACAGTAAATAATTCTACATTTAGACCGAGTGAGCCTACTGGTCCACGAGGTGCTGCAGCCAACTGTTCAGTGGACACTACTACACTCCAGTATTTCTCGCTATTTTGGGATGACGACATGTGGCAGCTAATTGTCGATATGACTAATTTGAACGCGTCTCGTGTCAAGGCAGCTAAACCTACCGACTACTATGCGAGAAAATGGACTATTTTGACAACACCAGAACTGAAGGTCTTTGTTGGAGTTCGGTTGGCAATGGAATTCTCTGTCCTCAAGCGGCGCTATGAACAGTATTTTAGTCCTAACGTTGGCTTCTTGTTCCGAACACCTGGATTCCGAAAGGTAATGACCAGAGACCGTTACCTCGCAATATGGAAATTCCTGCACGTTATTGACGAAAACGAAGTCAATATCGACAAAGAAGACAAACTATACAAGATTCTTCCACTGCTAAACAACATTATCTCAAAGTCTCAGGAAAACTACAAGCCCGACCAGGAACTATCACTAGATGAAGGAATACTTTTTTGCTCAGGGCCATCGGGTGGGCGTTCCGCTTGCTGTGGGGCTATAGGTGTGAGAGGGTTAAAGTTCTACTAACAGAACAGACAGCCTGCAATATACAGCGCTGATGGCAGCCTGCAAAGCATGTCCGCATTACCTCTCGCTATCTACGCCAGTGTGTTATCCACTGCGCTACCAGTTCCCTCACTTCTCTGTAATTGTCTACTAATATTTTAAATTAAATATTAACTTCTATCCATCCAATGTGTAATAATAGTAACATGATTTAAAAGGTGCCACAGCACAGCCGAGACTGAAAAAAATGGTAACGTACTTCAACAAACAGTGCACCAAAAGCCAGACAGAAGCAGGTAAACATTCAGATGTATCAATCCTATAACCATTTAACCATTCGTTTTTCCAAACTAAATGGAAGCATGCAAAAGTGAAGTCAATTCTACTACTACTAAAATGTTGGCTTGTGACGAAACGAATGCATTTAACCTAAAGGCGTACATATGAAGATGGAGGGCTACTATTCAGCACGTTGTGCAACTTGGTGATTGATTATAATATAGGCATACACTATCTTCAAGATGTATATGTAATGAGTATAGATTTCAGTGGGCATTTTGGAAAAATTATTATTCTTTGCAATCGTCTTAACACATTAATCTTATTTTTTCCATGAATGTTTAATTTCAAGGAAGCTATACAGTGTACACTATATTTATAACAAAAACACTGTTAGATACTTTGGTACACTGATTCATTGAAAAAATAACGTGTTATAATTTTTAACTTGTACAAAATTCACACAAAATTTATCGTTTTGGTGCACATTTTTTTCAATATTTTGGCGCAAATTTCTGGGGCCTAACTGAATATTTTTTGCCCTAAAGTAGCATTTTGAAGAGAATCTAAAATGCTTACCGATCTTGAAGCTGGTACTGCATCATGAGGTCATTGATAAGAAATGGTTTGAATAGTTCTGTGTACTGAACAGCCTTATCAAGCGGAAAACCCTTTGAGTGGAAAGAAATGAGGCAATCGCAGACTGGCCACCGCTCCACTGGCTCGTTGAGAATCACTTTCTCATCAAACACCAGTGTCTGTATGTGCTTGAAGCGAGTCAGACGTTCCAGTATCTCCTGCATTGGACGTGAATTGGACTTCTTCGCCATGGCACAAACGCCAACAATGACTCTACGGTCATCATCATCATCGTTGAAGTCATTGTCATCATCACTTGATTTCTCCTACAGAACAGAACAATTCAAACATACAATCAACTCCACGCATATGCTTTCATTTATTCAATACCATGAGGTGCTGAGTGAGAAAAAGTGTGTACTAGACATTTGGATTCAGTCACTTTAAAGCTGCAGAGCAACATATGGGACGATCAAAATCTGGATTTATTCACACACACACACACACACACAAAATAATGGACATTGGCTGCAGCACATGGATATCAAACTTTCTTCTTGCTTGGTAAAAAACATATTTCACAAGACAAATAAGAGTAGAAGATCATAGCCATAACAAAATGAACACATAGTAAATCTAAACCTGCATCATAATTAGTTCCTGATGGCTGGGTATGAACATTGAACAATGTATCAAATGGTCATTTTTCAAGCCCATAGCTCCATGAGCTACTAGTCTTCTAATAATAGGCAAATAACCTATAAACATGTATCAGAAGTCCTGTTATATTCTCATATTTATTCATTGATTCATTCATTCGGAAATTTATATAAATAGCACCCTTCAAGAAAAAACTACCCAACTCCAGCGCGCCCAAAAAGAACAGTTTTAAGTTTAGTAAGAAAGGATCCTGATAGAGTCCCAGGTTGTAGGCGTAGCTCAAAAGGAACGCCATTCCAGACCACTGGGCCAACCACAGAAAAGGCTCGATTCTTCATGGTAGCAGTACGAGCAAAAGGAACTAAGGGGACTCCTTCAGCAGGTCTTTGGTATATTGTCTATCCTGTACATACTTGGTCTGGTTTGTTTCCCTTTCCATTCAATCTTCTGAGCAGTGCAATAGCACATTGTGTAGGTCATATTTGGATTGCACTGAATCTTAAAAGAAGAGAACACGTTGCAAATCATTGCAAAAACCATTTATATTAATCTGCATCATTCACATCTGCTGGCCGTTACAATAGCATAAATTGAACAAAATGACAATGTTAGATCTTACATCTTCAGAGCATGAGGTAGACTGAGGACTGTATTGACCACCAACAGTGAAGAAAGCATGTTTATTGTCAATACATCCAAAGTCGGACATGATGTCTGACTTTCGGCAAAGCGATGTAGCTAGGAAAACAATCACACACAGATCCAAATTTACAATAATAGTGAAAATTATGTCAGTATGTATTGTATACACAAAAATGCATACTAAAGAAGTACAACTATTCAACTGTTGTTCCCATTGTACAATGTACATGGGACAGCTCTAGATTAGTCCCTTCAGATGTCATTACCCAGCTATTTAGTAGCAACTCTGTTATTTATATTGAGCTACATTTATTTCTTTCAGATAAAGTTGGGGCAGTCCATATATTATTACATATACACAGGGAGGGGAAGGATCACCGGATTCAGCGGTTTGCATACATACAGACGGAGGAGGGGCCTTGACAAATTGTACATACACAAAAGAAATGTCTAATTACGACATCCACATTAGGCACAAAAAAATAATGTTGTGTTTCCGATAACAGAGCTCTAAAAAATTGGGTAGGTAGGTCGAAAAATATTTTTATTTTGGTAAAATATTTTTATTCAGTGACTATCCGAAAAATTATACCCAACTACTCTTTTTTGCAGAAAGGTACAGCTGGTACATGCTGCAACAAAGTACATGTTCTAAGCAAGTATAAACTGCCTATTTCATGACTGTATACACCTAAAATTGCTCTAGAAAACAATTCTATTAATTTCATTTTGTTGACATCTTTTCTGGTAAGATAAAGTGGGAAGGGAATGAGAAGATGAGCGCGAACAGAACATCACTGCTAGGGGTCGTTCCAGACTGGCCGAGCCAGTGACTAGTTACACCTAGAGGTTGCTAGATTTATTTTCCCTAGTCACCGTTAGAGGTGGCTCAAGTGAGAAAGATAAGGCTAGAGGTTTTTCAAGACTGGCAACCAGGAAGTAGTTAGGCAAGCGTGAAACTCTAAGGCAATGTCACTGTAAATAAAAAAATTTACACAAAATTTTTTTCGAGTCACGGCAATAAAAGTGAGTCGGTCGGGTTACCGGAAACATAACATTTTTTGGCCTAAGATCCAACTCTATAATATATGGAAGGCAATGTCACCGTATCAAGTCAATAAAAAAAGCTAAAAATTTTATAAAAAAATTTAATTTTAAATTAAAATTTTTTTAATTAAATTTTTTTAAATAAAAACTTTCACAAAATTATTTGAGTTGCGGCAATGAAAGAGGGTCGGTCGGGTTACTGGAAACAGAACATTAATTTTTTTGGCCTTAGAATATTTATGACTCTCAATCATCCTATAGTCGTACGATGGCATTTGAAACTCTGATTGGCGGTAACACTTTTCTTCTTCAAAATTTTAATGTTCAATTCAAAATCTTTTATATATTTCCCCAATTATCAACTCGGAACTAAATTTTTTACGTTTTCCAGAGTTTGCTACTCGATCTATATGGTTCATGATTCCCAATTATAAAACCACTGAGACTGTGTGATTATAACGACAGTGAATGGAAAATAGTGAGTTCTAAGCCCAACTCAGTTTCTGTAGGTATGCTCAACATCAAGGCTCTAACCAAGTCACATGTGATAATTGCTGTTATCTGCCAACTGCGGTTGGGATGCTGGTTAATGGGCTTGGAGTGCATTGGTGAACCAGCAATCAAAGCAATCCTTTGCTCACTGAAAAATTGTCAATCTTAATAACATTTAAGATCTTTTTTACTTGTGCAGAAAGCCCTTGATTTGTTGTCTTGAGCAGCGTTATTTAAATTTCATTAATTAATATTAACCATGTATTTAATCAATGGCTAAAAAGAATTTGAAAAATCATCTTGCATGTCGCATGTCAATAGACTATATCAAATGTTACCCTGAAACACTGAATTTGAATCCAATTGATGGTTGAAACACATAGTATGATAGCACTGCCACATACTGAAATTAAATGAGTCTAGTGCAATGTGCATTATGGCCTTTATGACATATAGGATAACAGAGCCAATGAGTCATGAACTGAAATGAAGCAAGTTCAGTAATGCAAAAAAATCCACTTCATGACATTTCTGTTCATTTAGTATTAATAATTGCATTGATAGTGATAAAGTAAGTAGGGAAGAGAGACAGTTGAACTGAACAACTTCGCTATTTGGTGAGATTTAACACAATATGACGTGAGTGCTGCTTTTGACACCATCGATCATAATATTCTCATTCATCAACTTTCAACTTCTTTTGGCATCTCTGCTCTGCCCCTTGACTGGCTAACAACTTATCTAGCAGACCGCTCCTCTTCCACTGTCTTTCACTCCACTCGTTCCCATTGGGGATAGGGCTCTGTTCTAGGGCCCTTGCTGTATATTCTTTTCACTGTAGACATTAGCTCTCTGCTCACTTTTTGCTCACTGCAAAGTCACTCCTACGCTGAGGATGTCCAATCATATGCCCATTGCTTTGCTGAGGACGCAGCCAAAACTGTCCGCCTTATGGTCTGCACTTCTGACACCCTTACTTCTAGGCTTTCGTCAAATCGACTGCAACTTAACCCTTTGAAGACGCAATTCATATGGCTGGGAACTCGCCAGCAGCTGGCCAAGATTGACTTGGCTGCTCTCGCACAAGAGTATCTCCTTGTAAAATGCGGATACTCACAAACAAACAGACCCAAAAAATCAGTACTAGACAAGCTCATTTAATCTAGGCATATGCTGCACATACTAAAATAAATATACGTAATAATAACAGAATTCATAATAATGCCAGCTGCACTGAATTCACTGCTATCGTTTTTACAGATCATTTAATATACTATTGGACTGAATAGATCAATTTTGCAACATCAGCATAGTTTTAGTCTCAAAAACACCGTACTTTAGTTTGCATTTAATTCTGTATCAGTCATTTCACCATAGTAAGATTTTTATTTCTAATAATCAGTTTAGTTTTAGTCATAGATGTAAAAAACGATGAAAACAGAATAACAAATGGAAAAACGTCATTTTATTCGGGGGAAAAAACGACAAAAAACCAACAAAAAACGGAAACGGAAAATAATTTGCCTTTGTTACATCTGAAACTTCATTTTAAGCTTAAAAATTGCTTATGCAATTTTATCTTAATCTGCAAATAACACAACTTTATTAGTAGGCCAAAATTAATCTTTATAAGTAACATTAATCTACCACAGTTATTTTTTCTTATAACTTTTTTTAAAATAAGAAATTGAGAAAAATTAGAGGTATTGAAATCTTTTCAAATCTAAATTGTAAACATAAATTCGCATAAGTTACAGCTGATCGACATAATGCAATTAAAATCTAATCAGAAGTAAAGGTCAATTGCTGTGTACTAAATTATATACTGTACATTTGTAGTTAAAATGTTACTTATAAAATCTAATCAGAAGTAAAGGTCAATTGCTGTGTACTAAATTATATACTGTATATTTGTAGTTAAAATGTTACTTATATTATAAGCCCAAGAATTTTATATCAAAATAACTCTTACAAATTCCCTTTCTTCTAGGGACCTCATACATGTATTTCTCAAATGATGACTTAAACAATTACATAATGATCCTATAGTTAGCTGAATCCTTGAGAGTACGGTGAAAACGTATGGAATATCAGACAAAAAGAAATTAAGGAAAATAATAATAGACAGTAAATAAATAAATAAAGTTATATGAAAAATAAAAAAACAGAAAAAAATGCGAAAAATAAAAAAATAAAAAAACGACTTTCTGGAGAATAAAAAATGAAAAAACATTTGTACAACTATGGTTTTAGTTTCGTTTTTTTGTCAGATCATTTTAGTTTAGCTTTGGTTAACAATTTCTTTCTATTTCTGTCTCTGTGAACCTAATTCCTTTCATTCTTGTTTTAATTTCATTCACGACAATATTACTGTTAATCTCTAGCACAAATTCTGCATAAGCCAATGATGACTTTGAATTAGGCCTTAGCTTAATGACATCTTAAATATAAATAACTAGACAGAACTTTCTAGGTTGAGCTCAGCGATCTCTTACAATGATCACCCGACGGGAAGTGATTCTGTTAAGGTCTGAAACTCTGAATTCTTGGAGTCATGGACGCATCACATACAAAAATTTGCAGTCCACACAATGAATAAGAGTCACTGGATGCCACACCTATCCATTTTTGGAGTCCCATCAGGTAGAGTAAGTCTGAATGTAAAAATTCATTCCGAACTTCTTATGTAGGTGACTATATATTACTTGTGATAAATGCAAAATTCGTATGTTTGACTCCTTCCTTGTTTCAACTCATACATTTGTGACACCCTTCCCCCAATGCGCACGTACAAATTAGCTAGCTCTCACCCGTTTAGCAAAAGCTAATTTAGCTAAAGTCTTCTATAAAGCATTCATTTCACCATTGGCTATTTTTTCGAATTCTGTAGTCGTGATACCAAAACAAAAATAATTCATTCATTCATTATTAGCATTTATATAGCGCCCCTTCAAGAAACTACTCAGAGGCGCTCCCAGCCCAGCCACGGCAAAAGAAAAAAGATTTAAGGGACTTAAGGAATAAGGATTGACTGGTCAGGTGAAGGAGATGGAGGTTAGGGGGGAGGTCATTCCAGATTGACGGCCCCACAACCGAGAAGGCTCGGTGCTGTCTGGTAGCTAAGCGAGCCCGTGGAACAAGCAGTTGTCCCTTCGCAGCAGAGCGAAGGGCCCGACGCGCTTCAATGTCAGAGACTGGACGACAGAGAAGTCGCAGGTAGGATGGAGCACAACCAAGGATACAGCGAGAAACCAGGGCTGCAATTCGATAATGTATGCGTTGGGCTATTGGCAACCAATGCAGCACATCACGCAAGTAGGTAGAAACAGAGGAAAATTTAGGGATTCGTCCAATGAGCCGGGCAGCAGAGCGCAGAACCCGATCTAACCGTCCCAGAACCCCAAGGGGGAGGCCAACAAGGATTGAGCAACAATGGTCAATTCGACTGGTTATGAAGGCATGAACAAGAACTACCAGCGCATCATGAGAGAGAGAGCGTGCAATCACTCGAAGTTGACGAAGCTGGTAGTAACAGCTTCGAGCAACAAGATTGACATGCTGGCTGAGACTGAGTTCACAGTCGAGGGTAACACCCAGGTCACGAACCGTGGAAGAGAAACTAATGTCGGGGAAGAGTTGAGCTAGCAGAGGCAGATCGATATTCTCAAGTTGCCGACGGCCACCCAGCCAAATGAATTGAGTCTTACTGGGATTTAGGAGAAGCCGATTTGACGCCATCCAAGAGGAAAGGACGTCTACAGTCAGACACATTAGGCGCACAGTGCTAACTGAATCCAATGGGTTAGAATGTATGTAAGCTTGAGTGTCATCAGCAAAGATTTGGTGGAGGAGACCCCGGGACTCAAGTAGAGGACAAAGATCAGCCGTGTAGAGAAGGTATAATAAGGGGCCAAGTACGGAGCCCTGAGGAACACCAAGAGGAGCTGGAACCCAAAGGGACCTAGAGGATCCAACAACCACACAGTTTGAACGGTCAGAGAGGAAGGAACGCAACCATTCTAGAGGCTGTCCAACCAGCCCAAAGGATGTAGAAAGACGCTGCAGGAGGATGGAGTGGTCCACATAATCAAATGCAGAAGAAACATCAAAAAGAGCCAAGAGCGTAACCTGACCAAGGTCCATAGCGGAGTACAGGTCAGAAAGAAGTCGGAGCAAAAGGGTCTCTGTGGAGTGGTGCCTCCGGAAGCCAGACTGCTGCGAAGGGATCAGTTCATTAACATCTGGTAGCAATCAACTGGTTAGCAACAATGCGCTCTAGAAGTTTAGAGAGAAAAGTTACATTTGCGATTGGACGATAGTTAACAGGATCGCTAACATCTAAACCATCTCGCTTCAAAACAGGCAGAAGAATTGATCGTTTCTGTGAGGCAGGTAAACATGCCTCACTGATAGATCGGTTGCATAGGATCGTGAGGAAAGGCAGGAAATCATCAATGAGTTCCTGAACAAGGAATGTAGGTGCAGGATCTAGCTCGCACGTCTTAGGAGCTGAGGCAAGAATTAAGCGTCGCAGCTCAACGCTTGATATTTCGTGTAGAACCGGAAGTCGGCATTCCGTTGTAGAGAACGCAGGTGGAGAGGAATCGGCAGTAGCATTCCGAACTGATGCGATCTTTTCCCAGAATCGTTCTAGGAATGCATCTGCGGTGAACAGCGATGGTGATTCAGACTTTCGACTGGTCTTTTGACGGCCAAGGAGGCCATCAAAAGTAGTCCAAAGCTTTTTCGGATCCTTTGACTGACGAGCGATTAATTCATGAAGTCGTAAATTATAATCAGCTTCTCCAAATGTAAATTTGCATGAAATAGGCTTAAATTGTGGATGCATCAAAGGTCAAATATATTTATAGCCTTAGAAGCCAACATTCAATAGAAGTTCAATTTTTTTTAATTTTGAGAACAAAGTAACAACCATTTAGAAGCACAAGCCGTTGTTCAAACATAATCGGATTGCATCATATCACATTAATATTGACTGGAGAGTGGAGAGGTCATCTGATTGAATGAATATATAGGCCTACAGCCTGATCAAGAGAGCTAAACTGTGATTGTTGCTTACAAGGACATCATTTAAAAATAATAAAGAACATTTTTGGACTCTATAACCAACTTCCCGATGACAACATAACTTTTCAAGAGAAAATATTTTAGCATTTTTTCTGTTAGTTTCATGATTTTAAGATCCATCCGACGACGGCAAAATTTTACTTTTGAAGCCAGGAACTCTATCCCATGTTATTGAGCTATTGATGCCACATCAACTGTCTATTTTAACATCAACAACGTAACGGACGGATGCCAGCCCATGGCTGCCGCAACTTTATTTCATTATTATTACTATTAGCTTTATTATTACTTCTGTGTTTTATTTTACAACTCTGACTTGCAACTTGGTGCGTTCTGTCACCCTGATTGTCTTGCTTTGAAATTAAACGAATATACTACTACTACAGGCCTATGCGTCACTCACTAACAAATAAATGAAATAATCTTAAATATACTAGGTCATTGCATATAATTATTAGTCACCACTAACCAGTCACTGTATGTTTATAGGTCAGTGTAAGCAAATATGCAATACACAAACTGAGACAGTGACACATGTACAGACCCCCATGTTATTAGTGTCCCATGGATGCATCGTTAATTTATTTATGCGTCCATTCGCAGTTTGAATGCGTCCATGGATGCAGCACCTTTATTTTTGTGCGTCCAGCATCAATATTTTGGCATCCCTGACAAACGGAATCACTGCCAACGGCTTCCGGACAATCGGTGAGCTCAACAAGCTCGGGCACCCGGCCACATTTTTTACAATTTTGACAGCCCTATTCTTATCTAGAGAAATTTCCAGCACTGAGCATAACTAACACTGGACAACACACAAAACGCCTTTTAGATGAAAATAGCAAAATATCATTTTAGATGAAAATCTTAACTAATTTTGAGGTGCTGAACATGAGTATGATAGTAAAATTTGTAGATTGGCTGTCGTTTAGGAGATAGAGAGATGGTTACGTACAAAACTATAAATGTTTCAGTACGCATTGAGTCGGCCTACATATGTGGGTAATGACCATTAATTTTTTCAACGCTGTCTTTCAAACTACATACTGCAACACAATAATGTGTCGTAATGCATTAACCTGCCATGCAACCCCTCCCCCGTGTGCAAGAAAATTGCCAAAGTAGTTAAAAGACGAGAAAATTGGCCGATGACCTTTGCTGTTACAATGGTTTGGAGAGAACCAAGCAATCATGCAAATGACAACTATTCTGCATGGTTCAACCTACTTCTGCATTTATGACAAGGAAATGGAAGTGGTCACTAGCGTACCCGAATATACCATTTGCAATCCGACCCACTCCACATGGCGAAGGACTTCCCGTTCCGGATCCATTGAAAGAATTTTTCATTGATTCAGACAAAGAGGAGGGAAGCGAATCGACTTCGGGTTCTCTGCAGCCTTCGACGTCTAGGCATGATCTTTATGTCTGCCAGGGTGCATCATCTACACCACACATTCTCACTCAAGGTGAACGGAATGATCTTGCTCACGACCTGGATCTATCCAAGGCCAAGGCGGAGTTACTTGGATCAAGGTTTAAAAGAATGGAATCTTGTCCAAGAAAATGCCCGAGTGACATTGTTTCACACTCGTCATGGGTAGTTTGAGGAAAATTTCATCAAGGAAGATGATCCTGTCTTCTGCTCCAATGTAGATTTTCTGATGAATGCCCTTGGAATCAAACACGACCTCAAGAATGGCGACTACTAATAGACTCCATGAAATTGAGTCTCAATGCGGAGCGGCTGCATATTGGAAACCAGCTTTTATCCATTCTGGTCCGACACGCTCTCCACATGAAGGAAACCTACGAAACCTAAAATACCTGTTGAATTCTGTTCAATACAGCAGGTATGGATGACATCTCTACTAGTGTGACTTGAAAGTATATTGGCTCTCTTGACGAGTCCGCAGCTTGGATATACAAAATACTACTGTTTTCATTTCGTCTGACCTGTGTTAACTAGCTTCCACTGAAAAGTCAGGGCAGAAAACTACAAGGATTTGGTTGCGGACATGTTGTCTATGACCCTATGTATCACAAATTTGGCTGCAAAAAGATCCAATTCTCCATTCCCACTTGAATTTTTGCCCCGACAACTGTGGCATGGATATAGTGATGAGGACGGTGAACGTTTTCAGGAAGACATTGCAGACATGGAAACCGATATCAGGGAAACTTCTATGTTAACTGACTATAGGCCTACTATGTGGTGCACGGTGGTGTAGTGGTATGTTCATTGCCTTGGAGCCGGAAGGTTATGGGTTTGAATCCACCTCAGGCCGCCACCTACGGACCCTGAGCACTGTGAGCAGTCCTTTACTCGCAATTGCTCATGCGCTTCATGAAACTCCTATTCAGTGTCCGTGCTGTAGTCGGGAGCGCTTCGGACTTGAAGAGGCGGTTTAGCAAGTGCTCTTACATACACAGGCCTACTTGCATGCTCACCAGACATAATACTGAGCAGTTATAAAGAGACAGTGGAATGTAGAAGCGAACATTTACCGGTACAAAGGTCATATGCATGCATTGTTCTATTTATAGAAACTCTTGATGATTTCAGAGAAACTGGAGCCAATTCTTTGATTTCATTGTCATATTCGAGTTCAGCATGTGCACTAAAATCTGCAGGAAATGGCAAATTTCGTGTAAGAGGCAAAACTTTCATGAAAATTTGTTGTCCAGTGTAATTGTATGAAAGTAAGTGCCGTTAAGAGCCACCTTCTCTACTCACCCCTTTATGAGTGGGGTAAAGTGACAATAATTTATACCTGTGCTATTCAACTGCGTTGCCACCAGAATTTGTAACAAAGCATATACTTGAATTTTCTATAGCCTGCATTCGTAATTTCATTATATCGTTCTCATTCTACATCAATTCTCTTTCGTTTTTTATTTAGTTTTAGTTCACTAGTTCCTTCTAATTCTTGTTCTTGCTTTTGAACAGTGAATGACAACTCAATCTTTTCTTTCCTGTTTTAGTTTCATTCCTGAAAATAACACTGGGTTACATCGTCGATGGAAGTTTCATGATCGCTTTGGGACCTTGTATAATATAAAAATCGATCTCGAGATGCGGCCGAAATTTGTTCTGGACAGGAAAAGTATCGGCTTTCGAGGATTCTGGCCGCACTCTACTGGCCGGCCATGCTCGTACGCCAGTTAGCCAGTCACCGATTACTTACCAATTGCTTGCTAAGGTTCCAAAATCATTTATGTCAACCAATGTAATTTTCCACGATCAGCAGCTGCACGTGTTAAGGTTAATGGGACGAAAATCAATGAGTCCGTGTCCTCCACAGAATCTGATCTCTAAGACTAGAAAACAAGCGCCTACATTAATAATGAATCTGTTTGCATTGCACAGACGATACAATTCCCTGCAAGTCAAGAATTCTTAACGTCAAAAGTATAATGTTTTCAGCTGGTTCATTACTGATTTATAATGCTCGCGAGTCGCAAATGCTAAAGAAGTATAAAAAATATATATGCAAAAGAATATTATTTACTTGTACCAAGTACCAACGACCTATTATATACAAGACTGGCACCAATAATAATGGTCGTAATTCTATGATTCTTATATTATATTAGGTCGTAATCGGAATTAAGCGCCACACGAAAGCCAAACGCGGGCACCAGCTTATTCACGAGCACTGCATTGAATCAAAAGAGTCCGTACGTGGGTCGGGATTTGGAAAGTTCACGGAGGATCAGATGAGACAGGGTAAGAGTTCTTGAAGAAGTGCGACTTCAATTTCGAATGAAAAGATTCTTATATTATATTAGGTCGTAATCGTAATTAAGTGCCACACGTAAGCCAAACGCGGGCACCAGCTTATTCACGAGCACTGCGTTGAATCAAAAGAGTCGTTCGTGAAAGTATTCCAAAGGACTTCAATTTCGAATGAAAAGATTCTTATATTAGCCTATATTAGGTCGTAATCGTAATTAAGCGCCACACGAAAGCCAAACGCGGGCACCAGCTTATTCACGAGCACTGCGTTGGATCAAAAGAGTCGTTCGTGAAAGTAGGCCTATTCCAAAGGAGGTCCGGGTCGGGTTGCCATAGGATCAAAGGGAGCGGAACGGCTACTAAGGCGGGTGTGGTCTGGGTCCGTACGTGGGTCGGGATTTGGAAAGTTCACGGAGGATCAGATGAGACAGGGTAAGAGTTCTTGAAGAAGTTGGACTTCAATTTCGAATGAAAAGTCGGTGTTATGGGTATAGAAGCCTGAGAAAGGTTGTGGTGTAGGCCTATTATTAGGAATGATGGTTGAGGAACTGAAAAGGATCGGCCGGAATTCAGGAGGCAGATAGGCTATCGTTTGAAAGGCGTGACCCTGCTGTGTTGATAGGCTCGGTTGGGAAAACTTGAACGTGTCAACTGTTAGGCTCATCGACGTATATTGAGACTATGTCTTAAAACAGACAGAGGAAGTGGCGGCAAGTTGACGGAGGGTCACGATTATTGCTGCGCTATAAAATTACAATGCGTGGCAGGAAAACAGTCTAACAGAATGTGTACGAAATAATAAAACAAGCTCTTCCTTTCGGTGAATTAGCGTGCTAAGGTGCTTCGATTGCCGTTTTTTCTTGAAATTAAGTTTTCCTATCTACCTCCTAACACATTTCGCGGTCATAAAATAGGGTTTCTCTTGATTGCGCCCAATTTTTTGATTGCGCCCCTTGATATGCGCTCCTTTGATGGGATAGCCCTAATTCCCACTGGGAGTGTCTCTGTTTGGCACGCACTGTCAAAGGCGCCTTGTAAATTCATAGTTACACTGCAGTATAATATGCGTGTCTCTGTTTGGCGCGCACTGTCAGAGGCGCCTTGTAAATTCATAGTTAGGCCTACACTGCAGTATAATAATTTATAGGCCTAGTAAGGTCTACTTATTATTTATAAGTGTGCGTCTTAAAGAAAATATGCGCAATTAGGGGAACTAGGTGCGGGATGGACCCTTAGGGGGGTCCCGTAGCTCAGTGGAGAGAGCGCTGGCCGTTAAACTGAGTCATCCGCGCAACCCGGGTTCAAGCCTCACACGGGGCAAAAATTTATTTGAATTTTCTGTTAGCTGCCATTGGCGCTTTGCTGTTGTGTTGCTTGACTCGGGTTCTGCTAAAAATAAAAGATAGCCCCTCCCACTCCTGGCTTGGCCGAATCAGGAGTGATCCAGTACTTAGGTCATTAGTGTTAAGTTACCGAACCTGTTGTAGCCGAACTGCGTGTCGTGCGAAGCAGGCCGTATTTCGTATAACTTGTAGGCCTACTTGTAATCGTTCTGCGGTTTGTCAGATTGAATGTCAATAAACGAAGATTATTATTAGGACATGATGGATCCCGTCAATATAAGGTATATATTATGATGTCGCCACCTACCGAATAAACTTTAATTATTGTAATACTGTTGGCGCTTTGGTAATATGACCAAAATAAACGACCGAAACATGTTTTCGTTTTTTATGATGAAAAGTTGATTTTCGACCTGTGCTATCCTATTTTCAAGAAACAGTTATTTGCTAAATTGCACATTGTCACAGGATTTTGATCCAAGTATATTTGGTTAAAGAAATGTTTGCAAAGATAAAGAAAATAACGAAGACAGCGGGTCCTAGAATGGGCTCACTCAAAACGAAAGATGGGAAGATAATAGGAGATGAGGAGGAGATGACAGAAAGGTGGAGAGAGTATACGGAAGAGCTGTACAAGGAGGATGAACGTGTCAAGAAGGAAAACATCAAAATAGACGAATTTGAAAACGAACCAGAGATATTGGAAGCAGAGGTGGAATGGGCGTTAAGACAGCTCAAGGACAATAAAGCGCCAGGACACGACGGAATACCTATAGAACTGGTAAAGGCGGGAGATGAAGCAGTGGTGAAGACTATCACAAAACTATGCAATCAAATCTGGAGAACGGGGAGGGGCCGGAGGACTGGAAAAGGTAAGTGTTCATACCAATATTCTAGAAAGGTGACGCGAGGGAGTGTGGAAATTATCGAACGATAGCGATTATATCGCACACTGGCAAAATACTCCTCAAAGTAATCCATAAAAGAATGGAGAACACAATCGAAAGGGAATTGCCAGCCAATCAAGCGGGATTCAGGATGGCGCGAGGAACGCGCGACCACATCGCCAATATAAGATGGATTATAATAATATTTTCTTTTTAATAACTCAATCTGACACACCGCAGAACGATCACAAGTACATGTTATACGAAATACGGCCCACTGTAGCACGACGCGCAGATCGGCTTTACAGCAGTGGGTTCGGTAACTTAACTAATGGCCTAAGTACTGGATCACTTCTGGTCGGCCAAGCCAGAAGTGGGAGGGGCTATCTTTATTTTTAGCAGAACCCGAGTCAAGCAACACATCAGCAAAGCGCCAGCGGCAGCTAACAGAAAATTCAAATAAATTTTTGCCCTGAGCGAGGCTTGAACCCGGGTCCGCGCGGCTGACTCTCAGTTTAACGACCAGCGCTCTCACCACTGAGCTACGGGACCCCCCCCCCCAATTATGGGGAGACAGAGGGAGTACGGGCAGGAGGTACATCTGTTTTATAGACTATAGTAAGGCGTTCGATTGCATAGACCATACACTACTGTGTAAGACGTTGATGGAGATTTGAATTCGATCCTAAGCATCTGGTAAAACTACTGCAAGGCCTTTATGTGGATCAAGAGAGGAGGAGCTTCTGGAGAGAATGTAAATGAGACTGCTGCGATGGATACTTGGGATCTCTTTGAAAGACAAGCAGATAAATGAGAACATGTATACGAAGGAAAGTATAGGAGCGACAAGACACAAGAGGCCAGACTGAGATGGCATGGTCATACATGTGGAGCGAGCGGAGGATACCAGCATCAAAAGAATAAAGAAGGCGGATACAGGGACAGCGCAGCCGGGGACGGCAGAAAAAGATATGGACGCACATGATCCAGCAGGACCTGAAACATCGCAAGCTGAGACCGGACGACGCTGGTCAAAGAACAATGTGGAGACGGCCGGGTCTGAGAGGATCGAGTGGGCGAGTGGCTGACCCTTCGATCCCCAGCGAGGAACTAATTCAAGTCCTCCGAAGGAAAAGAGGAACCCTAGCTAGACCTGTTATTTATTCGTAAAATTGGTCGGAGTTGATGGCCAGTGGCAGTTCTAGGATTTTTGGACTGGGGGGATGTTGGCTACAATTTTCTCAGCCCAAAGTTGCATAATTGTATTTGCTCAGTGCTCAGTGTGCTAACTCCCCTCCCACACACCTCTGACCGTTTCAGCAATTTATTGACATGAAAATTAGTATTATCTGGCTGACATTCCGGGGAACGGACATTAACCCCCGGACAACGCCCCCCCCACTCGGGTAGAACATAAATTGCGTAGAAGTGGTAATCATCAGAACGGCGGTGCTGAGTTCAAAATACATCTGTTGGTGGTAGCCTATACACTTAACACTTGTAAGTAAGATTGATGAAAAGAATTCTTGACAAATAGAAGTCTGATCGATACAAAAACATTTTTACTTAAATGGAAGCTGGATTGATGAAAATATTGTTGCTTAAATTGCAGCTGGATTGATCGAAAATAATTATTATTTAAATAGAAGTTGGATTGATAAAACAAATGTTTCTATTTAAATTTAACCTGGATTGGTGAGATGCATATCATTTATCAATTAAATACAGAAATATAGGTTATTTGCACAGGAAGTGGAGTTTCGTCCAGAGGTTAATGTCCTTAGCTAAATCGAGAGGGGTTCCGGGGGAGGTAATTTGCCCGGTAGGGTTTGTCCGGAGGGTTTTGTCCAGGAGGTTAATGTCTTACACCCGACATTTCATAGGCCCAAGTAGAATGCTTTTTATAAAGTACAAATGAATGAAAAGAATGAATTAATAAAGAAACATTTTATCACACAAAACAAATTGTACAGCATTAAGTCAACCACAATGCAACAGACACCGATAAAGTAAGACTCGTTCGGTACTCGGTAGTAAAGTAGGCCTATCTTAATTATTCTATCCTTGAGGATTATAATTAACACATCGAGGACAAACCTATTATATTCAACCTTTGTATAAATCAATATTGCGGCGGACCCGGGGGTTCGAACTTGACACCAGGATGACCTTGCCCCGGACCGTTCACTTTAGTGGTAAGGCAGGGTTCGGCTCTTAATGGTCTATCAGGAGACTTGAAGATAATGAACAACTTTATTCAGAAATAAACTGAAACAATCCTTCAGGAAAGTTCAATCGCAATATTTCACCCCACCCTGACCCCCATGGTGGCAGAGATTCGCGAAGCTCTGCACTGGGTGTCCCATGCCGAGACGGACACAGTAGTGAAGGTTTGTAGTGAAAAGCTCAAAAACTATTTAAATGCATCCCGGACAAACATACAGACAAACAGACAGAGACACGCGTTACAGAATCTTCTTATAGGCCTATATGTTTCAGTAAGTCTGTGTGTTTGTTTGTTTGATTGTTTGTGTGTTAGCTATGCACGGCCACAGTTTTGAAGCAATCGACCCCTATCCTTTGTAGGGGGGGGGGGGGGTCGGGGTCGACCCGACACTGGTCATTGGGGAGTCGGTGAATCTTGCCACCATGAGGACCAGGGTGAGGGGGGCAAAAACCCTCATTTTCCCTGCTGGCCGTTTCCCTCACAGGCTTATGACAGCAGTCACAGCACTTTTCTTTCGGGTCCCATACGCATAAAAGCAGCGGTTGATCCAGTTTTAGAGGTGTTTAAGGCCAGCGCTTTTGCCAGTCCGGATTTCACGGGTCGTGTATCGGTCGAGGTCGGAGTGTGGTGGGGTGTGGGTGTGGTGGGGTCAAGGAGGAAGGGAGGATAGGAGGGACGGAGGGTGGGAGGGAGGATGGAAGAAAGAGTGGGAGGGAGGGAGGGTGAGAGGGAGTGGTGGGATGGAGGGAAGGAGGGTGGGAGGGTGAGAGGTAGGGGAGGGTTGGAGGGAGAGTGGGAGGGTTTGAAGGTGAGAGAGAGAGGGAGGTGGGAGAAGGGTAGGAAGGAGGGTGGGAGGGTCAGTGGGAGGGATGGAAGGAGGGTGGGAGGGATGGTGGGATGGAGGGAGAGTCGGAGAGAGGAATTGGCAGGGAACGACCCGAATCCTAAATTCCCGGGCAACGCCGGGTACCCCAGCTAGTTATTTATATAGATGTAAATGTAGAGATACGTGGAAATGATGACAGTTTCTGTTGTCATCCCGTGCAAGTCAAAGCGTTGATTGACTCTGTTGCTGAGATTCCAGTAATCAACGAGGAATTATTGAAAGCAGCGATAGTAGAAGAAATTGACAGAGTACGTTTGCAATGGGTGTCTGGAGAACCCATTCCAGCAAAGTTAGTGAAGATAGAAGTGCGGATGAGTTGTCATAACGTAGGGGAGATTTGAAGGACAGAAAAGTAAATATTGCGCCATATTTAACTTTGATATGTATCAGCATTCCCGCAGTTTTGTGTAAAGGTAAAAAAGAAAAGTTCTAGCTACATCCAGAGACAATCGCAGAACTGAAAGAGATTCTACCAGTGAGTGAAAGTGCTAAGCCTTTACAACTTTGTCGGAATATCAACCTACAGCAAGCGTTGAATGTGCATCCACTCATACATTCACTGCATATTCTCTTGTTTGCAACCAAGGTGCTTGGTGTGATGTTTTTAGTGAAACCTTAGCTTCTCCGATCATCAGGTCACCTTTTTATCGCCCTTGCTTCATGCACGCACGCGGGTGACCTTCGCAGAATCGGCCTCATACTCGACTTCAAAACTGCATGGAGGATTGTAGGCCTAATCGCTATACCTATATGGTAGACGCCAAATTTCAATAGGTCTGCTCTCTTCCTGAGCATAGACATAATTTAAGACATCACCCAAATAAGCTGCCACAAAGCTATTCACTTTGAGTTACTATGATGGTTGTGTCTTACCTTTTTACCACTAACATCAGGGCTTAAAGTGTGCCTCGACGGTCATGGACACTTGGACAGCGTCCATGCACTTATTTTAACATCTGAACGCCATCCTGCCACTTATTGACCAGCACAGCCTGGAAAATTAAGGTAAGGGGCGTCCAGGCACTTCTTTTGGAAAGGTAATGGGCGTCCAGGCACTTAATTATTTTTTCACACTTTAGGCACTGACTATAGCATCTCGTTGCTTCTGTGGAGGCACCTGATTGGCCAGCGGGGCCACGCCTCTGGCGTCGACGGATGGCGGGGACACTGGGCGACCCGTTGGCAGTGCCTCCACTCTTCTAGCGCATCACTCGTGCACGGACCTGGAGGAAGAATACATACCTTGAAAGCAGACACGATTGTATCTCTATATTGATAGGCCTACAATAGATAGTGCAGCATACTATTATATGGTGTCAGAGCCATTTGAACCACTGCCATGAGCTACGCGCCTCATCTCCGTCCACCGGAGCCGTTGAAGACGTCTGGCGGCGACGTTGCCGATAACTGGAGACGTTTTAGAGAACAATGGGAAAACTATGTTGTTGCTGCCGAGTTAGTCGAGGCCAGCCCTCAGAAACAAGCTGCCGTTTTTCTCACGTGTCTGGGCGGCGAGGCATACGATACGTACCGGAACCTCGCTCTGACCGCCGACGATAAGAAAGACGTTGCGAAGCTAATTGACGCTTTTGAAACGTTCTGTGTTGGTTCCGTTAACGTAACCTACGAGAGATATGTCTTCTATCAGCGGGTACAAGAAACGAACGAGAGATTTGACACTTTCCTCGGGGACATTCGCCGAATGGCGAAATCGTGCCAGTTCGAGGCGGTGGAAGAGTCCATGATACGTGATCGAGTCGTCGTTGGGATTAAGGATGATGCTACCAGGCACAAATTGCTCCAGATCCGCGACCTCACATTGGCGAAATCCATCGACATATGCAAGGCCAGTGAATCAGCCGCACAGCAGCTGCGCTCCATGGCGGCGCAGGACCAAGTGCAGGCGTTACACCGGGCACCCGCGATGCGACCACGCCAATCCCGACCACTTCCGGAGGCGCCTAACGACCAGTACAGCCGCTGCAAATATTGCGGCCGAAGGCACGAACCCCGTCGGGAAAGCTGCCCAGCATATCGTCAACGGTGCCGGAAGTGTTCGAAATTATCCCATTTTGAGGCCGTCTGTCAGTCAGCGCCGACTAGAAAGCAGCAGAGCCGACCGGAAGTGCACGAACTTGAAGAGGAATCAGACGGAGAACTCCTCACGCTGAATGCTTCCAGCAGCGACCGCTGGCACGTGCGACTGACGGTCGCCGACCGCCCAATCCGCTTCCTGTTAGATTCCGGAGCATCCGTGAACCTCTTGCCGTCGACCATCGTCCGCGACATGAACCAGAAGCAGAACATCCGCCAGGCGACCGCAACGCTCCGAATGTTCGACAAGACGGCGCTAAAAACCCTCGGAGTTATAACACTTCCGGTTGAGCACCCGCAAAAGCAGCAAATACACCACCTCGATTTCTACGTCACGGCCCAGCACGAGCAGCCGATCCTCGGTCTCTCAGCGTGCAAAGCACTTCGCCTCCTCCACGTGGACGCAGAAAACCTTTGCACGGTGCACGCGCGCGACAACTCCCATGCAACCCTGACCGAAGACAACGTTGCGGCCGAATACGCAGATTTGTTCGACGGAACCGTAGGCCTACTGGAGGGCGATGTCCACCTCCAGCTCAACGAGGACGTGCCGCCAGTCCAGTTGCCCCTCCGCCGACTCCCGTTGGGCGTCCGCGACCAGGTGGAAGCGGAACTTAAACGGTTAGTAGAAACTGACGTCATCGCACCCGTGAGCGAATATAGTCCCTGGGTTTCAGCGCTACTCGTCGTCGTGAAGCCCGACGCCCGAATCCGCGTATGCATTGATCCAAAGCCTTTGAACCAAGCTCTGTTGCGACAACAATACTATATGCCCACAATCGACGATATACTTCCTCAATTAGCGGGAGCGAAAGTGTTCAGCACGGTCGACGCGAAGGACGGATTTTGGCATTTGCGCCTGGACGACTCCTCATCCCGACTCACGACGTTCGAAACTCCCTTCGGCAGGTACAGATGGCTACGTTTGCCGTTCGGATTAAAGCCCAGTCCAGAAATTTTTCAAAGCAGGATACATGCAGCCCTCGTTGGCCTACGGGGGGTTGCCTGCATAGCCGACGATATCCTAATTTATGGATCGGGCGAAAACGAGGACATAGCTCGCGCTGACCACGACAAAAACCTGCACGCATTGCTGCAACGCTGCAGAGACAAAGGCATCAAGTTAAATAGAAAAAAACTGCGCCTATATCGCGAGTCAACCCTCTACTGCGGGCATAATCTGACAAGAACAGGACTAAAACCGGACGAACGGAAGCTGCAGGCCATCTATGCAATGCCACCACCACGTGACCGCGAGGGCGTACTGCGACTACTTGGCATGGCCACCTACCTAGCAAAGTTTTGCCCACACTTCAGCGAAACAACGGCGCCCATTCGGGCCCTACTCAAGAGCGACAGTGAGTTCTGTTGGCGACCAGAACACCACGGCAAAGCGTTTTATAAGCTGAAAGCAATGCTTGTACACGCGCCAGTGCTAGCCTACTTCGACACGAGCAAAGAGATTGTCGTTCAATGCGACGCGAGCCAAGCCGGTGTGGGCGCCATTTTATTACAAAATGGCCGACCGGTAGAATATGCGTCACGTGCATTAACAGAGACCGAGCAAAATTATGCCCAAATTGAGAAGGAGCAACTAGCTATAATATTTGCAATGGAACGCTTTCACACATACGTGTACACAAGGCAAATAACGATTCAGACAGACCATCGGCCCTTGTTAGCAATCGCCAAGAAGCCACTATCGTCAGCCCCGAAGCGCCTACAGCGCATGTTATTACGACTACAGCGTTACAATTACACTCTCGTATACGTACCAGGGACCGACCTCATTCTGGCAGACGCATTATCTCGTGCGTACCCCCCTCTGGCGCCGGGCGAGGCGACCCCCGAATTTCCGGCGGAAATAGCAGCATTGACAGACAAACAGCAGATGTTAGACCTGACACTCGTAGCCTCACAGAAGACCATCACCGCCCTCACCGCGGCCGCCGCGGTTGACGAAGATTACCAGCTGTTGATACGACAGATCAACGTTGGATGGCCACCCTCCCCAAATCACCTCCCCGCCTCCGTCAAGCTATTCGCCAGCTACTCCGACGAACTCGCTATCAGTGGAGGTCTCGTGTTCAAAGGAAATCGAGTGGTCATACCCCACCCAGCTAGAGCAGACATCCTAAGCCGTCTCCATGCCAGCCACATTGGTGTTAATGGATGTATCCGTCGCGCCCAAGAGTCGGTTTTCTATCCAGGGATAACCGCAGACATCAAAGCCCTGGTGGCCAGATGTGACATCTGCGCCAGGTTCAAATCCGAGACGCAGAAGGAGCCATTAAACTCCCACCCCGCGCCGAGTCGACCATGGGAGAAGGTGGGAGTGGATCTCTTCTACCACCGCGGTAACGACTACCTCCTCACCGTTGATTACCTCTCGGGTTACTTCGAACTTGACCGGGTCCCATCAAAGCGAATCAAAGACATCATTTATGCGCTGAAACAACACTTCGCACGTCATGGGGTCCCGGACGAAATTTTCTCAGACAACTCCCCCTTTGGGTCAGAGGAATTTAGAGCATTTGCTGACAAATGGGAAATCAAGACGCTGACGTCCTCCCCGCGATATCCACAAAGCAACGGAAAGGCGGAGTCAGCTGTCAAAATGGCGAAACGACTTATGACGAAGGCTAGCGAATCAGGGAGAGACCCGTTTCTCGCTTTACTCGACTGGCGAAACACCCCGAGCCAATCAGGGCTCACCCCAACACAAATCATGTTCGGGAGGAGAACGAGAACCCTGCTGCCGGCAGCCACAGCACTGCTGACTCCGCCCACAGCCTCCGCGGCGCACACTGCCTTGGAGGCCGCGAAGAAAAAGCAGGCGTCCTACTACAACAGAGGGGCAAAGACTCGCCCACCCTTCCACGTCGGCCAAACAGTGAGAGCCCGATACGACGAAGGGGATTGGAGGAAGGCAGAAGTGCAAAGAATACTCCCACACCGCTCGTGCATGCTTAGGTGGGAAGGAGGGACTACACTCCGACGAACTTCAAGACACATACAGCGCACGTCGGAACAGCCAATCACAATCAAGACCGAAGTGGACGAGGATGATAACACCACAACCAACACCGCCCTCCACACCCCTCTCCAGCCCAGCAGCCCGGCCGTCGATCCGACCCAGAGCCCGAGAAGCGACACGGCCCAGGACCCAGGACCTAGGGCCCAGGGCCTAGCGGACAAGACCCAGGCAGGATACCGAACAAGAGCTGGACGTCTCACACAAAAGCCAACCAGATATCGCGATATTAACTTTAGAGAGTAGATATTTGACACTGGAATGCTACAAACATTCCTAGGTAGTTTAGTACCGTAGTTTAGTACCGTAGTCATAAGTTCATTACTTCGTAGCAAGAACAATGTAGTATGTAGGTTTTCTATAGATCTGTTCCGTAAAAGGAAAGATGTGGAGGCACCTGATTGGCCAGCGGGGCCACGCCTCTGGCGTCGACGGATGGCGGGGACACTGGGCGACCCGTTGGCAGTGCCTCCACTCTTCTAGCGCATCACTCGTGCACGGACCTGGAGGAAGAATACATACCTTGAAAGCAGACACGATTGTATCTCTATATTGATAGGCCTACAATAGATAGTGCAGCATACTATTATAGCTTCACACAATTAGATCTACAAAAAGTAACTGCACAGAATCTCATTTTCAACTGCACAAATTTCGTTCCGAACTACACATTTTGTGTCCAGCCGCACGTTACAATAAGCCTTGACTGAATCTAGTAGCTGACTGCTTATCTAGACTGTAGTGAAGATATTTATGATGCTATATATTAAGGATTGCTTGCATTGTTTAAGTAAGGTAGGCCTACGCTCGCTAATTTTTAAAGATGATTAGCTCTCTTTAAAAGAAAGGAAAGAGGTAAGATAAACTGATTTTGTATTGCATTTGTACATTGTATAACGATCAGAGTGTGCGACGAGAGTCGTCGCAGACATTGTGTATGCTTAGTGCACCTGTTAAGTTAAGGCGGGAAAGCGCCGCCGACCGCTAGGTGTACCTGAGGGAGAGAGAGACAGACAGACAGACAGACAGGCAGACAGACAGACAGACAGAGACAGAGAGAGGGACGGAGCGATTGCAGGTGGGATGTAGCTATATAGGATGGGGATGTGCCTTTGTAGGAGAGGCGAATCCTAGTTTGGATAGTCGTGTGTAGATTTAGGCCTGTTTTTTGGAGAGGGTAAAGGAAAGAGTTAAACAAGATGGCGATTTAGTCGCAACATTGAGTTTTTTATACACGTGAATTAGTCGTTGTCGGTGCATTTGTGTTTCTTTGCTACTGCTGGATATTGAAGAACAAAATACGAGAAACTTATTGTTGTTTTGCGTAACGAAGTTAAAGAACTGTAGATACTTATAACTAGCCATCAGCTACCACAGTAAAGTTCATTCATTCATTCATTTCATTTTATTGAACCCAAGAAACATTTTCCAATTAAAGCAGCATATCAATAGATAATTGTAATAACAGAACAAATAACACAGTAAATTTATATAGCATGCATAGGGAACAAATGGCACACCTAAAGGGACGGGTCCCGCTGGTAGGGGCCCAATTGATAATTATATAAGTAGCTGAGTAGGAAAAGGTAGGTATATGGACTGAAGGTAATAGCCAGGTATCAGTTATTTTTTGTTTTCCTTTCTATGTCTAATGTATGGGTACGAATAAGTGCTTTGAATTGTGGTAGACTGTGAGCTTTTTGGATGTCACTGGTCAAATTATTCCACGCTAGTGGTCCCTGGTACTGTATAGAAAATTTACGAGTGTTAGTTCTGTAACGCCCGCCCTAGCCGCTAGAGGACCAGGAGCTCTTGCAAGTGTTGCCTCGCTTACTTGCTTACTTTCGGTGCTTCCCTCTAGCGCTGCGGCGTACTGCCGTGGCAACAGGAATGCACGTACGGGAACCTCAGGTGTGGATGACAAGGAGGAACGTCTATGTTCCATAATTTCACGGTTACCAGGGCCTAAAGGACATATCTCAGCGGCTGTTTGTCGACGGGCGACAGCACCCTCTTTCCGGTACTCGTCTGGGTTCGTTCCCCCAGCGGCAGCTTTGGGCGAAAGGAAATCGAACTCCATGGGATCCAGTGGTGGGGGTCTCGACTTATTTGGCTGGCACTCTTCTCGCTGCTTTACCCATGCTGATAGCTGTGCAAAGGCTTGACTCGTCCTACGCTCTGATTCTTTTCGTTTCATTATTAGGTATTGTGACCTATCTGTCTGACGCTCTATAAATTCCTCAGTACCACTAACTGACCGCCCTCCTTCTGAATCATGCGATTCTTCCGGGGCGTCCCCGCTGGAAGGGGTGATACGTGACAGGGGACTTTCCCTATTCGAATCTAATTCCATTTCACTCATTGAATCACCTTCAATTTCGATTCGATGCACAACACTGTATTTATTCTTTAACTAGCACTTAAATAACAGGTAATTCACAATGTTCTACACAGATACAGTTCTCTCTACGATACCTGTCAGTTCAATACAATGTGACTGCAATGTATTACTAACAGGCGACAGTATTCGCAAATCGTCGCTACACAATTTGTATTATTCAACAACTAACAGTTCTATTTCTGCATCCAAATTGACTACACTCTATGTTTCCGTTTTCTTATCTAATTACAGGGAGTAATATAACGCTATTAAATAATTACAAGGAATGCAATCAATCCACAGCGGTATTTCATACTGATTTACTATAACTATAATGGTCTTTCCAATGCGCCGCTATTTCTGTTAAACATTTCAATGTATTCAGGTTTCGTAACACAAATTCCGATTTACCCTCGCTGTCTACATTAAATGCAATATTATCTAGGTTAGCATTTTACAACGGTTTTCACTTTCAATCGATTACGGATTCAGCACGTGTTACTCTAAAAAGTTTTACTTCCCTGTATTTCACGTCAGTTCACTCGTTCCAAAGATTTCCTTTCACCGGAGGCAACAATCGGTCTGTTTCTTCTTAATATTATTAATTTAGAGGAGTTTTCCCAGAACTTACAACGCTAAAAATTATATTTTAAGTCAAATTTCTACTCGACCTCTTGCCTCGTTCTCTACACAGATCCCACTCGATCCACGGCTTGTCGTCAACTGCCGCTCTCTGGCCCAGCAACCAATCACAGGCGGTTTCCTGCCACCGTTTCGGGTCACGCGCCGCATCTAGCCAATCGGCAGCACCCGCGCTTTTGCCACGTCAGCCAAAGGGTCACATGTGGGTCTGGCGCATTGTCTGTAACCTCAATATGGTGCACCCATGAATTAGTTATAGAAATTAGACGCAATATAAAAGAGTAAGTAAGATCTTGTAGCGTTTCCAAAAACGCTACAGTTCTATAGCATATTGACACATAAAGGCGCAGTTACTTCTAGTAGCAATAGCTGATAATAATAGGGTTTAAAAAATGACAAGAAGGCAGTAGGTAGCATGTTATTAGCATGCTTAAACATAAATTCACATGTTTGGATATATCATCTAATTTGGTCAATATTAAAGATCTTGAGATCATCAAAAAGTGGTTTGGTATGTGAGTTATAAGACGACTTAATAATAATGCGGATGGGTTTTTTGAAGAGATTTTAATGTTAATAGGTGTGTAGGGTAAGATGAGGACCAGATGAAATTACAATAGGATAGGTAAGGTTGAATTAGAGCATGATATAAGTTCTTTAGTATTAATGTAGGAAGTAAGTATAAGCCTATGAGATTCTTCTTAATATTCCAAGATTCTTCATAATTTTTTTGATAATTTATAGGTATGAACATTCCATTTTAAGTGTTGTTAACAAAGACCCCAAGAAACTGTAAAGTTAATTTAGGATAGGCTTAGGCAACGCAGAACTTTTGAAGAGACTGGAAAGGCGTGAGGGAATAAGCTCACATCTATATTTCACAAATTTCTCGGCCAGCGTTTCGATTCATTTTCGCAGGTAGCAACATTGAAGACTAAAATACCGGCAGCTTATGGTTACTTAATATCCTTCCCGCTGAGCTACAATGAGCAGGAACCCATCATAATATTATTCTGCAATCGAAAAAGCAAATTTAGCGGCAAATTATTCTTTAATTATGACGATACTGAAGAGCAGCTCTGGATGCTGCGACCTATTGTCTGCTCTGACGTCGCTAATTAACGTGGCAACAGAATTATTCATAGACATCATGCTTGAGTTTAGTGTAACGTTAAATAAGTTTTCACGTCGTCTGAGAAATAGCTCTGGAGCAGCTGTGGATCTAACTAACTGGTTTTAGTAATGTCAGACAAGAAGCGGATAATCGGGAAAAAACGACGAAACCAAGAAGTCAATCATTCGAAGTCGAACAAAATCGGGCCGGAAAAAAGATTCTGCTTTGCCGTCAAGCAACCCATTAAAAAAATCGGAAATCTTCACCGTAAAAGAAATCTGCGCTGCTACAGCTCCAAAGAGTAAACTATTTCTGTCGGGCTGACCAGTCCTACAGTCGTAAATAAACTCATGCCACGACTGGAACAATCATCGATAGCACGAGGTAAAAACTTGTAGATAAAATTTACATGGGCATAACTGTAGTAGGCCCTATCGGGGAACAATTGGGAACCTAAGTGTCGTTTAGGCCAGGTTAGGCGCCGTCAACGTTGGCTAGGGTTAGAATAGGCGTCATGAAGGCCGGTAAGGGTCAGCCGGTCAGGTTAGGTGTCGTGATGGTTGGTTAAGGTCAGGTTTAGTGCCATTAGATACTATCCAAAGATAGACCTAGACCTACTGTATAAAATTATGTATGGGCAAATGCCGTTCCCTGATGCTACAGTTATGCCCATGACCGACCTTCACGACGCCTGTTCTAACCCTAATCGACACTAGCGACGCTTAACCTGGCCTATAAACAGGGCTTAAAGTGTGGATGGACGGTCATGGACGGCGTCCATGCACTTATTTTAAAATCTGAACGCCGTCCTGCCACTTATTTGCCAGAACAGCCTGGAAAGGTAAGGGGCGTCCAGGCACTTCTTTCGGAATGGTAAGGAGCGTCCAGGCCATGGGCGTCCGCAGGAATTTTTCTAGGGGGGGCGCAGACTTTTATAAATTGTCACAGGAGCTAAATAGGTTGTCGAAAGCAACCGATCACTCCGCCTTCATCGCTCGCTCCTTCTGCGCTGGCTCCCTGTCGATCAGCTGTCACGGAACCAAGCATGCGAAAAAATCATAGACATTCATTGTAAAAACTGTTATGATAGTCAAATTTTATATGACTGTAATCTGACCTTACTGTTGAAATAACAATTGCAATCGTCTGGGTTCAGTGGGTTCTTATATCCAACTGATTTAGCACTTCACGAATCCGCTTCTGCTGTCTGAAATTGTTTCTGAAGTACGATATACATGTGCAATGTGCATAGTTACACTCTTTAGGTCTATAGCCTATATATACAGAGACCTGATTAACGGTGGTCACCGGTTGTTGATCGAATGAATCCATGTTTCTACCCTCATATAAGTTCCATATTGAATTACCTTAATTTATATTGTAGGCCTACCCGCTGTAAGCCTATACTGGTATTTAGTTAAAAAAGTCTGACCGTCTACAGAACTTAACTTCAAGCGAAAACGAAACGCCCCTTAACAGTGTGTTCCGTTCCCAAATCCCAACAAATTGCCCTTCGCTTTGAATGAGCGGGAAGCTTTTGGACCCTTGTGTTGTGACCTCAATGATCAATCTGCCAGCAAGGTCGTAACTTTCCTCAGATAGAGGTGGTGACTATAATTATTCCTCTGCTCACTATATACTCATCCCTTCCCTAAGCTCCCTTCCTTCTCCGCTCGTATATATATATATATATATATATATATATATATATATATATGCCACCCTATCAAGTATCAACTTTGATGTTACCCGGTGTGTTTCCTCTTCTCTCCCTCCTCTCCCTTTCTTTCTCTGTCCCTTCTACCCCTTCCTCTCTGTCTCTGGCTGGCATCCTCGCTATCTCGATCTGTTATCCCCTCTCTGAAATCAACCAAGGCTGAGTCAACGCATCGTGTATAATAATAATAATGCACCTCTTCCTATAGTATAATATATATATATATTATATATATATAATATAGGCAGTATGTAGGACCCCCATGTATACTATATAAATGCAGTACCGTTAGTTCAGATGCTAGCGGGATATTTAAAGTGTCAAAACGCGTGTTGGCTGGCATCTAAGCTGATTCTTATATAGTCAGTGTCATATGTACTGTCGCTTCAGTCAGTGCCCATTAAGTTTGTTTATATAAACTACACTACTATATGTGACTACATTCGCGTTTCACCGGCTGGCTCTCGTAGTTCTAGTGATCGCCTATAACAACACAAGAGTCGCTGTTAGAGCGAATTAGGCGATACGACTGAATGGCATTTTGTCCTATCGCGTTAACAGTATGAATTTCCATATTACCACAAGAGAATCCTACAGGCTACATAGATACGTTATGCGTCAAAAGAAAAATAGGTACAACCGATAGAACCCACCGATAATCATGTTGAAAATCGCATTGTAAATTTGTAATAGTCCTAACCAAATAATCTAAAGTTATCTGAAAATATGCGGAAAATCCAGGGGGGCGCACTTGCGCCCCCTTGCGCCCCCCTGCGGACGCCCATGGTCCAGGCACTTGTTTTCCCACACTTTATCACTGCCTATAAACGACACTTAGGTCCCGGATTGTCCACCGATACAACAGTTATGCTTTTCTTTTGCTTCGTAAAGCGTATAGGCCTAATCGTGATCTTGAAAGTTTTAAAGTGATGCGTAAAGAGCGTCATATTGACGAGGTCGATCTGCTGAAAAGGGTTTTTCTAGAATCTAGAGATAGGCCACCATGCAAGCAGCGGTGGCAAAGCCAGGAATTCATGTTTTCTGCATCCCTAAACCCTTCCAATTCCCCTCCCTCCCACCCTTTTCTCCATCCTTCCCCTTCCTGCTTCTCCTTCTATCCCCTCTCTATACTCCTCTCATTCTCCCTTTCGCCTCACCTCTCCAATGTTTCCATTCCCTTATAGTAGGCCTACGACCCGTCGTAGGAGCATAGAGGGAATGGAATAGTTCTTTTCTTTCTTTCTTTGCACAACCTCCCACCTCTGCCGGCGAAGAAAAGTATCAGGTTCCGGATGAATCTGCTGCTGCTGCTAATGATGCTCCTGCTGCTGCTGCTGCTGCTGCTGACGATGATGCTGATGCTGGTGATGAATTATTCTCTGTCCGAAGGCTGGTCCGCTGGCTTTTTGCCCTGGGGTGAGCTGAGCGACGGGTACCCGGTCAATACCGCGCATACAATACCGCGATGTTAATTCACTACCGCGCACGATCGTTACCGCGCATCTGTTGATTCATTGATAGACACGTCGTGATATTAGCATGAAGGTATCCTTTTAAAAGTTTTAATCGCTGTTTGCTGTTAGTATAAGGTTGTTGGAGCAAATACAGAGTGACAAGCATAACAGTTGAACAGTCTACGGCGTACTATGAACGGACTTATTTCAAATGTTCTTAATAGCTAAATGCCTAAAAATTGACGTTGCAGAATTTCACTGCATGGATGGTATAATTTTAACGTATAAATCTGATTGAATAAAGGAGGTGCTCTTTTGAACATACCATCACATGTACAGTACCTATGATGACATTGCGACATGAGGTCAAGTTGCGCACGGTCGAAAAAAGCAGAGTACGAAGCTCACCAGGTCCGCTGTCGTAAAGAAGAAAATCTTCGCCAGCTGCTGTTTTCTTCTAAGTGTCGGGGAGTTCGGCATAATATAAACAGTCCAAATTTCGTTAGTTTGGTTTCAAACGTCGGCCTACTTTGATTGTTTCACACATTTTCTATAGAGTGATGTTCGCAACCAACTCAAACGATAAGTTGATAACATATATAAAATCAACAGATGCGCAGTAACGATCGTGCGCGGTAGTGAACATCGCGGTATTGTGTGCGCGATATTGTATGCTCAGGCCCGCGCGCAGCATTATGGTGGTTATGCTAAGGGTGTTGCAGCACCCCGGCCCGGTAGTTTTGAGGGTCCCGCGGGACTCCCGCGGAGGGCCAGATTAATTAATGTGGTGACACTGTTCCTGTTCAGAAAAACTGTGGGCCCAGCCCCACAGAATCACAGCAAATTGACACATGACATGCATTTCATTGTGACGACATACATTTGTTCTAAAAACACTATTATTACGTGACGCGTCCCAAACTTTATTGGACATGATGCTGCTGCATTATAATCAGCTTGCTCTGTGGAATTCGTATTGTGACGACTTCTCCATGTTTTGCAATTTTGCAATCACTAACTTCGCTGCTGCTAAGACAACTGCTCTATGATCACATTTTGATCTGCAGCACTTTTGTTATGTCATCAGATCGTGTAGGCCTATTATAGTGTGACGTTGTTAGAATAATGGCAAATAGGCATAGGCTGTGTACAGTGTATAATATTATGACGACCGCTCTTTGTTCTACAAACACTTGTTACGTCGTTATAGCTTTGCTCATAAACATTGTGCTAACTCGCTGTAATGACAGAACACTAAAGAAGGAGAGGAACATGTTGAAGATGTTAAGTCCTAAAAATAGTATTAGGAAAAGTCCCTGTAACAAATTAAGCTATCGTCGAGAGCAGCGATCGTTCCCACTCACTTTAAACCCTGCTCTGGGCCCGCTGTAATAAATATAGGCCTAGGCCTATAAAAATTATCATGCTATATGTGCGTGGTGTACCGGTACGTGGATTCTCACAAGGGGGCCATTGGAAGCCAACCACAGCACCCTGGGCCGCGATAACCATAATTAATGCGGCCCTGTTTGTTCTTTTTAGTGATTCTGTAAAGTTGGGGTCCCACAGTTTTACTGATGACAATTTCGGCAGACTTTACGCAGCCAGTAAATATCTGCATGAGTTGCTCCTCAATTGTAATTGTAATCGTAGGCCTAATCGTACATTTATATAGCCTAGCGCCAGGGGCGGATCCAGGGGGGCCAATCCGGCCATGGCCCCCCCATTTAGAAATTTCTTTATTTCTGACCAGCTATTTTGCTCGGAAAGTAGACGTGGCCCCCCCATGAGTGGTTCCGTATGACTTTGGCCCCCCTTCGAAAATTTCTGTATCCGCCCTTGCCTAGCGCCCCTTAAAGAGAACTCATCAGAGGCGCTCCCGACCTGACACCAAACCATAATAAAAGAGAATGGTTTTCAAATTTCAAACGCTTGCGGAAAAGGGGCAAATAAAGACAAAGAAGTTCACTACGGAGACTAATAGCTAGGTAACTTATTCCAGACAGACGGATCGACCGACCACAGCAAAGCTTCTGTGCAGCAACTGTGGAAGATCGAGCAAATAGATCGGGTTTCCTAATATACATGTATCTAATCCCAATACTCGCTAGCCTATTTTTGGCGGCGCTCGAGAAATCGCCTAGACTGGCGAAACACCCATATATAGGCCTATAGGCGCGCAACCACGTCCTAAAAGTTGGTGGGACCAAATGGAAATTCTTAGTATAGGACTGTAAGAGTAACAATAATAGCGAGCGCGAAACGCGCGAAGCCTTGATTGCTGAAGGCAAGAAGTTTATGAGGGAGCGTCGTAAGCTCCCCCATCGCGGTCTGAAGCGGAGCCCCAGAAACCGACGCAATTTTGAGCATTTGATGCCAAATCGAGTGCATTTTGGGTTCTAGTTTACCTGAAATTTTGCACCGATGATATCGGAATGAAAGTACCTAAACCGCCTCGATCTGCGAAAGTCTAAATCTGAATCAGTCACTCCACACCCCCCCTCCAACCCACGATCTCCCTTCACCTCCACCTCCTCCACCCCTCTATTCCACCGCCCCCACCCGTCCACCCCACCCCAACTCCCCCAACCCCTCCCCCAACCTATCCATCCCCACTAGGCTACTCGCGATTTGCTCACGGCGCTCTAAGAACGCCAAAAAGTGGCCAATCACAGACCAGTTTGCTAACTCAGCCTAACTGTCGTGGGATTATAATATTGTCGTCGGGATTAATTGTCGTCGGGATTAAATTTCCGGTAAGGCCTATTAGGCTAATTGTCGCGGCCTAAGTGTCGCAGTATTAAGACTTAGTGTCGTGCTACCGGTTTTTTTCAGGTCCGCCTCTAAGTCACAACGAGGCGGTAGCACAACATCAGAGGCTGTCGAATGACCTGGAAACAGCCAAGGCCACGCTAGCGAACATTGCCGGCATCCTGATGGAGCTGTCCGAGTCCTACTACGACCTGATGGGTGGGTTTTGCTGGTGCTGTAACCTCAGCAAGCTGGACGTCGTCGTGCAGGAGTGTTTAGCCGCCTACGAGAGACGTGTGTTGGGAAATGACCCGGGCAGTAGTGCCAACGAATGGACGAACCTAATCGCCTGTCAGATCGAAGGAAGGTGCCGACGAAACACGGTCCTTGCTAAGCAGTCGTCGAAAAGACAATCCTCTTTTAAAGGTGTGTGTAATCAGGGTTGTACTGGTAAATTTTGAGGTGACTAGGCCTACACGCTGACCGGAAGAAAAACCGACTTTTTCGGGCAAAACATTTCTGACGGCTGTCATCCGCCCCAAAATTTTCTCATTTTCCCCTCCCAAAAATCTGACAGCCCTTTTTTTAGTCATCCGCCCAAAAATGTACCCACTTTTCCAATTCGCTCCGGATTTCGTGAAAAATACACCTAAATATCCTTTGCCTCTTTCGTGCGTATACCCACACGCTCTTTGTGAAGTGAGTATACGCTGTATACTCGCGTATACCCTGGTTTTCTGCGGTGAGTATACGATGCCGTTTTCCCCCGGAGGTAAGTGTAGGCTATACGCCGTATACCCGCGTATACCCTTGTTTACAGCCCTGTGTGTAATACTCTGTGTAGGCCTATGTATGTAGGCTATGTATGCAGCGGCGCCCCCAGGATTTTTTTCTTGTACGCACAGCCAAGGGCGGACACAGAAATTTTCGATGGGGGCCAAAATTTAGGGTCTTGGAGGAAAGAGGGAAAAATTGTCGTCAGGATCACCGAAAAAACTGAAGACTTTTCTTTAGTCATCAGCCTCGAATTTTCCAAAAACATAGCTAGGCTACCTTTTTTCATCCGCCGAAGAAACTGCATGACGACCTTTCTTTCTTTTTTTTAGTCATCACTCATAAGCCATTATTTTTATTTTTTAGCCTTTCAGCGCTGTACACACTTGCGTAAGTTCGTACGCCTGCGGGCGCCGCTGTATGTATGTATGCATGCATGTCTGCATGCATGTATGTATGTATGTATGCATGCATGCATGCATGCATGTATGTATGTATGTATGTATGTATGTATGTATGTATGTATGTATGTATGTATGTATGTATGTATGTATGTATGTATGTATGTATGTATACACATGTATGTATGTATGTATATGTATGTATGTTCATATATATGTTATATATATTCATTCATTCATTTCAGACATTTATATAGCGCCTCTTCAAGAGTATCGGTTGTATCTACTCAGAAGCGCTCCCGACCATCCACGGCTAAAGAGAACAGTCTTAAGAGTAGAGTAGAACGTAGTCTCAAAGGTTCTAGGCATTAGATGTACAGGGTGCGCCAAAAAAAGACCCCCCTAGGTTTTTTGCCAATATCTTGACCAAAAGTAAGAATTTCGAAATGAAATTTTACAATCTTATAGGCAATTCATATTTACACATTATGGCCAGATTTCATCAAAATATTTCAAACAGAACAAAAGTTATGCTACTTGTAGGGAGGCCACCCACCGTTTTTTGACGATTCAAAAACGCGACGCAACAAAAAAGTAACAAAAAACCAATCTAAATATTCTGGCCAATAAGTAGGCTAAGAATATCGAAATGAAATTTTACAGGCTTAAAGACAATTCATATCTGCACATGGTGGTTAAATTCCATCAAAATATTTCAAACAGAGAAAAAGTTATACCACTTGTAGGGAGGTCACCCACCGTTTTTGACGATTCGAAAACGAAACGCAACAAGTAGAGTCCCCACGCAGAGTGGGGGAAGAGAATTCCATAAGGAGGGCTGAATGATGGTAAAGGATCGAGTTTGAGCAATAGTGGTAGCTCGTGGAACAAACAATTTTATTTCTGACACACTTTATAAATTCAGCCTAATTTCTCTGAGTGAATGGATAAATGAATATTAATTCGTATTATTGTATTCAATGCTAGTAGGCGTAGGCACGAGCGTGCTTCTGAATGGTAGACCTATAGACAGTGTCTGTTTTGTTGGTTTTCTTCCTCCAGATATGCCAGACTCTATGCTCAGAGCCGAGGTAACGCAGATGGATGGCGACGTAGCGCTGTACGAGAAGAGAATTGAACGAGATGAAGCCAGAATTATGGAACTGGGAACGTCGTGGGCCAACGACTTGCAAACAGGAGCGTTTGGTCGCTTGTGTCGCTTAAAGGGCCACGTACGAAAGGCCATCATTGACTATGGCATGGATTTAAAGTGACGATGGAATTGTACGATGTCGGCTCTGTTAATGTTCTATTGTCATGGATCTGACACTATTTTAAAGTTCTCACAATGTGTGAAAATAATGATCATAGTGTAGGCCTGCAAAGTAGCTTTTTTATTGTAGCGCCAGCTTTGTCAGAAGCCCAGGCTTCGTTAGAAATTGGATATAGGCCTACATGACACGAATCATGCAGTCAATTATGCCAACAGATTGGCGTTTATAGAATGAAGAAGTGCGAGACTCTGCGTCGTTCATCTGTTGTAGGTCTACGTGTACTTTGAAACCGGTAAAAGTACGATGCACAATAAGCAGGAAAGCACCAAATAATTATATAAGCACTTGTGCTAAATATAGATCTATGCCTCCACAAAGTAGGCCTATGCGTAAAAATTTCAAATCATAGGCTACATTATTCTTGGCCTTAATAGGCCTACATGGAGTGTCTGCATGCTTATAACAATATAACATCTATAGAAAGAAGCCTCCTCACAAACATCATGTTCAATACAGTGCTTTTTGATTATTTAGGCCCCAGGCTAGTTCATTCATTATTCATTCATTCATTTCAAGAATTTATATAGCGCCCCTCAAGAAACCCACTCAAAGGCGCTCACAGTGCAATCACGGTGAAATTTTTTAAGGAGCCTGTAAAACAGTAAAACACTGACAAACAGGCGCATCTCCAAATGGAGACTATAGCTAGGCCTATTCCAGGCAGATGGACCTACAACAGAGAAAGCAGTATAGTAGTACATATAGGACCCATGGGGTTTGAACACCAGTTTTAGGTCCCTGTTATAGCTCCGTTCTGGGTGCGGAAGACTCGTCCTCTATTGTTCAGGATCTGGAACAGACCCAGACCTGGAACAGCCCCGGACCTGGAACAGCTCCGGACCTGGAACACCACCGGACCTGGAACACACCGGACCTGGAACATCCCGGACCTGGAACATCCCGGACCATCAACGGTGTGCAAATACAGCTCACAAAGTCTGACTAAGTCTTTGCCCTCTGTGTTTGACATACGCATGGCGCCATAAAATTGAAGTTGTGCTGAAATAGGCCTACTGTGCCCAACTGAAATCAAAAAATTTCTGTCTGCCATAAAAGCGCTACAATAAAAGCGTTACAATGCACACGATCGATGCCTGTCTAAGAGTTTGGGGTGGGGGTAGGACATAAAATCTTATAATATGCGCGGTTTTGTTGTGGGGTGGGGTAAAGGCTTGTCTATTAGAATGCATATTGGCATTGAAATAAAGTTTATAGAGCTGATGAAGGGGTGGGACCGTGGGAGATACGTAAAATAGTCTGTATTAGCCTATTAGAGTTATATATGACTGTTATGAGGCTAAAAATAGCTTGGAAATTACGATGAGTCATCTGTTCTAGATCCTTATCGAAGTGTGCTTAGTCCGCATGTACGTGTTCCAGGTCCGGGGCTGTTCCAGGTCCGGGGTGTTCCAGGTCTGGGGTGTTCCAGGTCTGGGATGCTCCAGGTCCGGGGTGTTCCAGGTCCGGCGGTGTGTTCCAGGTCCGGGGCTGTTCCAGATCCGGGGCTGTTCCAGGTCCGGGTCTGTTCCAGGTCCTGAACAATAGAGGATGAGTCATCCGCACCCAGAACAGGGAGCTAGAACAGGGACCTAAAACTGGTGGTCAAACTGGTGGTCTTAAGTCCAGATTTGAAGGAGTCAACTGAGCCAGCCGCTCGCAGGAAGGGAGGAAGACTGTTCCAGCATCTGGGGCCGGCCACTGAGAAAGCGCAATCACCAAAACGGGTTTTCGTCTGCCGTACGCGAAGATCGCTTTGTCCTATAGGCCTACTACCGTACTAGCAGTGATGAAACACGACGCTGACAGGTTGAGGTGGGGCCAAAAGCTTCCTGCTAATAATAAAAATAATAACAATGAAGATTTCTATGGCGCAGTAACACAGCCATGCCGTTACAAGGGCGCCTCACATACTAAACTAACAGCAGCATAGGCCTTGAGGTATAATCGAGTCTTAAGTCCAGATTTGAAGGAGTCAACTGAGCCAGCCGCTCGCAGGACGGGAGGAAGACTGTTCCAGCATCTGGGGCCGGCCACTGAGAAAGCGCAGTCACCGAAACGGGTTTTCGTCCGCCATACGCGAAGATCGCTTTTTTGTCAAGCGATCTAAGTCGCAACCAGAGGGCGCAGGAGGGGTGCGTCCCGATGCAGTAATCACGCATATAATCAGACGCGGCTCTGTGGATGGACTTGTAAACAAGTAGACAGTTCTTGAATTCAATGCTCTGGGGAACACGCAGCCAGTGTAGAACATCGCGAAGTAACGACGTCACGTGACCATATTTCGTCCGGTTGCACAGCAGTCTCGCAGCAGCGTTGAAGACTGACTGCATGCAGGCAATCCAGAAGGCACTTGGACGCAACCGACCAGCAGGCTGTTACAACGGTCAACCTGAGAGGTGACAAAGGCAGCGACGGTCGCCTTTGCAGCCTCGAAAGGCAGGGATCTGATGCAGCCTCACAGGAGGCGGAGCTGACGGAAGCAGCATCCGACAGTTCGCGCCACGTGACGCCGCATCGAGAGGTCAGATTCTAGTAGGACGCTGAGATCACGGACAGCAGTCACGGGTCGGATCGAAGATCTGCAGACACTGAGTTCGCAAGTGCTGAGATGAGAACACCGTCTACTGGTCACACACCATAGGAAGTCCGTCTTCTCGGGATTGAGACGGAGTCTGTTGGAGCGCAATCAGCGCATCCATTCGGCAATCCGCTCAGCACTCAACTCCATCCATTGCCCCTGCTATCCGTCACTTGATGGATGGCCCCACATATAGAACTGCGAGTCATCGGCGTAGAAATGTGATTTCAAGCGGAGACTGGCAACAAGCTCACCAACGTCGGCTGTATGCAGCACAGAGCCTTGGGGGACACCGCAGACGAGGGAACAAAGAGAGGATGAAACTCCGTCGTAGAGCACTGTCTGTCAGCGTCTGCTAGGTACGAATGGAGCCAGTCGAGTGCCACCGACCGGATACCGTTTGTTCCTCTCCAGGCGTTCGACCAGCACATCATGGTCGACCGTATCGAACGCTGCGGATCAAGCAAGCCAAGCAGTGCATGATCTCCCACATCCATCGCCTCGGTAAGGTTGGGAAGCACTGTCTCTGTCGAATGGAACTTCCGGTAGACCGACTGATGAGCTGGAAGAAGTCTAGCCGACCATAGATGCTTGATCAGTTGTACGCTGACGACAATACATCTTCCTTATTTAAGCAGTAGATTGCTCTCGTCATCCATTTAGGCTACTGTTATGAAGGGGTAGGCAACTGATGTTAGCTTCTTTAAGCCTTGCCAGTTTGCAGCTTCCAAACCTGCTCAGTCATCTGAGTTGGAACTTTTGTCAAATGTTTGGCTTTGGCTAAAATGGCCAACAAGCTGCTCAGTAGTTTGAGTGAGACTGTTCCCGAAGCCAAATTTTCTCGCTTGTGATGAGGGAACAGAAGGCCCACTCTCAGAAGTTCTCTGCGAGAACGTCTTCGCAAAATAGGGCTTGGAACCTTTGAAGCCATTCTCCGTCCCCTAGCTTGCGATATTACTGCTGCTGAACGAGTAGGTTATTAACTCTATTATAATTGGCATCGCCATCGCAATATTAGATGCAGACATTTAGAAAATGTCCCTTTTAATGCTGTATAATATAATTATGCTAGTAATAATTATGCATGGCGTTGTTGGAAACAAGTTGACCAATGAACAAGCACAGCATGTTCAAGCTGTAAGCTGATGCAGCAGGTTGAGCAGGCAACAGGCTGAGCAGGAAGGGAGAGCAAGGTTATCGTTGCTTGGAACAGAAGCATTTTGCATGGAACCTTTGCAACCATAGGCGCAATCACGTCCAAAAAGTTGAGGGGGCCCAAATGAATCACGTCCCAAAGTTGGGGGGGACTATAATGATAAAGTCAATGGGACCACTCAAAAGTTGGGGGGACGCGTCCCGTGGGTCCCATAGGGTGGTTGCGCCTATGTTTGCAACTGTATATAATACATAATTGTTTAATGTACGAGATATTGCACAGTATAATATATAATTGGCCTAATGTATGTAAGACCGTGCGTAGTATGTAGCCTACTGTGGTGCATTTATGATTTAGATTG
This sequence comes from Lumbricus terrestris, assembly GCA_949752735.1. Lineage (NCBI taxonomy): Eukaryota > Metazoa > Annelida > Clitellata > Crassiclitellata > Lumbricidae > Lumbricus > Lumbricus terrestris. The sequence goes on from OX457037.1 coordinate 44,563,255, forward strand.
TAACCAGCAGTGATGTAGGCTAGTACTCGAGTCCGGCAAAAGACTCGAGTCCGACTCGAGACCGATTTTCTGCGGACTCGGACTCGAACTTGGACTCGGACCGTCAGGACCCGGACTTGGACTCAGACTCGAAGCCCTGGACTCGAAATTTGACTAGGTGACTCGGTTTCCGAGTCACGAATTCTCCGTGGAACAGGCCGCAACTTGTATTGCCAAAACCAATTAAGACATTTTGAGCTTATAGAGGCCTATTGGACGTGTCTGCTTTCTTCATCACTCAACTCAAACAAAGGAGCCCTTAAGACACAGGATCGTCCGTTAAACAACCTGACATTAAAGTAATGTGACGGATGGCTGGGCACCGCTGCCCACAGGGCGAGCGAAGTTAATTAGCCTACAGGTGTATTTGATGTAAGGTCGGTGTGGGGTTACGGGAGGGGCCGAGGGCGATTGGAAATATTTGAACTTGAGCTTATAGATAGGCTACATATACACAAACATAACCAGGCATCCATACGGTCGAAATCGAATTTGATATTTCGACACCTCAATAAACTTGGCATTAGGGCCCTGTCAGATATGTAGAGACTTCTAATTTATCTAGGTGTGTATGGATAAGACAAAACAGGATAGTGGTTGGACGTGTCTATTGTGTTATTCTGGCTGGTGGCTATTAGAACTTGGAACCGGGTGCAGATGTTTATTTACATCTCCATTAATAGACCAGATTGGTCTACTACATAATTGGTCGATTGCAACATGTAAGCAATGTCGTAGCATTTATAAGTTGGTCTGTGCTAGGGTATTGGAGGGCAGATGATATTGACACGGTGGATGGACCCATTTCCCTATACTAAAGACTCCGAACATTTACTTTAAGACCAATGAACAAGCACAGCATGTTCAAGTTGTAAGCTGATGCAGCAGGTTGAGCAGGCAACAGGCTGAGCAGGAAGGGAGAGCAAGGTATATTTCTTCTGTAGCCAGGGCGTGTTTTTTCCACCTTCGTCGAATTCGACAAGTGAAACGTTGCCTGAATGAAACTTGCCTTCGTATTCTCACTCAAGCTCTCGTCATCTCTCGTCTCGATTACTGCAACTCTGTTCTATCTGGTCTTCCATCATCAACGCTTCAACCCGTCTTCAGTTCTACACACGGCCGCTCGCCTGATAAAAGGTCTTGGTCCCAGAGACCACATCACTTCAACTTTGAAACAACTACACTGGCTTCCCATCCATGCTCGTATTGCTTTCAAAATTTCCCTTCTGATGTTTCATATAAACTACGGAACCTCTCCATCCTACATGGCATCCATGGTCACGCCATGTTCCGCCTCCAAGTCCAGAGGGCTTCGTTCGTCATCGCGAAGTGACTTTGCTACACTTCGCACAAACCGGAAGTTTGGAAACCGTGCGTTCGCAGTCTCAGGACCTAATGAATGGAATAGACTCCCAATTTCCATTCATCAGTGCTCATCTGTTGCAGAATTTAAATCAAAATTAAAAACCCATTTGTTTTCATTGCATTATAACTAGATTTGTAGTGAAGCGCGCTCTTGTGCAAGACTTGTTTTTGTTAAAGCGCGTTATAAATGACTAATTGTATTGTATTGTAGAGGCATTGCTTAATATGGGTGTCAAACCTCAACATAAGATACTCCACAAGATGCGCCTGTTGAACTTGTGTTTGGCAGTGGAAGAATTTGTATCAATTCTACTCTGCCAGATTATCGAAGAAAACTGTATCTAAGTCAGTTTTCTTAAAGTTCAATTTGGATAAATTATATTAATTTTTCGCATATAATATGGTATCGATATTTGTTCTATGCCATTATAGGTCTATTGAGTGTTTTAGTGGATCTTGGTGTTACTGGACTTGGACTCGATCCTTGGTGACTCGGACTCGGACCCCTTTGGACTCGGACTCGGCTTAGCTGGACTCGGTCTCGGCCCAGGTGGACTCGACTACATCACTGGTAACCAGCAATTTCGCAGCAAAAGATCATAACATTGAATGGTTCACAGGAATTCCCTCATTTGTCAATTAACGCTAAAATGCTCATAAAAATAAATAATTAGCAATCACTGATTGCAAGAACTTGTAGAATTTACTTTTCAGCAGTACCTAAGTAAAAAATCATCAAATATATCTGTCCAAAAAACCATGATTCCAAAAATTTGAAGTAAATAATTCTCAACTCGAAATCACAACAATTATTTGCAAAATCCTACAACTTCAATGATGTTGTGCAAGTCCTAAATATTGTTCAATCATGATAATTTGTTGGCTACATGGGTTTTGGACCAAGTGGCATGGAATGGCGGGTTGGAAAATATGACATCCTAAGTTGAAAATATCTATTAGAAGAGATGCAACCACCCTAATACCAGTATAACTTAGACATGATATATATATATACAGGGTGGGCCAAAAAAGACCCCCCTAAGTTTTTTGACAATATCTTGACCAAAAGTAAGAATTTCCAAATGAAATTTTACAGGCTTATAGACAATTCATATTTACACATCATGGCCAGATTTCATCAAAATATTTCAAACAGAACAAAAGTTATATCACTTTTAGTGAGGCCACTCACCGTTTTTCATGATTCAAAAACTGACGCAACAAAAAGTAACATAAAACCGATCTAAATATTCTGGCCAATATCTTGGCCAGAATAGGAATATCGAGGCTTAAAGACAATTCATATCTGCATATAATGGCCAGATTTCATCAAAAATATTTCAAACAGAAAAAAAGTTGTGCCACTTTTAGTGAGACCACCCACCGTTTTTTGACGATTCAAAGGCGTAACGCAGCAAAAAGTAGCAAAAACACGATTTTATTGCATCTCATCTCAAATAATTGTTATCAAATAGGCTTGATATTTCCAGATGATCATTATTATTACTACTTAAAAAAGGAACAGGGTACCAGAGTAGCTGCACGTCACTGAGAAGTCACTTAGCAAGATGACAATCAAATTGGTAAAAAAGGAATCTGTCAGATTAATCAACAGGTCCATCAAGAACTTTGCAAAGAGACTCAAAAGAAGTGTTGGCATTGGTGGTGGGCACATTGAACACAAGTCGTGAAGCACTACCAAGTTCATTCGACAAAAGTAATTTGAGATGAGACTTAATAAAATCGTGTTTTTGTTACTTTTTGTTGCGTTTCATTTTTAAATCTTCAAAAAACGGTGGTTGGCCTCACTAAAAGTGGTATAACTTTTGTTGTGTTTGAAATATTTTGATTAAATCTGATCATCATGTGTAAATATGAATTGTCTTTGAGCCTGCAAAATTTCATTTCGAAATTCTTACTTTTGGCCATGATATTGGCAAAAAACCTAATTTTTTTGCATTTCGTTTTTGAATCGTCAAAAAACGGGGGGTGGCCTCACTAAAAGTGGTGTAACTTTTGTTGTGTTTAAAATATTTTTATGAAATCTGGCCATCATGTGTAAATATGAATTGTCTTTAAGCCTGTAAAATTTCATCTCAAAATTCTTACTTCTGGCCAAGATATTGGCAAAAAACCTAGTTTTTTTTGCCCACCCTGTATATATATATATATATATATATATATATCTATTTCACCTTTCAGTTTACAGTTATTTTTTCAGTGATGAAGTAACAACTGCTGGAACTGAATTATTAAACACCAGTTTAACCTTGCTAGTGGATCTCTTGTATAAAATAAACATAACAGAAAACAGCCGGCAGAAACCATCTATTATAACGGGTCAGTCACTTGGTAAATTAGTATAAGTAAATTAGAAAGTAAGTGCATAATAAACTAACAGATCAAATGAAAAATATAATTATTTCCATTAACTACAAAATTACATTAAACAAAAATAGTCACAAATCAGTCAGTTTCCTACTTAGAAACACCACTCTAAATGCTCCGTTATTTCTTTTTTATTTATTTAACTTTGATGTCAAATTATAAAGTGGTACAGCATGCTTTATAAAGTATCGCCATCCATTGTTACCACAGGTAGTGCATTGTCCTTGCTCAATAACATGTAGATAACTGTACATTCCAATTACATTTTAACTCATGAGTCTTATACTATCTATACATTTTATAAACAAGGGTCATTGTACTTCATTTGGTTCCTAAACTACACAAAATCTACTTCTGCAGCTGTAAACAAAACCACCAACTTTCCGTCATTAATTTTGCAAATCGTCCTGCAGTCATTCCAGTATAACTTTTGAAATCAAGTGTTTCCATACCTCTTCCAGAACATTCTGCTTTCAGATATTCCAATAAACTCTGCCAATCAGAGAATTAATAACAAACTGCCATGGAGTTTGCAGTTAACGAGCATACAAAGATATGTAAGTATGTATGGCGATGAAAATGTATAGATTTCGATTAGAAGACCTTCAACAGAAGAACTATTTCACTAGGCTGATTCTTGATTTCATGAAATCCAGTCACACTTTCATAGATGAAGAACAGCAGCAAGTCTCTGCTCACTGAAAGTTCTGCCTCTGCTTGAAGTGTTGAAAAGACATTCTTTTGATAGAGTGCAGAGGCGAAAGTGCCATTCATGGCTAATTCATCATCATTCCCCCCACCCCGCAACCTGCCCAAGAGCAGTCAATCAACAGAAACACTGATTCTAGACAGAACCAGGAAATTCCCTAATACGAGTCTTACTGAAACTACAACACAATCTCTAAATATTACAGGACAGGAAGTGATGGTGAGATAGAGACTGCTACACTCCACCAGAGTATCTAAGTCGAATGGAAAACAATACTTGGGGTTTTCACAGTCATGGAATTCTAATATCACCATCATCTTCTGGATCTGTCAACCTCCTGTCTTGTCCTCTGCTTTGTCTTCATTTCTTACTGTTTTTACTTGTAACAGCAATGTGTTTTCCTTGTGCTGGCTGAAATAAAAAAGAACAAGGCACGTTAGTAAATCACCAATGAACAGACAGAAACATTCTACGTTGTAACTACAACAATAAAGACAGTTTACAAACGTCAAATTTATAGGATGCTTTATACGAGATCAGTACAAGTGCCCAAGGCCGAAGCCAGGATTTTATTTTGTGGGTGTTTACTCGACCGTGAGCAAGCCCACAGGCAACTGAATTAAACCTTTACTGGTTAATTTTTAAATTTTAAGCCCGTTTTCAGCGGATATTCTCGGGGCAAACGGGTAAAGGATTAACTGACTAAGTCACTAATGAGTTTGGAGAAGCATCGTAAACTCTCATAGCAGATTCTGGGCTGCCAATACATTACACACCGCAGTTCCTGCATCAAGTGCTAGAAAAAGCACTTTTTCATTTCTACAATTTTTCATTTGGGGGAGGGCTGTTCAAACACCCAAAACACCCCCTAGCTATGGCCTTGCAAGTGCCAACATTTTAGTAGCAAATCGGACAATTATTTAAATATGTCAAAAAACCAGCCACGATTGAATAGGGAAAAAATTCTAGAAACTTCAGGTGCAGTCCCTCTAAAAAGTTTTATTATTGTCCTATAATAACACCGGCCAAATTTTATGACATTTTAAAAATATTTAGAGGTCCCCCAAAGCTCATATAATATCTTTAATTTTGACGCAAGTTGCACACGACGTCTCTGAGTTTGAAAATTTCATTTCGATTCCACACTGGCATGCTTACCTAATACCTATTGCTTAATAGCATTATGTTGCTCTAAAATACTAAAATCCAGAATCATGTACCATTGCTGATGCCTTTCCTGATTTTGTCTTCTCAACCACAGTCCGTGTGACCTTGGTGTTACTCTGGACCAAGAGCTCACTTTTGCTCCACACATTCACTCACTAAGCTGTGCCTGTTATTATCAACTGCATCAACTACGCACTGTTGCTCGCTTGCTTACTCCAAGTGCTGCTGCAACCCTTGTCCATTCTTTTGTTACCAACAGACTTGACTACTGCTGCTCTCTCTATGCTGGCCTACCAATTGCCCGTCTGAGTTGCCTTGATCACGTCCTGCACTCTGCAGCCCGCCTTATTGGCAATTCAGCCACATCATATATTTGCCTGAATAACAGGAAAAGGTCCGAAGAAAAAATTGGGGGGGGGGACATTTCCCCTCTGTCCCTGTCCCTAGACCATGACTGTAATAAACAGCACTTGGTGTGGAAACTCAAAGATCTTTTATTTGCATTACATCATTTATGCACATATATATATATCTGCGTTTTGCATTTTGCTTAGAACACCATATGGGGGGGGGGCATGCGCCCGAATTGCCCCCCAAAGTTCACTGTCGGTATATAGGTATACTTATCAATGTTCTGAAACCAAGAAATTATTTTAAATTGTTGTGTGAAGACATCACTTTCTAGCACGTTGAAGTCATCAGCAATCCGACTATACATATAAAACACACGAAAAATCATTATATTCCCCCCCATTTTTGGGGGTGACCCCATGGTCCGATTTTGGATATATTATTCAGCAAACGATTCTGAGCAGGAAACCGTTTAAAAACCTTCTGAAGCAATTTTGCCCAGGTTGACCATATATTTGCGCTAGATTTCCTGGACTATAAGATGTAATTGCAGAGAGCCTCACCGGTAAAATCCTGAACGAGCAAGTAAGATCCTGTGATACGATCATAACAGCTCCTGCATTATCAAATTCGCCACAATAATTCGGTGCACTGAAGAGGGTAACCAACTGTACAACACAGATAACAATAATAATAATCACCACATCAGATTCTGCTGAGATACAATGACAATGTACAACAGAAATTCTCAGATGAAGGAATAAAGTTGGAATTACTGTGTTTGTATTCAAGTAAGCTAGTAATCTGTAACGCACTTCATTTAAACAAGAATTCAAACAAAATATGTTCAAAACAGCTTCAGCTTTAGAAACTTATCTCATTATGATGTATGTATGTATGTACTAGCACTTGTCATCATGCCTCTTCAAAATTTCTACTCAGAGGCACCCGGATTACAGCGCGGACACTGAATTGGAGTTTCACGACGAAGACCATGAGCAATGATTGGGAGTGAAGGGTCCCTTGCTCAGGGTCCCTACATGATGGCTTGAGGTGGATTTGAACGCGAAACTATATATATATATATTATTGTAGGAGTATTGTATTATTGATATTGTAGGAGTTTTAGTATATATATATATATGAAATGTTGATTATATATTGGCTATAAATATAGATATAATAACCCTGGAAACAGCATGCATCTAGTGTTCGCTAGTTGCAGAAAGCAGATTTGCTAAGAAGTGAAACGCCCGTCGGTCCGCTCGACGTTATCACGGTGCCTTGCCCCGTTGCCAGACCCATCGATCATGTCCTCCACTCGCATCTGTGCCTTCGGAGAAGAATGTCTCAGCAAAGAGGTCCGGAACTGGGAATACAACTCCGAAGCGTTGGATACCGACTCTGCCCCGCCCGCGGCCACCTTGGGGGTAGCATCCCGAGCGCCAGGATGGCCAATCCTCGAAACAGGGTTCACACCTCGGGCAGAGGACCTTCGCTTGGAGACCCCTTTCGCGGCTACCGCCTTCGCTTTCATCTCCACATGATCGGGCCGCTTCCGCACCATGTTACATCGCGCCCCCGACGCGCCGTCACTTCCAATAGGTAATACCTGACGTTGCCATGAGGCTGGCCATAGAAGGCGAAACCAACCCCACTCCAGGGGATTCAACCCTATACGATTTTGAGACATGGCTCTCGTCTTGCGTCCGCTACAGGACAGTCCAAGCTCTCAGTGTATGTTTTTCTGGTACCAGGCCTTTAGGGAGACCACCCGTGTAGTTCGCTGGGGAGCGAAACTATCGTATAATTCGCGCAACAGCGAAAGTAACCGTAACCAGGACTACGGCGCTTGCCAGGCGCTCTTGTATTTCTCTCACTGCACACCGCGCTATCCGAAAGAAAGGCGCACACTCGTCCTCGGAACTGTCGACTCTTTTGCCGCAACAGGCGCCGACGATAATTGACTTTGTACCGCTTCTGACTCGCGTCTACTGGCCGCAGACCAGCATCGCTTCGTGTGTGCGGGACTTAAAAATTAGCTAAGGGATACACAACTTCCTTAACTAAATTACTTATGACTTATGGAACCGGGACACACTGCGTAAATTACAGGGAGCGGTTAGGGCTGCTGTGTTCAACCGCTAACCATGCGCGTGCGAATTCCTCGTCTGCTGCGAGAGAAAACGCTGGACCGGCGAAGTTAAGCTTGTCGAGCCCTCACCGTCCACACTATCCACGATACTCTCACTCTGGCGTAACAGTCGCGATCGTCTTGGTGCGCTGAGAAGACCGACACCAAGATCGACCAGATCGGACAAGAACGGACAAAGATACGTAACACAAGGGAAATACACGGGCGACGGCCAATGAATCGCTTTCCGAAGCCCTTCCCAAGGAACCGGTAACTCACTCACACGTATACAAGATAGAACTCGGCGTGACGTTCAATCTGACACCAACTTTGTGACAATCGGTCCACAAATAACAAAGATACACTCACTCGACCGATACGCTTTCGGCCTTGAATGGACTTCAACCAACACGTACAAATACAAGCCGGCACGGCTAAGCGAACACTCACGACCCTGCTACTCGGTCGACGCAAAGACCAGTAGGTGAAAGAAAAGATATTCGAAAGAGCCAAGATTACAGTTTCATACAATCGCGAACGTATGGAGTCGCGGGTCTCCAACACAGACCTGTACGACGCGGTCGCCCGATGGCGTGGCGCCGCGGTGCCGTACGCTAAAAGACCGGCGCCGATTCTAGGCAAGAAAATCGGCCGGTAAAGATCGGGGGACCTTTACGCGCTTCTACTGTCGACACTATAACCGTCACTGACTAACTCTTCACAGGTAAAGTATTCTCCTCGTCGAGACGAACAATAGGACACCAAGATTGAACGAATCGGACGACAGATGGCAAAGCCGCTGAAAGCGCGGCCGGTCTTCGCTGCACCACGCGAAAGACCGGCGCGTGAGCTGAGAACGAAAGTTGCGGGCAAGATGCGGGGCACCTATACGCGCTTCTAGCGTCCAAACTATCACTGACACACGTTAGCTCTCAACAGAAAACTTCTTCTACTCGTCAAGGCGAACAAGTTTGCTCCCGAGATTGAAACGATCGGACAACAGGTTACAGAGTTATTCACGCTGACACTTTGGTTGCGGGTCTTCGCTGCACCAGGCGAAAGACCGGCGCGTATTCTGAGACGGCGGATTCGCCTCAGAGTACGGGGCACTTTTGCGCGCCTCTATCTCTGGAACTATCACTGACACACGTTCACACTCAACAGGTAAGATGTTCACACCGACCAGACGAACAGTTTGACCCCAAGATGGAGTCGCTCGGATCACAGCTGAAGGAGATGCCCGTAGAGCGAAAGCCCGTTGTGCGGCGATCGCGGCCAAAACTCCAAGGGGAAAAATACACCGGCGTCGGCTAAGTCCTTTCACGCACGAGGCGTTCTCACTAGACTGTAGCGTCGAAACCGTAACAGATGCTGACAAACTCTCAACAGGAAAAGTCCTCTACTCGTTCAGGCGAACAAGATTGTCGCTTGGGTCGAGACGATTGGACCACAGGTGACGGAGTTGCCCGTGGAGCGAAAGCTCGTTGCGCAGCTATCGCTGACAAAACCGTACTACTACTACTACCCGCACAATAGGGTATCGCTCTTTTCCAGCTGGTGGAAAGCTGCACCGGCTTCTACCACTTCTCCAGGGACTCCCAGTAACCAACTCTTGGTATATTCACGACCACCCGGACCAGACGGAGGATTTTGCTCCCGGCCTCGAAGGAATCGGACCACGGGTGACAAAGTTATCCGGTAACGAAAGCCCGTTGCGCGGCTATCGCTGGTTGTAACTGTAATTACGCGTCGGCCGAGGATAGGGCCCGACCGACCGCGTTCTGGTCCACTATGCTTGACAGAATTAAGGGGGCTGCTCCCTTACTTACTGTCGCCTCTACCCGGCTCTTACGGGTAAACTTATCGTTAGCTCTCACTGGCGTATTCGACCGCACCGGGTCTTAGCGATCGATCAAGGGAAAGAAAGCGCGATGAACTTTGCACTTCCAAACCGATGAATAGACCGGAGCGCACGAGTAACTGACGTTCACAATCAAACGGGATAGACGGAAAACTCACCGGCGCCCGAAGCACTCGTTGCTGGCGGTCGGCCACGCGGGGACAGAAGGCGCGACGAACTTTACGCCCTCAATCCAACGCGCAGTCCGAGGCTAACCAACAACCAACGATCCCGGTTTATTGTTTTCAAAGTGCCACTGAATCTGAATCTCAGTCGTCGTATAAGGAAGGCAGAATATGCGACGCCCGAAGCGTTCTCGTTAAGTTGGGCAGCGCCCGTAATGTATAACTTCACTCACGCAACGTTAAGCGCCTAGGCGTCCTCAAGGCACGTCAGGTCTATGGGCTGGCTGAAAAGCAAGACGATATTCACGTATTCTCAACGACTCAGGTAATGCGGTTCTACAGCTCAGTTCACTCGCGATCGTAGGGAGTCGCGCTGCTCCCGGGTAAAGAAAGTTTTGGCTGTGGGCCGCCCGCTGACGCGGTGCCGCCTCTAGGCCTTGACCAATCTAAAGTAACTGGGTCGCAATCGGATACACCGTTCCGATTATAAGATATTCAGTATATGGGTCGTATAGTTTATACCTCGCCGAGATCGTGGCGGGCAGAGTGCCGAAGTCTGCCGGCGCCGGATCTACGGACGAGGGAAGAATGCCTTTTTATCGATCACACCAATACCCAACGATACTACTGACAAGAGGAACTCGTTAGCAAGGCAACGTATGCCAGAAGATATTCACAGGTAACAAGGAATGAGCCACCACCAGCTCTCGACTGGCGAGATCGTGACAGAGGGAGGCCCAGTCCGCTCTGTAGGATCGTCGTCTCAGCCTACAATGAACCTTCCGCGTATAACGGATTCAAAAATATATCGGATAACTGTCAAAAGTAACCAAGGAAACACTTGTCAAGGTTGAATCGATTGCCGTGAATGCGATTCAGATGCAAGAGATCAATGAACAAAGAGTGTTCGTAAGCATTGACCATAGGATGAGCATCAACCATCCTACACTATAGGCAAAGCACCGCTTAGCAGGCTTTATTCCACCGGAATATCGCTGTCTGCACGCTATGGTTTGGCTTAAACTAAATTATCGGGTTTCCGTATAGAAAAACCGTTATTAATTCGCCAAAAATCCAGTTCTTGTCCGATCGTCACCAGGTTTCTTTCTATCGCTCCCCAAACGACTTCTCCGTAACCTAAGCCCTAAATTAAAGTTATTGGACCTACCTAAAATTAATTATCGAATTACTCCTAAACCTAGTTTTTGCCTATATAAGGGTTTGAGACGCGGTTGGCTGTGTTAGACCTCGCCGTCGCTCTCGTCTGCTTCCAGCAATGTTTCACAGACTTCAAATTATCGGTCGCGCTCTAATTGCGCGTGTTTTCCGTAGCGCATTTTCGCCACATAAATTAATTCCAACGGACAGGCCTAAATTTCCTATTCGGGGACATTACGCCTTACCTAAGATGACTCTAACTACACGGCTTGGCTGCTTTAAGAGCGTAACCGTGGCTCCTGCCTGTCTCCAGCTCAGTTTGACAAGGCAGCCGGTCGGAGTTTCTCGTAACGAACATTGTCTTGTGGCTGAAACGCCACAGAAGCAGCTAATAGAACTTCTTGTTAACATAATTTTGTAAAATCTAAATTTCTTAGGCTTTACTTTAAGCTACTTTAAGGCCAAGTGCATATCACCGGCTTATTTGGGAATGCTGCATCACATCAGAAGGGCTGTGCTGAGGTATTCAGTGGTGCTTCGTCACATTTACCAGAGAGTGGAGACATTTTCACATTGATTTAATATATAGTACCTGTTTAGCATATTCTCGTAAAATATACATCATAATCTCTAGGCTCTCACTTCATTCAAGAGCAATCTATAGCAATTTATTCATCATCATCATTATCATCAAGAACCAAGGGACCAGTGCCCATAGGTGCCCACTGCCGCCCTTGTTATTCCTCTCCATTTTTGTCTTTCCAAGGCCGCATGTGTCAGGTCTTGTATCGGTGCTCCACATTAGTCTGTTCTCACATTCCAAGTACCCACAGACATGTCCCATGTCTTTGGCTGGTTTCATCCCAGTTTCTGCATCTTTCAGTAGCCGACTTTACGTTCCAGCCCTGATTGCTCGATTGGATAAGCGGACCTTGTTCATGCGGGCGACGTCCGAGTCGGCATGTATGAGGATTTGGGTTGACTGGCATTAGGTTTCAAGTGTGTTCCCTTTCTACTGTCAGTGTATCGTCACACATCGGACAAACCCTTTTTGAGGAGTTGGCTGCCGCCCACGTTAGCCAGCTTTACAGGGTTCCTGTTGGCCTGTCCACCTCATGAAACGCCCTAGGTGGTTCTTCGGCTGAAGTAGCCTTCGCCACTGATGGCATAGTCCCAACAGGCAATCCCCTACCTGGCTGTTTTCACCCCCTTATGGCGTTGAGGTGTGGGTTGGTCTTGGCTGCTGGTAAAACCCAATAATTGATTTTATAGTGCACTTGCATGCCTATGCCAATGGAAAAGCTGTTAAGAAAAAAAGGGCTTATTCAAAATTAATCAATCCTCCTGGAGTCAAATCCATGTTTTCATCCCAGTTTCTGCATATAATACAGAGATTCTGGCTGAAAAGTGAATGCCTGCTACACCAATCAATGGCCTACATTTTTTTGGGTTACAATTTCCATCATTGTCATCATCATTGTTGTCGTCCTCCTCCTAATGCTTCTCCTCTTCATCCTCTTCATCCACCTCCTCCTAATCATTGGTTTCTGTGAGCCATTTGGCAGAAATGGGTGTGAACAAATTTCTATTCTTTTAAGCCACTTGTCAAGTCCAAAGTTGTTCTTGTGTTTTAGTTCAAATCTTGTTTGTCTGTCCTTAAATTCATCAATCCAGCATAATCATTGTTTCCCTAAGTTTTACTTTCTTTTGTGTCCCAATAATTACATATAACTAATTAATTATATATAATTATAATTATAATATATATTGTGTATCAGATTGTGCAAGATTTTGTGAGCTACATTGTCTCTATATGATTAAGTCATGTGAGACTTTGCTATAGTCTTTGACATAGACTTTTGGCCTACGGGTCAAGTTGACACAAGAAAAAAGGGTACATCTAGCATGGTCAGGATATCCAGGTCCAAGTTATAAAATCTTTGGGCTCAGGAACTGTTTTCTCAGGTCTCAAGTATACCCATCACAATAACTTATTTACAATAGCCTCTTATTAATATAATAAATATAACTTACTTTCCGCTTCTGAAAAAACTGATAACCATCTTCAACCACCTATTAAAGACAAAAACAAGTAAACCTCTAAACGTTTAAAATCCATAACCAGATGAAGTCAGATCATTCATTCATTCATTCATTCATTCATTCATTCATTCATTCATTCATTCATTCATTCATTCATTCATTCATACATTACAGTGTGCAGTTATGCAATTGATACAATTCACAAGAACGCAAATTACAGAATACACAAATCTTAACTATACTAACAGAACAGACAGCCTGCAATACACGACGCTAATAGCAGCCTACAAAGCATGTCCGCCCTACGGGACGAGAACTCATTACCTCTCGCTCTCTACGCCAGAGTGTTATCTATTGAGTTTTGAGTTTCGCGTCTGTTCCCTAAGTTATTCTCTGACACATTCTATAATTTGGTCCAGCACAGAGCCTCATGGAATGCCAGGATCAAGAGAGGCCAGACAGAAATGCTGACTGGTCATTTCAAACAGTTTGAGAGTGACCATGTAAGTAGGATGTGAACCAGTTGAGGGCAGTTCATTCCATGGATGCCAATGCCAGCCATGAAATAAGCACCTAATAAACATTGATCAAATGTGCTTATCGGTATACTACGTTGAAATGCAGTGCTATAATAATCAAGTGAGACATACCGTAGATCAGGGATCTCAAACAGGCGGCCCGCGGGCCGCATGCGGCCCGCAAACCCGATTAATGCGGCCCGCGAACAGCCTCCTGGTTTTTGACTGTTTAAAGTTAGAAATTGGTTTTAAGACATTTTGCAGTTCTTTTACGATTAGAAACAATGTTTCAACTGCTTTCCGCTCCTTTTGCTGTGGACATTGAGTCCACAACAGCTGATATAGGCAGATGGAGTAAGTGGACCTTTAGTGTGATGCAACGACGAAGCAGAAGTATGCTACAGCGAAGTTTGTATGCCGGTGTCGAAAAATATAGTATCCCCGTAATAATTGTGTCTCCCCAGATGATGGATGAGAAGTTGAAAAATGTCACGTCCGCGTGTGTTTTTTCTTGTAAATTAACTTCCGCTTGCTTGGTTTTGAACAATGACACTAAGAGGTAGGCCCTATGTTTATTCCTATAATTTTGGTGACTTTGGCTTAGAGGACTTAGAACAGTTAGAACACTTAGGAACACTCAGAGTCTCTAGGTCTAACTAAATCCGAGTTGAATTAGGCCTACTCTGAACATTGCTTAGGATACTTAAAAAATTAGAGTCATTTTTAATTTTGAATACAACATAATTTCTTCACTTATGACGCCCACGCAGTTTTCGATAATTATTGGGATAGATCGAATGGTTTTTCCATTTTGTTTGTAGGCCTAATACCATTATAGTTACACTTAAAATATAATATTATGTGAATTTTACAGGGCTATAATCATCATTGCAGTATTGTATGCTGCAATGACACATAACTAATTCCATAGTTTCACGTGCACGATATAGGTCTATTTTTATGTTGCGGCCCGCGAGTCTTTAAAAATTTCCAAATGTGGCCCACATGCTGACTTGAGTTTGAGACCTCTGCCATAGATGTAAAAAACTGTGACCACTGGAAATATGGTAGACTATTTTCAAACAGAATAATTAAATGAAATGGATGAACGAACGAGTGTATTAGGAACCTGGTGAGCTCTTGCAATGAGACTGAAGTTGTGCTTCTTGAGAAACTGGCGCACAATGTCACCACCAAACGTGAATGAGACACCGCGATCGTTCTCTCCCCATCCTGTTATGTCCTAAAGTCAGAAGCACAGCAAAATATCACTAAGAACTCATTTGGTAAAGTGTTTGACAGTGGGTACTGGGTAGACAAAATCACTGGACATTTTCTTCACTCAGAGATTATTTCTGATATTGTAGGAGTTTTAGTATGACAAAACTTTAAAGTACTATAATTATGTCTGAAATGCCAGTTTGGGCAATTGAGATAGCATAAGGCACATCACTCAGTAAGATTGCTACATTAGGGCTGCCAACCGTCCCGGAATCGCCGGGACAGTCCCGGAATCGGTACTGTGTGTCCCGTGTCCCGGAATGATCCCAGATTGTCCCGGAATTTGCTGAGATCCAATTCCCAAAATGTTGCTCATTATTATGCACACTAAATCAACAAGTTGTATGATGGATTTTGCGTTTCGCGCTCTATCAGACCTAAAGTTGTTGGCTGAATATCCGATGGTGGATGGCGCTGCGTTTTAGTCTTCAAGACTTTTCAAACAACTGGCACTCGGTAGGCCTATAGCACATTGTCCGTTTTTAATGTTTTTTGCGAGAGATCGATCAAGTACAATTGTGGACGATCCGACGATCCTGTTGTATAACAATCTCAATTACATGAGCACCGACCTCGTTTAAACGGACTGTTGATAAATATAAATTTCAGCATGGAATGTGCTGGTTTCTATGACTTTTGTGCCCGGTATTCTCGAACCATCTGAGGCTCAAAACGATGAGTTTAAGACAATATAATTCTTCTCTTCGGTCGCATGCAGCACCAATAATTATTCCATTAGATTATTAAATTATAATTTACCGGTAATAAATGACATCTGTGAATTGTCTGCATGCATGGCATATCAATGCGTGAACATATAGGGTACTAATGAACTTGGCCTATAGCCTACTCATTGCAAGTGCTGGGTTCATAAGTTTGGTTACCTTGGTAGGCCTATTGGTTGCTGGAATTTGAAATGAATGAATGAATGAATGAATGAAATAGGGCCTACTGTCTTCTTGAAGTTGATTATAATCTTAGATTTTGAGCGACTTGCATTTTGACAATTTTTTTCTGTAATAATTATTATTAACGATCATTTATTGGCCGAGTGTAGATCCTATATTGGAATGACACAGCATTTGTTACATTACGCGGTTATGTGGAGCGTGTAAATTAGTTATTGTACGTTCATCAAACGGCTACAGGCGTCCCGGAATGGCAGAATCAAAAGTTGGCAGCCCTATGCTACATGCCCAGGTAGGCTAAAACCTTCCATTGCACTCCTGATTGTGTCAAAGGATCCTCATGCTGCTGTGAGGTCAAGGGTGGAAGAATATGACTCTCAATGCTAGACATAGGGTTCAAATAACATAATAATAATAATAATAAGCCTGCTAAACTTGGGCTTATACTCAACCGCGCAAAATGTGAGGTCGTTTGTCAATATCCCAACAAAAAGGTCGACGATCCTTCATTCAATGATTTCAAGTACACACCATTAGAAGAAGCGACGCTGCTTGGCTCACCTCTGATGTCTGGGCCGGCCATTGATAAGGTAGTGAGCAAGAAGGCAGAAGACCTGGAACGAGCTATAGGGAGGCTGTCCATGCTTCACTCGCATGATGCGCTAATCCTATTACGAAATGGATTGAGTGTACCAAAGCTCCTCTACACAATGCGCACTGCCTTATGCGTCGACTCTCCAAGTCTCACTAGATTTGATTCTTTATTGAGAAAAGGATTATCAAGCATACTGAACGTGGAACTATCGGACGATAAATGGCTTCAGGCATCCCTTCCGGTGAACGATGGTGGCCTCGGAATACGCTGTGCTGCAACGCTGGCACCTTCTGCCTTCTTGGCATCTGCTGCGAGCACTAGTGAACTCCAGGCAAACATACTGCCACCAGAATTAGTTGACACCCCGGACGACCTAGTGGACACAGCGTTAAAAGCATGGTCAACACTCACGGGATCCGAACCACCATCCGGATCAGCAGCTCACCATCAAAAAGAATGGGACAACCTCTGGATAAAAAAGGCATCGGCAGCCCTGCACGAGTCGGCGAATACTGCACTTGATCGGGCTCGTCTCTTAGCTTCTCAGGCACCACACGCGGGAGATTGGTTGCTAGCACCTCCGGTAACTGCCCTGGGTCTGCGCCTGTCCGACGAAGTGATAAGGATTTCGGTTGGAATGCGACTCGGAACAACCCTCTGCGAACCACATCTGTGTCACTGTGGCGAAAGAGTCGACGCCAGGGGACTTCACGGTCTGGCATGCAAGAAAAACGCTGGCCGACAATTACGACATAATTTACTGAACGATATCATATGGCGCTCTTTAAGAAGAGCAAACATTCCATCACAGAAGGAACCGTTAGGGCTTACAAGGGAAGATGGCAAACGACCAGACGGTGTGACACTTATTCCATGGTCATGTGGAAGATGCCTCACTTGGGACGTGACGGTGTCAGACACCTTTGCAGCGTCGTACCTGGCAGCAACATCAACAGGAGCAGGTGAAGCCGCAAACCGGGCAGCCGTTGCCAAAAGATTAAAGTACACCGCAATCACCAGGACACATGCCTTCGTGGCGGTGGCATTGGAATCGAGCGGTGCCTGGAGTTCGGAAGGACTTGATTTTGTGCTAGACTTGGGGCGGAGGCTGACCGAGGCGACACAAGACAGACTCGAGACAAGCTACCTTTTCCAAAGAATCTCGGTTGCAGTCCAACGAGGAAACGCCATCTGCTTCTCTTCCACATTGCCTTTGTAACAATGCCATAATAATAATAATAATAATAATAATAATAATAATAATAATAAAAATTACGACAACTTATATGGCGTCGTAACACAAAGGCGCCCTGCAAGGCAGCTAACAGGCAGGATAAGATAAGCCAGCGGTTCCCAACCCGTGGCCCGCGGGCCAAAAGTGGCCCGCCTGGCCTACAAAAATGGCCCGCAGCACCTCAATGAATTAAGAAAAATATATGTAAAAATTGACAATTTGGACATGATGGAATATATAATTCTTTTCTATCACAAATTATTTTATTTGGACGTTAATAACTCGCATCAAAATAGAATGTTTGATACGATTCATTAACCTCCAAATAAAAGAACATTCTATTTTGATTCAATTATAACAATTTTATACACTTTTAGTTAATTAAATTTTAGCCTTGTGGCCCCCTAAAGTCCTTCCACTAAGAAAAAGTGGCCCTCGTTTCCTCCAACTTAGAAAAAGTGGCCCGACAGTCAAAAAAGGTTGGGAACCACTGGGATAAGCCCTACAGAACAAGTATGATTTTATCATGGATTTAAAAGAGGTCACTGAGCAGGCTGCTCGGATAGCGAGAGGAAGTCTGTTCCAGCATCGAGGACCATCAGCCAAGAGAGAGCAGGATCTCCGAAGCGCATTCCCATCCTCCACACACTCCGCAGATTGATACTCTCAGACGATCAGAGCCAGAAGCCCATTCAGGTGATCGACAAACTGAGATCCGTGCTCTGCAAATTCAGGGTGTTGCCTTGCAAGTCAGACATGACATCAGTGTTTTCTCACATCACCACATCTCAATTAAGTGCTATAGAAGTTCATTTAAATCAACAGGAGACAACTCTATCAACTATTTAAAAAATGCATCAGCAAATAGAATAAAACTTTCTCGCAAAGATTTCTAGTTCAAATTATAGCACATCAATTATTACAAGTTTCTATCTCAATTCTTAACACTCAACAACATGCAATCGCCATACTGATTTGGGCAACTAAATTATATTCCTATTTGTATCTAATTTATACATATATTTTTTTAAAAGATTTTTATTTGCATTTATTGAATCTGTATTTAGTTTAGACACCCAGTAACTTGAGATTTATCCTTCTTAACCAAGTTTCCAAGGTCTATCTTCTGCCTAACAGAGCCGAAGATTAAATCCAACACTGAAGCGTCAACTGGCACATCCCAATCTTCAGTAAAAATTCACAGAGATTGCTATACTCAGATGCAGTAATTTCTTAGCTCCAATTTAAAACTATTACTATTCACATTCTTGCTTGCATACACTTTTTCAAATCATAAACACGGAGCTTGAACTTGTTGCCGATTGGTTTAAAGCAAACAGATTGTCTTTAAACTTGGAAAAAACTAATTACATCCTGTTTAAATCGCATAGGGAAAAAATCCCACTAGGAGAATTTAAATTAAAAATTAACGGCATCTCTCTCACTTCTGTGGAATCTACTATATTTTTAGGAGTCTACGTTCATAGCCATTTAACATGGAATGAACATATTGCTCATATCGCTTCAAAAATAGCAAAAAATATCGGAGTAATGGCTCGAACTGCTTACATTTTACCATCTAGTATTAGGATTAAACTATACTATTCTTTAGTACATCCATATCTCTCTTATTGTAACATGGTGTGGGCCACAACTTATGCTTCAAGATTACATAGAGTAAATATTTTGAAAAAAGAGCCGTTCTTCGTGTGGTGGGAGCTCCATATGGCTCTCATACAGCCCGCATATTCATCAACCTTAAAATTCTAAAACTAGATCAGATCAGGACTTTCCAAATAGGGGAATTTATGTACCGGTTTGACCGAAGCCTCCTGCCACCTATATGCAACAATTATTTTCAGCCTTCATCCCAGGTTCATTCTCATTTTACAAGATACCCTTTTTCGTATCGCCGTACATATGCTCGCACTAACACACGCCTGTTTTCTATTAAATCTGCTGGGATCACCACTTGGGAAAAAATTCCAAGGGAAATACGATTGAGCCCCAGTATTTGGGTTTTTAAGAAGAAACTTAGTGCCTTTCTAATAAAAGGCACCTAATAAGAGTAAAGCACTGTTCGTTTGATGTATGTACTGCAGTGGGTCTCTGTTCGTTAGTTAAGTTTTTTGTTCTTTTTTCATAATTGCCTGTGACTCAGCAGCATTGACGTTTTCAGTTTCCATTTATTTTGCTGTGTTTTCTCTTCCGTTTTTCTAGCATAAGTTGCTTGATTGTGCTTTGTCACTTTTGTCACTCACTATGTGGATTTTGCAAAGATTTCGTCATGGCCACCTCACATCGTCAATTCAATATATTAGTTGGTGTCCCTAGACAGCGGGATTATTTTATCCCTTTAGGGCCTCCTTTTTGCAACCAATGAGCAAGATGTGTAAACCTGTCATGTATACTTTTGGTTGCAAAATAAATAAAAAATATAAAAAAATATTTCATTGATTGATTGATTGATTGATTACCAACAGAAAGAACCGACAATTATTAGTTAACTTAAAAGTTAACAAATAAATATCTTTGAAAACTGCTCTGCGCACAAATCACTCACAAATAGTTACTACTCTAAATACTTTACTTCCGGGTTTGATTTATACTGAAAGAAATGCGTAATGAATATTTTCAGCTAAGTTTGACTGAACCTACAAAAAAATAAGTATCTACTACAGTGAAAACTGGCTGGTCATGACGGTCGCTAGAGTTCCTTGAACTGACAGCACAAGGTGACAAGGAAAACAACATTGATCATTGGCGATGCTTCCTTATATTCCCAGGTTATTTCGGTGGGCACTATTAGACACTTACCGTAGTACAGGCTGAGTCACTACTTCCGCGTATTTTCATCTTGCCCACATGCACAGCAAAGCTTGAGAATGCAACTATACCCAATGGTTTGTGAGAGACAAACTTAGAGGCAAATGTGGAATCATGGGAAGCAACAAGATTGTCTTCATGCCCATAAATAAAACATCATCGATATCTGTAAACATTATTACATAGCACTCCACCTACAAGAGCTCTCTACGGATGACTGACAGTAAACAAGTGTAGAAACACATCTAAGATTGTTTTCAGCCTAACACCTTCCTTGGACATTATCCAACAATGACTACCAAGAATCGACAATTGACAGGTTGTTTTCTGAGTCCCAAATGCTAAAAATCTTTATTCCCTATCCTGTGGTTATGCTCCTGGTTGCTCCGAACCTTTCAAATGCTGGAGTCCAGACCTTACTGTGGGTATTAATACGATTCAACTTATTCCACAAAATCCTATGAGATATCCTTAGCAGTTAGCATCAATCTGTGCACTGATGCTCCAGTAATCACACATAATTAATTTCCCAAATGACTGGTGACACTTAAATTTTCATATCATATCTTTGCTGAAAGGAAACTTTATATAAATTTATCTTAACTACGGTAATATGAATCAACAATTTATCTAAGGCAATCTATTAGAGCTGCTTCCAGATAAGCAAATTTATAATAATATATTATATATAGCCTGTTGATGCCCCAGCTAGGTACTCAATATGGCTGTTCATGTTGAACTTTGATTCAAATATAATATCATTTCTCTTTCCTGACTTCTGTCTTATGATTTATACCAGAGTGAAGGATATTCTCCTGATGCAAATGTAGCATTCACTTTGTCTACAACTCTGAATAAAGGAACCATACAAGAGGATTCTTCATGTTCTTACATGAAATGCTCTTTTAAAATCTTAGTCACTATCTCCATAAAGTTAGTCCTCCACATAAAACAAATGCAGCCAACAAACTTTATATCACTTCTAACCAATTTCTGCACTTTTAGCCCTACATTCAATGTTTGTCAAGTTTTTGAACTCTCTTCACTGTTGATTTATTAATGAGAAACATCTATGACGTTTAATGAACAATGAGGCCTCAACCGATGGCACACACCAAAACTCAAAGACTGTAATCAGTCAATATCCAGATGATTAGTCTACTGAGACATAAACATCCACATCACATCTCAAATCATCTGACTCACGTTTTTCGTGAACATTTAAGAATTGACTGCAATGCAGCCTTTGATCAATGGTGTCAAAAGTAAATATGGCAATTTGCTTCTTTCTGTCTTCATTCTACAAGTTTTCTGCTTGATTCTAAAGACAATCAGAGTACGTACCTCATCTGGATCAGACCAGAGCAAATCACACACCAAGCCATGATCTGGGACATCAAGTGGTCGAACAATGTCAAGCAACTGCAACAAAACAGATTTCAATTGGTGATGACAAAATAGCGTCAAGTATATGTTGCTGCACCGACAGCTCAACAATAGATCTCATCTTATAAGTTCAGTCAAACCAAATGAAAATATAATTTACCAACCACTAATCCTCATATGTCACAGTGAAGTAAGTGGCTCTCAATTTTATGCAGATCATCTTGTCTATTAAGATGCAATGCCTCAAATGATCATTAATGTGTCAGCATGGGCACCTCACATAGGGGCAAGAGGGGGCACTTGTCCCCTTGGAAAGTTGACACCTGTTTTTCCAACTACTGCTTTTAGGTTTTTAATAGGGTTGCTAATTAATCGCGATTAACGCGTGAGATCAATGCAGTCAAAAATTTGAGATTACAATTTTTAACTCATTAATCACATGCATTCATTAGATTCGGTTAAAATAGAATCTGAGGCAGAAACCCCCGTTTTAAATGGAAAGTTTAAACTTAAACCATCGATACTTTTCTTTGCAAATATTCACAGAAAGAATTTGAGTAGGTCTATTTTCGTAAGACAACTATCATTGCTCCATTATCATCTGCATGTGAACAGTAACATGCGCTTATCGCTAACGATGAGCCGTCGACATCGGCCACATCGTCCACTAAAGTTATTTCAGACTACATTGGCTGAACTTCAGGAGATGGCAAGACTAATCAATCCAGGTTTCAATTATCTTTAATGCTTACAGAAGGACACAAGAGACGAGGTTTGGCAAGAGCTGCAACTTCTTCTGAAAAATTCTGTACAAATTGACAAGGTTCAATACATGAGAGAAGGAAGGTTGAACAGGCCTATCATGAACGAATCGACATCAATCAGACTCTGAAGATGAGTCACTGATCTCTCATTCCTCCTTCACGAGAAGAGTTGCTGAGCAATAAGTTACAGACTTGATCAACATAGCCTATTGAAAAAAGATTAGCATCCACAACAGTGGTGGAAACCATTGTAACAATACGAGAATGAATATCCAGTCCGGGCTAATTTTCTGCCTTGCATTTTTCAAGCTCTTGCTAAAAACTGTAACCGTGACCATTGGGTTTCACCCGTCCAGCAGAGTATTGATAACAAAGAGTATTGATAACAACCTACTGGATTGAAATGTCGTTGCAATGCAACCTTTCACAACTGTGCAAAATATCAATAAATTACACTAATAGAAAAATTTGAAATTTCACTACAACAAACCAAACTGAACTGGGGTCAGAGAGACCTGCTTACTCGCCAGCCAGCGTTATGTATATATATACATATAATTATATATATATATAATTAAGTCAGAAATAGCCAGGCGCTTTGTCCATTTTGCTGCCAGTAGGCGTACAGAATCAGACTTTAGATCTTAGAGCAGTGGTGCACAACGTCCGGCCCGCGGGCCACATCCGGCCCGCGACGGGTTGTCATGTGGCCCGCGATGACCAACAGGAAGGGCAACTATTTAAGAGCTGAAATTATAAACATTAAGTCTACAGTGGCGCACACCTCTAAGACTTTGAACAGTGCGGACAGCAGATGCAAATCTCTGCTGATCCCTTTGCTGTTCCTATGGACAAGATATCACCAGATTACCAGTTGGAACTTATTGATCTCCAGTCATCTGATGCAATGCATGCTGCTTACAGAGACAAATCTTTGCTTGACTTTCACGAGTCTCTTCCAGCGACATTTGTTAATCTGAGGGACAATGCTCTTGTTCACGCAAGCATGTTTGGAAGCACCTATCGCTGTGAACAGACATTTTCACAGATGAAGCTGAATAAAAGTAGCACACGAAATCAACTATCCGACGACCATCTTGAAGAAAATCTGCGTCTGTCAATTACAAACATTCAACCTGACAACTCTAAGCTAGTTGCAGAAATGCAGCTGCAGCCATCACACTGACATGCACACTGTGGGCACTGGAAACTATTATTTTGTGGCAGCATAGATGTGATATTAGTCCCCTTCTATATAACTCTTAACATTTACTTTTACTTGTGTTGTACTGCGCACGTCATCATAATAAATTTGACGTGCATTCATCTTACAATTATTACATAGTCTGAGTTGTCACACTTGTTTGGCCCCCGAAGGGCTTCCGAAATTGATTAGTGGCCCTTGGCTGAAAAAGGTTGTGCACCACTGTCTTAGAGTGATAATTACTCCACTATCCCTTACTCTGGACAACATATTCTCATCTATTGATGCTGGTAAGGCTTGCCTCTTAGCCAGGTTCAACCTTAGCCCTGCTTTAGACACCACCAGACCCTACTTCATAGACTCAGTGAAAGCTTTGGTGCCTCTGGATCTACCTAAACTGGCTTGTTAGGCTTTTCATTTCACCAGATCAGCCAAATGATTGATCACTTTGGAGTTCAGTTGCAGACTCAGCCATACATTGATCTGTCAACCAAAAATCAGTCTGGCAAGGTGTGGCCTATGGTCCAGTCAAACTTCGTGTCATTTATCTGGTCAAATGCCTGCAGTTGTATTCACCATCATTCTAGTCTTGAATGAGTAGGTCAATCAATCCATCAATATATTCAGAAGATCAGTTTGCAGCAAAGAGGCATATAAAATATGGTGGATAAGCAATTTGAAAAAGGTAATTCATAATTTGAGAATGAAATGACAGATGTAAGAGACTGTGCAGAATGGATAGACACAAGGAGACAGTTCCTAAATGTTGTTCAGCAATTAAAAAGCTCAGTGTTTTATAAAACTATGATCCAAAATTTGAAACAATTTCTCTCCTTAACAGAAAGACAAGTCAATGCAAGGATTTAAAGACAGACTTTCATATTTTGATTTACATATTAGTTGCTATTGAGCAGAGACAAAACTTTCAGGGACAAAGAAATGACTGAGGCAAGGGCTGCTAAAATAGGCAGGAATGGGTAGCTCCAATTTCAAGCATCTTTCACAATTGTTGAGCCTCATGCTACAAGTGTAGTTTCTGTACAGGGTGTATCTATGTTTTCTACTAAATACAGTCAAGGATGGTCAACAGCAAACAACTTATCGGAAACTTATCTCATAAGATTTAACTCTCAACCGCCACTCAACAAATCACAGGCACTTGAATCTAAACGACCCACTTCTGCTTTTATTAATGATGGCAAGTCCTATGCTTGATCAGATTAGAATGGCTAAAGCAGACAGCATAACACTTCAAACTATGTGACTTAAACTATATTTAAATGCAATACACGATTCAGCTTGAACTCATGCTAACGAACATCATGAAGTGCAATCTCTTTTAGATCAGTGAATCATTTAACCATCCAAAATTCTTTAGCTCGCGTTGTGCTGCGTGTCCCACTACGATCAAGTTCCTCAGTTTTACTTCATCAGCTGCATTGGCTTCCTGTCGAGTTTAGGATTAAATTTAAATTGGCCTGTTTAACCTACAAATCCCTCTCTACCGGAACACCTCCCTACCTTCAGTCACTGCTTACTCCTTATATTCCTCCTCGTTGCCTGCGATCATCAAACATGGGTCTTTTAGTTGAACCTCGATGCAGAACTGTTATGGGCTCGCGTGCATTCCATGCCTCTGCTCCCAAAGAATGGAATCTACTTCCACTCTCTCTTCGTTGCTCAAATTCACTCCCTACCTTCAAAAAACGGCTCAAAACTCACTATTTCTCTTTGGCTTTCAAGCACATGGACCTTTAACTGCATCTTCCTCTGGTGGCTAACTATCCGCGCCTCAGATTCACACTTTGGTGTGACCTTGCGTGCGTAATAAATTTATGTAATAATAATAATAATAATAATAATGTACAAATTTAGCTCAATATTTTATCAGACAAAATCAACAACTTCTCCAAATGGAGCCAGATAAATACTAGAACATGCATATTTTACTGAATAACTTGAAAGTTTCCAGAAAGCTTTAAAAAAGCAGTCCCTAGACATGGAAATTATGATCTCCACTCCTACTGTTGTCTTAACTGTCTCCTGTATGTGTATACTGTCTAGTCTTGACTTCCGTGGCCTAGCCTATCACTTATAACACCTGTATTTTCTCTATTCTATCTATAATCGGCTTCACTGTGGTAGTGCAAGGCTGTAAAGTGATGATTTTTCAACTATTTTTTCTTTGGACCAACCTGCAAGACGAGCATGAACAAGTCTGCAAGATAGCTGAAGTGAACAACACTGCTCGTGCAAGGGGGGCACATCACGAGTAGGCCTATCTATTTGTGATGAGAGGTGAGCATGTCTATAATCAGAGATAGATCTGTTACACTGGTTAAAATGTAGTACTCTAAGGCAGACTTTGAAACACTGATAGTTCTAGGTATAGGCGATATAGGCGGCTGCTCCACAAAGTAGCATTTTTCAAGGGACGGCACATTTCGGCAAAATAAAGAAAAGAAAAGATAAATAAATGTTTTGTTCATACGTCATGTAGATTTCATTATCCCCATATCGCTCCATGATTTTATCAGTTTAGAAGAATAAGGGTGCGCCAAGCATAACTAATGAATGGCAGCAACAAATTCAATTTTCAAAGACAAGTGACAAATGGACTAACACCCTAGTTTAACTCATAACATAACATAATATGATTTAGAGTGGTTCAGAAGACTAAAAATCTGTGTAGGAACCACTACTCAGCATATCGATGGCAGTTATGACAGATCTATCACTAAGTAGTGGCTGAGCAGAATCACTATATACACTGTGGTTCTATAAAAAGGAAGCCAAACTGTTTTTTCATATATCTCTAATGCCTGATAGTTAATCATATTAAAATTTTAACGATATTTAGAGCATTGAACCAACAATATGATTCCAACATATATATAATCATCATCATCATCATCATCACCACCACCACCACCACCACCACCACCCCCACCACCACCACCACCACCACCACCACCACCACCACCACCACCACCATCATCATCATCATCATCATCATCATCATCATCATCATCATCATCATCATCATCATCATCATCATCATCATCATCATCATCATTCGCCGTCTACTCCATCAATGGGAGCGTTGCACAATGAGTTGATTAAATTTCTCCAACGTGTCTGATCCTCAGTCACAGTGATGGCCATGTTGAAATCAATACCCAGCTCTGTTAAGTCTTCATGTATCATCCCGAGCCACGTTGTTCTGGGTCTTCCTCTAAGGCGCTTCCAGGAAGGCAGAGCCTGCACCAGCAGTGCCTGTCTAGAGTCTGAGCCTGGTGGCATTCGAGCTATGTGCCCAAGCAGCCCTAGACGCCTCCGTCTAATAGTACCGCATACCGTTCTTTGTCCAGTTCTATTGTAGACCTCCGCGTTGGTGATGAAGTTGCACCACTTGATGCCACATAAGGCCCTCAAGCACTTAGTGCCAAAGGCATCAAGGCGCAGCTGGTCCCTCCTACCGAAAGACCATGTTTCAGAGCTGTAGAGGAGAACTGGCATGATATATGAGTTGAACAGTCGTATCTTCCAACATATCACGTCATAAATTTGAATGAATAGAAAAATATGAATCTTTCAACTTCATCTACCGAAATACAAGTTTACGAGTAATTTTCTTTAGGATTTTGCAACAAAGTACTTTAAACATGAAAACAGTCTTTAATATTTTTGTCAAGAAACTCTAGACCTAAGTAGCATGGGTTGATTATTTAAACAAAGAACATGTTCACAATGTCCCCCTTCTGCTTGCACACAAGTCTTAAGTTGGAGGCCCTGGCACCATTGGGCAACAACATCCTCAATTATCCTCTGATCCAGACCATCCCACACTTCAATCAAGCCCTGCTTCCGATCGTTTACATCAAGGATTGCTGTCTGGTAGACTCACTCTTGCATCACGCACCACACATTATATATAGGCGGCAGGATTTAAATCTGGACTGTTCGAAGGCCATATTGTGGGGAAAATGAAGTCTGGTGTCTCTCTTGTTAGCATTTCGATGGTTTCCCTGGCTCTGTGAGCTGGTGAACTGTCCTGTTGAAAAAGAAAATAGCCTTCTGGGGCTAGATTTCTGATAACACAGGTAGAAGATGTTGTGACAGGAGCACATTGCAAGAACAGACTCCATTAATTTTTAATTAATCAATGAAGACCAAATGGGAACGACCAAGCGTCGAAACCGCAGTGGACACGACACCATAACAGACTTGCCGAAATGGTTACACGCACGCACCAGTCTGTTATGGTGACCAATTGATGCGATTCTAATGAGGAACTTTTTTTACGATATGTTGGAATCATATTGTTGGCTTAGTTCTCTAAATATCAGGAAGATTTTAGTATGATTAATTATCAGGTATTAGAGATATATGAAAAACAATTTGGCTTACATTTTATTGAACCACAGTGTAATGTTAAAAAGGGGCAGGCCCAATGCAGAACCTTTTTGACACACTGTAACTCGCTCAGTTGTTCTGCACTTGTGCCATATACTATCCAACATAATATATATATATATATATATATAAAATATATTCACTATCCAAAACCTAGATCAGCTTTTTCTTACTCACTCCTTTCAACTTCCAGTATCCTCCTTTCACAAATTCAACAACCACTCCCTAATCTATTTGTATCTAAGCATTTATAAAGCACCTCTAGTATGGATCTTAAAGCACCTCTAGTATGGTTCTTAAATCACCTCTAGTATGGTTCTTAAAGCACCTCTAGTATGGATCTTAAAGCACCTCTAGTATGGTTCTTAAATCACCTCTAGTATGGATCTTAAAGCACCTCTAGTATGGTTCTTAAATCACCTCTAGTATGGTTCTTAAAGCACCTCTAGTATGGATCTTAAAGCACCTCTAGTATGGTTCTTAAATCACCTCTAGTATGGATCTTAAAGCACCTCTAGTATGGTTCTTAAATCACCTCTAGTATGGTTCTTAAAGCATCTCTAGTATGGTTCTTAAATCACCTCTAGTATGGTTCTTAAAGCACCTCTAGTATGGATCTTAAAGCACCTCTAGTATGGTTCTTAAATCACCTCTAGTATGGTTCTTAAAGCACCTCTAGTATGGATCTTAAAGCACCTCTAGCATGGTTCTTAAAGCACCTCTAGTATGGTTCTTAAAGCACCTCTAGTATGGTTCTTAAAGCACCTCTAGTATGGATCTTAAAGCACCTCTAGCATGGTTCTTAAAGCACCTCTAGTATGGTTCTTAAAGCACCTCTATTATGGCTCTTAAAGCATCTCTATTATGGTTCTTAAAGCATCTCTATTATGGTTCTTAAAGCACCTCTATTATGGTTCTTAAAGCACCTCTAGTATGGTTCTTAAATCACCTCTAGTATGGTTCTTAAAGCACCTCTATTATGGTTCTTAAAGCACCTCTAGTATGGTTCTTAAATCACCTCTAGTATGGTTCCTAAAGCACCTCTAATATGGTTCTTAAAGCATCTCTATTATGGTTCTTAAAGCATCTCTAGTATGGTTCTTAAAGCACCTCTATTATGGTCCCTAAAGCACCTCTAGTATGGTTCTTAAATCACCTCTAGTATGGTTCTTAAAGCACCTCTATTATGGTTCCTAAAGCACCTCTATTATGGTTCTTAAAGCACCTCTAGTATGGTTCTTAAAGCACCTCTAGTATGGTTCCTAAAGCAACTCTATTATGGTTCTTAAAGCACCTCTAATATGGTTCTTAAAGCACTTCTAGTATGGTTCTTAAAGCACCTCTAGTATGGTTCTTAAAGCACCTCTAGTATGGATCTTAAAGCACCTCTAATATGGTTCTTAAAGCACTTCTAGTATGGTTCTTAAAGCACCTCTAGTATGGTTCTTAAAGCACCTCTAATATGGTTCTTAAAGCACTTCTAGTATGGTTCTTAAAGCACCTCTAGTATGGTTCTTAAAGCACCTCTAGCATGGTTCTTAAAGCACCTCTAGTATGGTTCTTAAAGCACCTCTATTATGGCTCTTAAAGCATCTCTATTATGGTTCTTAAAGCATCTCTATTATGGTTCTTAAAGCACCTCTATTATGGTTCTTAAAGCACCTCTAGTATGGTTCTTAAATCACCTCTAGTATGGTTCTTAAAGGACCTCTAGTATGGTTCTTAAAGCACCTCTAGCATGGTTCTTAAAGCAACTCTAGTATGGTTCTTAAAGCACCTCTAATATGGTTCTTAAAGCACTTCTAGTATGGTTCTTAAAGCACCTCTAGTATGGTTCTTAAAGCACCTCTAATATGGTTCTTAAAGCACTTCTAGTATGGTTCTTAAAGCACCTCTAGTATGGTTCTTAAAGCACCTCTAGCATGGTTCTTAAATCACCTCTAGTATGGTTCTTAAAGCATCTCTAGTATGGTTCTTAAAGCACCTCTATTATGGCTCTTAAAGCATCTCTATTATGGTTCTTAAAGCATCTCTATTATGGTTCTTAAAGCACCTCTATTATGGTTCTTAAAGCACCTCTAGTATGGTTCTTAAAGCATCTCTAGTATGGTTCTTAAAGCACCTCTATTATGGTTCTTAAAGCACCTCTAGTATGGTTCTTAAATCACCTCTAGTATGGTTCCTAAAGCACCTCTATTATGGCTCTTAAAGCATCTCTATTATGGTTCTTAAAGCACCTCTAGTATGGTTCTTAAAGCACCTCTATTATGGTTCTTAAAGCACCTCTATTATGGTTCTTAAAGCACCTCTAGTATGGTTCTTAAAGCACCTCTAGTATGGTTCCTAAAGCAACTCTAGTATGGTTCTTAAAGCACCTCTAATATGGTTCTTAAAGCACTTCTAGTATGGTTCTTAAAGCACCTCTAGTATGGTTCTTAAAGCACCTCTAATATGGTTCTTAAAGCACTTCTAGTATGGTTCTTAAAGCACCTCTAGTATGGTTCTTAAAGCACCTCTAGCATGGTTCTTAAAGCACCTCTAGTATGGTTCTTAAAGCACCTCTAATATGGTGAACAGTTCAGAAGTGCTCCCAGTACGCAAGGCCGTGCAAGACGAAGCAGGTTTTGAAATGGAAGAAGAGTAATGGCCATACAGAATTGTAGAGCGAACAGAAGGAGAAAGCGCATTCCAAAGATAAAGACCAAATTAGGCAAATGGTAGAGATTGAGTCATAGCAGTTCTAGGACGAGGAACCAAGAGGTCAAGTCTGTTGCATGAACTAAGTGGATGGTGGGAGGAAGCTGAGTGATGCTGAAGCATAACTTCGGCCAGATATTTGGGACAAGACCCTGCAGAGCCTTGAGGATCAGAGTGAGGAAAGACAAAACCAATGAAGTTCATATAACATAGAGATAGATGTGAGAGACGTGAGAGCATCTGAGATGGCGGGCAATCAGTCTATGCATTACCATCTCTTTGGAACGAACTCCCACCATACCTGCGCCGTCTTATCTGTCAATATCAGGACTTTTTAAACCTAGTACTTACCCACAAAAAATTGTGACTCAATGACAAAGACCCAATCTGTTAAACAGTAAATAAATAATCAGAGCTTTGTACCTGTTGCAAATTGTCCAAGTCCGGTGAAAGACCACCATGCATGCAGAAGATGGTACTCTCAACCAAAGCAGCTACAACATCCCAAATGCACAATTCAACATTAAAATTCCCGTGCAACCCCTACTTCATCCCTCTTTTCCTCTCTACCACCACACCAACACAACCACAACCAGAAAAAAGCATGCTGCACACCTCTGCCTTTTGCTGTAAATATTTATAAATGCACTTTCTTTTATATAGCGACCATGTTTGGCCTTGACCCTGTATGTTTTTCAATGAATTGATTTGGTGAGATCCTTCACCACCGCAACACATTTGAATAGGTGTCGCCCCAATTTAGGTCCCATGTATACGGTCCGTGCTAGCCCAGGATTAAAATCTCTGAAATAAGCCACCTTCAGGAAGCGAACTGCAGTCCGCAAGCCATCTTTCACAAAGTCTTGAGAGATGCGGCCAGCGCTCTTACCGATGTAGCTAACTGGACAGTGTTGCAGCATTAGCACAGTAGCATGAAAATTGCATGGCCAATAATAAAGTGTCTACTGAGGTCAGTCGAAGTTGGAAAAGTTGTGTAAAAATTTCTGCTTTTGTCACCTAGAATCATTTAGAAGCAGTAACAACTCAAAACACCAGCACTGGCTCAGCACAAATGAAATAATCTTCTCTGCACCATATAGGTCAATTAGACTGTGATGAAGGAAATGAAGAAAAGAACTCAACTCATATCTGTCGTATTAAAAAAGAAACAAGTTTATGCTGAATGCCAAATATTAAACTGATGAGTGCAGGAGAATGACTAACCAACAGGTAAACAGTTGAAACAATCTGTGAAAGTCTTCCACAGCTTAATGTTGTATCTCCTCTTGCATTCATCATAAAAGCCATAAATTCTGAAAAAAGAAAAAACAAGAAACACACAATCGCCTGCACTGCCAATGTCAGTTTCACAGTAATCACCATAAATTTAGTCATCAGCATGCATATGACACGGTCTTACGAACTGTCCAGTATCTAATCTACCCAGTATGCACCGTCACCTCTGACCCAATCCTCATCACTCCAGTCTTTAAACACCTCTTTCTAAAGAAATCCAATTCCTGAGGACAGAGAGAATTGAAGAAGTTTCATCCATAGCCTCACGTGTTGGAAAACTCATTGAGAAGAAAGCCAAAACATGCCTGCACAGACCCTACAGGGCACTGAACCCGTAACAACTCAGAGGAATTGTGGAGTCGAGTAGGAGGTTATTGGGTGCAAACTAAGGGAACAACCAAAAATGACCAAGACGAGGAGTTCAATCAACATTACCTACGCAATATCTACTGACGACAAATACGACAAACCTCAAAAGCGAATAACAGCACAATATGGCAAGCATTTCACCACTAAGCAAAGAATTAAATTCCACTTATGGACCATCTACAATTCTACATCTCACTGTCCAAGGAGCGGATGGTCTGCCGGCAACGTACCTTAGACTCACGGCGCCTTTCTTCTCGGCCATCCTTACCTATGTTTAAGGGACGAACCGTTACAATGGACATTTGGTGCAATAGGAGTGGCTTTCAGCTCGTCTGCCTTTCTTGTAACAAAACAGCATGAATGCGTTGGCCTGGCATTGCAATCTGTTGGTGTTATTTTCTCTGGAAAATGTCTCTTTGTTAGGTGCACAACACACACACACACACACACAGATTCCCTTTCATCAATGTGACTGTCGTTTGTGCTGCACACTAAGTCACCAACGACATCTTGTGCATACTATATTCCAGCAACTTATCTGTGATTCGTCACTGATTCACTGACGATTCCTTCACCGACTCAGTACCAGATTCATCCGAACTTATATCGCTGTCTATGTCACAACAATCGCTATCTAACATACTAAGAAATTGCTCTTTGGTATATTTCTTTGCAGCCATAATGCCAAATATGGTCAAAACTGACCAAAAAATTCTAAATTATTGCAAAACAATGTTGAAACCTATTTTGAAACTGCCATGATAAAACATGTAAGAATGGTTAGCATCAGCAGATTTAGTTCTTCTGGAACTAGCAAAAAGTGTTACAAAATGAGCATTAAAGTAGCCCAATAGTAGCCAAACATAGCAGAAAAATACTGCACTGACTTTCAGGTGCCTAGATTTTGAATAATAATCAGTGCCTCACTATGCACATCCGCAGTTGTATTTATTGAGGACACACAGCATACACATACCCCCGTAATTCATGATGAGTGCCATTCATTAATAGAGCAGTGAAGTGATTATGGTTAATGCCGTGGCTTGCCTGATTGGCAGCATACCAAAGTTCGGGCATATATATCAAGTTTTATACAGGAGGAACTGCCTATACAAAACGCATTGAGTTCAAGACTCTAATGCTCCTGTGTAATTGCCTAGCAGGCCAAGTCCCGATTTATCTTAGGAGCTTTGCGTGTCAGTGCTATCCGTTCCAGGTCATAGATATCCTCGCTCTGCCATGCAAGGTGATCATGGCTCGAACTTCCTCAGTGCTGCATAAAAGTGTCACTGTCCATCTTTCTGGAATAAGTTTCTGAGCAATCTCCGTGATGAACTTCATTGTCTTTCTTTGCCCATTTTCCTCAACCGTTTGAAAACCATTCTCTTTTATCATGGTTTGGTAGTGTCAGGTCGTTTCTCGTGAAGTGGCTCTATAAAAATTCACCATTAAGATTACGATTACTAAAGCCATATCTTAAAACAACTGCAGCACCATTTCCCTTGACAAATTGCTCTAGGTAAGCTTTGCCATTAACAAATCAAAACCAAATCAGGTTTGGGCATTGCTGCCAAGCCAAATGTTATCTAATGCAGTGGTTCTCAAACTTCTGCAGTCCACGGACCGGCAATAATTTTTTTGATGACGCTCGTGGACCATTAATTTAAACGGTGAGTGCAAACAAAAATTACCTAGGTCTACATGTAGGTATATATTATAAAAAAGACTGTAAGGCTATTTATAATTAAGATTTTTTTCAACAATTAAAGGATATCCCAGTCAGAATTTAATTTAATTCTCATAAAATCACATTTTTAAAGTTAAACTCAAAATATCAAACTTGATTAGAAGTGAATTTAAATTTTTTTCTCATAAGTGGACCTGCAAAAATATAGGCCTAGCTAATGACACAAATGACATGTCTCTTCTTTCCCTCTTTGCTTAGAAATAGCCAATGGCTAAGTTTCATGGGCATCTGCCAGACAGGCAATGACCACAGTGAACTCTGTTCGTTCATGGCCAGCAGTTTTGAGCTAAATGGCATTTTTGCCTACATATTTCCAGTCTAATTTCCAGAAAAGCCAATTGTGATTCACATTTTGATGTTAGTGAACATGAATTTTTGGTCAAAGTCAAACTTTCTGTGTAATAGAATCAAATAACTACTAATGACTTTATTATTTTTATTTATTGCATTTATTAATATTTATTTATTGCATTTATTACATCTGACCAGTCAAACTTTGTTTAATGAATCTCTCAAGAATTTTTCTTTTGCCATGACTGGGCTGGGAGCACCTCTGAGTAGCTTTCTTGAAGGGGTGCCATATAAATCCATAGAATGAATGCATAAATGAATGAATGACTAGCCTTGCATAGAAAGCACGAAGTACTGAGAAAAAAGAACAACAATTAATAACTGGTGATGACTTTGTTAGCTGGCATGGCTTAGATCAGGGGTCTCAAACATGCGGCCCTTGGGCCGTATGCGGCCCGTTGACCCGACTGATGCAACCCGCGTTAGCTAGGCCAATCTAGTTTCTGCGTTTCTTAAAGAACGAAATTGGTTAAAACCATAGATTGAGTATTCGTGACTTTAGGTTTTAATATTCGTAAATATTCGTGAATATTAAGATTTTTTAATATTCGCAAATATTCGTTAACGAATTAAGGCGAACGATCGAAACTGCAATGCTACTCGGGATTAAGCAGTAAGTCTGCCATAAGTGGCTTTGCCTCTGTTCAGTTGGGGGAGGATGGTCTGAAGTCAGACAAAGTGACTAACATTAGACCTGGCTAAGTATAATATGTGATATGAATACTGCATGGCCACATTGACCAGACCCAGCAGAGACCTTGAAGTTTTTAACAATAAATCTACTAAGTTTATTGTCATTTACTGATATAAGCCTATGCCGATATGCGTAGTCTAACTCCAACTCAATTTGCACAATTCATTCAGTAAAAGTTAAACATTTTCGTTAAATAAAAAATAGGAATTAAGAATAAAGAATTTCTTGAAAGCAAGAATAAAGAATATCTTGAAAGGACACAATATTTTACGAATATAATATTCGTTGGCGATTTTAATATTCGTGAATATTTGAAAATCTTAATATTCGTAATATGCGAATACTCAATCTATGGTTAAAACCCAGAGTTTGAAATTCTTTTGCGATTTATCCCAGAATTCGAATGTTTTTCCTCCCTTTTGCTGTGGATATTAAATCTGCAACCGTATACTAGATATGCAGATTGCAGATGACGTTAATGGACCTTCAATGCGATACTTCATTCTAGGCCTACTTCTCGCAGAAGTAGCATAGAACGAAGTTGTTATTCCGGAATTCTACACCTTTCTAGGCTTTCTACCACAAAACAAATTCCAAATTCTGCACCTGCAGTAAGCTTACTGCAACGCACATGCATAACAAAAATGTCTGGCAGTAGCCTAATTATATATTTTTAAAATGCGAACAGCTTTCTTCATTAATGAAGAAAGCTGCTCACATTTTAAAAATACGTGGGCCACATATGGAAATTTATGATGGTTCGCGAGCTGCAGCATAAAATATATCATGCAAGAGAGACTATTTTTGTTGAATTATATCATGTCAGCGTACAATACTGTGATAATGATAATCATGATACTGTAAAATTTACAAAATTATCTTTTCAATGTAGCCTTAACTCTTTGTGGAAACTCAGAGCCACGATATGAAGTGCCTCAAATTTCCCATGTAGCAGTACCTAAAACTAAACTTGAAGCACCTTCAAATATTAAGGTAGGCCTATTGTCTCAAGTGTGGTTTGCGGCTTTGCGCTACTTATAATATCTGACAACGTTTCCCATGGTAAGCCCTATATGAGAGTATCAATGTTTCGCTTTATTTCCTGAGATGTGACCAATCTGAGTATATAGCTTGCACACATATTTCTACACTAGCCAAAATGATGTGAAATGATAGTGAGAACAAGGAATTAATCAATTAGCAAGATGCTTTCTTGAAAAAACTAGAAATATGACGAGGAAAAGCTGACTCTGCAAGAGGCACTAAATAAATCAACAGATACGATATAGGATATGAAGTGAAGACAAACAAGGAGATTGTAAGAGATTGTTGTTTACAGGCAGCACACCACAGCAACAGTCTAATATTCATGTTATAGTAAGTTTACAACAAATTCAACCAACAGCATCGATTGATACTTATAATGACTATCCACTATCCAGTTGAAAAACTAAATAAAAACTAAATAAGAATATATAATCACCTGTTGATACTGGCACATTCGTGATTTCCTCTAAGCAGGAAAAAGTTTTGTGGATACTTGATTTTGTAGGCCAGCGTCAGACAAATTGTTTCCAGTGATCGCTTACCTCTAAAGAATAAATCAGTAAATTCAACCAATATTTACTCTACTCACATTTGATTATTCATTGTTGTCTGCAATGAATTTTTTAATAAAAAATATTCACTTAAAAAGTTGAAGAAAATCCAACATGAACAAGACAGTAGATGAACCACTTCTATCCAGAGCTTATTTGTTGCCACATAAATGTAAAAGTATGTCTAGGTCAAATATATATATATAGATATTCGTTTAATTCGAATGCACTGTGACTATGCCATGAATACATACATAATACATATTATAAAAAAAGCGTCTATGCAGACCTAAATTAGGTTACACAACACTGCCATAGTCATACAACAACAGCAGCAAAGTTATGACTGAAATGAAAATACTTCTTTAAAAGAAGTTCACAATCATCAATGTTAAAGTCATATCAAAAGACAGCACCTATGAATAACTGACAATTTCTGAAGGGTCCATCGATTTTGGCTTCAAACTCTATCGCGCCTAAGTTGCTTTTCATAAATATTAACATAATTTGTTCATAAAGAAAAATACTTAAATTCTGTGAAAATATTCACATGTCTTATATCATTTTGCTCATATTTGATTCCTTAACAATATTCTGTCATGAAATAGAAGATCAATTGATGTGTTTGCCTCAAAATTTATAAATATATGAAATATTTTTATAAATAAAATAAAATTTATAACATTAGAAATTCATAAAAAATAAATGAACAAAATAAATTGTTGTAAAAACACTGATAAATGTAGTTACTTGTATGACAAACTTGTAGCAAACTGTGAAGGGCTGAAAATTAGTAAATGTAGTCGAAAGATGATCTTATGTTACACAAACTAGAAGATATGATGACATCAGCACTCTCAATTATAAATAGGGCTGCAGCAATGTTGTCGTCGTGTTTCTATCCCAAAATCTAAACCACGTCAAAAATAGAGAATTTCTTTATAAAATTTGCCTGACTGATAAATTTTTTGTTTCTAACTTTGCTGATTGGGCTAAATAAAAAAATAAACTACAGAGAAGCGATCAAATGAGCTAAGACGTATAATGTTTTTCCTAATCTATGATGAGATCAACGGGGCATGATGGACAGTCAGTGAATGTACAGTCTTCAAATCCCAAAACCTCTACGTCATCTAACATATTTTGCATCAGACCTTATTATAGCATTTGTGGAAACGATGTAATTCATTTTGTCTGGACTTGGCTGATGAAAAAACATAATTACAGTGAAATGGTCGATGGCCAAGAAGTCGCAGGAAATATGCAAATGGCTGGATGCAATTGTTCTCAAATAACGGCCGTAATTTTCTTTTATAACTTCATCAAATAATTGGGGAAACTGACATTAGGGCATTTTCGGAATCTTCAACATGTCCTCTAGCGAAATATAGAAATAGAACTCTTAATATCTCTACATTATATGATGAGGGGATGCGTCTTTTGTTATGCGGTCACATTCGACCGCATTCGGTACGAAAGAATTAACTCACCAAATATGTAGCATAGCATTAACTCAAGACATTCATTCATTCATTCATTCGAGTATTTATATAGCGCCTCTTCAAGGAAACTACTCAGAGGCGCTCCCGACTCCAGTACGGACAAACAGAACAGTTTTTAAGTGCTTATAGAATGTGTCAGAGAGTGATCTAGGAAACAGGCGCAGCTCGAGTGGGAGGGCATTCCATACCACTGGGCCAACCACAGAAAAAGCACGACTCTGCATGATGGAGGTACGAGCAAATGGGACAAAGAGTACTTCCCTAACAGCCGAGCGTAGGGACCGACCAGTCCGAGCACTTAACACAGGCCGACAAAGATCGAGTAGGTAAGATGGAGCAAGACCTAGCTGGCAGCGCCATATTAAGGACGAGATTCTGTATTCGATGCGCTGACGGACTGGGAGCCAATGCAGAACCTCCAGCATGTAATTTGTAACATGACCAAATTTGGGCAGATGACCAATGAGGTGTGCTGCAGCGCGCAGAATACGGTCAAGAGAAGATAATCGACCAGATGGTAAACCAGCATAAAGGGATAGGCAATAGTCAAGACGAGCTGAGACAAAGGAATGTACAAGCGTAGTTGCAGCACCAGTTGAGAGAGAGCGAGCGACAGTGATGCACATGATGCACAGTTTCAAATTTTCATTCATATTTATTGCATATTAAGCAAAATGAACTGTTCAATGACAACAGTACTTCAAAGCTCAATCAAAAACATTTTACAATCATGGTGGATCCATCAACGAAAATGGCAACTATTAAAAATGCTTCACATTATCAACAATGCATTTGGACAGTCTTTTATAGGTATGCCTTCCTGCCAAGACAGCAAATCACACCAGATCCATTCAGACTGGTTCATGATTCATGACAATGTCAGCTGGCCGCTTCCATAATACCAACCCTAAAGGTAATAGATGATAAATGATAGATTCGATGCATATTCAGTGGAAACATAGAGGACTCTAAGCTCACATGATCGCTACATGCAGTCTATATCTGCAAGTCCATAATCATGAAACTTACAACCAAATGGCTTAATATATAGCTCTCTGGTCATCGGCCATGTTGGCTGACGATCCGGTCTCTAAGTTACTACTGCAGATGATTATGTCCGTGGAAAAAGTTGTTGAAAAATTTCTGGATATTTAGATGTCTGTGTAAGTCGTGACTGTGTCTCTAACATTTTTGCCCAGATTTGTGAATGATCAAATAGCAATTGACTCCACCAGTTCTTAGATTGGACCTTGCCACCGACTTTCGCCATTGGACAGGTCCATTGCCTACAACCCATTTATTTGTATTTCTTATGTTTCATGTAACCTGTACCAGGATGTCGTGTAGCACCCAGATTAATCAATAAACAAGGATCATCAACAATATAAAATCGATAGGTGGCGTTTTGGTGTGAAAACACCAGCAAGGCTCGGTCTTTGTTTTCTCAAATATTTTGGTTCTGCAAGATTTACTTTATCTCAACTTTGGCCCGTCAAACAGCTCATGAAAGTAGTACCGACAAAGTCGTGCAGGAGAACACAATTTTCTTAAGGATGTAATGTCAAACAAATCGGTGCAAAATAGAATTGGTCTAACCTATACTTCAAAGTGGTTATTTGGAAATAGATTCAGAGGTTAAAAGAGGGCAACATCGATTAGATATAGGATCAAACGATTAGTTGAATGATGACAAGAAGAGTTAGGACAATGAGCAAACTTACTTCTACGTTATTTTCGGAATGTCCTTGCTAAAGAAGAAAGGCTACCAAATAACGGCTGTACAAACGGGCTACAAGATCTGAAAGCGACCAATTCTGTTTTAACATTAGAAGTTCCGTAGTAGTTTTGTTCACATTTTGAGATGAAAACGTTTCAACTTTTCATACTAGTAGCTTCGTTAATTTGTTTTAAATACTTTAAATTGTTTTAAATTGTTTTACTTTTAACATTAAACATTTGAGCCATTCTAGTACTGAGTCGCCGGTGGCGTTTGTTATGGGACTAAATATTTTCATTGAAATGTTTTCATGGACTGTTTTGACGTGGACCGATTTTTATGTGGCTGTTTTGTCAGTGGGCGATTATGACGGGGTTGTTTTGTTGGTGGGCGATTATGACGGGGTTGTTTTGTCGGTGGGCTATTATGACGGGGTTGTATTGTCGGTGGGCGATTATGACGGGGTTGTTTTGTCGGTGGGTGATTATGACGGGGTTGTTTTGTCGGTGGGCGATTATGATGGGGCTGTTTTGTCGGTGGGCGATTATGAGGGAGCGATTTTGTCTTTGGCTGTTTTGACGGGACTGTTTTAACGGGGCTGTTTTGACGGGGCTATTATGACGGGTCACCCTTTTGTTGATCCTGCTTGGGTGACGAGAAACGTTTAGTTCTGTATGGGTGCAAACATAGGCATAGGGGAGATTTCAGCAGTTGGGGGCCCAAAATTTTACTTCTGCCCGAAAATTAAATCTAGAATAAATGATGTCACGCACTTTTAGGCCTATGCAGTGACGTATCCAGAAAGTTTCGAAGAAGTGGGGTGGCAAAGAGAAGAGGAATCACGGTATGACTTTGACCAGACATTTTGCTGACGACTTTTTTAGTTTTTCTCCAAAAATCTATGAAAAAATGTGACAACTGCATTACTTTCAAATTTGATAACCTTTTGAAGTCATATTCAGTAATTGGGGGCCACGTTCTGTGTAAATGTCAAGTGGGGATATGGCCGGATTGCTCACCCTGGATCCGGCTCTGTGTCTAAGTCTGTACAAAGCAGAATTTCTGTTCTTGCGCCCACACCCGGGAGAAGGAGCAGAGGGGCAAATACCCTGGGTCCGGCTACTTTTAGAGGCCCAGGCTGGGTAATGTTAAATGCAAATTGCAAAGTTTGTGATGTAGGCCTATGCCTTCACTACAATCAATTTAAACTTCAAATGAACAACTGAATAAATTCATAAGTGTGTATTGTTTTGTATTGTACCATATTTAATCATTTATAAAGCACTTCTAGTAGGGTGATCCGTTCAGGGGCGCTTCCAATCGTGCCAAAACTTTTATTATTTCAATTTGTTTCTACTAATTTTATCCTCATGTAGTTCTAGCCTTAAGATAGTTTAGGGACCCGTGAAAGCTCTGACTAGGGACCAGGATTTTCTCTCATCGATCCTGCTTGAGCCCGCATGAATTATCGCAATTTTCGGGCAAATTTCGGCTCGTGAGTTTGCTGCAATTTTCGTCATGATTTACAAAAAGCTACATAATGACTATCAAGAATTCAGAACTTTCTTCACGAATTTCTTATTCATGGTGGCTATATGAGCTATAGTATCCAACTCGATTCGGGCAAATTGGAACTGAGAGAAAATGTGGTGTAAATGAGCGTTGAACTTCAAGTACAGTTTGTCTAATATTTTCCCGGGTCTGCTTGCCCGAAAAAACAGACTTGCTTGAAATTTGGGGGCATTTGGCCCCTCTGGAGCCCCACCTCCTACGCCTATGGGTGCAAAGGACATCTTGTTACCTGTTCACGAGGCTTAATTTCAAAGCAATCTCAGTCAACATATCATATAATGCAGCCTGCACGTAAGGCCCCTTCGCTGCTGGATCCGCCAACTATGGGTTGCTGACCCATGAAGTCTCCCCAATGCTGCTCCATGATCTCCTCAGGAACCTGTGTCTGCTCCTACTCAGTCTCTGCCACATTCCTCTTCGTCAGGTCAGCCACATCTAAGGTTCTCTCCTTCCCCTTGCCCCCGCCACCACCTTCTGCCTGATACTGGAACAGGTCAGGCTGACACAACAAGTGTGGCTTCTAAGCATGAGGTGAAGATGCACCATTGTTTACCTAGATGCAAATTTCCTGATGAGAGGCAATTGGACAGGAATGCCTTTGCAACATTGTTACTTGGTTCCTGCCTTGTACAAATCTGACATTTGAGAGTCTATTGCTCATCTCTTCAACTGATCTACAACTGATCGATGACTGACATCATCGATCGTTGTCGTCCACTGTTGTACACTGTCGTCCACTGTCGTACACTGTCGTACACTGTCGTACAGGCAAACTGAAGGAGCTGTAAAAGTCAATCGAATTGGAAAAATTTTAATTAGAAAAAGGAGATTTCAACAATTGAATAAAAACAACTGTCTGCAGATAGAGAAGTAAATGACACAAAATGGGAAAACATTTTTTAAAACCTCTTTTGGAAGACAAAAAAGAGCCCAGGATGACCCATTTTGAGGAGGTGAAGGACAACATAGATTCATACATATTCCTTCGTTAGCCTCCCTTAACTACCCGGATTCAATATAAAATTCTCTTACTTACGTTACTTACTTATATGATGTTCATGGGTCAAGTCCTTGCAACTGCTGTGATCTTATTAGGCGGCCTATATCATCTACCACTGGACGTCCTCTCCGCTCTTTAGACCATCATGACCTTCTTGTATCACAGTCTCGAACTGCTACAGCCCAGCATCGTGCCTTTGCTTCTGTCGGCCCTTTGCCGTGGAATGGCTCCCTACTATAATACGTACTCAGATCTTATTTGGAAGCACTGCTGTTTCTGCACATTTCCTTAAGACTTCTCTTTTTCCAGGGGATCTTTGCACTGGGAGCACCTCTGGTTGTACTGTGAGAGGCGCTTTATAAATTCAAAAATAGTATAGTATAGTATATGTACAACGGTTTGAATGGGATGCTGATTTTGTGGGGCATGGTGGTGAAGTGGGTATGTTCGTTGCCTAGAAGCCAGAGGGTTGCAGGTTCGAATCCACCACATGTACTCTAGTCGCTGCGTAAGGACCTCCTCCTTAGCAACTGCCTTCCTTAACCACTTACTTCAGCTACTGCTCACCGTAGCAACTATTCTCCTTAGCAGCCATCTTCTAGCAAGCAATCTCTTTCAGCGATGACACTCTAGCAGCTAGTCTGCGAGATGGTTTAGCTGCAAGGTCTGAGGTTTATTAGCTGTGAAACTGTGGTGACTATACATGCATACACGCATTCTCCTTGTAGATAGAGATCTACTCCACTATTGCTATCCTTACTAATTCTCCAAATAACCTTGCACACAAAATTACTAAACTGACTGGTCTATAGTTACATTACAGAGCTTACTTCTATTTGCCTTTTCACAAAATGGATGACGGGGACATTTCTATCTCGCCATAATAATAATAATAATAATGACGACAATTTCTATGGCGCCGTAACACAGCACATGCCGTTACAAAGGCGCCTCTACAAACACAAACATAATATATTCAGTCAAAGGTACGCCTTAGAAAACAAATATGTCTTCAGACGTGTTTTGAAAACCCCAACAGAGTTGGCAGAACGAACTGTGGAAGGCAGACTGTTCCAGCAGCGGGGGCCAGCAGTTGAAAAAGCACGCTCCCCGAAGCATGTCTTCGTCCTTCGCACATACAGATCTCCTTTCACACTGGATCTCAGCGTAAGACCAGCACCTGACGCCGCCATCTGCACGCAGTAGGATTTGAGGTAGTCCGGTGCTAAGCCATGTAATGACTTGTAGACGAGCAATGAGAGTTTGAATTCAATGCGGTACGGTATTGGAAGCCAATGCAACACGTCACGCCATGATACCTCTGCAGCCTGCATATGATCAATTAGATCTATGCTAATAAATCTCCATTATTTTCTTCAATCAATCAATCAATCAATCAATTTATTCATCCCAGAAACAAAGATGTAAGTCTTGAACAATATATACTGAATGCAGTCACAAACAATCAAGCAGATTAAAGCAATCATTTCAACCAAATAAATAATAAGGGCTGTTCAGGAACACTAGTCACACCAGAAGGAACAGTCCCCTGTACACAGTGTACAGGGGTGTAATCAATTTAGCAAGCGACTGGCAAATAAGAAATGCAACATGGAAAATAAATTACGTAAGTCACAACAGGAAACAATCCAGGATATGAATGAATTTTCATTCATTCAATGTGTATGTGCAAATAAGACTTTTACAGTGGGGGTGACCTGATGCAGATCGAATGCTTTAGGGTAAACCAGAGGTTTTTGATATT
Source organism: Lumbricus terrestris (assembly GCA_949752735.1). NCBI lineage: Eukaryota > Metazoa > Annelida > Clitellata > Crassiclitellata > Lumbricidae > Lumbricus > Lumbricus terrestris. The sequence continues at coordinate 44,608,074 of OX457037.1, forward strand.
AGACTGATTGAGAATCTGTGGGTATTAGTTCTTGCAAAGTTGGACACATAAGAGTCTTCTGGTTGGTAGTGGTAAGTAAGACTGGAGCGAAGAAGGATGAAAAGGCTGGTGGGAGCAGATCATTGTCATCCAGGTACGTAAGTTATCAAGTCTGAACATGCCTAATTTGCTAAATATTTAACAAATTAAGATCCAGTATTTAAAATATGTCAATGTATGTGAGTGGTAGGGCAAGTTGGTTATCAAATGTAAAGTTTTTTGAAAGATCTGTAGTTTTATTAAATAAGTAGAAGTACAGATAAAATTGCAGTATATAGAGGCAAATTATAGCATCATATAAAAGTTTTCTGATGTAGCTCATCTAACCTTAGACACTTGTCAGCTGTGAAACTTTTCAGCCTTTTCAGCTGTTTCAGCCATTCAACCACATTTTTCTTAGTAAACAATATCCGTTATGGTCCCTTCCTAACACTACCTGAAAATGTTTGGTTGCCTCAGGGATGCTTCCCAGTTCTTCCCAAGTAAACATTGAGCAAAAATATCTGTTAAGTACATGTACATTGGCAGCTCCACATCATCCACAATGACTGCTCAACAATCATCTTCTTTTTTCCGTGGTAATTCCCTTTTCCTTCATCAATTCTCTGGGTTTTTTAATCTAAAGGAGCACAATCAGCACATGCAATCTGCAAGCTTTTCTGTCCTTTTGAAAGCAATTAACAAATGCAGCTTACAGAAATTTAGGCAGGAAGTAAAGAACCATAATCTGATGGATTGCTCTACATTACCATGATATATCATTATCATTAATGTTAAAAAAAAATTAACGCACACAAGGACACATTGAAATGTGAATCTGAGTCATGGAGATATTGAAAGTCAGCTACCAGGGAAAGCGCAAACTTTAGATATCCAAGTAATTCAAGTTCTGAGCCATTTTTGAAGGAGGAAAGTGAATTTGAGCTGTGAAGAGAGAACGAAAGTCGATTCCATTCCCTGGGTGCAGAGGCATGGAAAGCATGTAAACCCAAAACTGTTCTGTCCTGATGTGATGCTCTGATGTGATCGAAACAAGTTCAGCTAAAAGACATGCAGTTGATGACTGCAGGCAATGACGAGGAATGTAAGAAGGGAGGTGTGCTGGTGTTGAGATTTGTAGGTCAAACAAATTTAAATTCAACAGTCTCAATTAAACTCAACAGGAAGCCAATGCAGCTGATGAAGTATGCGACCTATGGATGAATTTTGGATGCATTGCAACCAATTGAGCTAAAGGTCTGAGATACTCACAGAAATGGAATTAGCATAATCAAGGCAAGAGAAGACAAGAGATCAGGCAATGGCTTGTGACATATTCATGGTCAGGCTGACCTGATGTGATGTGTTGCTCTGATATGATAGAAACAAGATTTAAAATGCTTGAACATATGTGTGGTCAGAATGTGCTTGCTGTCCATGTTTAGTCCAAATGCTTTGACAGTATCTGATAGAGACACAGCAGTGCATGCAAGGTCCATGCTAGAAAGCGAAGGTAAAGAATGCAGCCGCTGGCATGACCAACAAAATTGCCTCAAACTTGTCAAGGTTTATGGCTATTGAAATTGAACCAGACACACATAGATGAAAGGCACTCCTTAAGTTTAAGTTTGCCAGGTTCATCAGTGTGAGACAGAGTTGGAGCTGAGTATCATCTGCATGCTGCTGTAAATGGACTCAAAAGTGATTAACCATATGATTGATGGGGGTAGATAAATACTGTAAAGAAGAAAGGGCAGAGAACAGATCCATGTGGCACTCCAGCAGTGCAAATAGACAGTACCAGAGACACCGAACTTCTGGCATGTCTCAGAACTTTTGGCATGTCTCAGAACTTTTGGCATGTCTCAGAACTTTTGGCATGTCTCAGAACTTTTGGCATGTCTCAGAACTTTTGGCATGTCTCGCAAGGAGTAGCTGGTGGTCTATGGTGTCAAAGGTTGCACTCAGGTCAAAGCATACACTGAGGCATAGGCACAGCCACATGCATAAAAGCAGTTGCTACCTCATGCTTTTAATATACTTGAACAATGACCAGGATTTTCGTATTTTGCCAGTGGTCTGTCGTGCCTGGATCACAGATGTATCCCTGAGTTGCCTCCTCTAGAATATGATCCATCAGATACACACATACAAATATCCTCAACAACCATCAACAGCACAATCACAGCATATTTGTGAGGTACATGGAGGGTGCCATAACCTCTTTATACAAGCATATAAACACAAGAAGATACACACATACACATACATCCCTATATGTACATAATTAGATATTCATTCCCTCTGGAATTCCCTGATCCCATGATTCCTTCTGTCTGTAGTTCCTTCACTCTGTAGTTCTTTCACTCCATTGTCCTTTATTAAATGGAATCCCCGTCCCATAATAAAAATTTATTTAAGGAAATGTCTAACCAACAAACTTCTCTATAGAACCATTAGATCAAATTCATTCAGCCTGTATAACTGATGTGCTGTAGAACTGTAACAGCATTCAACTGAAGAAGTGAGTGCATCACATGACATTGAATACATGTGACACAGCGGCTCAAAACTCATCACATGTTGGTTTTGGCATTGCTATGCAGTCATATTCTACAATCAATCTGCTTCAAAATACTGTTTATCGCAAAATAACTTGATTCTAACTGAAGTTAAACACATTTAATTCTCTCATTGGCATAATCGAACAAAAAGCTTCAGAATATTTGTGTCCCTTTTTATATAGCAAAAAAGCTGGTCTCATTTACAGGTGACAAAGTTCAACAAAACAATCCAAGAGCACATTGACGCTTTTATATAGAAAGCAGTGCACAGAGATGCCAAAAAAATCAGGGTGGTGTATGAAAACTTGGTCATTGCATGGCGGATATAAACTTTGAATGCATGCCTATTTACGATATATTGGTTTTACTGAGAGAAAACCAGTCATCAAAACGTGACATTTAACAAACACCAACAGATAAGCGGATAAAGACTAGTTAACGTTTTTTAACGGCATACATGATATGAAGCACTTATTGAGCACTCTTAAGGATAAGTTCCAATACACGAGGCATATGGCACAGATTGCATTTCCCAGAATGCCTATTAGAGAAAAACTGACGCAGAACATGATGTCCGAAACTCAACTTCATGCCGCCATTGCCCAAACTCTCAAGAACTCTAGCAACAAAGTAAGATTTTGCTAGGTTGGCAGTCTTCTAGACGCTCCTTCCAACATTAGTCATTGTTTACTATCAAATCTGGGCACTACATGTATTAACAGTCATTTTTAGCACTTTAATTTAACATTTAATTAATTTGATAAAATATACCCAAAACAGAATTCAATTTTTTAATCTTCTTGCCTATTTCACCTTCTAGCACAATTTTATTTCGTTTATTTCTCACATTTGCCCTTCAACCTCACTACTCAGAGGTTTTCCTGAATACAGCGCGAACACTGAATCGAAGTTTCACGCTGAAGTGCATCAGCAACTGCGAGTGAAGGACATGCTCAAGATCCCTACATGGTGGCTTGAGGTGAATTCGAACCTGGAACCCTCCGGCTCCAGGTCACCAAACCCACCACTACGCCACCGCACCCCACGAAATCATAACAATATATAGGAAGTGACAACCAATAGGTCTGAAGCCCTGGCATCACCTGTCTTGTTCAACATCACAATGTGTAACAACAGTCTGAAAAAGTTAAGCAAAGAAATACTTAAATGAGACTGCAGTAACATAACACTAAAGTATTTAAATGAGACTACGGTAACATAACACTGACCTTCAAGTTAACACTTTAATGATGAGCACACTGTGACTAGGAAACCAATGCAGTTTGCTGTCAGAGTGGTAAAGACCCTGTTAATGCAACATTCTACCTAAGTTGCCCCTAATGCTGCCTGGTCAGTTGTTCAACTCAATAATATTGATTGGACTGATTATTTAATGCCTTACCTGTCCACATAGTCACCGAGAAAGAGATAATTGGCGTCAGGTGGATAGCCACACTTGTCAAAGTGCCTGAGCAGATCCTCGTACTGGCCATGGATATCTCCACAGATGTTAACTGGTGCACTCAGCTCAACCATCATCGGCTGCTGCAGGAAAATCTCTCTTGATAAGGTGCACAGCTGACGAATATGAGTCTCTGGCAGCTGGACCTGGATAATAAGATCAGACCAATCAGAGGACACCGTACAACCTTCTTCCACTTAGTGGAAGTCCATTCATATGTTTAACAAAGCAAAACAAATACCTGTAGGTTAAATGATACTGCAGGCAGGGCTTTGATAGGCCGATGAGTAACAACAGTTCAGACATTCAGCAACGCTTGATGACTATTGTTTATGTCAAGGCTTCTCAACTTTTACATACGAGGGTGGTCCTATCAGCGCATAAACTATCATTTCAAGAAATCATTTTAAGGAGTGGCATCAGCAACGCCATGTAAGATTTGTAAGCTGGTGCCATTTACAAGCTACAACCTAACATAGAGGAGGACTCAGAAATCGATGAAGATGACAGTGGATGACTGAGAATTATCCAAAAGACACTTAATTAAACATTTTTTTAATAATTAAGATAACAATGACCCTGATTTTAAAGGACTTCATTAAATCAGCTCTTCTGTAAATATCGTATTTTCACGAATATAACACGCACACGGGTATAACACGCACCTGAATACAACACGCTACTTTTTTGCGATTTGAGTAAAAATTGAAATATATATATAGCACGCACCCGAATATGACGCATTTTCGTGCCTCCATCCGCGCTAGTACTCAAACGTGCACGTTAGCGTTAATGTTACTCTAGCGTTATATAATTGGTTCAATTATACCCAAATTAAAATCATGTATTTGATAAACAATCGTTTTGCTAAATTAGCATTTCAAAAAAGTCAACCATATATAATTTTCTATATAAATATAAAAACCTGTAAGTGGAAATTATCATGTTCCTGGTTCTTTAGCCTACCTGCAGCTTCACAAGGTAAGGTCATTGTCGTTTAAGGATTGTAGCATTAGTGCAGTGAATAGGAATGAGTAGTCTTGGTAAAAAACCGGTTAAATGTATTCTGGCAAATTTCGGTATGCGCTCATTGTAGCATTATTTTTCTATCAATTGAATATAATTGAAGTTATATTGATGCAAAAATTCTTTTAATCAATCCCACTTCCATATCATATACTTAATTGACAACCAAGCAGCTTATTAGTACCAGCGTAAGCTTCGCTTATAATGATGGTCTTGACCTAGGAAATAAAATATATATCAAATTTTACGTAATTTAGACCAAGATAATATAAGTAGGCACATATATAAGTGGAAGATATATTTAAAATCTGAACCTTCGCGCGTTATTTAACAATGAAAACAGACATCTTCACGCACATGTGACTGATCCAATATGGCTGCCAACGCGAAGGGATGGATTGGGTAGTAAACTCGCGATTTCCATGTAGAATTAGGTTCAAATGGTGACTGTTTCGACAAATCTGGCCGTTAATAATTGTTTGATATATAGCAAGTGACGAAAATAAACTATGTTTGTCCAAAGGAAATCCTGATTTTGACACGAGTTCTCAAAGGGCATTTACCGCAATTGGCATCTGTTGCTAAACGGAAAGTGGGTTGACAATATTTGGTATCTGGCAAGCTAGTCTGGAAAATTGAACTTAATTTTTGATGCCACTGACAATATTTACATTTGTAATATGGAAGAGGCAGCGGAGGACACTGAACAGGAAGATTAAGTGTGCTGTCTAAAAATCGCAAATTATGCGCTATATAAATTAAAACACCTAATTTTCTTAGCTTCATACCTAACGAGGAGCAAGCGATATTAAGATAAGATAAGAATATTCTGTAATATACTAATTGTTATCCGCATTTTGGTGTACATACAAGGTATAATAAACAAACGTACATCATTTCTATATCCAATCAATGTCAAAATGTCTTAGAATAGCATAACATCCTAAGTCCAAATCCAATATAAATTTTAAATTTAAAAAAGAAATTCTTTTAATGACCAACATTCATTCAATCTCATTAACAATGATCTTTTTAGTAAGACGTTTTAATTTCATTTTATGATGTTTGTCTCTCTTGATGTCACCATGTAACCAGGCTGCGGTGTGTCAACCTGGACGTTTTTCACGAATTAAACGAATATCTATATAACAATTTATGCTGCACTTTGGTTTATATGGTATTATATTTAAATATGATAAAGGATCCTCGTCAAAAATGATTTCCTCGTTAGGTTGTCCGCCCTAGGAATGATTCGGTCATGTAGTCTTGGCCTCATGGAATAAGGCCTGGGCCTAAATGGTGGGAGGAGTGGGTTTAATACATGTCCTGGATTAAGTAGGAGGGCAGCAAAGAGCCTCCCGTCTGCCATTCTACACAAAACCTTGAATGTAGGATTGTCCTCAGGAAGGTAGTGCATTCGGATCAAACGGTCCAATATGGCCTGCAGTCTGCCGCGTTCCTGCTGCCCCGCAAATCCCCACCATGCCGGGGCCGCATATAACATGCGGGCCACTGTGGTCATCTTAACAACGTCATGCAGGCTTGGTCCCTTGAGGCCGTCTGCAGTCATGATTTGCAAATACAAAATACTGCCTGTGTAAATTTATTTACTGCTTTATTGAAAACAACAGATAATTGCAATTTATTTATAGCAATATTTAACTTTTGTATTTAAGGTCAAATCCTAATTTGTTAAACTTTAAATTGTATCTTTCTGCGTCTCTGATATTTCTTTGATAATAATAATAATAAACGAACTGAACTCGGACTTCATGTCCTATCGATTTTGTTGACGTCCATGTCTCCATTTTGTAAGAAAACAACTTTTACAGTAGTTTTTGACCATGACCTGAAAATAATCTGGCACAAAATTTGACTATGTAAAAAATTATTTGTATAAGACGCCCCCCCCCGAGTATACCACGCGGGTAAGGTGCGTGGTTTGTAAAACTTTGTATAACCTATCTAAATGTGCAAAAATTAATTTTTACCAAAATCCTAAATCTATGTGTTATCTTCGCGAAAATACGGTAAATGGAAATGTTGCAAACATCAATGTGTGGGAATAAAAGATTGATATAAATGTGACCCGTCACCATGAAATCAATTGATAGTCGCAATTTCATCAGGTAGAAAATGACCAAAAACAATGGGAACCTCAAACCGGTCATAATTGAGATTAATGCAAAAACAGGTTTAAAATATCTATATCTAATAGAAATACCAAATAATTTTTTAGACGTATCTAAATGTGCAAAAATTAATTTTTACCAAAAATCCTAAATCTATTTCGAGATGGAAAGTTAGAATTTCAGTCAAAATTCACCCCTTTCGTTGCGATATTTAATTAGGTTGCAGATCGAATGGAAAAGCATGAATGGTCCCGCTTTGAACAAGGAAATCCCCTTTTCCCATTCCATTAATAAAATATGAACTTCTTGTATTTAATATGCGCAGAGATTGGTCCGAAAGAGGTTGACTTGCTGTAACAAGTTTAGAAAATTTGCGCTCATGACAAAATCTTGCAACGTGGTTGGCTGAAGGCTTAACAGGTCGGCTCTGAGCAGGCGCACTTGCACAACCCACCATCAGGTCAATAAAGCAGCAGGGATTAATTGTTTATTTTCTTCATGTTTTACTCAAAAATCTTTATCTTTGAAATGGGGGAAATATAGGAAATTTGAAAAGTACATATGTTACTGGTGAAACTACATGGCTGTCAATTTTTATTTAATTCAGTCCAACAAAAAAAGCTGTTTCTTAGGAGATTGCAAATAATAATGTGGCCAAACTTCAAGCGCAGCTTTCTAAACTAATGGCTTGGTGGATGCAGACGACTGGTGAGTGTAGACAGTTGTGCAGTGGCTGAAGCATTTCCCGATGTTACCTATTTTTATTCTGTCCATGATTTGGGTGCTACGCTGGATTAGGAACTTAGTTTCTTAACACGCTGGCCGCCCAGTACGAGTTAACTCGTACCGGCTGCAGTCATTTCACATGGGGTGTAGGCGGTCAACGAGTTAATGCAAGTCAATCAGCTGATTTATGGGTGTTATTACCAACTCACTACACTCACCAGTTGACTGGCCTAGTTAGCTACACCGGTAAGCGAGAGCGGCATTCGTCTGTTGGTTGCAACGGACTGCGGTTCAAGCCCCGGGCTGGAAGTTGACATTCAGAGATTTAGATATCTCGGGCTAGCACGTGTGGGATGCAGGGGCGCAAGCTCTTGTGGAGCTACCTTTGGCAAGTTGCTTACCCATCATTGTCTGTGGGGATGGCAACGGGAAACCACCTCTGTGACCTCACTCATCTTATCCCCAGGGGCGTAAAGTCAATGAACCTGCCTTCGGGCAGAGCACCATCATCATCATCACTACCAACTTTGTCAGCTATGGTAGGGTCATCTCTTGCTCCATCTTCCAGAATGCTGCCACTACCCTTTCCACGCTTTGTCATCTGCCACTTGGACTACTGCTCTATTCTGGTTGATCTGCCTCTAGTATTGATAGCCCAACTAGACCTTGTTCCTCACTCTGCAGACCGGTTAACTGGGTGAATCCCTAAGTTTGCCCCTGTTTCAGCTTGCATGCATGGCATCCTGCACTCGCTCCCTGTCTGTCTCCCAGCACATCGAATACGAAATTGCTCCACTGGTTTGGTGCTGTCTCCTTGGCTATGCTTTGGCCTACCTATGTGATCTGTGCTGTTTTGCATCTGTTGTGCGAGCTTGCAGAGCCCTTTACTCTGCCTCTAGACGCCAGCTTCTGGTCCTATGTGTCAGAACCTCAACCACTAGGTAGGGATTGTTAAATCATAGTCAGAAATATGATTATCGGTTCTGAAAATGATTATAGGGTTTACTATTTACAAACTGATATCTGAATTCATTTTCAAAAATCATCCTTGAAATTATAAGACATGATTCATTCATTGTACTGCCACTATAAGCTCAAAGGTTGCTGTGAGAACAAACTAATTGCAACAAATAAACGGCAGCAGCCAAGCTGCATTAACCATGGCTTGTTATATATAAGAGGTCATTGAACCACGGTACAAAAGATATTAATGCATGATACTTGCAAAAATGAAACCCAATGTCGAATTCGCTGTCGGCACACGAGACAAGTTAATAACATAACCTCTTAAACACTTTCTGCATCGGAAATGTCGTCGGATGCAATAAATCTTGGAGGCTGCCCATCTTTGCTTACATTGGATAAAGTGAATTTTTCATAAGGCCAATAAAAAAATGATAATTGATTTACAATCTGATATCTATAACATCGGTTTGCAAAAAAATTGATATTAACAATCCCAGTTGTAAGTCTGTCTGTCTGGAATGGTCTCCCATATATTTGTTACCTGGGAACAACTCATCAGTGTGTTACAGGCTACCTAAGACCTATCTGTATCAAGACCTATTTGGACTTGGAGTGCCTCTGATAAGGTTTCCGGAAGGGGTGCTATTTAAATTCTTCAAATGAATGATTGAATGACTGTCACCAAGCAGAATTTTATTACACCTGAGGATTGGAAGAACAATTTAATTATGAGAATTGGAAGAACAATTTATTATGAGGATTGGAAGAATTTATTATGAAGATTGGAAGAATTTATTATGAGGATTGGAAGAAGAATTCATTATGAGGATTGAAAGAAGAATTTATTATGAATATTGAAAGAATTTATTATGAAGATTGGACAAATGAAAGAATTAATTATAAGGATTGGAAAAAAATTTATTATGAAGATTGAAAGAATTTATTGTGAGTATTGGCAGAAGAATTTATTATGAGGATTGGAAAAATTTATTATGAAGATTGAAAGAATTTATTATGAGGATTGGAAGAATTTATTATGAAGATTGAAAGAATTTATTATGAAGATTGGAAGAAGAATTCATTTTGGGGATTGAAAGAAGAATTTATTATGAATATTGAAAGAATATATTATGAAGATTGGACAAAGAATTTATTATAAAGATTGGAAGAATTTATTATGAGGATTGGAAGAAGAATTTATTATGAAAATTGGACGAAGAATTTATTATGAAAATTGGAAGAATTTATTGTGAGGATTGAAAGAAGAATTTATTATGAGGATTGAAAGAAGAATTTATTATGAAGATTGAAAGAATTTATTATGAGGATTGAAAGAAGAATTTATTATGAAGATTGAAAGAATTAATTATAAGGATTGAAAAAAAAATTATTATGAAGATTGAAAGAATTTATTGTGAGTATTGGCAGAATTTATTGTGAGGATTGGCAGAAGAATTTATTATGAGGATTGGAAAAATTTATTATGAAGATTGAAAGAATTTATTATGAGGATTGGAAGAATTTATTATGAAGATTGAAAGAATTTATTGAGGATTGGAAGAAGAATTTATTATGAAGATTGAAAGAATTTATTGTGAGGATTGGAAGAATTTATTATGAAGATTGAAATAATTTATTATGAGGATTGGAAGAATTTATTATGAAGATTGGAAGAATTTATTGTGAGGATTGAAAGAATTTATTATGAGGATTGGAAGAATTTATTGAGCATTGAAAGAAAAATTTATTATGAAGATTGGAAGAATTTATTATGAGGATTTTAAGAAGCATTTATTATGAGGATTGGAAGAAGAATTTATTATGAAGATTGGAAGAATTTATTGTGAGGTTTGGAAGAATTTATTATGAAGATTGAAAGAATTTATTATGAGGATTGGAAGAATTTATTATGAAGATTGGAAGAATTTATTATGAAGAATGGAAGAATTTATTATGAGGATTGGAAGAATTTATTATGAGGATTGGCTAAGATGGAAACCTGCATCACCCTTTTTTACCTTTGTTAGTGAACATTCAGGAGATTCAAGTTTATTGACTTTGTGCACATAAAAAGTGTTCCACATAAATAAAAGTTCTAAATGAGCTGCTTCATGGGTGTCAATAGAGATATAAAATCCTTTATATCATGCACACACATACAAACATACGCACACAATTTTAAAAGCATTACTACCCAGTATAAACTTTATAAAGATATTTTGATTGAAATTTATCAAGATATTCTAAAAGATACTTCTCTGTTACTTAATACTTCATGCAATATATAAAAAAAATCAAACTGCCAAATGTGGCTTTCATCAATTATTGATGCCAAAATATCTGAGCACTTCTATTGCTTTATCTACCTCTCCAGCTATCACACTTTACTGGTGGCATTTCAGTCGACAGCAGTGGGCTGATTAGTTGGAAGTCTTAAGTTAAGCAAAGGGCTGAAGTACCAAAGCAACACCATCTGATCTATTTATTTGATTGGCTGGGATCTCTAGTAGTCTACTTTCTGCCAGGGTATGAGCTCAGCTGTACAGGTCAGACATCACTGATCTGCTCATGCAAACTCAAGATATTGAGCTTGAAAGAGAATGAACTACTGCAGTGGGCAAGACCTGATAAATAGGAAACTGATAAACCTAATGAAAGATATAGTGTAAAGATTTACATTTATTTAGAACTGAAGTTAATTAGTTTTAATACTATAGTAATTCTCACTACAAGTTGGTTCGCGGATGATTCGTCAACGGACGATTCATAAACGGATGATTCGTCCAGCTGTGGCTGAGTAAAAACGGATCGATGAAAGAAATTCTTGTAACATGAAAGTGGGTTTAATGAAAATATGTTTTCTTTGCTTTGCGGACGACATCGATTTGATAGATGACGACGAACAGAGGCTAGAACACACAGTGCAGGAGTTAAACGACGAAGGGAAAAGATATGGGCTCAAAATGAATTTTAAGAAGTCTAAGACAATGGTGTTTGGAGCAAAAGATCTGCCCAGAAGAATGGAAATAGATGGAAACAAACTGGAAAATGTAGAGAATTTCACCTATTTAGGATGTGTCAACACATACGACCTAGATAGCAAGGCAGAATTACAGGTAAGGATTGGGAAAGCATCAGCAGCGTTGAGTGCAATGGACAAAGTTTGGAAGAGTAAATCTATACAACTGAAATTAAAACTGGAAGTGCTAAGAACTTGCGTATTCAGCAGCATGCTTTACGGATGTGAAGCATGGACAATAACCAAGGAGTCAGAAGCAAGAACAGGGGCGGATCCAGGGAGGGCCAAAATGGCTATGGCCCCCTCCCATTTAGAAATTTCTTTATTTTTTACCAGCTATTCTGGCCCCCCCGTGAGTAGCTCCGTAAGTCCATTCCCCGCAGCCGCGAGGAAGGTCATCAGTGTTTAGGGTGGAGGGAAAAGGTATCTTTGGGAAATTCGACGCTGACAACTAAAAAAATAATAAATAAATTAAAAAAATCATAAGTTTTTTGGCGGATGGAAAAAGGTATCTTTTTGGAAATTCGAGGCTGATGACTAAAAAAAGGTATCGGCGACCCAGACGAAATTTTGTCCCTGTTTCCCGGACCAAGACCCAAAAAATTTTTGGCCCCCCCATCGAAAATTTCTGTATCCGCCCTTGAGCAAGAATACTCGCTTTCAAGAGAAGGTGCTACAGGAAGATCTTGCAAATTGGATGGATGCAGAAAGTAACAAACGCAGAACTGTATAGGCGAATAGGCCACACAGAGAACCTGATGCAGAAAATAATAACCAGGAAGCTAGCTAGATCTCTTCGGGCATATATGCAGGATGGACAACAGCAGAAAGATCAAGACAGTTGTGCTTGGAAGAATGGAGGGATCGAACAGGAAAGGACGACCACACAAAGAATGGCTGGATAACATAACAGAATGGTGTGGAGCACAACTACAGGACCTATTACACGCTGCCTTGGAGACAAACCTGGCATGGAATAATGAGAACGGCATCGAGCACCAACGGGCATTGGTCCCTCGGTTGTTGATGATGATGATGATGATGATGATGATGATGATGATGATGATGATGATGATGATGATGATGATGATGATGATGATGATGATGATGATGATGTTTCTTTAAATGGAAGTGGGATTCATGAAAAGATTTCATAGCTTAAAATAAGTTTTGTGGTGAAAAAATATGGTTTTAATAGAAATTGAATGAAAAGAAGTGGGTTTTGCTTAAATAGAAGCTGGAGTGATGAAACAAATTCTTTCCAAAATAGAAGTCGGATCAACGAAGAATAGTTCTTGCTCAAATGGATGTTGGAACGATTAATTGAAAGCGTGTCTAAACGGAAGCTGGATTTATTCAATTTATTCCTTGTGACGTGGACGAATCATCCGTTGATGAAACGTAAGCATACGTACAAGTAATAGCTTAAATCCCAAGAACAGTAATAGTCAAGAATAAGCAACAGTAAGCAACATAGATGTCGATATCTCTACTGTATATAGGCATGAACCAATAACTAATAATTACATGAAAGCCCCTGGACACTTCTCAAGAAGTAACTCGTATCCCACAACAGCAGCAGCAGGCGATAAGCATCATCCTGCCTTGCCCTGAAACATTGTTCAACTGCAGGCAGCTGATTATGCTGAAACCTCTAAGCTAGAGAACTTATTTCCCTCAACGTCTGCTTATCCTAAGGCAACATCTATCTTGGAAGCAGAGTATGGCATATAACAGATATTCGTCATACACTCAAGACACACACAGTCACCCAGGCTCTCCAGCACACAGCTTGTGCCATTCAGCACACTTCCGGCTTTGTTCCATATCTCATCATAGCAATATTTACAGAAAAAACTTCTAGAGTAATAGCCTTATTATAGCATAGCAGTGCAGCAACACACATAATCACATATCAGCAGTTCTCAACCTTTTTAATGCGGTAACCCCTTGGTGGCATTTCGAAAGTTGTGACGACCCTGAACGACAAAATTTTTCGAGTTATCCCTTGTCACTGCACTTTCACTACAATTATCCATTGTTCATTCATAATGCGAAAACTGCTTTTAGCAATTATTGTGTGAGGCTTACTGGCTCATGCGATACTGAGAGCTACCTATTTGTTAGTTTGAAGTTTGAGTTTCATAAGTCTATTCAGCTTGTGAAACTTCAATACGCCTATAGCTGCCCCCCACAATGGCTGTCTTGATGCTGAAACTCCCCAAACATTCTGTCTCAAGTGTGCCTTCTTTTGAATGTCCACATTGCAGTACGTGGTAGCACATTAGGTCGTCATTTTAGCAAAATTGCTCATCATTTAGGGCAGAGAGCCATTTTAAAAGATTTCTAAAGTGACCCCTCCCATTGTTTGAATTTGTCTATTTCCACACTATAATATAATGGTCGCATTTTAAGCTGTCATCTCAACAAAATTTCTTATAATTTCTGTGGTGAAAGACATGGTTTAAGACTCCAATAAAATATGTCCCCTCCTCATTGTTTATTGTTTTAAAATTTGCACAATAATGGTAGCACTCCAAGCTGTCATGTTAACAGTGCTAAAAGTGTGGAAAAATAAGTGCCTGGACGCCCGTTACCTTTCCAAAAGAAGTGCCTGGACGCTCCTTACCTTTCCAGTCAGTGCTGGCCAATAAGTGGCAGGACGGCATTCAGATTTTAAAATAAGTGCATGGACGCCGTCCATGACCGTCCAGGCACACTTTAAGCCCTGCATGTTAACAAAATTACTCGTGATTTCAGTGCTCAGCGACGTGGTTTAAGACTTCAATCAATATTCGCTCCCCATTGTTTTCTTAATTTGCACATGGTAGGCTTATGGTAGTAGACCTATTTTAAGCTTGCATCTTAACAAAATTGCTCATTATGAAATAACAGCAGACAACGCTCTAGAAATTTATAATGTTGAGATAGTGTAGTAGATAGCAGTGAAATTGCTAAAAATGTGTAAGTATTTTGCGAATTTCTGAAGGACCCAGGCGACCCCTGGCCAATCGCCGGGCGACCCCTGCGGGGATCACGACTCACAGGTTGAGAACCACTGTCATATACATGTATAATGTTTATTCGACGACATGTCATTTGTAAAAGATATAAAAAAATAATGAATTATTATACTTTTAATAATTATAAATCTTAATTTAATAATTATAACAGCATCGAAGAATGGAATACGTTTGAGGTGGATGGAGAGGATATAGAGTAGGGCAGTGGTGCGCAACCTGCGGCCGTACGGTCACATGCGGCCGTGAGAGGAAGAATTGGCGGCCGTGGACACGTGGTCTAATTATTACATACTGGCGGCTGTGTGTTGATTACTTCATAAATATTTTTGTTCCAATGTTTTGAAACTAAGGTTATGTGAGGTAATTAGTTACATGTGTCTCTGTTTGAGCGTATGTAGGAATTGGCCCGTGCTCTCTCTAGAAGCACGTAGGGCCTACTCATGCACACAAGAATGCCACACATTGTCCGTCGCATGTGCATACACCTTAGACTCAGAGGCATCAGCTGCATATGCATCGTCCAGATGTAGCTCAAAGAGGCGGACAGAGCAATACTATCCCATCTCCACCCCTCGACAGTCAATCACAGCATACAATATTGTACCAAGATTCCTCCACTAGTCCGTGGAAAGATCTTGATATTGTACGAGCAGAGCTGACATGCAGTCAGCTGGCGGACAGAGCAATACTATCCCATCTCCACCCCTCGACAGTCAATCACAGCATACAATATTGTACCAAGATTCCTCCACTAGTCCGTGGAAAGATCTTGATATTGTACGAGCAGAGCTGACATGCAGTCAGCTGGCGGGGAAGACCCGGAAGAGTGCCCATTGTCCAAAGAAACTTACACCACTGATAATCTTCATGTATATTAGGTTACCCTGTACAAATGTATCTGTGTAGGGCAGTATGCAAAACAGGTGGCGTATTAAGCCCAGTGGCTAAAGTGGTTTGGATGAGCAGTGGGAACGCTGAATGTGAGCAGTGGGAACGCTGATGAAGAATTGCATTGAAATGCATGTGTTTTGGCGCTCCATCATGATGAGCCGTGGGAACGCATTCTCGGTTGCTGGTCCCAGATGCTGGAACAGTCTTCCACCGGACATTAGATTGGCCGCCTCAGTGGACTCTTTCAAAACAAAGCTTAAAACTTATCTGTTTGCTAAGGCGTATCCCGCAGTTGGCCGTTTGTGAGGCGCCCTTGTAGCGGTATGGCCGCGTTACGGCGCCATATAAATTGTCGTTATTATTATTATTATTATTATTATTATTATTATTATTAACGCAAGCAAAGAATTTCGAGAGCAGTGGGAACGCCGTTCCCACCCACTTTAAACTCTGATTAAGCCAGGGCTCAGTCCTTGATCATGCGGTTGTCTCACTGGTGAGCATGAATAGGTCACTCACTAACTGCGAATTTAGAAGAGGAACCAATAGGGCGAATAGGCGATATTTCTGTATTCTATATGTAAAGTGTAAACGTAGTGCAGATCACAAATTGTGAGCTGTCAATTTACTCGATTATGATGTCTCAGAAAAGAAAGTGAACATTGGAAGAGGAGCTTCAATGAGAAATGGGAAACCGATTATTTCGTAGTGGAAACAGCTAATAAACAATCAATGAAATGACTCATCTGCAGTGAAATAGTGAAAACCATAAAAGGGGACAATGCAAAGCAGCATTTCCGTCATCATGAATCTCATCCCTATGCAAAATTAGAAGGCGATTTGAGAAAGGTTTGTGTCGGTAAACTTTATCTAAACCTATAAAATACAAGACGTAACATTTTAATCATAGTTGTAAAAAACGTTTTTTTCGTTTTTTATTCTCTCCCAAAAAACGTCGTTTTTTTCGTTTTTTATTTTTCCCATCGTTTTTTATCGTTTTTTTCGATTTTTATGTAACTTTATTTAATTATTTACTGTCTAATATTATTTTCCTTAATTTAATTTTTGTCTGATATTCCATACGTTTTCACCGTACTCTCAAGGATGCAGCTAACTATAGGGTCTTTATGTAATATTATTGTTTAAGTCATAATTTTGAGAAATACATGTAGTAGATCCCTACAAGAAATGAAATTTCTAAGAGTTATTTTGATATAAAATTCTTGGGCATAACTATTAATATTTATAAGTAGCAATTTTAAGCACAAAATAATGTACAATATATAATTTAGTAAACATCTGTGGATTTTGCTTCTGGTTAGATTTTAATTGTGTTATGTCGATCAGCATAAACTTATAATGTGGACTTATGTCTACAATTTAAATTTGAAAAGATTTCAATAGCTTTAATTTGTCCGAATTTCTTATTAAACGAAAGTTATAAGAAAAAATAACTGTGGTAGATTAATGTTACTTATACCAATTATTTTGGCCTAATAATAAAGTTGTGTTATTTGCAGTTTCTTAATAAAATTGCATAGGCAAGGTGTGTAAGCTGAAAATGAAATTTCAAATGTAACAAAGGCAAATTATTTTCCGTTTCCGTTTTTTATCGTTTTTTGTCGTTTTTTATTATTTCGAAAAAAACGACGTTTTTACCGTTTTTTATTTTATTTTCATCGTTTTTTACATCTATGATTTTAATGAACCAATTTTCTTCTTATCCAGTATCCACCCGACCGATTTTTCTCAATATTTACAAAAATACTTTTTAGCATCACCGGGGAACACTATCGGGCCTCGCGATCCAAAAATCTTACCATTTCCCGAGATTGAAACATTTCATTTTCCATCCAATCCTAACGCTGTGTTTAAGACACCATTTGCTTTCAGTTTCAACCATATTTTCAACAGACATTGAAACCATCGATGATATATTGATGATTCAAACCAGTACATTAATGACGTCACGGCCGAATTTAAAATTATAGCACTTTGTGCCGTTAATTAATATCTATACCGTATATGTATCACTAGCCTATTTAAGACGCAATAGTTTTCGCCGATCGGTTTTTAACGAACCAATAGATTTTTAACCTCATTTTTCGACGAGGGCAGATCTTTTGACACGCGGTTTCGCAAAAATGCTGACTATAGCGCAAACATGGATGGGTGTGAGCTGGGTTGGACCGAAAACCTAAATATCACGGGCAACGCTGGGCACTCAAAGTGGTTGGACCGGGTGGGGCCGATGGAAGAAGGCGAGGTGGGAATGGCAACCAGAGTGGGACCGGATTGGGGCCGATGTAAGACGAGGTGAGAAGGGCGGCGTGGGAGTGGGGTCAGGCGTGGCTGGTAACTAAAAATCGAAATTTCCCGGGCAACGCCGGGTAGATCAGCTAGTTATTTATAACGGAAACCTTGCCTATTTCTGGACATCGTCACTGTTTAGGCTACTAACATTATCCTATTTCTAGTCACAATAGACATGCATAAATTTTAAATATCAAAGCAGCAGATATCTTGGCGGCCATGGTGAGAATATGAGCCTTTGATACGGCCGACACGAACGAAAAGGTTGCGTACCCCTGGAGTAGGGTGACCATATGTCCCGGAAAACCGGGACATGTCCCGGTTTTTTTTTGCACGTCTCGGTGTCCTGACGACTTGAGCAAAAGAGCGAAATTGTCCCGGTTTTTGAGAAGGAAACTTGTATATTCAAAACGTCAATTTTATGTAAATTGTTGAACAAAGTGTAGGCCTAGGCTTAGCTTGCAACCCAAAAAGATGTCGTAACAAAAGATATAGCGTAAGTTGTCAATTTGTATGGAGTATTATATTGCATAAGACCCTATTGCATCTTTAGCATAGAAATTATACGCTAGTGAGCCTAGTTAATAGATTAACGATTTTTAGAATTATCAAGGTGTAACGAGAAAGTTTTCACAATACAATTTCAGCAGCGGCACGAGATCTATGTCGATTTCGGCAGGTCACGCCAGGGTCGTAATGGGAGTTAGAAACTCATGTCAGCACTAAAATAGTAAAGCAGTTCCGTTCAGATGACAACTTAAAATGCTGCCATTGTAATGTTGAAATTGACCAAAGAAACTTTTTTACCCTGCAAGGCCAACAATTTTACCCCACCCCCTTCAAAATTTCTGTATCCGCCACTGATAAACACCTGCATCAATAGGTAGGGCCCCCAGAAATTCGCGATCTTGCGCGGCAAAAATTTTGCGCAAATTTCCAGGTTTGGCGCAACAGCGCAAAAATTGGCAATCCACGCGATTTTAGCACAAATTTTGACAAAATCTTGCTAATTTATCTAAATTGGGCTTTGATTGACTTAAAATCACCGCGGCCCATCACAGTTCAACATAGCAACGATGACCGATGTGCGATAATCAAAATGGCGGCCGCCGAATGGGATGAAATTATAGATGAATTTTTAGTTAAAGATCGATATTTTTGGCAGTAACTCACAAACTTATAGTATAAAAATTCCACAACTTCACGGCCACACAATAAAATGTGTTAGACGAAGTTTCTCAAAGCGATCACACAGCAGCGTTGCTTGCTGTCTCGGCTTATGACAGAACGAATGCATTTAATCTATAGGCATCAGGCGTGCACACAAAGACGAAAGGCTAGTACACAGCACGCTGTGTAACTTGGTGATTCATTATAGGAATATAGGCATATGTATTATGTAATACTATTTTGAAGCTACATTTGTAATGAGCGTAGATTTCGGTGGGCGTAAATTTCGCAAAATTAAAATGATTTGCGATCGTCTGAATACATTAATCTTATGGTTATAGGAACTTTATAACTGCATTTTTGGATTGATTGTCTAATTTATAGAACGCCAAAGCCTTACACTAAATGACAAAAACACTGTTAGATACTCCGGTACACTGATTCAATGAAAAAATAACGAGTATTTTTATTTTTTAACTTGCGCAAAATTCGCGCAAATTTATCGTTTTTGGTGCGGCGCAAATTTCTGGGGGCCCTAAATAAGTCCCATGTTCGAAAAGCTCTCACTGAGCAGAACTTAACTAAAAAAAATACTCTTGCGAGAAATATGAGCAACTTTGAACTTCGTCAAAGTATGCATGCAGTTTACTGCAACCAACAATAGCCTACTATGGTTAGGCCCATGGGCAGAGTTTATCAGGGGCTAGGGGGCTAAGCCCCCCAAGAAGCCCCATAGTTATGTTTTTTACCGTGCCTGCCTTGTCAAACTGACCGTGGGAAACTATTGATTGCTCTAATTAGCAGACCATTTATATACCTTGAAAGACGGCTGCTTACGATCGTCGCCTGGCTTAGAGAATGCTATAATTATGATGTCCCAATTGTACATCTCATATACGGAAGGCAATGTCACTGTAGGCAAAATAAAAAAATTCCACAAAATTTTCCAAGTCTCGGCAATAAAAGTGAGTCAGTTGAGTTACCAGAAACACAGCATTATTTTTTGGCCTAAGATCCAACTCTATACAGTAGGCAATGTCACCGTACTATAAATGTCAATACAAATTTTTTAATTACAGAAATATTTTAATTTTATCTTTGTAAATAAAAAAAATTTAAGAAATTTTTTTAAATAAAAAAATTTCACAAAATTATTTGAGTCGCAGCAATGAAAGAGGGTTGGTCGGGTTACGGGAAACACAACATTATTTTGGGGGGCTTTATAGCTAAAGGAGAAATCTCATTATAATGTTGGGGTAGCAATGATTGCCAATTGATTCTCACAACTTCCCCAACACTTTAATTACACTCAGTTTTCACTAAATTCTTCCAAAACTCAACTCATTTGGCTATGCACTCCCAGCAACTTAAAAAATTGACTTTTTGCTTCTATCTGAGACCTTTCCTCAATTTACATTTCCAACATCTGTGTGCAACCTAAGTGTCATTTTCAACAGCTCACTCACATTCTCAGCACATGTAACCAACCTTACTTTCACCTCCGTTGTCTCAGGGCCATTCCCAGACCTGTCTCCCTTCCTACCATGACATCCATAGTCCACACATCTGTTTGATTACTGCAATTCCCTTTGTATTGGTCTTCCCAAGGACCGTCCATCAATCCTGTCCTTAATGCTTCTGCTCGTTTGATTGCTTCTCTTCTTAAATACTCTCAGATACCATCATTCATGATCGAAAAACAAACCTGGCTTCCTCTCTTTGCTCACATCCAATATAAAGTCCAGACTGGGTCTTGCGCCGAAATATCTCAGGGATGTCATTCATTCTTCTCTTTCTGCATCTTCTCATCGACCTCTCCATATTCTAGATAGGTTTGTACCCCGAGTTATGACCACTATTGCTCAAACTCAAACCTTTACCATCATTGAGCCCTCCTTATGGAATTCCTTCCCTCCACTCTGCATGGGACTCTTCTTTCTAGGTCATCATCTACAAATCTCTCTCTTCATCAGACCCATTTTTTGCAAACGGATGAGATTTTGGCCCAATGGAAAAAAAAGGTCATCAGGCTTTTTTCGGATGGCAAACGGACGAGATTTTGGCCCGATGACTAAAAAAAGTTGTCAGCTTTTTTGGACGGCAAACGGACGAGATTTTGGCCCGATGACTAAAAAAAAGTCGTCAGCTTTTTTGGACGGCAAACGGACGAGGTTTTGGCCCGATGACTAAAAAAAGGTCGTCAGGTTTTTCGGACGGCAAATGGACGACATTTTGGCCCAATGACTAAAAAAAGGTCGTCAAAAATTTCGGGCCGAAGAGGTGGGTTTTTTCTCCCGGTCAGCATGTACTCACCTCAAAATTTACCAACTGGTACAGCCCTGGCGTTCTCTTATAATGACGGTTTTTCACCAAGAAATGTGATATATTTTTGAAACTTTACATCTTTTGGTCAAGACTACATAATTAAGCGTATATATAAGTGGAAGATATATTTAAAATGAAAACCTACGCTCATTACATTCATGCACGCATATTCGAAAACTCAAGATGGCGGTCCTTGCGGAGGCATACACTACTGTATAAACTAGTCATTTCGTTGAAGAAATAGTTTCAAATGATGACAGTTTCGATAAATCTAGTAATTAATAATTGTTTGATATATCAATTGACGAAAATAGTGAGTTTGCCAATGAAAATTCTGACTTTTACACAGGTTCACAGATAGCATTCACCGCATTCGACATCTGTCACAGAACAGACACTGTCAGACAGTGGGATGAAACTATTTGGTAACTGGCTAGCCATTCTGACAAAATTGTACTTCATTTTTTAAGCCGTGGTCAATATTTACATTTTTAACGTGGAAGAGACAGCGGATGACACTGAAAAGGAGAATTAACTAGACTGTTTGTAAATTGCAAAAATTATGCGCCATAGCAATTTAAGAGCTCCCTAATTTCCTGAACTCCATACCTAGTGCTGTACGAGCGATAATACAGAAT
This sequence comes from Lumbricus terrestris, assembly GCA_949752735.1. Classification (NCBI taxonomy): domain Eukaryota; kingdom Metazoa; phylum Annelida; class Clitellata; order Crassiclitellata; family Lumbricidae; genus Lumbricus; species Lumbricus terrestris. The sequence continues at coordinate 44,630,347 of OX457037.1, forward strand.
TATGTATGTGTACATTCATTTATTGCACAATTGAAAAGACAAACAGTTACAATTTATATACAGTAGTATTTTACTTTTATATTTAAGGTCAAATCAGAATTTTTTCATTTTGAATTGTGACTTTCTGCGGCCGAAATTTCCATGACAATTATAATAAACGAATACCCGGTACTGATGTTGGACATCATGCCCTATCATTTCGTCAATGTCCATACTTCCGTATTGTAAGTAAAAACCTTTTTACAGCAGTTTCTGACCATGACTTGAAAATAATCTGGTACAAAATTTGGCTGTGTAAAAAATAATTTGTATAACACGCCCCCAAGTAAACCACGTGGGTAGGGTGCGTGGTTTGTAAAACTTTGTTATATTCGCGAAAATACGGTAATTTACAATGCTAAAACGATGGATTGCCATAATTATACTCATTTCTAAAACTAATCATAATGCTAATACGTACACTATCACTTATTCACTCTGTTACTTACTTTCCTTCGCGGAAATATTGGGATATTGATCGACGCAGGCAAGAGGGCTCTATTCTGTCCCTTTCTGGTGCGGCCAATTGTTTACTCATTGCATATCTGCTACCAAGCCATCATTAACCTCTACAGCCCTGTTAAGTACAGACATAAAATTGGAAGCATTTTGCAAGAGATCAGCAAGCTATCCAAATACCAACAATCAGTGGGCCAAATGTTAATGGCCTTTGTTACTAACCTGTTTTCCTGGTGTATCTTTAACAGATAACAGCTGCTGTATTATGTTATCTATGTCAATCTTCATTCCCGCTGAAGATGCTCCACCGCTTGACATGATATTTGCTCAAAGCTGATTAGTCTCAGCCACAGGTGACAGGAAATAATAAAATACCACTGATCCAGCTGTAGATTTGTAATCCGAAACCCCCACTATAGTTTTAATGCTAGTTTTAATGCTCTTGATATCAGTAATTACCAAAACAGTGTGGCTGACCTATTTCTGCTTTAAATTGCCTTATAAACAAATCAGACATTGGTCAACCATTTTCTGTTGCCCACATAGACCTAACCACCTCCAAAATACAGCTAGCGAAATAATGCTGTGCAAATCGGAAAATCCTGGTGACTAACGTTCATCAATACTGCATCAAGCACGCACTTATATCCAAGCATAAAGTACAATTCTCCTAGAACAAAGCGTTCTAGTACTTTAACGCAGTGCCTGATAGTTGATCCTATCTGCTCGGAGTTATCGATACGACGTCCAAGATGTCTGCATGCTCAGCAACGCCTTATAATAAATGCGCCGATAACACCGCTGCGATTAACAGACTTTCCGCACAACATCCATTAAACATCAGAATTCGCCAAAACGTTTTGATGCATTACTTATAAACAGAAAAACTCTTAGTCCATTAATATTTAAATGACTTGACCCCGAACACAAACGCACGACCTTCGAGCCCAGATTTCTTGTGTACACTCTCCCATGTTGAGTCGAATCGCCACCATTTTATATTGACGATGGTAAGATCACGTGGGCGTTTGCTTAGCAACGGGAAACTCACATCTCCATCTGGCGAAGGAAAGTCTATAAAAAATTAAATTAAATATTATGTGTAGTAGGCCTAATGAGGCTCTAATCAAACCGGTTGCAGATAAGCCAAACTCCGGGGAAACCAACGTACAGCGGTAGCACATTGGATACAGTGGCGTCTACCAACGGGAGGGTAGAACGTTCTCCCACGTTTTCTGAAAATGGGGGTTTGACGTTTTTGGACGTAAACTAGGGGAGTTGTTTATTTCTAATGTGCTATTTCGGGACAAAGAATCAAAGGTTCCCTTGACGTAGGCTAACTGCCAACGCGAGCAAATGGACATGATCAGTGGTGGAACACATGGGCTAGGGGTGGATTTCTTAACGCTTCAGCTAGGTCACACCTACCGTACTGATCAGCAAGTCAATACGTACGAGGCCCATGCATGGCAGGACCTGGTGATGAAGGCGACATAATCAAGATGGCCAAGGCCCAATGGTCATATAATGACTCATATTAGCACAGATCGACACGTCTTGCTCTGTTTGTGTGCCCCAGTCTTCGGACAGGGTCGGGTCCCTTTGAGGGCCTTCGTGAAGTTAATGACATTGGTTAGCCCTACAGCTGTTTCAAATTAGATTGTATAGGCCTACTCGGCCAGCAAATCTCTGTAGGCCCAATGAGTAAGACCATGCAGCTACATGTATACTATATAGCAGCGGTTCCCAACCCGTGGCCCGCGGGCCAAAAGTGGCCCGCCAGGCGTCAGAAAATGGCCCGCAGCCTCAGAAAATGGCCCTCATCTCTCAAAGAATTATCAAAAATATGTGAAAAAATTAACAATTTGGACATGATAGAACACATTATTATTTTCTATTACAAATTATTTTATTTTAACGTCGATAAATTACATCAAACATTATATTTTGGATCATTTATAACAATTTTATACGCTTTTAGTTAACACAATTTTAACCTTTTGGCCCCCTAATGTCCTTCAACTAAGAGAAAGTGGCCCCCGTGTCCTCCAACTTAGAAAAAGTGGCCCTCAAGGCAAAAAAGGTTGGGAACCTCTGCTATATAGCCTACATAATTATAGCAAAGATATTAAGAGTTTTACATACAGGATGTAAACACGTGTCTTTCGATGTTAAAGAATGATGCAGTCGAAAGGGTAGGCCTAGGGGCCTAACTGGTTTCTGAAGGTAATTTTCCTTTTGCTATAAACTAGTCCCAAGCCTCTCAAAAGTTGGGGGCGCGTCCTGTGGGTCCCGTACGTAGCCTACGTGGGGTGGTTGCGCCTATGCGTCCGTGGTTTTTCTCACACATTAATTGCAACTTTCAAACAGTCTCCAGCCCACATCTCCATTCCCACTTCCCCTTCTCACCCGCGCGCGCGCGCGCGCGCCCACACACACACACACACACACACACACACACACACACACACACACACACACACACACACACACACACACACACACACACACACACACACAATCGGTTATATATGGCCCCGAAACGTGATTGCCATTGTCCGGTAATTTTCCTGAGAGCCATATGGCAACCCTATGTGTTTTCAATTTAAATTTATTTAATCTCTGTTCGATTCTGTTATGAAATACGGTAGCGTATATCTGCATGTAACGTTTATAACAGAATTGAAATTGTCAGCAATAACTGCACTATATAGCTCTGTAGGGTCGAGAAAGTTAACCGTAGGCCTAATAGGCTTATAGCAGATAATCGGCTGTAGCTGATTAAATAACGGTCGAGATATGATTGCTTGTTCTAAGTTGTTCTGTATGCGGTCGTCAACGAAAGGCGGCAAACGCACGCAATTCAGTTTATTTTCGAGATTTATCATGTCATGGATGAGTTCTGCTTTATTTACAACCGATCAACAATTATTTAGCAGACCAAATTTTAAATGTTTCATGTTAGGTCCAGGGTTCAGTTCAACATCTCCAATAAGGAGCAACAAGACGAGTTGAGTTCTTCCAAAACACCGTCTAAAATCACCTAATAGAGAATTTAACAATTCAAACATTGCCTAACTTGCATAGGCGGAGACCTGGGCCGAGAATTGGGGGGGGGACGGAAAGACGCGAGATTTTCGAAAAATTTCCGATGACCGGCGAAATCTGGAAAAAATTTGTTTCCGCCGCCCAAAAAAGTTGATGACCTTTTTTTTTTGGCCATCCGGGCCAAATCTCGACGAAATATTTCTATTTTCGCCGCCAAAAAAGTTGATGACCTTTTTTTTAAGGCCAAATCTCAACGAAATATTTCTATTTTCGCCGCCAAAAAAAGTCTTGGCGCTCAAACATTGGGGGGGACAAATGCATGGGCCGCCCCCCCAACACTTTCATTGGGGGGGACCGTCCCCCCTATCCCCCCTAGGTCTCCGCCCATGTTAACTTGTGTCTCACAACTAAAGACTCCATTTTGTATCTCAAGACCAATATCTGGAACTTGTAAAATCTAAAACAACTAATTAACACTGATACATATTTTGTCTTTATTTCATAAATAATATTTTCCAATTACAATTAATCAGAAACAAATATGCATTCACTCATTTTATTAATTAAACTTTTCGATTAATGGGATCTCAATCACAGCTCTAGTCAATGTGGATCTTATATCATACCATATAACATCTAACATATATATATATATTTGTTTAATTAATGAAAAGATCCTGGCTGCAACACCGCAGCCCGGTACATTGTAGCATAAAATTAGTAAAAGAAAATTAATACATATTCTTTAATAGATCATTGTTAATTGGATTTAATGTTAGGCCATTGTTGATCCACGTAAAACAAGAAAGTTACGATACCTCGGACACGTCAAGAGACAGCAAAAGGACAGCATAGAAAACAGCCTGATGACGGGACTGATGGAGGGAGAAAGGGGAAGAGGAAGACCAAGAATGGCATGGATAGACAACATCTTGAAATGGACTGGACTTTCGGGGAGGAGGTTAATGAACATGGCAGGAGATAGACAACTGTGGAAAATGCTCATCCATTCGTGCAGCCAACCGTCGCAGAGCGACGATGGCGGAATGACATGACATAGGCCTATAGGTCCGCAGAAAGGCAGAACTTTACTTACCCATTATTTATCTACACAATGCCTCTATGCATTTTTGAAGCAATGTCTAACAATTGTAATTGACACAGTTCACAAGCTAAAAACAATTGCAAAATTTATGATAAAAGGGAAAATAATGGTAACAATAATGAGTTCTGAGTCTGCTGAAATATAAAGACTGCTCAGTCAGTTCCGAAGCCACAAAGATGGATCAAATGAAATTCTTGAAACAATCGGTCACATGATCAGACATCTGATGCAATTCCACAACTGAACTTCATAATAATCTACCATCCTTCAGTGAGAACTTAGCAAAGTGAACACTTAGAAATCATAAAAATACAAATAAATTAGTAAAAGAAAATTAACAGGTACAGAAAAATAGATATATAAATAATCACACAATAAAGTAATAATTGATTAATTAAAATTCACAAGTTTCCCATTAGCAGTCTACTTGTGGTTGAAGGCTTGCAGCTACATCAATAACAATTACAACTGTGATTAGGAGAATAATGGACTACATCTCTTACAAGAAGTAAATCATATAATATAATGACATTTATTTGTAATTATAGCATATGAGTACATTTCAAAGACCGTTTGATTCAATCACTTCCATAATCATCAAAACTTTTCCCCTTAACGATTTCTGATTGATGGTAGCGTTCCCTGTTAGCAAAATCTTCATTGTCCTCCGTAAGTTGTGAAGAAGTGGTCAGCATGCTTGGCAGCCCTCGTGTAACCACAACCTGTTCATGTGTAGCTGGGCCACATCTACAACAGAACCAGCAAATACAGAAAAACTGACCTATATTAAAGTTTGAGTACCCAACATTGATGAAGGTTTGATATTTCCAAGGTTCCAAATAAGCTTCATCCACAAGTTCAAGTCAGGCTCTGACTCTACACAATATAAATGTACACGTTTTTGTACAGTCAGCGTATGGCCTTGGCTATATATACCAATAATGTCTGTTTAAATGAAGGCCTTGCTTTTTAAGTAGCGTAATTTAGTTCCTCTGCTTTTGGGAGGGGAATTTAGTTTCTGGAGAGGTAGTGGGAAAACTTCCCTTTTGGGCGGGTGGCAACCGCCTGCTGAACCACCAAAGACACCTTGCAATCGCCCATTTGTTCTTACACCTTTTTTTTAATCATTCGACTCCAATTTCAGGAACATATAGGGCCTACCATTTTTGCTACTTTCAAAACTGACGACCTTTTTGAGTCTTTCTTTCTCTTTTTTCACAAATTTCCATTTCTGTCAGTTTTCTGCCACAATTTTTCTTTACCTTTAAAAAAGCAGAAAAAATGATGACTTTTGGTCATTTTCATCTATCCGGTCTTTGTCGCTCTGCCGATGTCTACCCAGCTACAGGACCAGTACGCACTCCACCCGACCGGTTCCACAACAGCAGCAATCATCTCCATCTTGCACCACGTTACCGCCCTCCTTGAGAACAATGCATATGTCGCAATCGTCTCCCTAGACTTCTCTAAAGCTTTTGACTCAGTAAGGCAATACACTCTCGCTGAAAAGCTCTCTAAACTTGAACTTCCAGATGCAATATACAACTGGCTCATAAACCTTCTATCGGAACGAAGACATACCACAAAGTTCGCAGGGCAGGAAGCACGTCCAGAACTGCTTACGTCAACTCAAGCGTGGTGCAGAGGTCGGGAGTGGGACCCTCCTCCTATGTCGTGAAAGCCTCAGACCTGAGACCAGTACATACCGAAAACAAGATAGTCAAGTATGCTGACGATACTTACCTTCTCGTGGGTTCAGCGATGAGGTCTACAATACCAGAGGAGTTGGTGCATATTGCTGAATGGGCGGCCAGAATCAACTTGCGTCTAAACCCAAACAAGTCACGCGAGATGTTGGTAGCTCGGTGTGCTATAGCTGACTGTCTTGAACTGATAACGAATGTTGAGAGAGTTACATGTATGAAAATCTTAGGAGTCACTCTTCAAGACAACTTGCGAGTTTCTTAACACGTCGACGAGGTCCTACGCTCATGCTCCAGTTCCCTCTATGCGCTGCGCATTCTAAAGTTCCATGGACTGCCCTCCAAGGCCATGCACACGGTTACCGAGGCTACTACTTTGGCTCGCCTCATGTATGCATCGCCAGCGTGGTGGGGGCTCACTAAGGCCGAAGACTGACACAGAATGGAGCGATTGTTGCATCGTACATGGTGAATGGGACACCTACCCGAGGACGCTGCCAGTGTTGTGGTAAGGGCAGCTAAGGCCGACATTGACCTCTTTCGTTCAGTCAGAAGATGTGACAGTCATGTCCTGCAAAGAATCTTTCACCCACGGAATCTTCGTCAACGACAACACGACTTCTCGCTGCCTGTAAAGGACGACCGCAATTTCATCCCACGTATTTTATACTGATGTGAAGAAAAATCATCCCCTGATCTTCATATGCCTATCTAACTAAATGACCGTTACTAAAGAAGAGATTTTCAATACTTTTTTTATATTATTCTCTATATCTCTTTATGTACCCATGTGTGTTCTCTGTCATGCTGTCAATTTTTCTGAGGGGAAAACTGTTACGCATTTACTTTTTCTGGGGGGGACAAAGTGATATGTATACACACTGAGAATTATCTTCGCGTATCTCCATTATTGGGAATTCTGAGAAAAATGAGGTAGAAGTTTCGCAACTTTGGACGCAAAAAAAAGATATTCAGTGCAATAAAACTTCAAGCAAAGACGTCATATTAAAGCATCGACACTGAATAAAGAATGTTGCATTAAAGTTAAATTGAAACCTAGAATGGTTGTTGTGAAATTTTGGAAAATGTTGTAAAAAATGGATATACGTTACCGTAGCATGGAATTTACAAGGAACACTTTGTCATATGTCCATCAGTATTATGTTGTCATATATGTCCAATTCTATTTGCAATTTGAATTAGTGGGCGGCATCTCTAATTTATAAGAACACTTTGTCCTATGTCCGTCAGTATTATCTTGTTGTATAGGGGGTCTATTCAATTCTAGTTTTAATTTCAATTAGTGGACAGCATCTCTAATTTATATAATCTATCAAATTCGTTTCTCTTACGGTATCATCGCTCACCAGATAGTTATTGTAACAAAATTTTGCTATTTTTTTAACTGCATGGTAAAAAAGAACTTTAACCTAATGCTGGTACAAAAAGCTTTACCTGTACAACATGAAGCCAGTTCTGTTGCAGTCATATTTTTAACATGAAATGAATAAGAAACAGTTCTGTTGCAGTCATATTTTTAACTCATAATGAATAAGAAACATAATAATTTAAAAAAAGCGATTGAATTAGTGCGGCAGCACAAAAACTATTAAAAACTATTAAATTTAACTGTTTTTGTTCTGAAAAGAAAAAACCTTGATAGAAAGATAACAAATTTCTGGATATCCGACCAGGGTTATACTGTTGTATCTCCTGCGTCGAATCAATGATACGCTTTCTCAGGACATACTATACAGACACATACACTTTCTAAAGCTGTTACATTGCAGTATCTCCGTAACGACAACCTAATCCTGAAATACTCAGGGCTCTTTTCTTGTACAGTTATGATAACGTGCATGCTGTATGGAGATATGATACAAAATTTCTGGAAGAAGGACATTCGGCAAGTAGTTTTCATTGAATATTTTAAAAACGAGCTGCCGTATCGCTTAGTATTGAAACTGAAGAAAGATAATATGTCAGCATCTACAGATCAAGTCTAAACACATTTTTGAAAAAATGGAGATGCGCAAAGATAATTCTCAGGTGACGATGTGTAAAACACTTTGCAAATTTTTCTTGAGGAATGTTGTTCCTGTGTTCCTGGAAGGAATGTCATTCCTGCGGAAACTTACCTCCCCCACAAGCACCTAGATTAAACACTGCTTTTAAAGGTATCAATGTAAGAGCCTGATATTGATATCTATGAAGCTGCAATCAGCATGGGAGTTCGCACACTGATGAGCAGATGCATGAGTCATAAGGTCTAACCAGAATACTGAGCTTATGTAGCCAGTGAAGCCACATGCCCGGTGGCCCGTCAAAATAGCCCCGTCAAAACAGCCCCGTCAAAACAGCCCCGTCATAATCGCCCAAAGACAAAAAAGCCCCGTCATAATCGCCCACCGACAAAACAGCCCCGATAAAAGTAGTTCCCGACAAAATAGCCCCGACGAAATAGCCCCATCAAAACAGCCCCGTCAAAATAGCCCCGTCAAAACAGCCCGTGTAAATAGTTCCGTTCAAATAGTCCAGCCAAACGACAACTTAACGAATGTTTAACAGCTTTGTTATGAAATGTGAAAATACGAAGAAAACTGATGTCTACTGTCTAGTATGAAAAGTTTTAATGTTTTCATCGCAAAACGTGGACAAACTACTAAGGTTAGGCCTAAAGCCTAAAACTACTATAGGCTAATGCAATTTCGCAAACCGTCGAGGAGCTTATTAAGATCAAATAGCAGATGACATCAGCTGCCTTGTAAGGCGCTCCTGTAAAGGCATGTCCATGTTACAGCGCCATATAAATTGTCGTAATTAGACTATTAGTCCTATTATTGCTATGGCACCAGGACACCATAATTAATTAGTTAATTAATTAGCACTTTATAAATATAATCTCACTCTTCCCTTTTATCCAAATAACTATCTCGTTAATCCTACTCTTTAATGTCGCTAACGGGTAGCCTAAGGGCCCCGAGGCTTAGAATGTCCACGGGGCCCCGGCCGGGTTGTTACGCCACTGCCCAATGCACGCCAGAAAGATCGCCGCCTGGCAATCGTTCGCTTCCCCGTCTACCTTCGCCGCCTTGACGTAGGCTAATTTGTCCATTGTCCTTTGAATCGCTTCCAGTCACAGGCCAAGTTCGAAGTCTTTAAGGGCGCTGGAATAGGTATTTGCGAAACTTACGCCATTTTCGTTTATTTCCTATTTTTTTGTCGTTGTCAAGTGGGTTCTAAATCACCGCTTCTAACGCCATGTATCGTTATACAAGTCAGCGTGTGTTCTCGATGACGTGTACGATTCGACTGGCTCATGCCCGCAACCGGGCATCCCACATGCAGCTGTGGGCGTGGCCTGCCTAAGTGTCAATCATACCGGCACATAGCATATTCTTAAAGCGTAAAAGATGTGTAGGTCTACTATAACACTAGGTTTGAATATCCCTCCCTCCCTCCCTCCGCCATTGGAACCTCTGAACAGATTTCCAATGAACCTCTTTTGTACCAATTTCTTTGACATTACATCTTTACGAAAATTGTGTATTCTTCCGCGACTTCGTCGGTTCCCGACAAAATAGCCCCGGGCTGTTTTGACGGGGCTATTTTGACGGGGCTATTGACATTACATCTTAACGAAAATCGTGTATTCTTCCGCGACTTCGTCGGTTCCCGACAAAATAGCCACGGGCCATTTTGACGGGGCTATTGTGTCGCTGGGCGATTTTGACGGGGCTGTTTTGTCGGTGGGCGATTATGACGGGGCTGTTTTGACGGGGCTATTTTGTCCGGGCTATTTTGACGGGGTGCCCACATGCCCACTTTCGGCTTCCCGGAGGACATTCTATTCGTTGCCTGAGAATTATCTTGTCATATCTCGGGTTTAAGAAAAGTAGTTTAGAGTTGATATGTAGCAGTGGACCTATTTTTTAATCTTTCCTCAGTTTTAATGCTAAAAGACATGACAGGTCGTTTTTAAAAATTCAATGAAGACTACCTGTGGCAAGTGCTGCTAACAGAAAACTTTTATCGTTTCTTCTCCATACAGTATTCATGGTTCAGCACACTTTAGCAGTGTCTTGCTGCATGTCATGTTTTATGCAATGTGATGCATGTGTGCTTGTCAGATGCAAATAAAGGCTACTTGTTTATTTACTTACTTACATTAACATATCTGTTCAAATCAGTTCATAGTGCTTCTAGCAAACTGTTTGACTCTTTGTTGGACTGGGATTTAATCCACTTGATATCAGTTCATGACCAATGAACACATCATCTTAAGGCGATTCATCTGGAGTTGGTTCCTGTTAATTACAATTCACCCCAATTCTCTCTGCTTGCATACAATGCATAGTGTCTAAGTATAATCTTAGAAGCACAGATATCATGATCACGACCTTCCACATTGCTACCAGACCCAACCATCTGCAATATACATAACTCTTGAGAGTCCTCTTAGAATCATCCTCTGCATTTTATGGCCTGGAAAATTTGAGGTGCTGGACTCGGACTGAATGGAAGTTGGCATATTATTCAAACTGTGTCTCAAAGTAGTTTTCATCCAATTTCAACAAGCAGAAACTTCTTAGCATCAACCAAACTGAAATCTTTGGCATTCATTAGTAGTGACATAAACATAAGTAATAGTTGGCATCTGGCACTTGTTCCTCTGCGTGTTGTGTTTAGTAACTTTGGATTGATGCACAAAAATCATTTTCCTTGTTAATATATAAGTGTTAGGGTCGTCCATAAAGTACGTCACGCTCCGGGGGGTAGGGGGTGTAAGAAAGTGTGACAGTTTGTGACAGGGGGAGGGGGTCAGGCCATGTGTGACGTCACACATTTATTTTTTAAATTCTTTTTTATTTTTTTTGTTCTTAGTACCTAAAATCCGACCCGGCCCGGCCAGGCGTGTCTAAAACTCGGCCTGGCGGGATAAAAGTTGATTTCCCGTCACTATCAAAGCGTTTAGGGACACACGTCACTATCAGAGGGATTAGGGATAGTATCCTAGGGTTTAGAGGGTTAGGTAAATGGTTATGTTTTTTAAAAAAATTCCAAAGTGTGACGTACTTTAGGGGGGGTCCGAGATTTGTGACAGTTTGTGACGGGGGGAGGGGGGGTCAAAAATGGTCAAAAATAGCGTGACATACTTTATGGACGGCCCCTTAACTGTCATAGCTTATGACACGTCATGACATGACACTTGGGTCAGAAATGCCTCTCAATCACTCTGTGGCATTATATAAATGTTCAGTTACAATTATGATTATTCTTATCAGACTATTGGGTTCTGCAAACGCCAACAATGCTGATAAAATCCATGAAGATGGTTCAGTGATCAGTGAATACAATGATGGAACATCAGCCGTCACTCACACTTCACCTTGTTTTCTTTGGCATTTAGGGTCATCTCAGTGGGCCGTATGTTTGATATATCGCAGTTGAATGAGTCATGTGACGACCTCTCGGCCAGCGATCGACTCGATTGACTTCGCAAGTATTACTCCACGACTCCACATGACACTAATCATGTATTTCATTCATGACATTTCCTATTCAGAAGGCAACATTTTAGGCTTTTGATTTTGAAAAAGATAGCGTGACTAGAAGTGAATCGTGTGTGACAGCTGTGGGTGGCTTCCATTAATGCTCACTGTAAAGACTAAAAAAATGTTGCCACACATCAGACCGAGAAGTCGACGCATTCAGTCAACATAATTTAGACTTCCAAATGCTTTTAGATCATGCTGACTACAAAGCTGAAATTTCCTGAAGCTAAGTCGATTTTAATACAACTTAATTGCTCAATTTTCACCGTAAAACTGTTAAAAAACGTATCTCAATATTCTATAACTTCCACAGTTCCACTAATCCAAAAGTGCCAGCAGCCAAAAGGTTCATCATTTGCAGTTGTGTGCTAACACAGAATTATGTCATTATATCATGTCATTTTGTGATGAAGCTGGGTAAATATTAAGTCAAATATTTTACAAAGTTGAGTTGACTTGAGGACACAAAGACCGACTCGACTTGCAAGTCGATCGAGTTGATGATTTCTGATTGGCGGGGTATAATAATTCAATGTTCATGATTTGATTGACTCGAGGAAACATTAAGATAGCCTTAAATCCAACAAAGTTAAAGTGAGTCATAGGTAAAACCAAGATCTCGTAGCCTCTAATCTCGTAGCCTCCCAATAATATTAACACAGTTCATGAAGCTGACTACCGGTAACTATGTTTACAAATTGGTCAGTGATTAAAATAAATGAGTTAATTTAAAGAATTGTTCATACAAAATTATTTAGTTACTTTAATTTAGTTTCAGTGTTGACTGCTAATATTTATATCAGTGCATTATTATCATACATTCTATAAGCACTTAAAAACTGTTCTGTTTGGCCGTGCTGGAGTCGATCGGGAGCGCCCCTGAGTAGTTTCCTTGAAGAGGCGCTATATAAATACATGAATGAATGAATGAATGAATGAGTATTATATGTAACATAGTTATGTAAAATAATATATTCGTTTGATGAAAAAAAACAGGTTGACAAGACTGCAACACAGTTACAAGGCTGGGATAAGTTAACAAAATTATGATGTCAATGCATGCCAATTTCCAAATAGCAAAGCATCACAATTTTTCTTCTTACCTGCAGCAAAGGCTCTTTATTCCATGTCCTAATGATTCCAAAATGCTGAACTGAGCAATCCCTGAAATCAAAGTTGACTGAGCATGAGGAACCAAACTGTCTCATCATCACAATATCACGTCATGACAGTAAACATGTCTGATGCATCTGAGGACTACTCTGCATTTTACGTACAATGCATCACCAATAAACTTACCGTTTTACTGATTATATTGAAATGAATATGCAAGCACTGCTATTGTAACGCTCTATTGGTTGGCCTTCCAAAAGTTCGTCTTTCCCCTCTTCAATCTGTTCTAAAAGCTGCGGGCCACACTAATAACCCAACTTCCTCACTCATCCCACATCTCTATTTTATGTTTTATATTATTTATGTTTGACCACCTTCATTGGCTTACCCTTATTGCTTTTATTTTTTAAATTTTATTTGTTTAAATTATTATTATCATTATTATTATTTAATTTTTTTTATTGGATTCCCCTTATCGGATTCACCTCAAGGTTCTGGCACTAATTTACCGGTCTTACACTGGCCGAGCTCCCAAGTATCTATGTGACTTCATCCATCTGCCGACCTCAGCCACTTCTCTTCGCCCGCTCCTTTGACCGGCATCCGGCATGTTCTTCTCGTCCCACCAGTTAATAAAGATGAACGTGTCGAAGGAGGAAGCTGGTTGTACAGTGCAACAGGGCAACATGAGAGCAAAGGCTCATATTTTAGTCATGGTGGTATGTATGAATATATTATATTGCACCTTTCATAGAATTGTTTCTGGTGAGTTTTGATTGTCTTTTTAAATGAAAATAGAAAGCACAACAAAAGTATAATGTCCATAGGCGCAACCAACCTATGAGACCCACAGGACGTGTCCCCCAACTTTTGAGTGGTCCCCCTAACTTTATTATTATGGTCCCCCAACTTTAGGACGTGATTCATTTGGTCCCCCCAACTTTTAGGACGTGATTGCACCTATGATAATGTCTAAATCAAAGCTGTCTAAAGCAAAATGCCATTCTGTCATTCTGTTTATTCTGAAAACAAATAGAAAGATGTCTGAATGGCAATGAAACATTGAGACATACAGCTCTACCACAGACTATAAACTAACCTGGAAAGACTCCAGGGTTTGCCAGTCCAATGTATATGTAGACTACAAATGCCACAAAAATATTGACCAGTGCATACATCCACTGGATGCCAAACATGATGACTAGAGTGGCAACTGCCTACATCAAAACAAATGACATTCATTAATCCTAAACAAATTATTATTATTATTATTATTATTATTATTATTATTATTATTATTATTATTATAATTATTATTATTATTATTATTTATTAATATTACATAAATTTCTTACACGCAAAAGGTCACACCGAAATGTGAATCTGAGGCGCGGATAGTCAGCCACGAGGAAGATACAATTAGATAGCCAAGCACTTAAAAGCCAAGGAGAATGTAAGGAGTAAGCAGTGACTGAAGGTAGGGAGGTGTTCCGGTGGAGAGGGATTTGTAGGTTAAACAGGCCAATTTAAATTTTATCCTGAACTCAACAGGAAGCCAATGCAGCTGATGGAGTAAGACTGAAGAACTATGGTAGATCGAAGTGGGATTCGCAGCACAACCTGAGCTAAGAAATTTTGGATGCGTTGCAGCCTATGTAGCTCATAGTCTGAAATGCCAACAAAATCACATTAGCATAATCAAGGTGAGAGGAGACAAGGGAACAGGCTAAAGTCTTCGACATATCCTTGGTCAGAGCTTTAAAATCATATACTTAGCATTTCTCCCAGGGTCAAAACCATTAAGTCAGCTAATTTCAACCTTAATCAAAGCAAAACAAATGCAGAAAGGCAAAAAGAGAAAACTTAGGCTAAATTTCTGTGGTAAAATTTTTTAACTTCGCAGTTAGTATGCGCATGGAAAGTGTACAATAGAGATGCCAGTGGCAGCAATGCAACTCGAATTAGACGATGTGTGTATGTGTGTGTGTGTGTTTGTATAGCACCCCTTCAAGCACCCTACTCTGTAATCGATGAGATTTTGCGTATTTCTATCTGGCGCCTCCCACGTTCATTTCCTGTTCATCTTCGTCTGTTTGAACCTCTTGTTTCTTATCTTCAGATTGTTACACAGCAGAAATCCAGTGGTCTTTCCCCTCTCTCGTTTCGCTCGCCAATACCATGCCTTCCCATGACCCCCACGTTTCCTCCTCTCCTGTTCCAACTTTCAGATTGAAGTTCCCAGTGAGTATGGTCTGATCTGTCTTTGGTATTCTGTGGATATCCTGTTGTAATTTGTTGTAGAAGGAGTCAATGCTGGCAGTGTGGTGATGTGTGGTTCAGGAAACTGGACCATGAGGAAAGAAGATATAAAAAGACTGGAGGCAGCGGCGCCCACAGGATTTTTTTCTTGTACGCACAGAAATTTCATTTTCGTTAGGTTTTTTTTTAGTCATCGCGCTGTACGCACTTACCTATGTGCGTACGTCTGCGGGCGCCGCTGACTGGAGGCATTTGAAAGTGGACGTGGCGAAGAATGGAAAAGATCAGCTGGACAGAACATAAAACAAACGAAGAAGCGCTGAGAAGAATTGGAGAAGAAAGAGCACTGATAGGAATGATAAAAAAGACAAAGAACATGGATTGGACAAACACTAAGAGGAGATTCCTTGCTAAGGATAGTGATTGAGGGAAAAATGGAGGGAAAAGAACAAGAGGACAGCTGAGACAGATGATGCTGGACTGGATGATGAAGGATGGCTACCAAAAGGTGCAACGGAGATGGAGTGTCTAGAAGTGTGGCTGTCATCTAGAATTGACTTGATTCCGTCTAGACTAAATTTATCTGGCTGGGCATCCGGCATAAGATTGCTAAACTTGACCTCACTACCCTGCATCTCAATCCCTGATTACATCTTCTCAACCACGGTTCATGACCTCGACACAGTAGAAGAGTTGAAGAAAAAAAACGGGGAGCGAGGGGCAAAACTTGAGCTTTTGCCTTCATTGGTCCAGCACTTTGGAATCACTACACCAACTTTCTTTCTTTTTTCAACCAACTGCTGTATTGCCTGTGCTTCTTCCTTCTCTCCATTGATTATCTACTAAAGCACAGAGACTCTACATGCCATTACATCATACTTATTTTATGCTTGTTCAGAAATGCAAATCTATGCTGTGATTGAACTTACTGTTACTTACGTCAATCAATATCAATATCCCTAGGCACAGTGCCCGTAGGAGTCCGACGCCACTCTCTGTCTGAGTCTGTCTCGCGTCATGTTACCCAGCTTCAACCGGTCCGGTCAGCAGGTCTGCTCCATACCATTAACATCTTGGAGCAGCTAGACTACCTTGTCTGACTGAAGAGAATATTGGGAGAGAGGCATGAAGGACAACCTGGGTCAATGCCCGTATGTGTCCCACGCTCTCTCCCGACTCTCTTCATCGGTCTGTCCTGGCCAACCTGTGCATGTCAGCTCCACATCATGACACCTTGGAGCATCTAGGTCGCTCTGTCACTTGTGTCGTGGTTTTTTGCGGATTTCAATCGTCTTGGTCTTTTACTGCCAGCGTATCGCCATCCATCTGGCAAACCTTCCTCCTTTTGTCCGGGCTTAGGACCGGCGCAGGGACGTTGTTGTGGTGGAGGATGGATGCAGTTTAATGTCGTGCCCAGGACGCGGCATAATGTAACTTAATGATTTATTTAAAGATAGCACTCACCCCAAAAAGCGAAAGCCAGGGATTACAGAGAACCAAATAAAAAGATTTGGGCTGGTTCGTAATCGCTGCATTCAGGTGTTTCAAGATGTTATCTAACAACAAAATAGATACAAAATAAACTTTATTTGCTATTGAAACATTTTTTAAAATGGTTTAAACATGGTTTTCTTCATAGAGGAGGAGGCATCATGTTGTGCAAGTCACCAGGAACAGATAAATCATAGCATAAAACGTTCTCGTTGCATATGATTACCATCCAGCAGTCCAATAGCAGCTGTATAATGTACATGCATATACATGATTAGGGCAGTCCCTAAATCACGAATTCACGGAAATCACGGAAACCATGAATTTTGCCGTTTGCCGTGAATTTTGCCTTTTGCCGTGATTTTCCGTGATTTTTCACATTTTCAGCACTTTTTTGTAAAAACACGTTAAAATGGTTGTGAAACACGTCAAAATGGCGCCGACGACCAAAAACAGCGCGGAACCATCGGTCTAAATATAAATATTGATGCACGGAACCATTAAATTAATTTAAGAATTTCTGTTTTGGAGAGTGAATGGCATCGCTGACAAGTGAAGACTCATTCATAAATACTCGTTTATGCTAAATTTCAAAATCAAGTTATTAAACTGGGCAGTTCCATTGCGTTAATTAAGTAGGCCTACGCAGCATAGTTGTTAAACCGGCCAATACTATAAAGTAAAGTAAAGCCATCCCAGGGCCGAAGGCCCGTTGGTGAGGTGCTCATCTCCTTTTCTTGGCCCTTGAGCCGGCAATGGACGAATCCCAAGGTCCTGGACATGGAGCCAGTGATTTTCCAGGACTTGCCGTTTACTTCCCAGCTTACGCTGGTACCAAATTATACTGCTTGGTGACAGAGGCACGTGTGCGTAAACAACTTGCCCAAGGCCGTTACCCGGATTCGAACCGCAACCGCCCGCTCCGTGAGCGAGCGCATTACCAATCAGCCACCAGGTCGCACAGCCAATACTATAGCTATAGTAAAAAAAATTTTTATAAAGTACTCATAGCATCGACTCAGACTACCAAGAATGATGGCTGTTAAGGATAAGCCTACTCTCATTGATTTACAATCAATGAATAAGTGACTTACACTGACAATTGACAAACTATATATTAGACAGTTATTAAAAAAATCATAGGCAATCAATATCAATCAATATCAATATCCCTAGGCACAGTGCCCGTAGGAGTCCAACGCCACTCTCTGTCTGAGTCTGTCTCGCATCATGTTACCCAGCTTCAACCGGTCCGGTCAGCAGGTCTGCTCCATACCATCTTGAAGCAGCAGGACCACCTTGTCTGATTGAAGAGAATATTGGGAGAGAGGCATGAAGGACAACCTGGGTCAATGCCCGTATGCGTCCCATGCTCTCTCCTCCGACTTACTCCACCGGTCTGTCCTGACCGACCTGTGCATGTCTGCTCCACATCATGACACCTTGGAGCATCTGGGCCGCTATGTCACTTGTGTCGTGGTTTTTGCGGATTTCAATCGTCTTGGTCTTTTACTGCCAGCGTATCGCCACCCATCTGGCAAACCTTCCTCCTTTTGTCCGGGCTTAGGACCGGCGCAGGGACGTTGTTGGTTCGCTGTGGCGGAGGATGGATGCAGTTTAACGTCGTGCCCAAGACATAGGCAATCACTGTAATTTAATTGATAACAGTACTGTGTCTGTGACCACTGTTTGAAGTAAAAACTTTTTAAAATCAACGTAATACAGAAATTTGTAACTGCAAAAAATTTCACGGCACCGTGAATCATGGTGCCGTGATTTTTGTGTTTTTTGCAAAAGCATGCCATGATTTTTTCACTTTTTGACCATGAATTTGGGACTACCCTATACATGATGAATGGAAAAACCGAACCTCTCCAATAAATAGAGAAATTAACACCAAAAATGTAAAAATATTATTGATAATAACATTATGCGCTATATCAATTAAGTGGATTTGAAATCATTTAAAATATTTAAAGGAGCATAGAGCGACTGAACTAATGGAGGCTAACAACAGGCGCATGCATCGTGAACGAGAAAATCAGTTGATGATGTGTATGTAAGTCTTGCAAACTTGGTACATTTCATTTGGTTTGTCGATGAGAAACTGTTCACTGTTGTGTCACCTTTGAATAGTCAAAATGATCGACTGTACATTGCTGTTGGAACACTGAAGAAAAAATCCCTAGAAGTCGTTTGCTACGGATACTTTCGACATTGAGCAAGTCAATAATGGTTTCAGTCGGTGTGTCGACGCTTGGCAGGAAAGCGATACACTTCATGGCATAGATGTAAAAAACGATGAAAATAAAATAAAAAACGGTAAAAAACGTCGTTTTTTTCGAAATAATAAAAAACGACAAAAAAACGATAAAAAACGGAAACGGAAAATAATTTGCCTTTGCTACATCCGAAATTTCATTTTCAGCTTACAAACCTTAATTGCTTATGCAATTTTATTAAGAAACTGCAAATAACACAACTTTTAATTATTATTAGGCCAAAATAATTTGTATAAGTAACATTAATCTACCACAGTTATTTTTTCTTATAACTTTCGTTTAATAAGAAATTCGGACAAATTAAAGGTATTGAAATCTTTTCAAATTTAAATTGTAGACATAAGTCCACATTATAAGTTTATGCTGATCGACATAACACAATTAAAATCTAACCAGAAGCAAAAACCACAGATGTTTACTAAATTATATATTGTACATTATTTTGAGCTTAAAATTGCTACTTATAAATATTAATAATTATGCCCAAGAATTTTATATCAAAATAACTCTTAGAAATTTCATTTCTTGTAGGGATCTACTACATGTATTTCTCAAAATTATGACTTAAACATTACATAAAGACGCTATAGTTAGCTGCATCCTTGAGAGTACGGTGAAAACGTATGGAATATCAGACAAAAATTAAATTAAGGAAAATAATATTAGACAGTAAATAATTAAATAAAGTTACATAAAAATCGAAAAAAACGATAAAAAACGATGGGAAAAATAAAAAACGAAAAAAACGACGTTTTTTGGGAGAGAATAAAAAACGAAAAAAACGTTTTTTACAACTATGCTTCATGGAATCTGGGGTTAAGATTAATGGTGCCTACTACCATGATGTTTTGTTGATGCAGAAATTGTAACCAGATAGCCAAGAGTTGTCTGAATATTAGCGTACATTTTTCAACAGTATGGTGCTCCGGCTCACCAAGCTCATGATACTGTTGAACTTCTTACCAACAAGACTCCTGATTTCATACCCCTGCACTTTGCCTCTAAATAGTCCAGACCTAAGTCCCGTGGACTATAAAACCTGGTCTGTGACGCAAGGAAAAGTTTACAAGACAAAGGTGTGCGACATCGAAGAACTAAGTCAGCTTAAAATATAGGCATAGGATGAGTTTGATCAAGATGTAAGTGATTCAGCAATTAGTCAGTGGCGAGCGCGGAAAGTGGCGTAGACAAAAGAGGGTTTCGGGGGTTAAAATCCCCCCCCATTGGCCTATGGAAAAAGTTTTTTTATAGGTTATTTATCCACTTAAATAAGAAAAACAAAACAATTGCTTGTAGTAAAAATTGTTTTTTCTTACTTTATTCCCTTTGTTACTTTATTCCTTTTATTTAGGCTACTGTAACACTGTTGAGTTGGTGTCAGAAAAAGCATCAGGCCATAAAATCTCCCAAAACCCCTCATCATAAATTCCTGGCTTTGTGCGTGTGTTGAGGCTGAATGAGGAAATTTTGAACACGCATTATAACTAACAAATGATAGTTATCTGATTCATAACCTTAAACAGGAGTTTCTCTATGTTTTATTAAAATGTACAAATCATTACATAAATTAATTATCGTAGCAATAGGAGAGGCTCAGTTTTGTTCCATTCACCGTGTACATAATATGCATGCATAGTTTGTTTTACAATAGAATATGAAAATGAGTAGAAATACAACCAACATTGCAGAGACGGTTAATCCATTTGGGTTTGACTCAGGTCCTCTGCAAGAAACGGTATCCAATCAAAACCATGCACTCAAAACTGCGTACACAAAATAGAGCATATCAAAACCACATGCGTTCAAAACTATGCACGATCATAACCACGATGACCATAACCGCACAATGATAGGCAAAAGCAATTAATGGCTCTCTTTGTCATTTATATTACTATGAAGTATTTCTTTTAATGCAATGCGCTGCTCATGTAATTAAATAGTATGATGTCTTACAAATTGGCATCAAGTATCTAACAGTTGAACAACTACATGGTTCTAAAGGTTTTTTGTAACGCACAGTGTGTTATCGCTTTAGCGGCGACTTTCTAAAGCTACGAACTTCAAATAAGCTCTTCAAATAAGAACATCGAATAAGCTGCCCAAGAGCTCACCACAAGAAATGCTGAATCCTTTGAAAGGCATCTGATCATGCTTTCTTCTATTTGTTTATTTTTCAATAATAAATTTTATTACCTTTCAAATGCTAGTTTCAAAGGAATGCTACGATACCGAACTTCAACAGATGCTCAAACATACGTGGTTAGGATCGTTGATCGCATACTATTTTCAAAGGAATGTTCTGAACCTCTTGAACGTTACAATATTGAACTTCAATAGATGCGCAAACATGTGCGGTTATGATCGCTGCGGTTATGATCGCTGCGGTTATGATCGCTGCGGTTATGATCGCTGCGGTTATGATCGTGTGCGATTTTGATATGCGCGGTTTTGTGTGCGCGGTTTTGATGGTAAATCGCAAGAATGATGGTGCACATAAATCAGGGCAAAAGAGGTAAAGAGAAGAGCAGATATATACCTAGGTGCCAGTGAATAAGAGTGCTTCTAATTCGTATAAGGACTTGCACAGGCATTGCAAGAAGTCATGTTGGCAAGTCTGCAGGCTGGATCAGATATAGGGTGATAAGATTTCTTACCACTTCTAAGCAAGGACTTGGTAGCATCAGTTTCACTGGCCAGGCTAGTTGTCTCTGAAACATCTCCCATGTCGTGAACAATTTCATGTCTTGAAGTCTTGTGAGGAATCCATCCGTCATGTTCTGGAATGATTCTCTTTGTTTGTTTCTTCTCTTTTGTTTCCATCACTGCTCCATACTCGTAGTTTATAGGAGTAACAAGTGTTTGGGATGGCTTAGAATCAAATCCTTCTACATCATCACTACAGGCTGCATCCAATGACCCTCTGTCCTTTGACTTGTTGTAACTCAAGACAAGCACAAAATGTGAATAGTCAACAGCAGCATAAGTCAGCATGAATGGCATTGTCACGATTGGACCGAGGGTGTTCACTTGTCCAATGAATATGAAGATTAATGTAATCAAGGAAATAACCAAGAGGGCCAACACTGGCACTTTATTTGCACCTCTCTATAAAAATAGACACAAAAACAAAGCATGAATACAGCTTCATATGCACTTGCATTGTTATGCAACAATCCTTTAGCATCTATAACAGAATTATCATCATAATCCTAAGTCATAATCATAAAACCTATTGCATTATGTAAACTATAAAGTATGTTTGCATGAAGCCATTCTTCAGTGAAAAAAAATACAAAACATTTTACCATATATGTGTTTACTATGCTTCACAGCAAGACTACCGTATTTAATACCTGGTAAATTTCATTTATGATATAACTCAGGATTAACTTTCAGCTATTACCTAACTGCAAAAAAGAATTTCAGGGCACACTATCAGGCAAAATTTCATGGCAATATCGGAACCTAGTCATCAGTGAAACAAAATTTAACAATGATATTTTGTTTCAAAATGAGATCAAGGTATTTTACGCCCAAAGCCGTTTTAAGGAGTTTTGGGGCCCTAGGCACAAACCCTAATCCTAAATGTAACTATAGCCTAAGTCTAATTCAGTACCCTTTTGGGGGATCAAGGTTTCTGGAGACGGAGACTGAGTATATGGAGAACGAGTATATGTGCCGGTGGATTGCAGAGACACGTATAGCCAAACGGGTAGAGGCACGGGGAGGACGAATTTTTGAATTTCCATATTGCAATGGCAGCATTTTAAGCTGCCATCTTAACCAAATTGTTCAACTATTGCAAGTGCTGAAATGAGTAAAAAGTCTAAGACTTCAATAAATATTTTGCAATTATAACAATTTATTTTTCAGTTTCGACATTGTTATTGCAGCATTGTAAGCTGCGATCTTAATAAAAGTACTCTATTGTTTCATTGCTGATAACAAAAGTGCTTTTTAAAATTTCAATAAGTGTAATTAGCCTATTACAATAAAACTCAGTTCTGCCGCAGCTTCTAGACCATTACAGTATAATGAATAATTGGAAACAGGACAGGTGTCTAATTATTTATATAAGCCATACTTTCTTGCTTTTGGAATTAGCTTATTGACATTGCTCAAAAAGGTCATGCACAGTTGACCAGGGCAGTTAGCAGAATGTTACAAATGTTACACAAACCAAGGAAGAACTACCAAATCGGGAAGACATGTAGCCTAGTAATGATGCTGTTTTACAAATACTAACAGTAAATTTGAACTCATTCTAATATGATAGTAGATAATATATTACATTTGTTGATATATTGATGATACTGCATCGGGAATGGACGGAGGACATAGAGGACTCACTACAAAAGCTGTTCCACCTGGCCCAGGACAGAGGCGGTTGGAAAAAAGAGAACGAAGTTGGCATTGGACACCTACGATATTACGGCTCATGGTGAATGATGATGATAATCATAATAATTAAATTATTGCAAATAATATCAAGAGTATTATTAGAGTTCGTGTAATTCAATAATTTAAAGAGCAACTAAAAACTATTATTATTTGATTTTCTTGGTGGAGCTTCCCCCGGGAAATGCCTAGATTAGACACTGAACCTAACCCTATTTCCACCTCAATCTCTCAGCCTCAGATATAGAGTTTTGCATGAATGCATTCTATAGGTCTATGCATGTGTGTCATTTTGTTACATTTATTAATATAAGCTTACCACTGACACAGCTAGCACAACAATCCTTGTACAACAAACATAACATAAATTTACTTTAACATACGTTCAAGTTCGAATACCATGTTGTTAATTTGCTATTCGATGTAGTCTATTTGGCTCGCCGTGGGGCCCACTGTTGTGCGGGGGCTAGGCACGTGCCTCACGTACCTAGGCCTTAACACGGCTCTGCCTGCACCTCCTCTAACAGCTGCTCTAGTTGTCCCTTTATTCTTTTCTCACAAGACATATTTTTTTTATTTTTTGCTTCAAAACAAAAGACTTGCACCTACTAGGGCCATAGTGTCTAAACAAATACTTATTAGCAAATCAATTATAGATAAACTAACCAATTAGAGTTCTTCAGGTGACTTCTCATCTGCAATTGACTGTTTTCTAATCATTTTTCTTGACATTCATTAGAGTAGCACATACCGCAACCAGCTTCTTGGACGCTTCATAAAATTTTTCATTCACATTTTTAACGTGATCTGTGCTACCTTAACAGACTGCATATTCTTTGAGTCAATAACTGCATAAATGTGTTAAAAACATCTGAGAGCCATCAAAAGATCTGTTCCTCTTCTGTATCTAAAACATTGTTCATGCTTTTATTTGCTGTCGAATTGACTACTGCGACTCACTTGTTCTGGTGGTCAATAGCTGCGAAACTGTATAGGCATATAATTCTGGACAAACACACACACACACACACACACATCCACAATTCCACATCAGTAGTGGTGCAAGGAGGGGGCTAAGCCACCCTTAAAAAGTCGATCCATTTGTTTTCCCATGTAAAAATGAAATATTTGCACGATTAACCCCCCTTTAGCCCCCCCAAAATAACTGTAAAGGTACGCTCGAGGTTTGCCAGACAGTTTGGCGGATATTGGTCGATGACTTTAAAAAGGTCGTCAGAAATTTTGGCAACTGGAAACGGAAATTTTTTTCCCGCAAATTAACCCCTCAAAACTGAAATCCTGGCGCCGCCACTGATCCACATTCTCCTTTCTTTGTGGTTTCTGCATTGCATGAAAGTGCCTATCAATAACTTGGTTAGGCCTAATACAATTATTGCAGGCTGTCTGTTCTGTTAGTATAGGTCAGATTTCTGTGAATAAATGCATTGAATCACAGAATAAATGCGCAACTGTTTGCCTGTAGAAGCCTCCAAGGACTTGTCAAAGAAATAAGGGCGAATTAAGCAACAAAGAGAGATTTAAATATGTAGCTCAAAACAACTATGACCTGTACTTTACATGTCTGTCATGCCAACATTTGAACATTATCCAATGTACATCTAGTCAACACACGCCTTATAAGACACAGACTGCAATCATCTCATATTCAATACTTACCCCTTTAGAGAGGCTTCTGATCACAGGAATGACACCATCGCTGGCAATGCTCTGTAGGATTCGCGGGGATCCATACAGTCCACCCATTCCACTAGATATGGAAGAAATGTAGAGTCCCGCAAGGAAGAGAAAACCAGTAATAGATACCTAACATAAAGCACACAAATTATCCACATTTCTTGGTCAAGATTTCAGTGAAAAGCAGACATTAAGCTTGGTGAAAGCTACACATTAATTACAAACAGTGATGTCTTTTCTAATCTTGTGCAATGTTTTCATCATGCTGCAATCATATTGCATAAAGAAGCGGTTCCCAACCCATGACCCGTGGGCCAAAAGTGGCCCGCAAGACCTAAAAAATGGCCCTCATCTGTCAAAGAATTAAGAAAAATATATGAAAAATTGATAATTTGGACAGGACAGAGCACAATAATTATTTTATATTAAAAATTATTTTATTTTGATCTCTATAAATAGCATCAAACATTCTATTTTGAATCAATTATAACAATTTTATATGCTTCTAATTAATTAAATTTTAGCCCTGTAACTCCTGATGTCCTTCAACTAAGAAAAAGTGGCCCTCGTGTCCTCCAACTTAGAAAAAGTGGCCCCAGAGTAAAAAAAGTTGGGAACCACTGGCATATTGAGGTTGGGAACCATTGGCATATTGAGGTTGGGAACCACTGGCATATTGAGGTTGGGGACCACTGACATATTGATGGTCTCCTCAAATGAAATCATAGTAAAAATTTGAGCTGCATTTTGATTTAAATTTTTAATTGCAGCTAATTGTATTTTAATCGCATTGTAGGAATGTGACCCATCACAAGCAGCTGCAGACTATGTGCAAAGCAGAGTACAATGTTGAAAAGGCAGCAATCCAACAGCAGTCATCATAATACATGACAAAACATGTTGTGACTCAAACGTACTTTGTCGAATTTTCCCTCCTAAGATCAAACATCTGTATGCTCTGAGACCGCGTCCACATGACTTTGATTTGCAACTAGGGACAATAAGAATTTCATCCCAAGGAGGGTCTTGTACAAGCACATGTACTAGTTCTCTCTGCTCTGCATATAGGAGCATTTGTAACAATGCCAGTTTTTGTTTTTGTCTTTTTGTTAAACAATTGTTCTGTTCTTCATCACTCTATACTGTTACTTGTTGCGGTGTGTCAACTTGATTATTTAATAAATGAAATTACTTACATACTTACTTACTTATGCTTTAAGGTTGTGGGCATCAACATCTGGCCGAATATGTTCAGCCAAGGTGGCAGAACATGAAACATCCAAGTACTGGCCCACAGCACATGTATGCCAAACATCGTTCATAGCCACATTTTAAACGTCCTATGATCACCATGATCACCAATGAGGAATTCCAGCTAAAGAGGCTGATTAGATGGAAAGGTATCAGGAAATGGACAAGATTAGGTACAACTCTGAAAGGGTGCCTGGTACTCCAATCTTTGATGAAGAGACAAAAAGCAAGCTGATCATTTATCAAACAAGACCAGCATAGAGTACATACAGCATCTTGGTCTTGCAGAGTCACCTTTGTCCTAAGTTGTGGAAGAGCTTATGATGAAACTTATTTGTCTGTCAGGGCAATCGTTCCTGTACCCTACAAGCAAACCGAGTAAATTGTGCCATACCAACAGCATCCATGTACTTTGAGACATCTGGGAGACATGGGAGGCAGCTCTCCCTGGCTCAAAACAGGGACACAATTTTTTACATACAATGGGAATCCAACTGTTAGAGTGCAGTCTGATGGCCATGATTTCATCAGTGGTGCCTCTCTTGTGCAAAAATGAGCTGACAGGTGATGTCAAATCATGATTGTCATCATATATCTACTAAACCAGATCTAGTAGCTGGCTACCACCCGTGATGTTATTGAAAATTAACAAATATAAGCTTCAGTATATAAAAAGATTTCTTAACTATATGAACCAAGCTCTTTGTTCGAGAATCTCATAAAACTTTAACAATTTGGACTGCAAAATAAAAACAATATAAAGTTTGCAATCAGCAAACAAGACAGGTTAATTACAGAATGTCTTAAACAATACAATGAAAAACGACCGCAATTTGCATAAAGTTATCTATGACTAACTATTTTTTACTCTATTTTCATCTGATGCAGAGGTCTCACCTTCTCAGCAATCATGTAATTGCTCTGCAGTGCAGATCGAATACAAGTTGCACCAAGTATAAGCGCAAACACCAGATATAATGAAGTGCTGTATAAAAAAAATAATAAAAAACATGCATTGTCAATATCCGAGACATAATTGACTCAAAGAACTGATGCACTGGGTTGTTAGCGTGTGATTATCAGCATAACATTTACAATAACTTTCATCAACTTAAATTTCAAACTCTTTACAGCTCTGATAATTATTACTGCACACAGTGGCTTAGCCAGGAATTTTTGATGGAGGGGAGTTTGGGAGTTTTATGGCCTGGCCGGATGCCCTTTCTCACACCAACCTAACAGTATTACAGTAAATAAAAAGGGAATAAAGGAATAAAGAAAAACAATTGTTACTACAAGCAATTGTTTCGTTTCTCTTATTTAATAGAATAAATAGCTTTTTTTAAAAACTTTTTCCTAGGTCAATGGGGGTTTTAACCCCCGAAACTCCCCAGTTGTCTATGCCACTCACTGCACATGGCCTCAAGGGACCAAGTCTACATGACGTTGTAAAGATAACCACAGGGGCCCGCATGTTATACTTGGCCACGGCCTGGTGGAGATTTGCAGGGTAGCAGGAGCGCAATAGACCACAGGCCATATTTAATAGGCCCCCCCAAAATAATGTTGTGTTTCCGGTAACCCGACCGACCCTCTTTTATTGCCGCGACTCAAATAATTTTGTAAAAAAAAATTATTTAAAAAAAATTTTTAAAAATTTTAATTAAAAATTTTTTTTCTCCAAATTTTAAACACTTTTTTAAAGAACTTTTTTTGACATAGTATGGTGACATTGCCTTCCGTATAGAGTTGGATCTTAGGCCAAAAAATTTTGTTTCCGGTAACCCGAACGACTCACTTTCATTGCCGAGACTCGGAAAATTTTGTGTAATTTTTTTATTTACAGTGACATTGCCTTAGAGTTTCACGCCTGCCTAACTACTTCCAGGTTGCCCGTCTTGAAAAACCTCTAGCCTTATCATTCTCACTTGAGCCACCTCTAACGGTGACTAGGAAAAATAAATCTAGCAACCTCTAGGTGTAACTAGTCACAGGCTTGGCCAGTCTTGAACGACCCTAGCAGTGATGTTCTGTTCGCACTCATCTTCCCCTTCCCTTCCCACTTTATCTTACCAGAAAGATGTCAACAAAATGAAATTAATAGAATTGTTTTCTAGAGCAATTTTAGGTACAGACAGTCGGGAAATAGGCAGTTTATACTTGCTTAGAGCACGTACTTTGTTGCAGCGTGTACGTTTATGCAAAAAAGAGTAGTTGGGTATAATTTTTCGGATAGTCACTGTATAAAAATATTTTACCAAAATAAAAATATTTTTCGACCTACCTACCCAATTTTTTAGAGCTCTGTTACCGGAAACACAGCATTATTTTTTTTGGCCAAGACCATTTGATGCCACTCCACTATCCTCCAGAGGACAACCTTTCCTTAGAGCAGCTATGTAGAATGGTGGACGGGAGGTTCTTTGGAGCCATCCTGCTTGATCAAGGAGATGTCTTGAACCCACTCCTCCTACCATTGAGGCCTCAGCCTTCTTTCACGAGGCCAAGACTGCATGATTTAATAATCCCATAGGGTGGACAACCTAACAAGGAAATCACTATTAACAAGGATGATTTATCTTATTTTAATGTCATGTCATGTAAATCAAAGTACAGTTACAAATAGTTAGTCATTAAAGAAAATATCTATTAGGGTGGAGTGAAAAAATGACAATTAGAAATTCGAAAAAGTAGTAGCAGCCAAAACTCCATAGCAGAGCAAAGAGCCCTACATGCTTCAATGTCAGAGTCAATGGCATGGGTCAAGAAATGTCGAAAAAGTTTTGAAAAAATTAAAGTCCTCCACTCTGCCAGAAGGCCAAAGTTTATATGAAAAATTGCATTTTTTAAAGAAAATTGCAGGTCTTCTTATGAAATTTTTTAATGCAAAAAAATTAGATGCCAAACAATACACCGTTGGAAAGAGCTCTTAATGCTGAATAAAATAATATATTACTTTTCAGAATAGACACATATATTTGTAGCACATCATAACTTTTCATCATATCCTACTTTCGTGACATGTCACTAAGCCTGAAAAAGGTAAAGCTCTAATGACTTTTTTTTCCTTTTTTTTATCCTATCAACACATAATATGTCACTCGCTTCAGTTTAGGACCGCTTTTCTAACGGTGTATTATAAGATGAGATTCTGCAAGTCTGATATTGTTGGGATGATGCCTAATAGACACCGTGGCATATAGCACTTCTAGAGACTTTTATGAAAATCGTATTGCCATCAAAGTAGGCAAGAAAATTGTTGAACCAGAGAGAGTGAATCAGAGATGGAAAGAATACTGCGAGGAACTATACATCGAAGTAGACGAGCACGTAAAGATTGACATCCAAGAAAGGGAACCACCACCGCTGAAGGAAGAGATCAGGCATGCAGTAATGAAGTCGGCGTCACGAAAGACACCAGGTCCGGATGACATGGCAGTTGAATTACTGAGGTTTGGAGGAGAGATGACAGTGACCAAACTACATGAGATATGCACGGAGGTGTGGAAGACTGGAGTATGGCCGGAAGAATGGACTCAATCAACATTCATCCCACTTCCCAAGAAGGGTGACCCGCTCCAGTGTGACAATTACAGAACCATCGCACTGGTCTCACACGCAAGCAAAATTTTACTGCGCGTTATGCTAGACCGCATGCAAAACAAGCTCGAAATGGAGATTGCCCAGGAACAAGCGGACTTTAGACCAAGAAGAGGTACAAGAGACCAGATTGTGAACCTCAGGATCATAATAGAGAAAGCAAGAGAAAGAAATCAACCACTCTACTTTTGTTTCATTGACTTTACTAAGGCCTTTGATAGGGTCCGACACGATCAGCTATGGCTGACCATGCTCGAAATGGGCTTTCCACCTCATCTAGTCCAGCTGCTAAGAAATTTGTACAGACAACAACAGGCAAATGTAAGAACAGACGACCACACTTCGGCATGGTACAAGGTTAAAAAAGGTGTTCGACAGGGCTGCAACCTCTCCCCATGTCTGTTTAACATTTTAGCAGAGCAAATTAGCAGGTTTCGCCGGTGGATTCAGAATTGGCGGAAGAACTATCAACAACCTGAGTAATGCAGACGATATCGTCCTACTGGCCACAACACCAGAAGAACTGCAACAACTCGGGAAACAAGTCGCAAGTGCTGCAGAAGAATATGGCATGTCGATTAACGTAACAAAGACGAAAGTTATGACAAATACTGAGGAGGTGCTCGAAATGGTGGTGGGCATGGGAAGACTAGAACAAGTGAATTCCTTTGTATATTTAGGGAGCAGGATAGCAAAAGATGGGAATTGTGTGAATGAAGTTAAATCAAGGCTAGGAATGGGGATGACTGTCATGACCAAATTGACGAAGATTTGGAAGAACAAATCAATCAGCGTTGACACCAAATTGCGGTTGATGAAGGCTTTGGTGTGGCCAGTAGCAATGTATGGATGCGAAGCATGGACTCTGAAGAAGGATGAAGAAAAGCGAATTCAATCTTTTGAGAACAAGTGTATCAGAAAGTTGCTGAGAATTCCATGGACAAAAATGATGACCAACGAACAGGTGTATATGTCAGCGGGAGCCAGAAGAGGACTATTGGCCCACACCAAATTCGAAAACTTCGATATTTTGGTCATAGCATGAGACAGCAAAACGATAGCATTGAAAGCAGCATCATGACGGGTTTTGTGGAGGGGAACCGAGGACGAGGAAAGCCGAGGATATCTTGGATCGACAACGTTCTGAACTGGACAGGACTTGTAGGCTCTGACTTAATGAGCGCGACAAGGGACAGAAGACTCTGGGCATTAAAGGTACATTCATGTAGCCAACCGTCATGATGCGACGATGGCGACATGACATGACATCAAAGTAGGATAAAGTTACAATACGTCAGACATTTGTCTCATAGGCCTACATCATTCGCATGCAATCCATGCATCATTGATCACCAGGAAGTAATCATGTTCTTTGCTGGAACAGTCTGCCTACCTCTGTTCGTTCGGCCAACTCAGTTGAAACTTTCAAAACTCGACTCAAGACATATCTTTTTTCTAAGGCGTACATCTGACTGATTGTGTTTGTGTTTGTAGAGGCGCCCTTGTAACGGCATGTGCTGTGTTACGGCGCCATAGAAATTGTCGTCAATATTATTATTATTATTATTATTATTAAAAGATTCTGCCAACCACTATCAATATCTTTGAGTGGCCACAGAAATCTTTTTTGGTTTTAAATGTCGACTTTAGTTCTCGCAAACGTAATGTTGCTCGAACAAAATCATCTTTGTTGTCTGCACCATATCTACGACTGCAGCAGCTTCAGTCATTATTTTAACACACCTCTCAAAAACACTCTCAGTAGGACAACTGCCAAACTCTGGAGTATGACCATTGACCAGTAACAAGAAATTTGAGCTGTTCATTGGATTCAAACGTGACATCATGGAGCTGCTTCCAATTCTCTAATTGTCGGTAGCTGTGGTGCAGACAACAAAGCTGATCTTGTTTGAGCAACCTCACAAACACAACTTTAAAAGTTTCTACTTGTCCAGGGTCGGCATGGAAGAACCTCAATTGGTTGCTTCATAAGAAAAGACCGTTCACTTGTTCATAACTTTCAATTCAATTCAATTCATTTATTGCAACCATCAACCATAAACAATAGACATAGTATAACATGCTTCACATGATCGGATGGCAACAAGGAAGGCCCTAAGGGATGAATGTCCCGCTAACAGGGACACCTAAATACATGTGCAATTTTAACAGATGGCTAGAGGGTTGACATCATGAATTGAACAATAGGCTAAAAGAACAGCATGGGATGACAATTAATGTAGTAAACTTAACTAAAGAACGCAAAACAAACACACACAACAAAAATAATAAAAAATAAAATAAAATTTAAAAAATCAGTGCCTACGAGGTTAAATATCTTTGCAGTCATTAATCAAGTAGTTGCGCTGTTGTTTTGTATAATGTTCACAAAATAGCACCAACACATAACCTTGCAGAACAACGTGCACAACAAGGTGCCATTCAGATATAGGCCTACTAACTGAGCATGGTCCCATTACTAAGCAGTCCATTAACACTTGGTCAGGGTGCTGATGGCCCAACAGCCACATAATATTATTGACAAATTTGCACATTACATTTAGCCTGATTAAGATTCTGGCCCATAAAGTCGTATCAAAAGCAATAAAACTACCTTATGGCAACAGCAGACAATGTGCCAACAGGGATGCTTTTGGATGGATTGCGCAGATCACCACTCATATTGATTCCAGCAAAAACTCCAGTGGCCGTTGGAAAGAAAACTCCAAAAACTGTAAAGAAACTTTCTCCTGCTTCATATTCTGCATTGGTATTGTTGACAAAAATTTCAGTTCTGTAACCAAGAAAGCCATGACCTAAAAACAATTCAAGTTCTATGTATTTAAATTTTTTTAAATCAGTGTCATCTGCAAGTAACTGGTACATCTTTTGCAGCCAATGCTCACATTCATGATACTGTACCCACCAAAATCAATGCATCCTGATGGTGTTATTCACATTCATGATACTGTACCCACCAAAATCAATGCATCCTGACGGTGTTATTCACATTCATGATATTGTATCCACCAAAATCAATGCATCCTGACGGTGTTATTCACATTTATGATACTGTACCCACCAAAATCAATGCATCCTGATGGTGTTATTCACATTCATGATACTGTACACAGGGCTGAAAGTGGTTTGAAAAAATTGCCAGGTCTCTTTGGCCCAAAGGGTGCTAAATATAAGTGTTTATTCAAGTGCCCAAAAATTAATGCCGGGTCTGAGACCCGGACAGACCCGACACACTTTCAGCCAAATCAATGCATCCTGATAGTGTTATTCCCATTCATGATACTGTACCCACCAAAATCAATGCATTCTGATAGTGTTATTCCCATTCATGATACTGTACCCACCAAAATCAATGCATCCTGATGGTGTTATTCACATTCATGATATTGTATCCACCAAAATCAATGCATCCTGACGGTGTTATTCACATTCATGATACTGTACCCACCAAAATCAATGCATCCTGACGGTGTTATTCACATTCATGATACTGTACCCACCAAAATCAATGCATCCTGATAGTGTTATTCCCATTCATGATACTGTACCCACCAAAATCAATGCATCCTGATGGTGTTATTCACATTCATGATACTGTACACAGGGCTGAAAGTGGTTTGAAAAAATTGCCAGGTCTCTTTGGCCCAAAGGGTGCTAAATGTAAGTGTTTATTCAAGTGCCCAAAAATTAATGCCGGGTCTGAGACCCGGACAGACCCGACACACTTTCAGCCAAATCAATGCATCCTGATAGTGTTATTCCCATTCATGATACTGTACCCACCAAAATCAATGCATTCTGATAGTGTTATTCCCATTCATGATACTGTACCCACCAAAATCAATGCATCCTGATGGTGTTATTCACATTCATGATATTGTATCCACCAAAATCAATGCATCCTGACGGTGTTATTCACATTCATGATACTGTACCCACCAAAATCAATGCATCCTGACGGTGTTATTCACATTTATGATACTGTACCCACCAAAATCAATGCATCCTGATAGTGTTATTCCCATTCATGATACTGTACCCACCAAAATCAATGCATCTTGACGGTGTTATTCACATTCATGATACTGTACCCACCAAAATCAATGCATCCTGATGGTGTTATTCAAACAGCCAAACAATTGAAAGAATTTGAACCCAACCAACCTAGATGAATTGGTATTATCAAATGCCTACAAGAAAACGATGAAGAGCAATGATTTTCTGAAGTTCAACTCTGATCCTGCACCTCATCTGAAATCGATGTTGGAATGCCTGAATTAGCTTGCAGTTCCAGTATTCACGTCCTTTATTTGATCATTCAATCATTCTATCGATTTACATATCGCCCCTTCAAGAACGCTACTTGGGAAGCTATCAGCCTAGCCACTGCAAAAGAAAAAATACTTGAGAGATCTATGAAACAAGATTTGATTGGTCAGATGTAATAAATGCAGCTTTTGACCTCAAGGTAGGTCATTCCAGATGGATGACTCTAAAACCAAAAAAGCTTGGCGTTACCTGACAGCTAAGTGAGCCCGTGGAACTAGGAGCTGCCCCTCCATAGCAGAGCGAAGAGTCCTACATGCTTCAATGTCAGAGACTGGACAACAGAGATTGCCATGGCATTATGGAGCACAACCAAGGATGCAGAATGCAGAATGAAACCAGACAGGGGTCTGTTCGTACCCCCCTTTATTATTTACAGTCTTTGCTTCCTCAAGCAGTCATTATAGCTAATCACTTTAGGAGTCCAATTACAACAGCATACGGACGATACTCAGCACCATATTGCTCTGTCACACACTGATCAGTAAACTAAAACTTGAAATGTCTTTCATCTACAGGGTGGGCCACAAAAAGTAATCCCTTCGGGTTTTGCCAATAGTTTGGCCGTCTGTAACTACATGCGTTTCAGCCACTATTGAGCTAATCCGTGAGAAAACGCGCAAAACATTTGCTTTGACAGCACTGCGTGTGTGACAGCCTGTGGGGCACCAATTCTATATCGGGAGTTCCGTCACTCTTGACTTTCAAGTACATTCAAGGATATTTAACTACATCTTCTAGCGATTGACTATCCATTCCTTAGATTTACATTTGGTGAGACCTTGCTCGCACTACAAATAATAATAATAATAATAATAATAATAATGCTATAATGCTGTGGCCTTTAAGGGCACTTTCGCCGACCAAGAAACAGAAGATGAGTAGGACCTTTCCAGACTTCTGATTTTATATTAGGCGTTAGTGAAGTCCCTGAGGGATCCTGTATACCTCGGGGCAAATTTTTAAAAAAATTCTTTAAAAAAACTAATAATAATAATAATAATAATAATAACAACAATTATAATAATTATAATAATATTAATAATAATAATATTAATGACATCACCAGCGGACATAGTAGGTCGGAAATTTTGAACGTCTGCTCTTTTTGTCTAAATTCCGAGAATCTTGTAGTCTTTCAAGAGGGATTTTCCTACCATCCGTTGGTGCTACGTTCCATTATATGGAACTGGAACATCATATTAACTGCAGCTGATCGGCACAAATTGGTTAGAGAAAGTGTTTTTTCCAACGTAACTGTTAACGGCACCTCTGAAATTTCGATGATGGCCATCCGCCATGTTTAAAGGCCCATGACGTTAAAATTGTCAATGGCAACGCATTGTTGGTTGCAATGGCTATGGAGAAAGACAGACGATGTCGCACATTGTGAACGAGTGCTGCCTTCTTCGATTTCCGGGCGGCCTCCCGGCACTACACCTTGCCGAAGGGCCCACCGCTACGGCATGGCTTGGTGCGAACTGCATTCGCTAAAGAAAGAAAGAAGCCGCCAAACTGTAAACAATCTTATTTGAATCAAAAGAGTCGACAAACATTACACTTTCGAATGATCAAAAACCTTGTAAGGGGCAGGGTATTTGCGGTGTGCTGGTCATCATTTAAGACACATGCCTCAGATGGAACTATTCACCAGCACGGTCCTCGATCCACCCTGTGTCCAGGCTCTGACCAGCCACTCTCAGACTCCTCACAAAATCTATGACGGCAATGCTGTCATCTTCCATCGAGAGCAGACAGATCGCCTTCAGCAGGAACCGCTCGTCACACAAAACAGACAGATCGCCCTCAGCAGGAACCGCTCGTCACACAAAACAGACAGATCGCCCTCAGCAGGAACCGCTCGTCACACAAAACAGACAGATCGCCCTCAGCAGGAACCGCTTGTCACACAAAACAGACAGATCGCCCTCAGCAGGAACCGCTCGTCACACAAAACAGACAGATCGCCCTCAGCAGGAACCGCTCGTCACACAAAACAGACAGATCGCCCTCAGCAGGAACCGCTCGTCACACAAAACAGACAGATCGCCCTCAGCAGGAACCGCTCGTCACACAAAACAGACAGATCGCCCTCAGCAGGAACCGCTTGTCACACAAAACAGACAGATCGCCCTCAGCAGGAACCGCTCGTCACACAAAACAGACAGATCGCCCTCAGCAGGAACCGCTCGTCACACAAAACAGACAGATCGCCCTCAGCAGTAACCGCTCGTCACACAAAACTCTTTCTGACGATAACCAGTGCAATGAAGATGGTGAGATGAAAACACGTCTAACAAAAAGCCGTTACCAGACACCTTATCCCATCCGAAAGTAAGAAGATCACTGCTGAAACATGACACATTCCAAGGTTGTGTCACTCAAGCAGTGCAAACAGTCCTGAAGCCTACCTGCTTATTCCAGTCACCCGGATTAGAAGTTAACCAGTTTAACCCTTTCGCCCCTGGGTTCCCGTTACTCAATGGCTGACAAACCGAAATATCGGTTTCTCGGGTCAAGAGGGTTAAGGCTGTCCCAGAGACACTGAAGCTTTTGCTGAGTCTTGAAAGTAGTAGTTCGTGGTCTACAGTGTCTAAGGCTGCACTGAAGTCAAGACATACAGGGAGGCAGGCTTTCAATCTAAACCTATAAAATACAAGTCGTAACAATTTAATGAACCAATTTTCTTCTTATCCACCCGATCGATTTTTCTCAATATTTACAAAAATACTTTTTAGCATCACCGGGGAACACTATCGGGCTTCGCGATCCAAAAATCTTACCGTTTCCCGAGATTGAAACATTTCATTTTCCATCCAATCCTAACGCTGTTTTAAGATGCCATTTGCTTTCAGTTTCAACCATATTTTCAAGTTTCAACAGACATTGAAACCATCGATGATATATTGATGATTCAAACCAGTACATTAATGACGTCACGGCCGATTTTAAAATTATAGCGCTTTGTGTCGTTAATTAATATCTATAGGCTACCGTATATGTATCACTAGCCTATTTAAGACGCAATAGTTTTCGCCGATCGGTTTTTAACGAACCAATAGATTTTTAACCTCATTTTTTGGACCGGGTTGGGGCCGATGGAAGAAGGCGAGGTGGGAATGGCGACCAGAGTGGGACCAGGTTGGGGCCGATGTAAGACGAGGTGAGAAGGGCGGCGTGGGAGCGGGGTCAGGCGTGGCTGGGAACTAAAAATCGAAATTTCCCGGGCAACGCCGGGTAGATCAGCTAGTTGTCAATAGATGAGAAGAAATGTCATGTCATACTGTGTGCAAGGAGTGTGCCAAGTTTTGACTCCACACTATGATTATCCTTGCAATTTTTATCCAACTTTTTTCCCCAATTCTGCCAAGTGAGGCTTATGAGTTGGAAAAATCAAAACTGAGGTTTTGGTCTACTATAATAGTATACATCATTCCAGTTGAAACGAGCCATCATTAATTAAAATTGACTGTCATCTGAAAATGTTAAGACTGTTTGTAGCTTCAAAATCCAGGCAGACAATTTTCTGAAAATTGTAGTAAAAGATTTTTGCCCAATTGATAAAAGTTATCACTTATAATATTCGATCCAATAGCTTTGGCCTCGACAATCGATAGGTCAAAATTTACTGAGATTATCCAGCAACTGTGCAGCCCTCTCTTTATCATCCTTTTCAGTGCCATTTAAAGTACTCAATGGAATGTTATGATTATTCTTTTCATCACAGGTAAACCCACTAAGTTTCATCAAGGTTAAGGTGAAAGTGAGCTGCAAAAAGGTCAAAAGATTTAAATGGAACAGTCACATGCCAAGGTCTCAACCAATGAGACTGCAGCATTCTGATCATGTGTCTGACCTAGCACCTACACTGTCCTACAGTGTGTAAAAAGTATCATTATACATTACAATCTGACCACTCTCATGTCTATAATTAATTCATTAGCTCAATTTATGTTACCATATTAAGAAACTAGAAAGGTCAATCTTTCAGGTGATGACATCTTTCATTAGCGCTTTAGGTTATTACCCACTATAACATGATGAAATTTGGACGGACGTAACAAAAGAGGGCGACCTCATAGAGAAAGTCTCTATGGGTGGATGATTTAACAGGTTGGTGCGGAACATCACTGCAAGAGCTGAGCCACATCGCACTGGAAAGAGAACAGTGGAAGAACATGGCGAAAATGGCATCAGACACTTACAGGCGAAGAGCCCACAGTTCATAATGATGATGATCATGATAACACAATGCCAAAAAGAAGCTAAGATGTTAACTTTCTGTCAAAAATTGCTCGAACAATTTCATATATAAATTAATTAATAATATTTGCTGTCGAATATCACATATAAAATTAGGAAAAATATGCAGATGAGATGTAATACTAAACGAAATTGCAAAAAAGCAAAAATTCACTAGGCCACTCGTTTGAGACAAAAATCAACTAAGGAATCTGTCTGTGAAATCATCTCACATTTCCTTCTTCAATGAAAGTATGCGTATTTATTTCTTATCTGGCATCTACAAATAAGCAGCCATTGAATGCTATCTTACATTCTATGATTGAAGTCACCCGTTAAGATTAGCATATTCTAGTCAGAATAGCATGTCTGCAGTGAATCTGAGATCTGTACCTGGATCTGTGTGCACAAAGGATCCAACAGCGAAATCCAGCACAGCAATAAACAAGATGATGAGAAGAACCAGCTGCAGCCTTATAACCCACTTCACCCCAGCAACATTTATACCTAACAAATAAAATGTCAACAAATTACACTAGTACAACAAGTGCAATAAAGGAGTTAACCCTTACCACTCAGATTTTTTTTCCGCGCCAACCCCTCCAGATCAGAATTAAATTGCCGTGAATATTAGTCACAGTTCAACATTTATTTTCACCAAACAACCTTATTCAAGTTATGATATATATGACATATATATCATAAATGATATAATATATTATATATATATATCATATATATATCCTATATCATATATATCTATGATATATATCATATAAATGATATATATCATATATATAATATATATCATATATATCGTATATATATCTTATATATCATATACATATATCATTGTAATTGTAATTGTAATTGAACACTTATATAGCGCCACTCACAGATTCAGTAGCGCTCCCGACCCAAAGTTAGCACTGTCGCTAACGAATAGTATAGTCTTCAGGCGCTTCCTAAACAGAGGGAGAGAGAGGCTGAGAAGTTCAAGACGTAGTTTATGTGGAAGACGGTTCCAGCAGGAGGGGCCAACATAGGCAAAGCTCCTGGACTGGGCAGTAGCCCCACGCATGCGAGGAACAACAAGGAGGCCATTTGCTGCCGAACGAAGGGCAGAGCGACCGGGGAGAGAGGAGACCTGAATACAGAAAGAACGGAGGTAGGAGGGAGAAACCCCAAGAGAATTGCGCATAAGTGTCAAAATTTTGAATTCAATGCGTTGTGGTACAGGAAGCCAATGAAGAGTGTCCCGAATAAAGACAGAGATGTGGAAGAACTTGGGAAGACCAGCAATTAGGCGAGCAGCAGCATTGAGTATTGTCTGAAGTTTAGAGAGGTTGAGAGAAGAAAGACCGGCGTATGAAGAGTTCCCAAAGTCAACCCTAGAACAGATCAAGGCGTGAACAAGCGTCTTAATAGCTTGCGGGGAAAGTGAATGCCGGATGGTACGCAGCTGGCGAAGATGATAGAGACTTGTTCGCGAGACACGGTTAATATGGTCCGAGAAAGAAAGAACAGGGTCCAGAGTGAAGCCCAAGTCACGAACAGTGGAAGAGAAATGGATATCCGGAAACAAAGTGCAGAGGAGCTCCATGTCAATCTTAGCAAGCTGAGCTCTGCCGCCAAGCCAGATGTATTGTGTTTTTTCCGAATTCAGGCGAAGACGGTTAGAGGACATCCATTGGTCCAGCGCTGAGGTGGCATCAAGAATAGTGGCGACAAGTGAGGCAGCTGCACTGGACAAGCCATGAACAAATGCTTGCGTATCATCAGCATATTGATGAGCCGAGGCACCCTTAAGGGAGAGTATGACTGATAAATCTGTGGTGTAGAGAATGTAAAGAAGCGGTGCCAGGACTGAGCCTTGAGGCAATCCGTAAGGGACAGGGGACCAGGCAGAGCGTGTGGACCCAAAGATCACAGCTAACGAGCGATCTGAGAGAAAATATATATGAAATACACAAATGATACATCATATATATATCATATATATCACATGCATATATCATATATGATATATATCATTTACATGATATAATATGACATCTATCATATATATTATATATATCGTATATATGTCATAAATATATCATATATATCACATGTATCACATATATAAATGATATATATATAATTATCATATATATATAAATGATATATATATCATATACTATATATATTATATATCATATATATTATATATAGTATATATATCATATGTATATTGTAAAAGATATAATATATGATATTATATCATATATATCATATATTATATAGCAATAGCATATATATATGTCTACATATCCAAATTATGATATATATATCATAAATATATACATCATCTATATCATATAGATATATCATAAATATGATATATATCATTATATAACATATATGATATGCATATATGATATATATGATATGTATGATATATATTATATATATATATGATATATATGATATATATATGATATATTTGATATATATGATATATATCATATTTAAATGATATGTGTATATGATATATATCATATATATAATATTTATCATATATAAATCATATATGTAATTATGTATATGATATATATACATGATATATATCATATATCATATGTATATATGATATATATCATGTATATATCATATATGTCATATATAATATATATCATATATCATATGTATCATACTAACTCCTTCGGCCTTCACAAACTAATGTCCGCTCCCACCGGACATATGAGTTAAAGCGGTTTTTCAAATGTCCGCTGTGAGCGGCTTCATGAGTGGTAAAGGTTAAACAGCAATCGTAGCTTTGTAACAATGTCCTTATGTCACACATTGTCTCTAATTATATGTATGCATGTGCATGTGCACTTGTTATAGCGCCCCTTTATGATGTCTACTCAGAAGCGCTCCCGGCTACAGTGCAGATACTGAATTGGAGTTTCACGCCGAAGCGTTGAGCAATTGCCCATGAAGGACTTGCCTAAGGTCTTTATGAGGTATCTCGAGGTGGATTTGAGCCTGCAGCCCTCTGGCTGCAAGGCAACGAACATACTCAGTACACCACCGCGGCCCTACAAATGTGATTAGAGTTGCAATGGTTTACTATAATATGCATACTACAGGATTTAATTTTGACACCTAAAAACCAGTTAGATAGATTTACTGAACTCTGTATACCAAACTATTATTATTTATTTTAAGCTTTCAATTTTATTAACATTTAAATGTCATTTGATGCATAATTTGTAAAATGCGAAATAAATGAAACACAGAGAGTCGAGAATGTCATAGCTCATAACTGTCATCATCGTCGTCGGTGCCCTATTCGTCACTCCGAACATTGGAGGTGTCATGGACAATCTTTCTCCAGAGATCTTTTTGCTGTGTTGCTCACACCACCTGCTCCATCGACAGCCCCGTCCATTCCATCATGTCATCCATCCAGTGGCGTCTACCAATGGGGGGGGTTGGTAGAACGTTCTCCCACAGTTCCTGAAAGTGGGGGATTTGACGTTTTTGGACGTAAACTGAGGGTTGTTGATTTCTAATGTGTCATATCGGACCAAAGAATCCAAGGTTCGGTTGAAGTAACTGCCAACTCAAAGGGACATGATCAGCGGTGGAACACATGCATGGACTAGGGGTGGATCTCTTAACGCTTCAGGTCACACCTACTGAGCAAGTCAATCCGAGGCCCAGCCATTGCAGGTGATGAAGGCGACATAATCAATATGGCCAAGGTCATTAGACAACACAGACATGTCTTGCTGTGCTTGTGTAAAACAGTCTTTGGACAGAACTGGGTTCCTTTTGTGAAGCTAGCGACATTGATTACAGCTGTTTTGAATTAGATACCCGGCCAGCAAATCTCTGTAGGCCCAATGAGTAAAATCAGCTACATGTACATGTAGTATGTATATACGTGCCTTTCAATGTTAGAGTACGATGCAGTCAAAAGTGTTAGGGGTAACTGGTTTCTGAAGTTGATATTCCTTTTGCTACAAACTAGGAACTTTCACTGTTTTTCGCAGTGTAATGCAATAATTAAGCAAAAACATCAACTGAAATTCTTGACAGCCAGCAAGAGATAGGTCTACTGAAAATCTGTGGGGCGAGTTTGGACTATTAGCTTCATGCTATTAGGCACAATATTTGCAGGTCCCATGGTCAGCAACATGAAATTTCTCGATGAGTTATAACAATTTAGAGCTACACAATTCTCTACCTATCTAAATTCACCTGTTTATTTAGTTTCAGGTAGGCCTACGCCCAAGCACTGCGCATTGACTTAACTTAGTTCAAATTGAAATTTCTTTAATCTCTGCTCGGTTCTTTTATAAAATATCTGAACGTTTATAACAGAATTCAAATTGTCAGCAATTGTTGCATTATAGCTCTGTAGGGTCAAGAAAGTTAACCGTAAGCAGATAATTAATCGGCTGTAGTTGGTTAAATATGGGCTAAAGGGATGTTAAATAAACATGTTAAATAAACATCCCTTTAAAACATCCCTTTAGCCCATCGTTTAAGTCCTTCACTCACAAGAGATAGGTCTACTGAAAATAGTTTTGAAACCATTCCGACAGCTCTCCGTCCACCCTTACCGCACTGAAAGTGTCCTCGTATGCATTTTCCAGTATTCTTACTATTTTCTCTGGATATCCGCAATGTCTCATAACTCCCCACAGTCCTTTTCTCCATACGCTGTCAAAGCCTTTCGAAATAGGCTATAGGCAGGTCAAATGAGCTTCCGCGACATATGAGACTCCCATAAATAATGTTGCGGAATAATGGGAGCGCCACCACTATTAACCTTTTCGTTACTGCTGCCAAATCAGCCGCCGTACTGGGAAAATCTATAAAAAAAAATTATATCCCGGCGCCGCGCCGGCACACGTACGTCAGCATGGTCAAAAATCCCGGCGCGGCGCGGGTATACGTGGCGAAAAAGTTAACATCCGAAATTAGCTCTATGCGTATAGGCCTAACCAAAATGCAGAAAAAAGCTTAAGTTGCCAATATCTCATAATCACCAGTATATCACTTATATATAGTTCGATTCGATCGCCGTTCGCTTCATATTTGTGTAAGCTGTGCATACAGGGAAAAAATCCTGGGGGCGCCACTGTCATCTGGGGGGGCCCGGTAGAGTAGTGGTTAACACGCTGGCCAAGAGTGCGAGAGGTAGTGAGTTCGAGCCCCCGTTGGGCGGATTTGCTTTGTAGGCTGCCATCGGCGCCGTGTAATTACAAAGCTGTCTGTTCAGTTGGTAGTTAAGTTTAATTAAGATTACTGCATAACCTGTAAATGTAAAGCGCAGTGCGTCTTGCAGGCGTTTAATTAAAGAAAAAATATTATTATTATTATTATCATATAATATATATATTCACCTAAGAGAATGATAAGAACTGCCACAGCTATTCCTCTCGAAATCCAAACATTGTCCTGATGTATGAGACCAGCAATTGATTCTCCAAACCCAACAACACACAATGAACAAGCGACTGCCTAAGAAAACAAAAGACAAGAATCACTGAAGTATGACTAACGATGAGAAATGCTATAGTAAAATCACATGCAAAAGACACTTTCAGCTCAATAAGACAGCGACAGATAAATCTTCATGTTCCAACATCGTCAAGAAACTCAAAAACACACCAACTGACTTATGGCCTAATAAAACATAGTCTGCATTTTTGTC
Source organism: Lumbricus terrestris (assembly GCA_949752735.1). Lineage (NCBI taxonomy): Eukaryota > Metazoa > Annelida > Clitellata > Crassiclitellata > Lumbricidae > Lumbricus > Lumbricus terrestris. The sequence goes on from OX457037.1 coordinate 44,674,647, forward strand.
TACTTAGTACTTAAGTTACTTAGTCCTTCCCATGCAGGTCTGCACATCGGGCAGCGCATCTCCTCCACTCATCCCTGTCCATCGCCAGTTCCTCAGCTTCCTCCAATGACATCTCCAGACATCTCAAGTCATCTTTGATAGTGTCTTTTTTCTGTCTAAGGGGACTGATTCTTTGAAGATTCATATTCATATTCATATGACCTGGTTTTGATGCACTATTGGTTGAGGCCTTGTGATATAAGTAGTTATAGATTATTTTATTTAAATGTCATGATTTTAAACAACATTTAATTCATCAGCTTTTATTGCTTTATTTAAAAATCACTATTTTCAGTTTTGACAGTTTACATTAATTATTGTCTTGTCATCGATTTGAAGGCTTAAAAGCTGAAAACTATGGGCACATTTATGAGAGCTTTTAAGTAAATTATCTCTTATGGAACCTTGCAGAAGGAATGTCCAAAACGCACATGGGGCATTTGGCCAAAAACACATGTAGGGGAAGCAAGTTTTGTTCTTTAACATCAAGCCACTTTTATCAAGCCACAGAACATTTTGAACTGATCAAGGTGGCATTGTGTTGGTGAATACACTAGTGGAACTGAGAATACAGTTTACAGACATCTCAAACTTTCTTGGTCATTGAGAGAACATCAGACTCTGTAGTATATGATAAAATCTTTAAGCGATGGTTGATCAAAATCTTCTTGTCTTACAAATACTGAGAGCTTTTTCCTTTCTATATCCACTGTTATCCAGCCCGGTCCAGTCGGGTCGTCGACGCAGGTCAAGATGCACCAACTCCGTAAAAATAAGGATATATTGTGCATAATATTTATTCAGAAAGCTCTGTCAAGTTCTTCCAGCTCTTTAAGAGATCACATCACATATAATGTGAAATAATTGCGTGGAGATCACTGCGATGGATAGAATCGACATACAGTGACCATAGTAGAGCAGTCGCCACCACTCTACATTATAAGCAATGCACCGTGTGGCAGGCTTTAGTCGACCTATCTAACTCTGTCTACACACTATAAACTGGCATGGAAAGTGTATTTGGTCTTCCATACAGAAATTGCATGATACACGACAACTCTTCTACAAGGGAGATAACTATCTATAGCAGGCTGTATATACTTCTACTGTCTCAGGGACCTAATATATATATTTATATGTATGGAGGGCTATCTAAGGCACCTTCCCCACCTGACTTGGGGTCCTCAAGGCAGAAACTGTATTAGGTAAGTCAACTACCTAGCAAGGGATTTGGCTACCCTAAGCCGGTCATAGCTACTCCCGCTTACTAAGGGACTTGTCCCACGCACAGGGTTATCTACCGACGGCAAATCCACCACAGGACTAATCTTTATGCATATGCATATTTTACTACGAATTTGAGGCAGGAGTATAACATCGGCATTTATCCTTCCGAGTACAGTCATTTTATCAGAACATTATAGTTACTCAAGAAACCTTTTCCTCTTACATTTAACATCAACAACCAGACAGATAGACGCCTTTTATGGCTGCTGCTACTTTACTTTATTTTAAAACAAATTTAAATTACATTATTAATATTATTATTATTATTATTATTATTATTATTATTACATAAATTTCTTATGCGTGCAAGGTCACACCAAAGTGTGAATCTGAGGCGCAGATAGTCAGCCGCCAGAGGAAGATGCAGTTAAAGGTCCATGTGCTTGAAAGCCAAAGAGAAATAGTGAGTTTTGAGCAGTTTTTTGAAGAAAGGGAGTGAATTTGAGCAACGAAGAGAGAGTGGAAGTAGATTCCATTCTTTGGGAGCAGAGACATGGAATTCACATGAGCCCATAACAGTTCTGCATCGAGGCTCAGCTAAAAGACCCAAGCTAGATGATCGCAGGCAATGAGAAGGAATGTAAGGATTAAGCAGTGACTAAAGGTGTTCCGGTGGAGAGGGATTTGTAGGTTAAACAGGCCAATTTAAATTTTATCCTGAACTCGAAAGGAAGCCAATGCAGCTGATGAAGTGAAACTGAAGAACTTGATCGTAGTGGGACACGCAGCACAACCCGAACTAAGGAATTTTGGATGCGTTGCAGCCTATGTAGCTCATAGTCTGAAATGCCAAAAAAATAGCATTAGCATCATCAAGGCGAGAGGGGACAAGGGAACAGGCTAAAGTCTCTGACATATCCTTAGTCAGAGCTGATCTAATGTGGCGTATTGCCCTGATGTGATAAAAGCAAGATCTACAAAGGTTAGTTACATGCATCCGAAAAATAAGCATACTGTCCAGGGTAACCCCAAGTGTTTTGACAAAACCTGATAATGGTACCGCAGAGCCTGCGAGGTCGATGCTGGAAAGTGAAGGAAAGGAATGCAGGCATTGGCGTGATCCAAACAAAATTGCCTCAGACTTGTTTGGGTTTATAGCCAAACCGTTAAAACAGAACCAGGCATACAAAGATGAAAGGCACTCCTCAAGTTTAAGTTTACCGGACTGATCAGTGTGTGACAGAGCAATATGGAGCTGAGTGTCATCGGCATACTGCTGTAATTGGACACCAAAGTGATTAGCTATGCAATTAATTGGGGAGGTAAAGACTGTGAATAATAGAGGACCAAGGACAGACCCCTGTGGAACTCCAGCGGTGCAAAAAGTGGGTTCAGATCGAGCGGTACCGATGCCCACCTGCTGATTCTGGTCACCCAGATAAGATGCTAACCAATTTAACCCTATGACGCACACCTTCCGCGCCAACGCATTTAGCACACCTGGGGTCCAATGGACCCCACCGATAACATGGGTTGAAATTATATAAATTAGATAGAACTTGGAAATGATTGACTGAAATTTATGTTGTACATAGCACATGCACTCATGGAACATGTTTGGGTCAAAATATATAGGCCTAAAATTAACCCTTGAGCTACTAAAGGAGGGTGCTATCCGTCAAATTTGAGGTTTTTTCCATAATAAAACTTGTTTCATATGGAATAAAATCTTTACATTTTATGTTATTTTAGGGGGTTCATTTACAAACATTTTGAGTCAAGATTTGTGATGATACCCAATACCGTTCAAAAGTTATACCCGATATACCCAGGGTACCAAAAAAGGGGTTGAAACCACCCACTTAGATTATCGACCACATTATCTTATCCATCATTTATGATAAATAGAAAGACATTACACCATTTTATAGAGGGAATGTGGGGCTACATTGTCATAATAAATAATTTGTCTTTTCGTAACCGGAAGTGCTCAAAATAAATCAAAATGTGTGAAATATAGTGTTTTTTTCATAAAATTTTCCTACCCAGGATTCGTAACTTGCTCAGTCTTTTTCACAAGTGGCGTAGCCAGAAAAAATTACGGGTTGCCATCTGTATATACGTATGTATGTATCTATGCATGTATGTATGTATATGTGTATGTATGTATGCATGTTTGTATGTATGTATGTGTGTATGTATGTATGTATGCATGTATGCATGCATGCAAGTATGTAGGTACAATTGCATGTGATATGTTGACGAATGTAAGCTTATGTATGTTTTTATGTGCAAATGTCTAGTATGTGTATATGTGATGTATGCATGTATGTATGCATGTATGTATGTATGTATGTATGCATGGCTGTATTTATGTATGCAAGTACGTATGAATGCATGTGCTTTTATTTGTATATATTTATCCGAGCATATATGCATGTACGTATGTAATCTATGTAGGTATGATTGCATGTATTATGTCTATAAATGTAAGCATATGTATGTTTATATGCACAAATGTGTAGTATGTGTGTGTGTATGTATGCATGCTTGTATGTATGTATAGGTGTGTATGTATGTATATATGCAAGTAAGTATGCATGTATGTATATATGTATATATGCATGTTTGTATGTATGTATATATGTACATACAATGTCATACATGCATATATACATACATATACATACATACATACATATATAGCATACCTAAGTACATACATACATACCGGTATATATACATGCATACATGCATACATACACACATGCATGCATCAATACATACACATATATGCAGTACATACATTCATACATTGACAATGTCCCTCGCCATGTCGGGTATATCAAACGTCATCTACGACCTAGAACTTTAGTTATTCTGCCGTGTGAGTACTACTCTACAACACCTGCTTTATCACCATGTTCCACTGATGAGCCTCCGATTACGCCTTTACCTTCGCTTTTCCTCCTCAACCCCACAAGTATAGCCAAACCTCACGCCATCGAACAACTAACTGCTGACCTTCTTTCCTTCGACCCGGATGTTGCGATCATTGTTGAAAGCTGGCTAAAGAAACGTCACATTGACGTATCGTTTAATATCCTCAACTATATCTTGTTTCGACTTGACAGGAATGGTCGTCGTGGTGGAGGGATTGCTATTTACTGTAAAGCCTGTTTTAAACCTGAGATATTCAAGCCAGTTACACAATACGTTCAGGGAATTGAGCTGCTTTGGATAAAGGTTAAAGCCAGCAAACGGGAATTCGTTATTGGAGGTCTCTATCATCCGCCTAAACCATCCTATGCCACTGACTGCCTCCTCTCTGCTCTTGAGGAAACTCTTGACGAGATCACTTCTCTTCCAAGTTTTCCTGTTGCTATTATTGCCGGTGACTTTAATAGCCTTCCATCTGACCAACTTCAGCGGATGGGCCTTTGCACCGAGTTTGAGGGTCCCACCCATGAAGGTCACTCGCTGGACAGAGTTTATGCCACCGAGCCTCTTTACCGATTCTCAAACACCATCAGTTCTGCTGTCCGAACGAAACATTTGGCTGTGGTTATGTCATCTGACCACAAGAAAACGTTCGAAAAAACTGGCATATCAAATGAAAGAACAATCCATGACCTGCGTCTTCGTACACCCGGGTCATTCATCGTGATGCAGGACTATCTTTCAAAACAGGATTGGAATTTCATTTACAATTCCAAATCGATTGAAATAGCTTTTTCATCCTTCTATATCTTCATGAAAGCAACACTGGACTTATTTTTTCCACTGAAAAGAATTACAATTAAAGCACGTGATCCACCATTCATGACGCCTCATCTTAAACATCTGCTGAGAAGGAGAAATCATTTGCATCGACACGGCCGACATGGAGCTGCAGAGTCTCTTGCCGCTCAAATCAACCATCTAATCGCAAAGAAAAACGAGACCAGTTTTGACGGCCTTGAGCGTGGTTCACGTAACTTGTGGTCTGAAGTGAGACGGCTTCGCGGTGAGTCCAGGGATTACTTATGTAATGATAGCAAAGTCACCGCTGACAGTCTTAATCTACACTACGAGAAAACATCTACGGACCTGCATTATGCGAAACCTACAGCAAAAGCAACTGTCACCGCTGATGAGGCCGTGGTCATGGAAGAATTCCAGGTCTTTCGTGCCCTATCGTCTATTCGTGGTGTGTCAGTTGGACCAGATGGGCTTCCGTCATGGCTCCTTTCAAGCATGGCTCATCTTTTGTCAGCACCCATATCATACCTGTTTAAAAGATCTTTGTCTGAATCGTATATCCCTCCTCAATGGAAGGAGAGCAAAATTACCCCTATTCCAAAAATGTCAAGTCCTGATTCTGAGGCTGATTTCCGCCCAATTTCTATTACACCTGTATTGTGTAAAATTCTAGAGAAATTTGTTGTGCATAAATATTACTATCCAATTCTGACTAATCCTGATGAGAACTACATATATTCTGACCAATTTGCTTTCAGACCCTCTGGGTCTACTACTGCTGCGCTCATTGCTTTAGCTCACCATTTACTTGAGTCAGTTAAATGTGAACCATATGTTCGTTTTGTATCTTTGGATTTTTCTAAGGCTTTTGATACTGTAAGGCATGATAGTCTGGCTGTACAGTTAGCCTCTATGCCGATTCCTGACTTTGTTTAAAACTGGGTTCTTGCTTTGTTACATAACCGAGTGCATTGCACTAAGTTCTGTGGCATAACCTCCTCTTTCAAGTGCATTAATGCAAGCATTATTCAAGGGTCTGGCCTTGGGCCAGTCAACTTTCTTTCCTTAATTTCTGGATTAAAGCTACTGTTTGTAGGTAATAGACTTTTTAAATATGCTGATGACTGTTACCTAATTATTCCTGCATCTAATATTGACACTACTGATGCTGAACTTAATCACATTGCAGAGTGGGCTAGTAATTGTAACTTGCGCCTCAATCATAGCAAGTCATGTGAAGTCATCTTTAGGCGTCCCCGTTCCAAAACTTCTGATTGCCCTCCCCCCATTATAGGGATCGAACGAGTTAATGCAGTCAAGGTTCTGGGTATTACGCTTTCATATAGATTGGGTTTTTCTGAGCACATTGATAACATTGTCTGTAAAGCAAAGCAGTCATTTTATGCACTTCGTGTCCTTGTTTCACATGGTTTGACAGGCAGCCGACTCCATGATGTTGTTCGTTCCACCACTGTTGCGCGAATGCTTTATTCTTCACCAGCATGGTGGGGTTTTGCAAATGAGGGTCAGAGGAGTCGTCTGTCCGCTATTATTAGAAAGTTGATAAGACAGGGTTTTTTGCCCTCTAACACCCCACCCCTACTTTTGACATGTTATGTTCTAAGGCAGATGTATCCCTCTTTTCTTCTATCCTCTGTGACCCCGGGCATGTCCTCCATTATCTTCTTCCACCTGAACGTGTAACTGGTTACTCCCTTAGGCCCCGATCACACAATCTTGAAATACCACGTTGTGATTCGTTGATTGCAAAGGGATTTATCACCAGAATGTTATATAGTTAGCTTGTTTGTCGATGATAGTTTAGTAATTATATTATATTTAACTTTTGATTATAATTTGCACATTTTTATTACCTATTATTACTTCTATGTATTATAATGATGTGCTGTGTCCCATTGTGCGTTTGCAAGTGGAGTAATAAAGAAAATACTTACTTACTTACTTACTCACATGTATACACATGAAAATATACATATACATAAGTACATACATACATACATACATACACACATATGCAATACATACATTCACACATATATACATACATGCACACATACAGTCATACATACATACCTATCATATATACATACATACACTGGACCTAAATGTAAACAGACGGATGTAAACAGACGGATGTAAACAGACGGATGGGGGTAATGGCGGGAGGAGTGTAATACCCCAATGGGGGTAATGGTTGGGGCAGTGGTGGGTAATGGTAGGGGTTATGGGCCGAGGGATTTGTCCTGTTCCCATTATGCTATGGCCATTGCACCATGGACCTATCAATGTTGAAGCCTGGGGTCCGTTGGACCCCAGGTATGCTAAATATGCCCTAGGTGTGTTTCTCAATTTTTTCCATTCAACCAGTGGTGCTAGAGTCCCCAAACTTTTTCGCACATGTAGGGGGATGAATTTTTTAGGAATTTGAATTATTTCAGATTTTTTATAGTTATATCAATAGAGATATTCAAGGTATTGCACCTCTGGGGTCCAATGGACCCCAGGTGTGCGTCATAGGGTTAAGGCAGTACCAGAGACACCGAAGCTTTTGACGAATCTTGAAAGAAGTAGTTGATGGTCTACGGTATCGAAAGCTGCACTGAGGTCAAGACATACAGAAAGGCAGGCTTTTGCATTGTCAATAGATGTAAAGATGTTGTCGAGCATGAATGTAAGGGCAGTCTCAGTGGAATAGCCTTCACGATAAGCTGACCGAAAAGGACTGAAGTTGGGAGAGGAAATTATGTGTTTCTTGATGTGAGTAAGAAAGAGATGTTCAAGGGTCTTGGAAATGTTATTTAGGTTCGAGATAGGTCTGAAGTTAGATAGATTATTGGAATCTAGGTCAGGTTTTTTTAAGCAAGGGCGAAACTAAAGCAGACTTAAAGCATGACGGGAAACATCCTTCAGCAAAATACAAGTTGGCCAGGTGTGCAATAAGGTTGGAGAAAACATCAGAACAAGAAACAATAAGAGGCGTAGGTATGAAGTCCATAGGGATGATACATTATTATTACTATACTCATCTATATTATAATTTCTGTGCTTTTTACATTTTTGACATGTAATCGGGTGCGGTGTGTCACCAGGAATTGTCTGATTTTCAATTAAACGAATATACAATACAAGATATCGTGAGAAACAATTCTCTATGCTTCAGGAATACATATTTTTCTGCTATCTATGATCTTTGGTGCAACTGGAAAGAACTGCTTGCTACTGCAAGAACATATTTCACGTAACCTTCAACTATAAAGCAGAGTTCAATCTGTGGCGATGTCACTTTGTGTGTATATGCCTGTCCCAGGAAAGGTTCTGAAACCGAATGCATTTCAATGATGAAACAATTTTTAAAATCTTCTTATGCGAATTTGTAGGTCATCGTGACCATTTTCACTCTCAATTCACTTTAAAACCCGAGTTATGGACTTTTTAAGTTTCGACATGGAAACTTACGCGAAATTTAGTCGCCATTAACGACTAGGCTCCAACCACGCTGCAACGATAGTAGGTTGCACTATTCTTGCCGATATTTAATTTCTTTTGACGATGTCATTCTGATGTCATTTCTAGCCGTAGAGGTGTCACATGGTCAATGGCGATAATAACATGGCAAACCGATTTGCAATTAACTCGAGATATGGACATTTTAAATTTCGATGCGGTAGTTAGCGCCTATACAGATTGTAGTAGCGATTTTAGAAGTGATTTCATTGGGGGGGCGAAAACCCTAAATTTCCCGAGCAATGCCAAGTAGCAAGTTAGTTAAACATAAACAATTAAACATACTTATAAAAAAGTATTGGTCAAAGTATTAGTATGGGTATTGCAATCTCAAGAAGAAATAGTATTTGTATTGGTATAGCCAGCATTGTCTACAGTCCTGTCTATATGACAACAATCAAACTGACAAACTGTGAGAGTTAAGTTGATGAATTTCACTTAACACTTTAACAGCGATAGTGTACTAACAGCAACTAGGAAACCCATACAGTTCATCTTTAAAAGGTTAAAGTATACTTCTCCTTTTGCACACTTTTACACAGTGCTTAAAGTGTGGAAAAACAAGTGCCTGGACGCCCTTACCTTTCCAAAAGAAGTGCCTGGACGCACCTTACCTTTCCAAAAGAAGTGCCTGGACGCCCCTTACCTTTCCAAAAGAAGTGCCTGGATGCCACTTACCTTTCCAGACTGTGCTGACCAATAAGTGGCAGGATGGCGTTCAGATTTTAAAATAAGTGTATGGACGCCGTCCACAACCGTCCAGCCACACTTTAAGCCGTGCTTTTACGTGAATATTATGAGCCTCACCTGACCAAAACAGTAAAGCATCCCAATAGTGGCTCCAGTTCTTGCTCCAAGAACATGAGAAACAAGAAAATAGACACCTCCACTTTCCATGTGACAGCGTTCACAAACACCAATTGCACTAAGTACAGCGATCAGTGCAACCCCAATCGTCATGAAAATAATTAGTGTTGCGAAACCCAATCCAGCATTACCCTAAAACAGATATCATAACACAGAAGACTACAAGCTGTCATCCAATGGCTCATTCATTAGAACAGTCTCAATGATGCTAACCAAACTCATTCAATCTGATCTCATCACTCATTCTATACTAAGTGGCCCTAACCTCATAATTTTCAAGAGTCAAGACATCTCTTGGTGGCTGCATCTCATGAAGCACCCTAATCAAGAGGTGTAAATGGTTGGAGAAGCTAATCAATCAGAGAGTCCAGCTGTTAGGTTATGGAGGGTGAATAACCAGAAGAAATTTGTTACAAATTTAGACTCTAATGACATCAAAGACCTGATCGAATGAATAGACACAGGCAGTCAATTCCAAAGTCATGATATCAAGAATGCCAGAGAATACAACAGAGGCAGGTATAAAAAAATAACCGCTGTTGATCAAATTTTAAAAATAATAAATGAATATTTATACTCAATTACCCAAAAACACAAAAAATTTACTGAATGGTTTTGTAACAAACGGTGTGTAAGGATGAATGCAGAATGATAGTCAGCGTAAAACTATCTCAATAAATGTTGACATGAAGAATTAGCCTCGATGCCTTGTTCAAACAATAATAATATAGGGCCTAAAAATAGTCCGGTCAATTAAGTCTAAGACCCGCTAGTTTACTATGGCAGGCAAATTTTTGCACGAAAAGTTTCTAAATGGACTAAAGAATATGTGGTAGAAATGCTAACAAAATGCGATATGGGGAATAATTAAAATTTTGAATTTAGTTTTGAGCAGATGACCAACAGCCATGCCTATACAAGTTTGTTTACATTTCAAGGACAGGCGGAAATACGATTTATCTGCTGGAAACACAGTAAAATTACCGATTTAAACAAATTAAATATCGATTAATATATTTATTATCTGAACAATGCAAATGTAGATCTTGGAGACAAAAATAAATAAAATTTTATGCAAGAACTCTGCAGTGTGTGGTCGATAACTACCCCACACTTAAGACCACGCTCTTAATGCATAGGCCATGACTAAGCGAAATGCTATACTACACAGTCATAATTTGCATCACAATAATTACCAATTTAAACATATTTCCCCATGTTGGAATTCATCAGCATTTTTACTGCAGTTTAGGAAGGTGTTTCCGATCAATATTCTATCAAAAAAGATCTGCCATAGTAAATTCTTGGGTTCATGTCAAATTTCCCGTATTTTTAACTGGCCTATAAATGTGCGTTTGTCCATATGATGCAACAATGTGAGCGACCGTTTCTGAAAGACGTTGATTTTTTAACAGATGGCTGAACAGTTCGTGTTATGCCCTGTATAAACATGGCTCTTTGTTGAGCACGGTGACTCTTCACTGTCTCCAGGGATCTGATGAATGTTCACATCGTCCGATGGCTGCACTGTAACAATGCCTGTTATTTTTATATTAATTTATATTAATATTTATCTATATTTATATTTTTATATTTTTCCTATGATTAATGGTCCTAATGGTCAATGGTCCCTGTGATCAAGCATCCTATGATCAATGGTCCTATGATCAATTATCAGTGTTGTCGAAAGTATTGGGCAAATGTACTTAAGTAAAAGTAAAATGGGTTTTAATTACTTAAGTAAAAGTAAAAGTACTCAGCACAAATTTTTACTTAAGTAAAAGTAAAAAGTATCCTTCCAAAATAATACTTTTAAAGTAAAAAGTAAAAGTACCAAGTCCTTCTATTACTCAATGCATTATTAACCTTCAAAAATATTAAATTATCGAAATGGTTATCGTTGAGTCTAGCACGCATGCTTCTGATTCACTGCTACCAGAATGCACAGCTGAAGAGTCGTTGTGCTGCAGAAATGGCAGTGCATCCAGCGTGCGACACTCACTCTATGCCATCAGAACACTCAAGGCTCATGGGGCATCCATACAAGAGTTACAAACTTTTACTAGAGCTACTATCATATCAAGAGTTATGTATGCCTCTCCTGCATGGTGGGGTCTGGCTAGTGGATTGAACAAATCCCGTCTTGAGAGCCTCATGAACAAACTCAGACGAGCCGGCTACTTACATCCTGATACACTTACAGCAGAAACTTTAGCTCAAGAGGCTGATAAGGTGCTTTTCAAAACTGTTCTGGGAAACGAACTTCATGTCCTCCGTAACCTCTTTCCACTACAACGTGATCCATTATATAACTTTAGGGAAAGGGCTCCCAATTTCATCCTCCCCAATAAAGACTCGTTAAACTTTATTCCAAGAATGTTATTCAAAAACATGTACTAACTATTTTGACCATAAGCTTTAAGCAGCCATACTGTTAATGTAAACCTACAGCGTTCTGTCTGTTGTTTATTGAATAAAACGAATATACATATACATATATCGAAAATCTAAATTTAGGCATGCAAATTCAGATGAGCTGTTTTAGCTCAGCATATCGAAATGTCAATTAGCGCATTGAAGTAACGAACATTGTAACGAGTGTCACATAAATGGTAACGAAGTAAAAGTACTGAAACATGAGTAAAATTTTACTTTGTTGAAAGTAGAAGTATTTCGGTTTCTTGATACTTCGTTACATGTGAAATTATTCAAACTTTTACTTAAGTACAGTAACGCGTTACTTTTACTTCGTTACTGTACAACACTGTCAATTATTATAGTCCTATTAACTTACTTAGTACTTAGTCCATCCCGTGCAGATCTGCACATCGGGCAACGCATCGTCTCCATTCCTCTCTGTCCACCGCCAGCTCCCTGGCATCGTCCCACGACATCTCCAGGCATCTCAAGTCCTCCCTGATGGTCTCCGGGCAGTTCTTTCTCGGCCTTCCTCCCCTCCTCTTCCCTCCAGGATTCCACGACATCACTTGATTGGCTCTTCTTTCATCCTCCATGCGGAACACGTGTCCCGCCCACCTCAGTCGCCCTATTCTGATGACGTGTTCCATTTTTTCCTGCCCCGTCCTCTCTCTTATAGTTTTGTTCGGTACTTTGTCCCGCCATGATACATGCAGGATTCTTCTTAGCCATTTGTGATGTGCTGCCTCCAGCCTTCTCTTGTTTGCCACCGTCATCGGCCATGTCCCTGATCCATGCAAAAGTGTACTCAAGACTACGGAATTATAAAGGCGCATCTTAGTTCTTTTGCTGCATCCGTTCTTCTTCCAGATCTTATCAAGCCCTCCATATGCAGCACTTGCCTTTCCTATGCGTGTTTTTATTTCCCTGTCACAGCTGCTGTCTGCTGATATTTGGCTACCAAGGTAGCAAAAACCATCTACAGATTCTACTTCCATGCCGCCCACCACAATACTGCCTTCCTCTTCCCATTTTCCAATTTTCATGAGTTTTGTTTTGCTTGGATTGATGGTGAGACCCACCTTTGCTGTTTCCATCTGTGTTCTGAGTGTTAATTCTTTCATCCCTTTCCAGGTTTTGTCGAACAGGGCGATATCGTCTGCGAAATTCAAGTCCCTCAGCCTATCCTCATTCACCCATCTCAAACCAGTATTGGCATTCTCTGCTACTCTCATCATCACCCAGTCCACGATTAAGGCAAAAAGCATTGGTGACAACACGCATCCCTGTCTTACCCCTGTCACAATCTGGAACCATTCTCCCACTTCCCCTCCGCATCTCACCGCGCAACGACTACCATCATAGAAACTCCGGGTGATGTCAATTATCTATGATGGAATCCCATAGTTTTTCATTATCCTCCACAACGATTCTCTGTGTATACTGTCAAAGGCCTTTTTGAAGTCAATGAAGTTGATTAATACAGGTGTCTCATACATCAAAGACTTCTCTATGATTTGCCTAAGTGTCAACATTTGTTCACAACATGACCTGCCAGGTGTGAAACCAGCCTGTTCTTGTTGCAATCTTTCATCTATAGTAGACCTCATGCAGTTCAGCATTACCGTGGCCATAACTTTTCCCGGGATTGACAAAAGCGTGATGCCCCTCCAGTTGTTGCAATCCATTAGATCTCCCTTTTTTAGTCCTATTAAACTTACAATTATTATAGTCCGGACTTACCCTTTAAAAGGTGTGCATGTTGAACCTGTGTTGTAGAAGAATTTTCATCCAATTGTGTCAGATTATTAAACAAAGCTTTATCTAATTCATTGTTTTTAAAGTTGAATTTGGATAAATTACATTTAAAAACTTTCTTCATATGTAGTAGGTTACTGATTTTTGCCTTTGCCATTAAATTGAGTGTTTCAGTGGATCATGATGTTAATGGACTTGAACTTGGACTCAATCTCTAGTGACTCGGACTCAAATACCTTTGGACATGGACTTAACTCGGATTCGGCTTAGATGGACTCAGACTTGACTCGGACTTAGGCGGACTTGATTACATCACTGGCAGTTGCATGTAACAGGTTAGTTGTGAATAACCTGTCAGGCATCCAGCAGACTAAAACTAGCTTACATGCAACCCAGACTATACAGTTTTCAGAAAATAGTTGTTTATATGGTGATACGCAGCGATGTAGTGGTATGCTCTGTGTCTTTTAACCGACAGCGCCTCTGAGTAGAGATCTTGAAGGGGTGCTATATAAATTCATGTGATTGATTGATTGATTGATTGACAGGTCACAGAAGCTTAGAATCTATCTCAAGTCACTGTGCAATGAACAAGTGGACAAGTAGCTCATTCACAATTATCTCTGAGGAAGGTAATGGGAAACCAGCTAATTCGTCTCATCCCCTGGTGGCATAAAAGCCAGCGAACCTGCCACATATTGAGGAGGAATCTATTTCACCACACTATTCTCTGTAACTATAAAAAAATTCAATCATTAGGAACCTGAAAGGACATGGCTCAAATCATTTCAATACATCAAAACAAACACTGGTGTCAATGGTTGAACAAACTTACCACCATCCATCCAGTACGCAAGAATATCAGAATGCCAAAAATGTTGATCATGCATGAGGTGAAGACACCATCCCATGTTCCAAAAAGAACTGGTTCGGACACAAAGAAATTGGCCTTCCACCATGGCTGGCTGCCTATCAACTGCTGTGCAAAAACATCACCATCACAAGTTAGCATAAGTAAAGTAAGTAAAGTCATCCGAGGGCCGAAGGCCCGTTGGTGAGGCGCTCATCTCCTTTTCTTGACCCTTGAGCCGGCAATGGACGAATCCCAAGGTCCTGGACACGGGGCCGGTGTATCACAGGACTTGCCGTTTACTTCCGAGCTTACGCTGGTACCAAATTATACTGCTTGGTGACAGAGGCACGTGTGCATAAACAACTTGCCCAAGGTCATTACCCGGATTCGAACCGCAACCGCCTGCTCCGTGAGCGAGCGTGTTACCGATCAGCCACCAGGTCGCACACGCCAGCATACTGGAAGACATAAACAACATCAAGCATAGCACCTGCATACACAACTGCATATGCAGTGATGGGCACAGGGTTGAAAGTGAGCCGGGTCAGTCCGGGTCTGCGACCCGGCATCGATTTTCGAGACCTGCTGTTGCCGGGTCTCAGCCGGGTCGCTTGATTACCAAAAATCAGTTGCGAATGACTAAACATAGGTCGTCATTCGCCAAAAACTAGGTTAAAACGGTAGGATTTTAAAAACAATTTCGGCAAATGACTAGCGTAGATACCAATGAATACACCGCAGATATGTTAAATATGCCGCCGATCCGTGATGAGGTTATGTGGACCATAACCTTACTGGGCGACCCGCCGGTGTCACGAAATAAAGTATCCCCCGTATTAATTGTATCCCCCAAATTAAAAAAAGTCGAAAAAACCGTTTCCGTGTGTATTTTTTGGGCAAATTGATTTTCATCGGCTTTGTTTTGAACAATGACACTAACAGGTATATTTATTCCTACTAGATAATTTGTTTTGTCCTGTTTTTAAGAGTCCCTAAAACATTCAAAACACTTAAGAACACTCAGAGTCACTAAATAAATTCGAGTTGCCTTTATCTGAGCATTGCTTAGGACACTTAAAACAATTGGAGTCACTTAAAATTTTGATTACAGCATAAAAATTTTTATTATGCGCATTTTTCAAAAAAGGGGATAAAATGGTTTATCCCACCGGATAGTATAGACCGGTTAATTCCATCCGGGGGGATAGATTAATTCATCCCCCCGGATAGCTTTCAGGGGGATACTCCGTTTCGTGTCACCGGCTTCCTGGGAGGGGCTACGCCGGTAGTCCTGTTACAAATAGCCTACATTTTGAAATGGGGTGTTAAATTAGAAGCAGCATTCATAGGCGGAGACTTGGGGGGTCAGAGGGCTGATACTGAAATTTGCGGTTGGGGATGGATATGCTGATATCCCTAATATTTCATAAATATTTCAGAAACATTATTAGACTCTATAAATTTCTGGAGTGTTATCCAGTGGTGTAGTCCTAAAAAATGAAGTGGGGGGACGCCTGGAAATTGAAGTGGGGGGACGCCTGGAAAATTGAAGTAGAAACTGTAGCAAAAAGTGCAATCTTGCAAGAATTTTGCAAAAAGTGGGGGGACGGCGTCCCCCCGCGTCCCCGCCCCACTACACCGCTGGTGTTATCCATTGTTTATCCATAATGAACAATTTTGTTTTGACGACAGCGAAAAATTCTACCTCTGCAGAGTGGAAATTCAAAACTTTATAGGCCTGCGACGTGGCAATGGTTGCAAAATACACAAAATATATATAGGCTGAGCCTTGTTCGAATTAGCTTTAAAAAAATTAGAATTTCATGACTTTATCATTTTCCTGTGTTAATGTATGCGCTAGCGGCTATAGCCTACCGCTGCAAAGCCTGCAATTGCGTCGCCGTATTTCAATCGTATTTCAATCATATTTTTACGTCATTTTTCGCAAACCTTAATTAGCATGAAAATCATACGCTGTCGTACAGCCCTGTGAAAAGATACACATATACGTGTTCACACGGGCCACCTCGCCTCCACACACCTCGGCCCTGCGGGCCGAGGTGTGTGGAGGGCGTGGGGGGTGGCGGGTGGGAAGGAAACTTTCCCGCAAACTCAAATTTCACGGGTGGCGTACAAGTGGAGGTCGGAGCGTACACGTGGAGGCCGGAGCATTGTGGAGTGCAGTGGGGTGGATGTGAAGTGCAGTGGGTCGTGGCCGGGAGCGGGTCGAATCCTAAATTTCCCGGGCAACGCCGGGTATTCCAGCTAGTTATGTATAAACAAGAAATCAATATTACGGAAGAAATGCAAAAATGGCTGAAAGTGCAGCCACATGCACATGTACATGAGCGGAGTTTATCAGGGGCTAGGGGGAGCTAAGCCCCCCCCAAGAAGACCCAGATTGATTTTTTTACCGTGTAAATGGTATATTTTCCCGGGCTTAGCCCCCCCAAGAAGGCTTTAGCCCCTCCAAGAACGGAAACCAAACTTCGCCCATGCACATGTAGTAGTTTTGTAGCCACATGTAGTAGTTTTGTAGCCACATATAGTAGTTCTGTAGAAGAGTATCTAAAGTCAGCAATATTGGATGGGACTTTTTTATTTGACGGTTTCAGTGTACAGCGTACAGTAAAAAAACCAAATTAATTAGATACCTTACAGCATATAGAAGATGACAGAAAGGAACTAGAGATAAGTTCACAGCTATCCAGCTGTTAAGAAATTATTTATTGGTCTCTCCATGTCTTTACTATCATAGTTTATTCATTTGCCTGTTCCCTTCTAGACTACTGCAACTAACTTCTATGGGCTAAAAACAGTGAGTAGGCATGCCTTCAACCCTCTTCAATCGGTCTTAAATGCTGGCTCATATCTTGAGCTAGGACTGCTTTTTTCAGCATCGGGATTTTGCTGTGTTTGGTCCTCCATTTGGAATTACCTTCCTCCTTAACAAAGGGCTAAACTAATTATTCTGTTTTCTTCATAAGTTTCTCGTTCTTCAAAAGCATTTCTTTTCCCATGGAGTTTCCGGGCTGAGAGTGCCTCTGAATAGTCATTATGAGACAGGTGCTATAAAATCAATAGGTTATGACCCGGGATGAAGAATTGGATCAGAGAGCGCCAAATGTTTACTCTGCCTGGGGGCGCCATTCGGGTTAGGGCTGGCCCTGAAGAGAAAGTCGAGACAAGGCGCTACCAGGAACAACTGACATTTGAGTTATATATACAACTATTATAATGGAATTATTTTATATATGTCTGGTCATTGAACAAATGTCTTAGAAAAATATTAAGAGTCCCATGCATGAACAAAAAAATTGACCAACGAACAGGTGTACTCCATAGCAGGAACCAAGCAAGAATTGTCGACCCACGTAAAAACTAAAAAGTTACGATACTTCGGACACGTCATGAGACAGCAAAAGGACAGCATAGAAAACAACCTGATGACTGGACTGATGGAGGGAGAAAGGGGAAGAGGAAGACCAAGAATGGCATGAATAGATAACATCTTGAAATGGACTGGACTTTCGGGGAGGAGGTTAATGAACATGGCAGGAGATAGACAACTGTGGAAAATGCTCATCCATTCGTGCAGCCAACCGCCGCAGAGCGACGATGGCAGAATGACATGACATGGTCATTGGTCAATAACCAACAACTGCAAGTTCCTTATATTTTTTGGCATATATATATATATATATATAATTATATATATATCTCTTTTCACCATCCAACCAACCTGCTCATCCTCCTGTCTATGACTATCTTGTCTTTTTGGTCACTACTTACCTCAAATTCTTCTGCCAAGCCATACCACACACTGCAGCACATCTCTGGAATGTTACTCCTCCAGAATTCCACACTCTTCGGTTCCTATACCATCATTGTCAATCATCCATCGCAATCATCCAGAGGCTCCTCCTCTTTCCATCACCCGTCAGGCTTTCCATTCAAAGGACAGAATTCGCCAGTGGCGGTTCTACCGGGGGGGGGGGGAGGGCTGGGGGCTACAGCCCCCCCAGATGGAAAGTTAGCCCCCCTAGATTTTCCTAGCCCCCCCATACACATTTTAGCCCCCCAGTTTAACGTTTAGTTAGTTAAACAACACCTTGACTTCAATGTTTGTTGGCAACAGAGGTACTTTCCATAGATCAATTGACATGAATGAATTTCATCTGCTGCAATGTTTCGTAGATGCTGCTCTGTAAAGCGTGGGTCCTGTTATATATATATATATATATATATATATATATATATATATTTATATACATATATATATATATTGGCATTATCACTATTATCACATAATTAATTATTCCATGTACTCCTGAGCTGTTGCTCCAATGAGAATGCTTGCTCAGATACTAGCACATGTCTGCATATACTAATAGCTGTCCTGTGACTACGATGACCCATGGGATGTTTAAGAAGCAAATGAAGAACCGATTGCAGCTTGAGCGGCCGAGATTAGGCCATTCCCCAGCACTTGATGACCCTGTGTGCTCTGGTGATACTAGCTTCATTAGCAAAGACGAAGACAGCGAGGGTGGGCAGCAGGCCACCACCATCAGAAGCACGGATGACCAGACAAGGGCATGCTAGGTCTCAGTCTCGTGTACACTGTGTACTAGAGTGTATACTGCATATGTGGAATTGTGTGCGCCGAACAGTGTGTACTAGAATCCGTTTGGATCACGCACAGTCGCACATACGTTCATTATTGTAAAGAAAAGTTGAAGAGTTAAAGATGAAGTTTTCGACGGCATTGATAATCCTACGGCAGGTATGTAAACTGGCATGAAGAGACCACATGTGATGGGATGAGTCATGAGATAATTTAGGCCTATCCCTGTTTGGCAGCAATATTTTTACGGGAGGGGCAAACATAATGAGTGGTTAGGCCTACTGTTAGATTTCTGGTAAGAGCTTGAACAATGCAAAACAAGAAATTAAGAATATGAGCATTTTTCAGAAAGGTTTAATTCTAGGCCTAACTCATTGTCAATTTCTCAGTTTCACTGTGTATTATTGATGTTATTAAACGCTTTATTGTTAAGAAGTTGCTTAAAAACCAAAAAAATTAATGTAATGACCACAAAAGTAGGAGTTGAAAAGGTGAAAAATTTTGAGGGTCAATTAGATGCCCTGGCTCTTGCTCCTATACATGTATGGGCGATTGTGAGGGTTCCCATGGCTCAAAAGTCCTGAGGGCGGTTATAACCTGCGAATGGCATACATGGCATGCTTAGTACCGGTAGCGAATGACCTCTGGGCATCTGTTGAGGAGCAAGTTTGGCAGTATATCTTCACTGCACTCTAAAGTTTATTTTAATTTTGACAGTCAAGATGGTGCATTTTAAGACAATCATGAGATATATATAATATATTTCAAATATATATTTCATTATTCTTCTAAAATGCACTATATTAATTCATTTTGGAGATTTATATAGCGCCCGTCAAGTTTACTACGCTTCCGACCCAAGCCCGGCTGAAAAGAAGAGTTTTGAGACTACGATGGAATGCATCTCCATGCATGCATGAATGCATCTGAGCAAAGCCCAGCCACAGACAACTACAGTAATCCATTCCATAATCAAATAAAATGTTTGAAATTCGTGTCCACTTAGGAAAAATAATGACACTTTAAAGCACAGTATATAGGCTATAGAACCGTTTTGGTTTTACTATTGTTTTTTCTGGAAGCTACGTTTATTCTTCAGTTTTATCGTGTTTTCCAATTTTTTTTATATTTTGCATGCATCCTTTATTTTTAGCTTAGACCTATGCCTACTATCTGACAGACAATTGCTATAAATTTATTTATTCTTTATTTTCAAAAATTCATTTGTAATTTATAAATTAATTATTATTCTTATTTAGACCTATGAAATGTCAGCCAGATATATCAATTTTCATGTTTATAGAATGCTGAAACGGGCGAACGGGGGGGGGGGTAAAAAGACTCAGCAGTATTAACATATACACCTTTGTGGAGGGAGGGGCTAAGGCAACTTTTAGCCCTCCCAGTTAAAAAATCCTAGAACCGCCACTGGAATTCGCATCTCTTTAAGAGTCATACACAGGCTCCAACTTCCAATTCCAGTCTTAGATGACAGTGACCGTAGCAGCTGTTCCGCCTCCTTTGATCCTCTGGCAACCGAGCTTGTACCACCCTTGGACTACTCTATCGGGCAATTGTGAGGTGTGAATAAGCTGGTAACCTGCACTTGACATTCGAGTGGCACTCTGGAAGGATATTGCAATTACTATTACGATTACATTAACATCTCTTGATTTCAGACACTACGTTGTACCCATCATCGGAAAGTAAAATTACTTCTTACACATGAACAAGTAATGACTTGATTCTTGGGCATGTTGTGCTTACCAGTGATCGGAGCTAAAAAGTTCTATACTGTGTAACTTTACCCACGTAAAACTGAATGGCATTTTTCATTCCATGGAAAGGACTTTTAAAATTCATTCATTCGTTTGGTCATGTGTAATAGGTGATTTTCACGATTTACAGTCAGTAGGCCTATCTATAGGCAAGAGTTGGTGACATTCAGACCAACACAGCAGATACTGAGAGGCGTCAGCCTATCAATAAGCCTATCAGGTTTCAGCAATATGGTCAGACAACAGCGACATTGTTCTTTTGTAAGCTAATCAAAAATGAAACCCATACAACAGCAACATGGTCTACAGTCCTTCCCCCGTTTTGTGTCTAATTCTATTGAAATAATTGCTTCAATGATAATAATCGTCGGGCTAATTAATTAGTGTGATTAAACTCTGATAGAAAGGTGGGTTACCTGATCTTCCGAATACAGTTCATTCTTTTCCGCCCTGGCGTTACTGTCAAATGTCGGCTCCTCCTCTTCTGCCACCCCCTCGACAGTTTGGCCATCAGGCATCCTACTCTCACCCGTTGAATGATCACCCTGAAGCCCCAGCCGTTCCCAGTCGATCCCCTTATTGCCTCGATGGTTGTCACGCTTTGATAAGGGGCCCTGTTGCTGTAGCCCTTCATCTCGACCCAAATCGCCGCTGTCAGCGTCAGCCATACCTGACTGGATACGGAGAGAGATTCTATCTTCGTCGTCGTCGTCCTCCTTTTTCTGTCCCCTTTAGAAACAATCTAATGTATTCGGCTACACACCGGCGGCTGTCAGATGAGACGAGGCAGAGGCGACCGCGGTATGCCCTTAACGCTGAACACGACGAGCGATCGGACGTAGTTTGCCCATGCTGCAGTGCCAAACCGACGAAGCAATCAGCCTACAGCCATTCACCATTCACCAGCCTCTTCTCCATTCAATTCTCATGCATTGCATGACATGCAACAAAGGCGGCAGCAGCAGCAGCAGCAGCAGCAGCAGCAGCAGCAGCAGCTGCAGCTGCAGCTGCCGCCTACCAATACACGATTAGCATAAAACGCACCTAGGACGATTTCTCGCTCGCACAGACTGACGCCTGCAGATCCTCGAGCAGTGACACAGTCTTTCAGTCGTTCGCATGCAGCCTCTTCTTATCAAGTGGACGAACGGACTATACGACTAATTATTATGCAACTTACGGCGGTGTCAAAACAATTTGCACACTCTCCGGTATCACTTAATAGAGTATCCCCAGTAATAATCGTACCCCCAATCTAGCCAGTGTGTTATTCCCGTGTTTAATCTAATCCCTCTGCTTTTGGAAAGGTAGGCTAAAGGAAATTGAGGTTTCTGGGAGGGGCGGAGAAAACGACCATTTTGGGCGGACGGCAACCGCTGAGCCTGAGCCCTTGACCGGTAACTTTTTGACGACCTTTTTCAGTCCTTCTGTCCAAATTTTCCATAAAATCAGGAGCGGAACCAATGGGGGCAGTGGCGGCGCCAGGATTTCAGTTTTGGGGGGCTAAAGGGGGTAAATCGTCCAAATTTTTTATTTTTACATGAGAAAAATAATGGATGGCCTTTTTAGGGGGGGTTAGCCCCCCTAGCGCCGCCACTGAATGGGGGAGGGGCAAATCCATGGCACCCAATTGAGAAAATGGGACATTTTTCACCGGTTATTCTGATGGTAAAAATTTACGTCACCCCCACGGGTTCGATTCAATGAAACGGGGCAAGGAGACAGAGAAGAAGAAAATGATGTGTGACAAAAACAAAAATATAAAAGTCATTCTGCAGCTATTTTGACGGGCAAACTGGTATATTTTATATTTTTAAGAATTGGGCTCCTTTTTGCCAACATTTAGGCCAAAGGAGTAGAAAAAGGTCATCAGATTTTTCGACCAAGACCAACGAAAAAATTTCGGGCCTAATAAAAAAATGTGTCCCCCCCGTCGAAAATTTCTGTAGTCCCTGTATAAAATAATAGGCAGCTGCAGCAGGGGATGTGTAATATCCTCCTATACGTAGCATCTCAGTTCAAATGCCAATAGTTTGTTTGTATCCTGCTTACGTAGAGTCCATGTCTCGCATGCAGGCTCCTTAGAACTGCTTTGTTTCACCGTAGTTGGACTGGGAGCGCCGCTGAGTGGAAAAAAGGGCTCTATATAGAATCTTTAAATGAATGAATGAATGAAAAAATGAATGAATAAATGACCAAGTGTCTTTTGATTTGGAAGGGCCCTAAAAACGAACCCTCTTTTTAAGCTGCTGTCTTCAGTGCTGTTAATAAAACAACGCACTCTGGGATTACGAGCGTCGAGCGGCGCATGTTTACATGTTGGTTTATATCAACGACGGTTTATATACGCTGATAGTTTATATGCGATGGAAATAATTGTTAAAGCATGCTGCTTTTATTGCATATTGTTGTTTGTGAACATCGGGTCGACGCGCCTCACAAACGCTTCGCTGCCGCTGGTGATATGGCACGGAATGGGTAAATATGTCTTGCAATGGTCCAGGAAGTGTATCATGTGAGCTGGACAACTAGGGCCTACTTAAGGGCAAAGAAAATCCGCCACTGCTCGCACTCTGACAGTGCCAGTCCCAAGCCTGCATAAAGGAGGAGGGCGACTCTTATCATCATTATTTATTTCTCGCATTTGCTATAGCGCCCCTTCAAGCTCACTACTACGAGGCGCTCCCGACTACACCGAGGACACTGCATGATGCTTCGGAGTTTCACGCCGAAGTGCATGAGCAATTGTAAGTGAAGGGCTTGGTCAGTGTCCCTTCGTGGTGGCTTGAGGTGGATTCGAACCTGGAACCCTCCAGCTCCAAGGCACCGAGCCCACCACTGTATCACCGCACCCCACAAATGGCACAGTGTCGTTAAACAGCAACAAGTAGTAGGGTAAAGCACTCGTGCAAATTTGGGTAGAGCTGCAGCTGCAGGAATTTTGTCATAATCCGAAAGCTGCATGAGTTTGGGTTACTTCTCGTTCATTTGCTCGGCTATAGCTCTCGGTTTCTGACCTGGCACTGGAACGGATAAAGCATGGTCTTTGCGGACAATTATCTGACTTGATCGTACTTTTTCTGGATGATCTATGTGTTTAGCATTCTAAATTATTCGCTATTGCTTGGGTTGTAGTGTTGGTCGCACGCAAGTTGTGATAATCTCGAAGACACTCCGTCTGTGCATGTAAACAATACGACTAATGTCTTGGTGGCCCTATTGTTTACATGAACAGGCACTCGGTCGGGGTCAACCCGAATCCCTGAAACAACGAATTCCTGAAAAGGCTGAAAGTATACTGATTTCACAAAAACAGTTGTATAATAGAAAGCGACCGAACCCCTGAAAACTATGCAAGAGTTAAGTTGAATATATGACATTATGGACCCATGAAGTGTTGTTGATAACACAGTTTGGTGTCTCAAGATTATTAGGCTTGTGAAAATCAATTTGGGGGATCTGGCCATAATTCGTTTGCAGATTCTGGCCGCAACCACTCAGTCTCTGGATTACCCCTACTTCTATTTAATAGCAATTTTCTGTTTATCAGTCCAGCTTTAGGAAGAATCTTTTCATCGATCCCACTTCTATTTAAGAATCAATGCTCCTGCTGCCTTCGTTCGCTATCCTTCAATGTTATTAAAGATTGTTTTCTAGAGCAGTTTATAGGTACAGACCTTCTGCAAATAGGCATTTTGTACTTTTGTACTCGTTTGGAACACGTACTTCGTTGCAGCATGTACCTTTGTGCAAAAAATGGCAATGGCTTAATTTTTTCGTGTAGTCGCTGTATAAAAATATTTTACCAAAATAAAAAAAATTCTACCTACCTACCCAATTTTTTAAACCTCTGTTATCGGAAACACACCATTATTTTTTTTGCCTAACAGATGATAACAAGTTTTACAATGTTAAGTGCATTACTTGTTACATTATTTTTGTTGTTCGTAACAGGAGATAGCTGTTGCAATCCACTGAGCATGGGTTCCATCAAAGATATAGTTGAAAAAACTATTCCAGGAATTTATGTTCATTCTTTGATGATTGGCAACAATGTTATAGAGGTATGGCATTCATGAATTTCAGATAAACTAAAGTAGGATGTATAACTGTATATACATATAGTAGTCCCCTTGAAGAAGCGCTATATAAATTCTTGAATCAATTCTTGAATGAAATATAAATATAACAGGCATTTATGGTTCAAAATAATATGGACTGAATCTGGTTAGAAACTCTCACATTACTCTACTGGAGTTTGACACTTTCGAAGCATTTGATTAATATTATTTAAAATATTGATAATCATTCTACCGAGATGGCATGACCAATTTCATGGGCCTGTCTGCCTAACCACTTGTTTGCTTTCAACTAAGCAGTTCATCAACACATTTTTTGGCCAATAAAGGAGGCCCTTCAAAAAAAACTCCAAAGGAAATACGATTATCCCCAGCATTTGGGTTTTCCAAAAAAAGATTAAACTGTGCCTTTCTAATAGAAGAAACTGAATGAAAGGCAAACGACATTTCCAACTCGTACCTTTCTTCCTCCATGTGATTTGTAGTATGGTCTCTCTCTGGTAGTTAAGTTCTATTCTCTAAATCATTTGTTTTAATTGACTCAACAGTATTGAGCATTTAATTTTCCTTTTCCTTGCTTACCTAACTAGTCTTAGTGTATGTTGTTTTCTTTTTGCTCTGTCTTTTTTCTTTGCTCTATGTAATGCAAGTGTATGCTAAAGTTTAGTTGAGGTCACCAGGAACACAACCAAAGACTTGGATGGACAACGTCAGAGATGATCTGAAGGAGATGGATTTTAGTATGTCAAGAGCAAAGGATCTCACCAGAAATAGACAAGTTTGGAGAAGTCATGTGTGAACCTCATCGTCGTCACATGACTGACGGAAGAGAGCAAAGAAGAAGCCAATATATAAATTCAATTGATAATTTGGTGTCGCTAGCCAGCAGGATTTTTATTGTCCCTTTAGGGCCCCTTTTTGTAACAATGATATGGTGATATTGCAATGATTTATAAACCTTGTTTTATTTGGTTACAAAACAAAACTTTTTGATTGATTAATTTAATCCATAAAAATTCTCAAGACACTGGAGAAGAATATTGTGGTCAACAACCATATCAAAAGCTGCAGGCACATCATAGAGATCCAGTAGGGTAGTTCTGACCTGTCAACAGCAGAATAGATTTCAGGAGCAGACAAAGTAGAGCAGTTCTTGCAGAGTGATAGACCCTAATGCTTGACTGATTTGGTGGAAGAACACCGGATGGTTCAAGATGGGGAGAAGTTGGAGGGGAAGCTAGAAGCTGAAGTTGGGGGAAACTAGAAGCTGAAGAGTCTATGTTTGATAAGAAGTATGGATTGGAAATAGGTCAGTAGTTTTGGCAGATAAGTACTTAATACTTATTGAGGTTAGCCTTTTTTAAGTGAATGAATAGCAAACTATATTTCTAGGATGACGACATGCAGCCTTCACTGAATGACTTAAAGAGATTTTCCATAAAGGGAGCAAGGTCATCTAAAATGTCACTAATGCCAAAATGGATAGTGGGTCTTGTTCACATGAATTTAGATTTGCAGATTCTAGCACGAGATGAAATCAGACTTCTAAACTAGAATGGAACCTATCAAAGACAGTAGGAGGCGTTGATGAGAACGTCGGTTGAGGAGCATAAGCAGTCAAGACATTCAAGTCGGTCGATCTTGGCTGTGTTTTCCCAAATTTGTCTGCAGTGAAGAATGTAGAACTTTCAGTGTAACGGGAAAGATGACCGAGGAGACCTGAGGTTGATGTCCACAGGCATCGAGTTTTTTCGTTTTGCTAGGTCATCTTTCGCAGTGATCAACTTCCTTCTAATGGTAGCTAAGTCAATGTATCGAGCAGAGTTGGATGATCCAAGCTAATTGATCACTAGGATTGTTTGTTTGATGATAACTACTTTCCAGGCATCGGGTACGACAATGGAATCGATGGCAGTTAGCGTCAAATGAGGCTGACAGTGATTGATGGCATGTCCAGACCTGTGATGCGGTAGCATAGCATCAAAGAGATGTGTAACTGTAGAGAACTGTTGCAGGTCAAATAGTTTTGCAACCAAGATTACGTGCAAAGTAGAACCAGGTGAAGAGGGATCTCTTGACTATCTTGCAGAGCAGCAGTAAAGGCATAGATATGTTTCAAATGATTTCCATGCACATATCGTGCAGACGGATTGGATCTGTTGAAGATGAAAGGAAGGAAGAGTAAACTTGATGATGGAATGGTCCAACAGTGTTGGAGAAAGAATTGTGAGGTCATTCACTTGATCATCTTTGCTGGTGATGACAAGGTCTAGGTCAGCGGTTCTCAACCGGGGGTCCGCGGACCCCTGGGGGTCCACGGCCATCTGCCTGGGGGTCCACGAGCAAGTCCTGAAAATTAAATATTTCTTAGTTAAAAACATAGAAACAGATAACTTTTTGCCAATTTTTCAATATTTCTCCTTTTCAATGGCGACATGAAACTAACAATAGCCTACACTGATTTATGACCGATTCGTCTGTTTTAGATAGGTCGGTTTGTTTCTATCGCTTGAGTGCAGACTGAAAACTAAATTCAATCAAGCCATAAAAATTGTTGATTTCATCAAGACACATCCACTAAATTCTCGTTGTTTTGTTACAATATGTTTGGATATGGAAATCATGAACAGTTACTGATGTAGGCTTGCCGAAGTTTGCTGGTTATCAGGGGGGAAAGTATGTAACAGACTTTCTAGATTTCGGGATGATTTTGAGAGTAGGCCTAGCCTATTTCTTAGAGAAAAAAACCTCAGCCTGCAATTCATTTTAATAAGAACTCATAATGGGTTTCAACTCTGGCTAACATGTACCTGGCTGGCATTTTTGAGCAGCTAAATACACCAGCTGAATTCCTCTACGCAAGTGATGCAGACAAATCTAATCACCCTTTAGACCTATAGGCCTAGTGATAAAGTGTCTGCTTTTACAAAAAACTTGATCTCTGATACAAAACGGGATAGTAGTAGGTAACTTTGACACATTTGATCATTTGCATGAATTCACATTGAAATGAGGAAATGCACAGATCAATCAACCAAAATTTGTTAATTTATTTCCGGACATATTCAATCAAGCTGGATCAGTTCGACTTCTACTTTGGTAATTCGAACGTTAACAGTTTTTAGTTGGTTTCCAGACCGTTTCTTGCAAACATTGATTCGTGGAATTTACCAACATCGGAATTGAACCAAATCATTGAACCGACCAGTGATACTAGGTCTACATTGAAGATGTACATTGTAGGCTATGTTGCATCCATGCAAGAGTTAGCTTGATGCATTATTTTGACATCTCGAATCGATAAACTGTGGTTGAATATGCGTGCCAAAAGTGTGTATTAAAATAAAATACAGGTTTTTCTAATAAATTTCAAAGAATCTTACTAGTTAAATAAATTTGTACTACAGCAGTGAAGGGGCATATAGGATGTAACATAAGCCTAATATTATATTGGATTATAGGCCTACAGTCACGATAATGCAGGCACCAAATTTCTGTGGGGGTTCGTGACCAAGACTCAAAATTAGAAATGGGTCCGTGAGTCTGAAAAGGTTGAGAGCCGCTGGTCTAGGTGACCACATAGTAGGCTGGTAGGTTTGTTGATTTCTCTGGAATTCAAATTGTGTTGGAAGGCCTAGAAATCGAATCCAATTGGAATAAAACACACTTTACTAGTTTGATGGTGAAGACGAAGTCCTTAAAGCCAACGTAAAATATTGTCGTTACCCCCCCCCAGTTTTTTAGTCTGGAGTGCAACGTTCCCTCTAAGCTGTGCAATTGTGCGACCGCGCAGAAGAAAAGCTCCTGCCGTGCAGAAGATTTTATCTGCCGCACAAAGAATCAGTTTGAGTTACCTATTATTTTTATTTTGTCCTTGTAGCAATTTTTAACATCTGCATTTAGGCTGTAAAACAACAGAGATAGTGCTGTAAAGTGGGCTAGCTCCGGCCGCTTTATCAATTTGTGCATGCGATCTATCTACCCCCCATTGACCTTCGTTTTCAATATTTTTCTTTTCGTGGCGACTCTCAAAGTGAGGAAGTCTATGACTGCGATGAATAATGGCTGTAATTAGTGATTGGGGCCTGAACAGGGCATTTGACCATTTGCACAGGATAATAGGTGATTAGCCTATCATGGGTGTGCTTTCGCCATGACAGGGTAGTATAGGCCTAACTGAGCAGTGACCACCAGAAGTGTGGGGCTGTGGCCCGTGGGACAGGCCGGGAAGGAATCAAGTGACGCTCTGATCGGATTTAGTTGGTTTCTAGGTTCAGCTGACAGAGAGAGCTTGTATTCATATCGACAATGGCGCAAATAGAATTTTGATTAGTTGACATTAGTAGATTTTCTTTGACGTAGGCTACGCGAGGGGAAATATGTATTTTGTTTGTTGGGGAAAAACTCCAGAAAAATTATTGCAGTCAGTCAATCGCAGATGTAAACTAATTTACATTTGCATTATTTTTCTGGAAAGAATCTCCTACTTCTGGCAAATTGTCCAGATGTGATTTCGAAGAAATCAAAAACGATAAACGATTGATGAAGAAGGTTGCTTAAATTTAGGCGGTATGCTAGGCCTAGTGCTGCAGACATATTGTCAGAAATGTTTTAGGCTGATGAATCAGTTTAAAGAAAAACCAGAAAATAGTTTAGAAGCCGACCATGTAGATAGCCTCAGCAGCAGCAGCAAATTTTATTTAACATCAGGCCATGGGCGCTCACACACAGGGGCAAGATGGGCACTAACCCCCATTAGAAAATTGACACCTATTTTAATGATTAGCATACATTTTCGTTTTTAATAAATTTTATACATTTTTAAATTTCTTCGTAAAAAGCACCAATGGTAGCATTAGTAGATCTATTAATCATAAAGTGAAACAGAGAAATTTACATTTGAAACCTCTACGAAAAATAATCATGCTCTTAATTTACCTCTTGGCAATTTTCAAACTAAAAAATTGACTTTGCCCACTGTGTTTTGCCCCCTCCCCCCCCTCCGCAAACCTATATCCGGGTGCCCATGACGGCATAGGCTTAGGCCTACAGTTAATATGGACGAAGTTAATTCTTTCTGCATGAAAGATCTACAGCGGACCACAAATTATTTCTATAGATGTTGACTTGTGAGACATAAATGCAAAACCCACAAAGCACATACACACACACACTCGCTCACACACACGCAAATACGAATATTTACAACACAGTATATTGATAATTAATTAGGCTATTCTTTTGTGTTGAATTTGTTTCATCTCTGCCACAAAATTTTGCACAAAAAATTTTTAACTTTAAATTGTTGCACAAGAGATTCCAATTTTGCACAACCACTGGCAAATCGTCGCCTCAGAATTATCTTCGCGTATGTCCATTTTTTTCAAAATCGAGTTTAGACTTGATTTGTAGCAAAAATGTGCTTCTCTTTCATCTCTTTTAATAGTTAAGAGATACGACAAGTCGTTTTAAAGATATTCACCGAAAACTACCTGTTGTATGTCCATGTATCAGGATTGCATTGTCGTATCTCCAATTTAGTTTGCCGTATCTCCAGTGCCGCATTCACGGTTTAAAAGTGCATTGTCGTATGTCCGAGAAAGCTCGTCGTTGATTGGACGAAGGAGATACGACATCCCAATTCGTTGTATCATAGTGTCGTATGTCCAGGGAATAAAAAACGTTCTTTTATTAAAAAAGGGTATTAAACTTGCGAAAATTGAAACAAACAAAGTCGCAAATGATTGTGTATTGCTTTCTTTTTTTATTTGAATTTTTTCAAATTTTTTTCTCGTCAGGATGACTTGCAATTGATTTAAATTCATTTTATACAACATTTTCCAAAATTTCACAAAAACCATTCTAAGTTTCAGTTTAGTTTTAATTCAATATCCTTTAATTAATGTCGATGCTTTAATATGACGTCTTTGCCTGAAGTTTTATGGCACTCCTTTTTTTAAATTTCCGTCCAAAGTTCCGAAATTTCAAACTCGATTTTCTTGGAATTCACAAAAGTGGAGATGCGCGAAGATAATTCTCAGGCGACGAAATCTTAGAGGGAACATTGCAGTGGAGTGTATTTCATACCAGGGGTCTATGGGTATGAACTAATTAAGGACACTAGATTAGACCTGTAACATGAACATGCTGCATTTTCATTCTGAATGTATAATCAATAAAAGCATCAAATTTATTTAACTAGTAAGATTCTTTGAAATTTATTAGAAAAACCTGTATTTTATTTTAATACACAACCAGAATTCCTATTTACTTAGTGTGGCGTATTTATCTATTTATGTAATATTATTATTTCTTATCTTTCCTCATGAGCTTTCATCCATCTGAATGAAGAGGTTCTCAGCTCCTGTAGATGCACGTCCTGTCCAGACCACAGGATCGGATGGAATGAAGAGAAGGAAGGTCAATTCTCCCTCGATGTCATCCATCGCGTTTTCAACCACTGTGTTGATGTTGCGCTGGAACAAGGTTTCTTCCAGCCACTCTCTTGTGTTGTCTCCCGTTCGCTGCCGATTCACTGTCGTCACTTCTCTTCATCGATCGCCAGGTCCAATCGCAATTGAATCTCGGAAAGTCACCACTCTCGATCACTAGCCAAGTTCGTTGGCTTAGAAATGTCCAGCTTTCCCCTCGCGAGAAGTCTGATCTATAATCTGCCTCGGTACTTCTGCGTTCCCCAGAGCTTACGATTATCTGCAGAATTTTAAGTTGACAGCGTGTCTAACTTTCTCCACGTTTTGGATCATCCGTGCCACTGATTAATAATAATAATAATAATATGTAGAGATTTAAGTGCCATGGGTTCATAAGCAATCGATTAAGAAAACCGTAGCAACGATTCAGATATTATCAACTTAATAGATCGCCATTCGCAAATGCACGTCCATTCCTCAGTGGCTGAGTGGGTTGGTAGCCTGCTCACCACGCCGGCGGCCCGGGTTCGATTCCTGGTCGGTCGGTTTATCAGAGATTAATTTCTCGGATCTTTACTGCGGGTGGCTCGGTCGCAATATAAACGTGGAGTAGCGGTGGTGAAGGATCTCACCCTCAGGGTCGAGGCCATAAGACAGCCACTATATAAATATGCGATTACATTTACATTCCAATCAGTTATTCAGACCTGAGTCAGCGTCTTCTTCATCGAATCGATCGATCGCCTGCTCGCAGTGTTTGCTGTCGTCTGCCTCGCTTTATCTGGTGCACTACTTCACGTCGTGTGTTGAATAACTTTTGTAACTCATGCATAAGCGTTGTTTTCTCAATATTATATTTTACTAAGCCACTTCTGATTATATTAATTAATTATTAAATACGCCAATTATTTGACTAGCTTAGCTTCTACCTAGGATTAAGTATTAAATAGTTCATTAGTTTATTTGTTAAGAAGCATTATAAGCACTACAAATATGCATCTGGTGAGGTCAGACACTTTGTGTTGACCACATGCACCCTGTCCTCCAAGCAATTTGGCCGGCCGATTGTGTCCAATAGCCAGACAACTGATGACACACAGACTTTGAGTACATCGGGCTGCTAACTGCAATTAATGTTGCACTGTTTAATTGTTTATTCCATGTGTCTAGCAAACACTGCCATAAAATATAAATTGTGCACGTAGTCTCATTGACTTTGTAATAATAATATTTAATAATAATTACGACAATTTATATGGCGCAGTAACATAGTCATGCCGTTACAAGGGCGCCTTAATTGTAATAAATGTTGACTTTGTAGAGCATTGGTTTTCAACCTTTTCTAGTGATGGAACCTTTCTCAAAGCATTCATTTGCTCACAGAACCTTGCGCGTTTCACCCGTCCAGTGCATCATGATATCTTTCTACATGCAGCTGCAACTAGTCTTTCCTTCTCATATTACCAGAATTAGCAACAAAATGTCCTAAATCTTCTAACATTATAGAAATGTACATTCGCTGTTATTAATTTCATGGATATTTCTTAAACATTGGGGGGGGATATCAACATGGATGGTCCTCCCCACCACAAACATGGGGGGACCGTCCCCCTATCCAGGGCTGAAAGTGGTTTGGAAAAGTTGCCGGGTCTGACTTTGGCGGACGAGCACGCCTTTGACCCGTCAATTTTTCTGACGACTTTTTTTTAGTAATTTACCCAAAATTATCAAAAATCCTACCATTGTTTACCTAATTTTAGCATCTGGCGGCCTTTTTGCGACCCGGCTGAGACCCGGCAACAGCAGGTCTCGAAAATCGATGCCGGGTCACAGACCCGGACCGACCTGGCTCACTTTCAGCCCTGCCCCTGTTCCTCCCTAAGTCTCCGCCCATGATCAAACTGCCACGGAACCCCTGGCCGACGCCTGCGGAACCGTGGTTGAAAATTACTGTTGTAGAGTATTTGTCATGTTTCCAGCCGTCTGTTTTGAACTTGTTAGGATACAATAAATGGATTCCTGAAGAATGCAAATGAGCAGATAGCAGAAGCATGTGAGAAGATTGCAAATGACTCGCATCTGAAGAATGGATACAATGCAATAGGATTTTCTCAAGGAAGTCAATTTCTGTATGTCGACATATATTGTTTCTGATGTTGTAGATGGAAATAGGCTATTATAATTGCACTGTTATTTTGTCAATGATTATTTACCATTGGTGCAGTTATCTTTGATTAGTAGGATATATCGAGGGCTTAGAAGCAAAGGTGCATAAGTACAATTTTTATCGAAAATGAGTATTTGGTATCAAAATTTTCAGAATTTTAAGCTCTTTCTTCTGGCAAAGGCGCATAATAAACAACGCTAACCGTTATGTCGCAAATCACGTTTAAATAATTCGTATTTTCTGGACTATCTAATTTTCGACAGGCAGAAGTGCATATCTTAGTTGTGTACTTCTACGTGGAACTTCGCCATTGTTTACGATGATAACCTTAACAGGCAGAAGTGCATATCTCTATTATGTGAACTTCTGCCTGTATGTCTCGTTTTTTAACTAAAAATTACCTTTAAGCCTACTTTTGCAGTTTTATTTTACAATAATTTGATGTTTTGAAGGACATTTAGTTACGGTAGTGCTTACCCTTATCCCATGTTTTCTTGTTTTGCCTTGAGCTATTAGAGTGGCTTGGACCATACATAATTTATAATATTTCTTGCTCTTCTTTTTACCTAAAACAGTTTGATATTTATATTAGGCTATTTTCAGTTGTAAGTCTCGTTAAAGAGTAAGGACTCCAGCTTAAAGTCTTCAGGAACATCTGACTAGGTTGCTGCGCAATTGCAGGCTACGTGCTGCACTCACAAAGCCTGTGGAACCTCGTACGTCTTACTATGATCCGAAGAAAATCAAGGAGCAAAAACCCCATTAACTGTTAGGTCAGGCAATTAGCGCAGAGTCATAAAACGACGTAGAATCGTAAACCTAGATCAGCAGAATTTAGAATTTTAGAATAATTAGAAACTAGAAAGCATTCAGTGTTAACATTCCATTTATTAACTTTTTAACAGTTTCAGAACATATACCGGTAAGCTGACATAATTTCATTTTTGACATAATTTAATTTTTTTTTTAAACAATATTCACATGACGATTGCATGGTGTGTCGCGAAATTTGATTGCAAGTTTAGGTGTATCGCGCGTGAGAAAAAGTTGAGAACCTCTGAGTTACAGAATTGCTCAAGGTCCGTGCATGGTAACCACCTCGGACAAGGCTTTAACCTGTACTCCTGGCAATTAAAAAAATTTGCTATTCTATAAGGCAAAAAAATGGTGTGTTTCCGGTAACAGAGTTTTAAAGACTGGGTAGGTAGGTTGGAAAATATTTTTATTTTGGTAAAATATTTTTATATAGTGGCTAGCCAAAAATTTTTGCAGCTGCCTTATTTTTCCACAAAGATATATGATGCAACGAAGTACACATTCTAAGCGAGTATCAAATGCCTATTTGCAGAATATCTCTTCCTACAAATTGCTCTAGAAAAAAATATACAAATTGCTCTAGAAAACAATCTTATTAATTTCATTTTGTTGACGTTTTTTCTGGCAAGGTGGAGTGGGAGGGGAAGTTGGGTGCGAGCAGAAATCATCGCTAAGGGTCGTTGGAGACTGGCAAAGCCAGTGAATGTTCACCACTAGAGGCTGTAGAATTCTTTGTTCCCCAGTCACCGTTAGAGGTGGCTCAAGTGAAAATGACACCATTAGGGGTCTCTCGAGGCTGGCAGCCAGGAAGTAGTCAGTCACCCATAGAAGTCACAAGATTTCTCTTGTTACTCAGTAACAGCAGTATGTTAAATCCTTCACCAAAGGGTGCTCGATTTCAAAGAGAAGTGCTCAGTGAGCAGAAGAGAGCAGAGTTAGGCAAAGAGAGCTCTGTGAGCGCAAGAGAGCAGTATACATAAAAGCACAGTGAGCAAAAGAGAGCAGAAAGAAGCAGAAAGCAAAAGAGAGCACAGTGAGCACAAGACAGCCTTGTCGTCTTTCCAACTCGGCCAGTACGCTCGACCTTGGACTTTCACCAGGCTCTTCCAAATACCAAAATGTCCACCAGCAAAGCGTGCATGAGTCAACTTGAACATCTCTTTCCGTAGCGAAAGGGGCACAACCAACTGTTAACACTCGGTTTCTCCTGTACCACCTTTTGTACAACGTCGGTACAAGACTCCTTGACGAATCACCAGCATGTCCCAATGACTCACCAACACTTTCGTTTCATCACTCATGGACATTATTTCCTGAGATGTTGGTCTATGATTAGACTCCAACCACCCAAGAACAGGACCGATCTTGTCATCGGTTTGCTGCTCCCGACGAAGTGTCTCTTTCGTCCAACCAGCTTCCTGAGTTGTGTTCTCCGCGCCTGCGAACCGGCGGGTCTTACTTCTCCAACTGGACGTACCCACACAGTATCTCCAACGGACTTGTACATCGTTTCAACTTGACCCGGCTCCTCCGAGGGACCGAGGGACATTGCATCTGCGTTTCCATGCTTTGTCCCAGCTCGATGAATTATTTCAAAGTCGAATTCCTCGATGGTGTCCAACCACCGAGCGTGCTGTCCAATGGGTTCTGGAGTTCGACCCAACCACTGGAGGCAGAGTGATGTGTTCGAAGACTAAACCTCCTTCCCAACAGATACTGATGGCAGGGCCGGATTAAGGCATGTTCGACATGTTCGGCCAAACAGGGGCCCCACACTTTAGGGGTCCCCACACATGCATCAGAATTTTTTTTCTTCGTTGCTAATTATTATAATAGCGAAAATGAGTTTGAAATTTATGAAAAAATTGTCAAATTATTTAAAAACTACTGACTTTAACATTATGCAACTTTTGCACATGTGTGGGGGCCCTTAATTATTGCAGTTTTCATTTCCAGGCAGAATCAGTCAGAAATTCTATACGTTTTATTGCTTATTTAAACACTCGATACAGTTATCACCATCACGGAACTCAAGACTCCGCGCGCTATACTACGCATGATGAGATGGCGTGATAATAACATTGAGCAGGCCTACATGCAATAGGCACTCTATTTTTATGAATTCAATCAATCTCATACATTTATATAGCGCTCCTTGAGATTTTTGCTTGGAGGCGCTCCCAACGCAGGCGTTGTCAAAAAGAAAAGGTTTAAGAAGACGAAAGAAAGAACCAACAGAGTCACGGGAAGCGAGAGAGCCACAGGGAGGCTATACCAGATAACTGCACCCACTACCGAGAATGCTCGTCGTTGCATGGTCACAACACATGAAAAAAGAACAAGGAATTCTCCACGAGTAGCTGAGCGCAGTGAACGGCTGTCCAGAGAGACAGACACCGGGGTGAAAGCACATAAGCAGGATGGAGCTTGAGCCAGGGTCTACTACTGGCATAACCGCGAAAATATATTTTTGTTTGTAAACAGTTTGGCGGCAAGCAGGGCAAATCGGGGCAAATGCCATGGTAAAAACCATTTGCCCTGGCCGTTATTCTGTCGCAGGTCTACCAGAAATTTTCATAGCCAAGAAATTATTTGGGGCTTGAAATCGCTTCTGCACTGTTTGCTTGTATGAGTGCTGTGCGCTGGTCAGGAGAATGACTGACCATTAGGGTGGTCGTATCTGTAATGGCAAATTTTCAACTTCAGTTTCATTCTTTCTCCAACCCACCATTTGGTGCCACTTGGTAAAAGACTGATGTAGCACAAAAATTATCCCGATTGAAAAATATTTAGGACTAGCACAACGTGTTTGAAGTTTTGCATTTTACGAAATATCATCGTCTTTTTGAGTATAGGGATAATTTAGTCGAATTTTTTGACCTATGACTAGTTTTAACAGAAAGACTACATTCGCTTACTCGAGTTCAACTGACAAGTATGCCTGACTTCTACAATGATGATAATGGCTTATTATATATTTTTTTACGAACAATTGACCATCGCAATAGTATTTGACGCGTGGGCCCATGAGATCGATGACCATAAATCTATACTAGTTGGCCAACACATTGCTATGTTCTTTTTGATAGGCCTGATTTCTATCTACAGCAATTCTTTCTTACACTAGAAACTCTTTATTACATGATTAACTTTAACACAAAATTTAATTCTGATATAAAACGGACAAGGACCCCAATAGTGGTTGAACTAGAGGAAAACACTGCTGATATTTTCGTTTATTGTGGCAATCAGAGCAGAATGACACAGCGCATCACAGATAAATTTATCAAGAGCTACTGTAAAACAAATTAATTAAAATAGATGTTGAAATTATTGAGATCATAATTTTTATAGATCTATGAAATTACTTATTACCACATGGGAGTCAAAGAGCAGTTTTTAAACAACTTCTAAAGAGAGCATCGTAATTGAGTGCCTTATGAAACCTGCTCACATTGTTGTCTATTTCATAAAGTGCTGTTAAGAGTGGACACAAATTGCACTGCCTTTATTAACTATTGTAAATTAACTACCTAACTACCTACTACCTATTATAAATTAGTATGAAAGGCGATAGTGTCAAACACGTAAGCCATGAGCAACTCAAAATCTCTACATCATGCTCAGCAATGGATCCAGCTGAAATTACAGTGGCCACCAGGACATCTCAGACGATCAACCAATCCAAGAGAATAGGTATCGGTATAGCACGGTCTTGTCCTGGGCAAGACGTTAAACTGCATCCATCCTCTGCCACAGGGAACCAACAAATTCCCTGTGCCGGTCCTAAGCCCGGATAAAATGAGGAAGGTTTGCCAGATGGGTGGAGATACACTGGCAGTAAAAGACCAAGACCACAGAAATCCCCAAAACCCACGGCACAAGCGACATAGCGACCCAGATGCTTCAAGGTGTCATGATGTGGAGCTGACATGCACAGCCCGGTCAGGACAGACCAGTGGAGAGAGTCGGGGGAGAGAGCGTGGGACACATACGGGCATTGACCCAAGTTGTCCTTCGTGCCTCTCTCCCAATATTCTCTTCAATCAGACAAGGTGGTCGAGCTGCTCCAAGATGTTAATGGTATGGAGCAGACCTGCTGACCGGACTGGTTGAACCTGGGCAGCATGACGCGAGACAGACTCAGACAGAGAGTGGCGTCGGACACTTACGGGCATGGCCCAGGGATTTTGATGATGATGATGATAGCACGGTCAAGACAACACCCATTGCTGCACTCTAAGTCTTGGTGGCAGATGAACACCTTCTTTGGGCAACATGACAGAGATTTCACTTTGAGGGAAGTGTATTGTGAAAACTACACCATACCTCAAACCCGTGCAAAGACCAAATGCAATTTGATTGTGAGGTAGGGTAATAATGCCTCAGGTTGAAAACATATTAGCTTAAATCTGAGATAAAAATTCGCATCTAAAATGGGTTGCTACTAATCCCATGAACAATGACGGTAGAAAAAGAAATATTTTTGAGAAATCAGACCTCATTAAGAATATTCGTGATTTTGCAGAATAAATTAATTACGTAGGAGACAGATGAAACCACAAAACTTGTATATTTATCTCTATTATATACCATTACTGCTCCCTTACAGTCTAAGAAAAATAAGCTATTATTATCAATCAAGACAACAAGGTAAAACAGGTAGTATTTGTAAAGACATAAGATATGATAGATGTTATCTGTGATGCGGTGTGTTATACAGGTTTTCTTGCCTTTGAGGAATTTCTCTTGAGGTGGCGCTATATAAATGAATGATTATGATTACGATTACAGTATCATCATTATGTTTAAGTATGGACCAACAAGTAGTTCAATTGATTCCTGGTTTGAAGATTCCAGGTTGATTACAACCAATTAGCTACTTTTGAGCATTAGAAGACTTGCTATTATAAGGGTAAACTTTGATGGCGTTGTGCTAGTCCTAAATATTAATATTTTCTCTTACAACTTTTTGTGTGATGTTTCTTAGGAGAATGGCACCAAATGGCGCCTTGGAGAACATTCAATTCCAACTTTCATTTTTAACGACCACCCTACTGACCATGACTTACTTGACTTGACTTATGGCTTTGACGATGCTTTCGCACGTGACAGCCGCCCAGCTATAGAAAATCTCCACTTCTCTCTTTCTTGGGCTTTGTGTGTAGCCTCCTGTACTGACCAACCCATCTCCCGACAGTCCTCTCGTATCATGTCGAACCATCTCTTCTTTGGTCTTCCCTTTTTTTCTTTTACCATGCACATATTCGTTGACCGCTATCTTTGGGTATCTCTCGTCCCGCATTCTGGTTACATGATCAAAGTAGCGTAGCCGTTTGCTCTGGATTTTGTGTATATATATCATGCCGAGACTAGAACACACAGTGCAGGACTTAAACGACGAAGGGAAAAGATATGGGCTCAAGATGAATTTTGAGAAGTGTAAAACAATGGTGTTTGGAGCCAAAGATATGCCCAGAAGAATGGAAATAGACGGAAACAAACTGGAAAATGTAGAAAATTTCACCTATTTAGGGTGCGTCAACACATACGACCTAGATAGCAAGGCAGAATTACGGGTAAGGATTGGGAAAGCATCAGCAGCGTTGAGTGCAATGGACAAAATCTGGAAGAGCAAATCTATACAACTGAAGTTAAAACTGGAAGTGTTAAGAACCTGCGTGTTCAGCAGCATGCTTTACGGATGTGAAGCATGGACAATAACAAAGGAGTCCGAAGGAAGAATACTCGCTTTCGAGAGAAGGTGCTACAGGAAGATCTTGCGAATTGGATGGATGCAGAAAGTAACAAACGCAGAACTGTATAGGCGAATAGACCACACAGAGAACCTTATGCAGAAAATAATAACAAGGAAGCTAGATCTCTTCGGCCACATATGCAGGATGGACAATAGCAGAAAGATCAAGACAGTTGTGCTTGGAAGAATGGAGGGATCCAACAGGAAAGGACGACCACACAAGGAATGGCTAGATAACATATCAGAATGGTGTGGAGCATCACTACAGGACCTAACACACGCTGCCTTGGAGAGACAAACCTGGCGTGGAATAACGAGAACGGCATCGAGCACCTACGGGCATTGGTCCCTCGGTTGTTGATGATGATGATGATATCATGCCGAATATTCAGTCTGCTATATATCTCTGTATTCCTTATTCTATCCCTTCTCGTGACACCTTCTATCTTTCTTAGACACGTCATTTCAAACACCCTCAGCCGCTGCTTCTGTGCTTCCCTTAGTGTCCAAGTCTCCGAATTGTACAGCAATGCACTTAGCACCAATGTCTCATACATCTGAACTTTTGTGGCTTTTCCTATTTCCTTCGAGCTCCAAACCTTACCCAGCACCTGTAGTATTCCTCTGGCTATCCCAATTCTTCTGTCCACATCTTTTTCAGATTCTCCATTTGTGCTAATGGTTCCCCCCAGATACACGAAGCTCTCCGCCTGTTCTAGTTGGTGTCCATCTGCTTCTAACTGAAATTTGATGTTGCCCCTTCCAAGGAACTGGGTTACCGTTTTTAGTACATTTATACTCATTCCCATTTCCCGACTCACTTGGACCACTTTTGTTAGTGACTCTTGTAGTCCATTTGCTTGTTTTGCCACAAGGGCGATATCATCCGCAAATCTCAGGTCACTTATCGTCTGTCCTCCGATCACTGCTCCTTCCTCCGTTCCATCCAGTGCCATAGCCATGACTGACCATAAATCACTTTAATATTCTTAAACCATAAAAGATGTATCGGTTCTTTAACACTATAATAATATAAAAGACCTGTTGATATTGTTAAAATAGAAGTACTAAATTTATAATAGATGAATGTTGATTCGTTGACTATAACACGTTTTGTGAATCATTTTGTTGTGCTTCTGTATAAGGTTTGGACCCCCACAGTTTTACCGAACAGGGCCCCACATTTGTTAATCCGACCCTGACTGACGGAACTCCTTAAGGAAATAAATCACAGCTAGCAGCTCTCGTCTGATGACATTATAATTCCGCTCGGCTGTAACCGACTCGCGTAACAGATTGCCCTTTATTCTCCATCCTGTCCTTGAGACAAGACTGCGCCAATCGCATAGGCAGACGCATCCGTATCTAACACATTCACCCTCGTCTGCTGGTAACACCAATATCGGCGATGACACCAATATCTTTAGCTCAACGAATGCCCCCTGACATTCGTCAGTCCAACGAAAAGGACAATTTTTCCTAGTCAGGAAATGAAGAGGTTGGGCTACAACCGCAAAGTCGTGAATGAATCTTCGATAATTATGAGCAAATCCCAATAAAGGCCCGTTATATCTCGCAAATGTTTAGGAACACTCCAATCTTGGACAGCTTTGATCTTGTTCGGATCAGTTGCGACACCTTCCTCATTTAGGACATGGCCAAGAAAGAGTACTTCTTCTTGCATCAGATGGCACTTCAAAGGTTTCAGCTTCAAATTGTATTCCTTCAGTCGCTTAAACACCATTTCCAATCGTTTTAAGTGCGTCTCAAGATTTTGGCAGAATGACTAAAAGAGGTCGTCAGAAATTGTTGCGGCTGGAAATTGAAAATTTTTCGCGGAGTTCAACTCCCCAAAACTGAAATACTGGCGCCGCCACTGAAGGCGAAGAGCAATCGAAATCACCTGGGCGGGCCTGAAATGAAATGATGAAAACCAGCGAGTATTTTAGTCGAGTCTTGTAGAAGTAGACCTATGATATTTTGATTAAATTTGTGTCATTATGAAATAAGTGCAGAAGTGAGTTTAGAATTTGTAGCCTAACTGTGGTACAGACTTGTTACTTCACGATGGATTCACAACTCTCTCTTTTTCCAATATGACGATTAGTCTTCGTGCTTTAGTGGACTTTTAGAATCAAAGTAGCTTTTTTATAATCAAATAATGTGACGATCAATCTTGTTTTTTATAGCAGGTTTTATGGATATGAAAATATTTGACTATTACCATTATTTCGTCTTTTTAATCATCTTTACTCCTTAATAGTTTTCTATTTGGTAGGCCTACATGCGCCCTTTTGATTTGCGCCATTTCGATCATGCGCTCTAATGACTATGCGCTCTATTGATTTTCGCCCTGTTGATTGCGCCCCTTTTGATTGCACCCTTTTGATTTTTTCGCCCTGTTGATAGGATATCGTATTATTTGTCGATTAAAATTAAATTGCGTAGACAAGGTTTTTAGTTTTAAAATGCCATACATGATATAGCAAAGTCAAATTTTCTTGTTCTTTTCGGTTTTGATTTTTGGAAAAAATAACATTTCATTCATTTTTTGTTTCGGTTTTTATTATTTTTAGCATCTGTGTTCTATATACTTCACTTATTAATGATGGCTGCCTGCACACCCTTTATCTCCCACCCCATGGTTTTGCAAATTTGCCAGCAATAGACAATTTTGCATTATTAAACCTTGATGCAATAGATGCTAAAAGTGGCAAAACTGAGTAAAAAAGCAAAACTTTTTCCCAATATAAAACTTCCAGATAAACAGTAAAACAGAAAAATAAAATAATTTTACTTTGTTGCGTCTTATACTGCATTGTAAAATTTAGACCTCATTTACACAATTTAGCTTTCATCAGCAACAGAAAAAAGGAGGTTTTTCTGTGAAAAAATAAAAGAGACGTTTTTAACAACTTTGCTAAGACAACAATATGTTTACAACAGATGACCACTTACTATTTGTTTTATCACCCTCCCTTCCAGCAAACAGTGCACTCAATCAACAGACTCTTTGACTAAATACATGTATATTAGCTTATTTTAGCCTATTTGATACTAGGGCTGCCAACCGTCCCGGATTCGCCGGGACAGTCCCGGAATCGACCCTGTGCGTCCCGTGTCCCGGATTGATCTCAAATTGTCCCGGAATTTGGTCCAGATCCACTTAGCACAATTATTGTTCCTATATTAATTTTTGTTTACTAAACTCAGCCAATTGTACGGTGATTTTTTATGTCCTCTCTATCAATCAATCAATTAATCAATCAGTCAATCATTTATATTGAAACCAATCTTTTTACAGTTATACAATCAGACCTATAGGCTACATTGCATTGTTAGCTGAACATCGGGAGTTAAAGTCTTCAAAACTGTACAACACTCGATTTTTGGTTTAGCATAATTATTGTGTCCAGTTTGATGCTTTTTTGCGAGAGAGCATTCATCATTTTGAACGATCTGTTTAATAATAACCGCAATTACCTGAGCACCGAGAGTTCACGGACCTGATTAAAGCACAACTGTTAGCGTTACATGTGCTGATTTCTGCGACTTTGTGCCCAGTGTTCTGGAACTGCTTAACGCACATAAGTAGACCCTATAATAAAGCCAATACAGTCATTTAAGTATGGGTCCTAAGTTTAATATAAATTCTACTCTCCGGTCGCAGACCTATAAACCTACGTACGTACGATACCTACGATCTTCCCTCAATTTGGGTTCATAAGTCTTACTCTGATGAGCCTAGCTAGGTGACTGGAGCTTGAAATGTTTTTTCTTGAGGTTTATTTTTGTCTTAAATTTAGACTATAAAATTATGTCTTTTGATGATTTGTCTTAAATTATTAAGGACTTTTTAGTAGATTGTAGATGTAGATTCGATACTCGGCTGACACAACATTTGTTACA
This sequence comes from Lumbricus terrestris, assembly GCA_949752735.1. Taxonomy (NCBI): domain Eukaryota; kingdom Metazoa; phylum Annelida; class Clitellata; order Crassiclitellata; family Lumbricidae; genus Lumbricus; species Lumbricus terrestris. Next base: position 44,718,640 of record OX457037.1, read on the forward strand.
TTGTGCGCTTCTGTGGATTGTGTAAATTGGTAATGGCACATCGAGTAGCTGAAGGCGTCCCGGAATGGCAAAATCAAAAGTTGGCAGCCCTATTTGATACCAGAACAGTATTGGGCTTTCATGATTATATTTATAGTTATATTAAAATAGAAGTGGGACACTGTAGATTTTTAAATACTGTAAGAAGTATTCATGGAATGGCTGTTGATGCTGGTTTCAGACGAGCTGTTGCACAACGTTGTCCTGTACCTCCAATGCAGAATCTGGTTTCAATTGGAGGACAACATCAAGGTATTTCGAATCTATTTATTGCAGCAGTTGTTAATAAAATAATAGCACAATTTTTATGAGGAGAGACACTGCCACATGGCAGAATAAGACAATGATCAGGGAGAGTAATTTTCAGTTATACATATGAAGCAGAGAAATTCGAAGGAGCTTTCATTATTCATTTTGCTCATTCGTTAATAATCAATTTCTTCCAAATTGCTTCACTATATTATGATCATTGTTTGACTGGCTTGATCATAATGTACTCTTTATACATTGTCTACCTCTTTCTGCTTGACATAGACTATCTCTATGTCTCATTAAAACGCTTTCTGGACTGAGTTTGGACTTCATATTGGTGTGTCATGGTTTGTGCGTAGACACAGTTGACTGCATTAATGCCTAGGAAGCTAGCTTTTATTATTTAATCAAAATTGAGAGCACTGTGCATGATTGATGGATCAATAAATCACTCAGTCAATCAGAATTTATATAGTGCCCCATCGATATATACCTACTCAGAGATGCTCCCTGCCAAGATCAAGTGAAAAAAACAGTCTTCAATAGTTTGTGAAGCTGAGAACAGTTTGGGAGGTGTCGCATAGTTAAGAGCAGCCCGTTCTAGGTTGTTGGACCAGCCACAGAGAAGGAGTGGTTCCGCATTGTTGCAGGGCGAGTGAAAGGATTAAGTCACCATGATTCCATGAACAGCAGAGCGCAGCGCATGACAGCCTATGCAAGTTGAAAGGGGAGGCAAAACTCATGCAGATATAAGTATCGAGATGTAATAAATAACCTGTGAATATAGTCTAGAATGACTTTGAGGACTGGCATTATGGTCCAAATCAATATATGGTATGCAGGAAATTCTGCTTTTGCATAAATTCTTCTTAATTGTCTGTTATGAACTTTTGTTTGTTTACATATGTATTGAATTGCTACAAGGTTTGTCGACAATTCAGCAAGCAAATATGAATGTGGGTTAAAACATTTAAACAAATTAAGATAAGATAAGAATATTCTTTAATGGACCAATTGCTAACCGCATTTTGGTGTACAGGCATGTTATAATAAACAAAACTTTAAAATATTTATGAAATATACAAGTTTTTAGTAAGGGCTATCGATATATTTATTTTCAGTTTAGCTTTCCCTGTTATAAGGGAATATCTCTTAAATTCAGGCTTGCATCTTATAGTTTTGCCATGTTGGTCTGTAGTGTTAATTTGTTGTATTTTAGGTATCTTTGGTTTACCGAAATGCCCTGGTGCAAACAGCACATTGTGTGAATACATCCGTAAACTTCTTGACCATGGAGCCTATCTTAGGTAAATAGTTTGCTGTCTTGACAGTCACATTGCTGATAAAATGCATGGATTCTGATAGAGTCATGCCGCAACTGTAGACCATCTGTCTATTATGTTCCAACTTCTACTAAGTATGAGCAATTTGCTGTTTGACGAATTTAGCATTAATATTGAATTTTGAGTGGGCTTGTCCAGTTGAGACATTGCTATTTTCAGATATACAATGTAACATCCACAGTTAATTAAACAGATTCCTTGAATCCAGGGCTGGATCAACCAGTATGCTCAATATGCTTTAGCATGGGCCCCAATCGCAGCACCCCACCCTGACTAGAGTTGCAATGCTGCAGGACAAACACAGAATTATATTCCACCAAATTAATTATTTATATGAGAGAGGCATTAGTTTCAGGTGCCTTTAGTTATGTAATCTTTTCCATGTAGAAAGAGTTTCATCTTCTCTTCAGCCTTTTGTTGACATTGGTATTTCGTCATGTGTTCTGCTGTACTCTGATGATGAATGAGGCTGTTGTTGTTTGTTGAGCTTCAGACAACTGCATGGTACATCTATTGTTTGTTTTACTGTTGTTGAGAATACTTTTAATAACCTAAACTTTTACTGATTCGAGCTCGCAGGACGGCATATAACAATATATTTATTAATGTATATGAAATGTGCATTACATATTAAGACCTTTGTAATGGCTATCTGGTTTTTTTAATTTTAGCTTCATACAGAATCGGTAAGTAATACTATGCAGTTTATATAAATGTTGCTTATCTTTTTGTAATGAGTCAAAATCTTGTTTATAATTGTTAAAAATGCTGTGATTTACTTACAATCAAGGTGCCAAATGAGGCTATTGGTTTGTGTAATACTTTTGTACTCTATGCCAGTGGTTCTCAAACTTTCTGATCTTGTGAACCAATAACTGGTGCCTTTCAACTGCAGTTTACATACTGTCTCCATCCTGCCTGGTCATCAGTCGTTGTGCTCTGTCAAACATGGTGATTTCTTCTGCCTGTTCATGATGTCGCTTCTGCTGTGTTAAACCTAACTGCCCCTCACTTTGGAATGAGCTTCCCCCATCAATTCGCTCTGGTAGTCTTTCGCCATCTTTCTCTCGTCTCAAAGCCTGCCTTTCCCTCGGAGTTTCACGCACTGGGAGTGCTTCTGAAAGGCTCTTGCTGCGAGATGCACTTTATAAGTTGTTAGATACAATACAATACAATAATTAGAAATTTATTTTGCGTACGCACATTTTGTCGAGACCCCTCCCCTGCCATACGCAAATCACATAAATCTTTGTGACCCTCCTCCCTATGTACGTACATAATATATGGACAACCCCTTATCCTCACTGCTCAAGAAGGCCCTTACTAAGACACAATGTGCAGAAATAGTTTATAACTGACATACAAACCAAGCAAAAAGAGTTCACCTACCGAATCGGGAAGCCATGTAGTACATTGTAGTAATGATGCAGTTTTACTTTGAAGGATAATGCTGGAGAGAAAGCGTCTTGTTGTAGAAATATAATATTTGTAAATAATATCATTATATTATAACAGAACGTTTATATAGTGTAATTTTGACAACAGCTCAAAATTATTCTTTTGTTATAGTTTCTGGTGAGAATATAAATCCTGGGAGTAATTCGCACAGGAAGAGGTGCCTATTTGATCCTTTACTGTTTCATTTTCAACTGTGGTTTTGTTTGAACTGCGATGTTTTTCTATTTTTTGTCAGTGTTGTACAGGCAGAGTATTGGCATGATCCTCTGAATGAACAACTCTACAGAGAGAAAAGCATCTTTCTTGCAGACATTAATCAAGAAAATGTAAGGACCCTTTCAAATGAAGCAAGGAATTGTTAAAAATTAAGAAAATTTGTTAGGGGGTTTCATAATGGACGTCCGAAATGAGGGAGGGGTCATCCAAATGCGGACAAGGAGGGAGGGGTCATGACCAGTTCGGACGTTCGCACATAAATTTAGTACCAGGGTACATGGGCCAACCTGTGCCATTTTAAAACCTGTGCCAGTGTGATAAGCAGTGAATGATACACTGTCACTGCCTTGTGGATGGGCAGATTGGAATCTTAAGTGCATGTCAACAGCCGCCTCTAGGCTGCCAGCCAGGTTCTCTGTTTGGCCTACTTTCGTCCCAAGGGATGCATCATCAGCTTCTCTAACCTGTGCATCCATATACTAGCATCTAAGTAGTCAGTCTATGAATTGCTCCATATAGCTAGGCTAGTGGATTCTGCAGCATCAAGCTTATGTTGCACTGCCCCTGCTCTTTGTGAGCAGCTCATTGGTGTGTGGACGTCCGCAAGGGGGGTAAGATTAAATGCGGACAATGGGAGGGAGGGTCCAAAGTAGGTCATTTTGTGGACATCCTTTATGGACGACCCTTATGTGGAGTGTACAAGTGTATCTACAGAGATTTGGACTTGGGACTCTCCCAATCTGTAAACTGCTGAGAGAATTTCCCCCCTGCTGCTATGCCATTGAGAGTCTCTGAAATTACTTTTACAGTAAGAGGCACTTTGCAAATTTTCATTTCACTTTGCTATTTCCACAAAAAAATTTCTATTTGATCAATCAATAGACTGTTATTACAGAGTCAGTTGTATAAGCTAAACCTGTATAAGTAAACCTTCATTGGCAAGCAAGCGAGCATGGCACTTCTTGCAATCGTTTATACACTGTGATTAAAAAAACTGAAATTTCGGCATATGAAGCTGAAAGATTCATATCTTTTTTATCCGTTCAACTTTATCTCATGAAATGTTGGAATTATATTCTTGGTCCAATTCTCTAAATATTTGGAAAATTTTAGAGTGATATGTTTTCAGGCATTAGAGGTATATGAAAAACAGTTTGGCTTAGTTTTTTTTTAATCACGATGTATAGGCGAGTTACCAGGTTACGTCTTTTCCTTGGCAATTTTGACCCACTGTTGATGCCATTTAATCAGGTTATTTGTTTTCAGTGATGTTTATGACTTGCTGCAATACAAGCATTGAATCTGCCATTGGCAATGGACACTGCATTTGCATTTGAGCTGATGTGTATGTTCTTGTGCAGGTGTTGAATGTGACATATAAGACAAATCTAGTGAAGCTTAAAAACTTTGTGATGGTCAAGTTCAACAATGACTCAGTGGTTCAGCCAAGGGAAACAGAGGTCAGCCAGTCTCTTAAATGATTACTGTTCAAAAGTCGAAAAATTAATGTTGAAGTTCACTGTGAAAAACCATGAGATGCTAGTTGTTTACTAAAAAGCTTGTTATTTGGCTGGTACTACTGGACCATAACACCTATAGCAGCACTGTTATCATTATCGCACAAGGCATCAAAGTATCTGTGGATAAGGCGCAACATTTGCTTGTATATGGGTGAGCAAGATTCAGCTGATTTAAAGATGCATACTGCCGTTTGGACAGCAAGAGATTCAGACTCACTGGCAGCCAGTGCAATGAATGCAAGATGCATGTTATTTATTGATTTCTAGTGGTCTTTGCTATGTTTCTTGCTAAAGCAAAATGTTGTTTGTGCACATCACTATTAGACTAAGTGATGCAAATGAAAGTGTTATGAATCTCAGTCAGTGTTGTTGGTTGGAGTATGCTGGTAACTGTTGAAGAAGATTTCTGATGTGAAAGACCATTGCAGGAAGGAAAGTTTGATAGCTTTAGTCTAAAGACCAAGGTCTTGTCTGGAAGAAACTCAAGAACTTGTCAACAAGGATAAATTTGATGCTAATAAGCAGTAGATTACATTCGTCATGATATGATGTCTCGTTTGCTGCCTGCGCAAGCAACCTGACACAAACCAACCCAACTAAAAACTAAGTTTTGTAAGTATAGACTATTTGCCATAGAGTGCACTCAATTTAAAATTTTACTCAGAATTTTACTTATATGAGAACTTGATATCAAATAACTTTTATAACTTTCATTTCTGCCACTGGGCTATTTATTTCTCAAATGCTGACATAAAACGGTTAAAGCGACGTATATTAACTGAATCATTGAAAGACTGTGAAAGTAAGGAGACATCTTAAGGAATATCATAAAAAATTAAAATTAAAGAAAAAATAACAGAATGAATAAGTAAAGTTGCATTCAAAGAAATTTTAAATGAAACGAAAAAGTGTGACGAAAAATAAAGAGGCAAAGTAAGATTTTTCTTGGAGAAAATTTTAAAAACCAAAACGTTTTAACAACTTTTTCTTCTTTTGGCATCTCTGGCACCGCTCTACTCTGGTTCCAGTCCTATTTGTCTTCCAGGTCCTTCTCCGTCAAAGCCTCCAGTCACTGTTCACAACCCCTTCCACTATTTAATGGCATTCCTCAAGGCTCTGTCCTGGGTCCGTTGCTCTTCATTCTCTACAACACTCCTTTAAGTCATCTAATAAAATCCTCGTCTGTTGACCACCATCTCTACGCAGACGACACCCAACTCTTTATATCCTTCTCCCCAGGCTCTTTCTCCACCACCATTGCTCAACTTCTCAATGTGGTCAATCTAATCTCTCAATGGATGTCCTCAAACCTCCTCTGCCTCAACCCATCAAAAAACAGAGTTCATTATTCTAGGCCTTCCTGACCAAATCAAGAAAATCCCTGACACTTCAATACACCTATCGACTAACTCTTCAACTCTCACCTTTACTTCCGATGCTCCTGTCCGCAATCTTGGTGTAATGTTTGACTCGCATCTCTCCTTCTCTAACCACATCTCTAACCTATCGCACTCCTGTTTCATGCACATCCGGGACCTCCGCCGCCCCGACCTATGCTTGATTTCAAAACTGCTTCCACCATTGCTACGTCCATCGTCCACTCAAAGCTTGACCACTACAACTCCCCGTTCTTAAACCTTGATTCCACACAACTTAAGTGCCTCCAACTCATTCAAAATTCTCTAGCTAGAGCCGTCACCAGAACACCCAAACATCATCACATCACCCCTGTCCTCAAGTCACTTCACTGGCTGAAAATCCCAGAGCGAATCCCCTTCAAAGTTCTCTCCTTAACTTGCAACTCTTTACAATGCTCTCAGCCCAGTTATCTTCACGAACTCTTCACCATCCAGCCTACCCGTTCTACCCGATCATCCGCCTGCCTTACACTTTCTCGACCGCCGGTCACAAGTCATCTCAAGTTCTCCAACCGAGCCATATCAATCTCAGCACCACGCCTTTGGAATGATCTGCCTCCTGAATTTCGATCCTTTTCAGTCCCTCCACCATCGTTACTAATCACACACCACAACCTACCTCAGGCTCCTCTTTCCGTCACACCTCGGGCTTTTCATTCGAAACTTAAGACACTCTTTTTCACGATCTCTTACCCTAACTCATCTGATCTTCCACCCTCCAATTCCCGGCCCAGACGACACCCACCTTAGTAGCTGTTCCGCCCCTCTGATCCTATGGTGACTCAACCCGGGCCACCACGGACTACTCTCATGGACAATCCTTCTAACACAACGCAGCGCTCGTGAATAAGCTGGTGCCCCGCGCTTGGCTTTCGAGTGGCGCTTTAGAAATTTTGACTTTACGATTACGATTACGATGATAGAAAAACAGCAGTTGTTTGAATGTAAGGCATGATCATGATCAGTAATAAGCTGTGAACAGTTTTAGCATTCAATTTTTCTAGAATATTTACATATGTCCATGCCACTTTAGGCATTTATTAATTAAACTTACAAAGTTTCTATAGTAATATATTGTTTACATTTTCAGTGGTTTGGCTTTTATAAACCTGGAAGTGATGCAAAGACGTACTCATTGCAAGAAAGCCCGCTTTACCTTGAAGTACGTTTTGCTACACGCTTTTGCATATAAAATCCAGTTTTGCTCTGCATGTTTAGAGACTTGTAAAAGTATTACTTCTTGAAATGTTTTGGAATAGGACATAATTTTATACTACCAAGACTGGGACAACCAACCCTGTGCAGTGTGCATAGATGTTTGCATTGACTTCCTATGGAGTTATGTAGGGAGACAACAGACATATGCAAACAGAACAAAGGATCTGTTTGAAATAGGGGAGGCTTCTGGCCAGTGGAGGTAAACAAAGATGTGTGGATTATGCACCATGAGATGAGTGATGCAACTTGTAAGATTTTTGACTATAAAACACTGGGTAGATGATAACTGGTCATTTCAAAATGACCATTGTTGCATGTCACCTTGCCAGATGTTTTTCTGTGGTTGTTTCCGTTACACTTCTTCCTTTCCCCACACATGCCAAAGGCGGATACAGAAATTTTCGAAGGAGGGGCCAAAATTTTGGGTCTTGTTGGTGGGACAGGGGAAAAATTTTGTTGCCGCCGAAAAAACTGATGACCTTTTTTTAGTCATCGTCCAATTTTCCGGGAAAAAGATACCATTTCAACCGTCAAAAAAAACTGATGATTTTTTTTAAAAAGTCGTCATCCGTAGTCGAGAGTAATGGTAAATCAAACGGTGGGGCCACGTCCCATGCGATTTTGTGATAGGGGGGCCTGATGTCCTGCTTTTCTCCCGCTGCATTTATTTAATGGCTTGTCAAAACCAAATGGGGGAGTGGGCCACGTCCCATGCAATTTTTTAATGGGGGGTGCCATGGCCGGTCCCCCCCCTGGATCCGGCCCTGACACATGCAATAGGAATATTTTTCAACACTGTTACTTATAATAGTAAAAATGATTAAACAAATCAGAACAAATTATAAAATAATTCGAAAACTACTGATTTTTGACATATATAACTTTTTCTTTTGAGTGAACCCTCATTGGATTGCCATTACAGGTAGATCAATCTTAAAATCAGCCAGAGCTATCAGTTTTAGTTGCTTATTTAAACACTTAATATGACCAAACAATTGGAACTCAAGTGCTATGTGATGCATTTTGAAATGGCATCTTTGTAATTAGCTTGCACAGTGCACTATGTGTATAAGCTTACACTATTTGTTTTTACGAATTAGGTGTAGGTTACTACTAGCGTAATTGCGAAAATATATGTTACTTTGTAATCAGTGGCGGCATTACAGCAGGGAAATTAGGCCAAATCCTCTGCCCTGGTCGCTGTCCTGCCACAAGACTCTCAGAACTTTTCCCTGCCAAGAATTTATTTGGAGCATAAATCGCTTTTGCACTGTTTACTTGTACGAGTGCCCTCGCTATGCCCTGCTTACAAAAAAATTCTGACCGCGAATCACGCCAATATTCTGAAACCATAAACGATGTAGGTTTCTGTAGGCTATACTTTAATACTAGACTGGAATATTAAAAGACCAGTGTTGGTATTGTAAAAGGAGGGAACTAATTAATAATAGACAAGTGTTGATTTGTTGAATATACACGTTTTGTGTCCTTTTGTCGTGATTCTAGAAGTTCACAGTTTTACTGAACAGGGCCTTCACATTTGTTAATCTGGCCCTGCTTGGAAGTAGTATCTGGGTGAAATAGTGACCCAGTCTACAGCACTTGCTCTGAACATTCAGTCCCAAGTACCCATACCTTTTTTGCGCATTAGGCAGGCGGTATCTAGTGAAAATAACTTAGCAATATGGACATTGTTCACAGAAACATGAGATTTTTAGTCTTATGAATTGTAGTCATTTCAACAGTGAATGTACCACAGAAACTATGATTGCAAGAATAAATTTTTTACACAGAAACTATGATTGCAAGAATACTTTTTTACATATGCATGTTATGCGCTGGCACACATGGCACTATTTGATCCTTGATCGCTTGGCAGCGAAGAGGTTAAACAGAATGAAAAGTGTTGATTTGAGGTAGTATTCTTCAACAGTAATTAATTATAGTTTGTTTCTGTTGCACTTGTTTTAGGATCGTCTTGGTTTGAAAACAATGGCAGAACAGGGAAAGCTACATTTCCTTGCTGTAGATGGAGATCATCTTCAACTCAGCACTGAGTGGTTTATCAAGAACATTGTCCTGATTTATCTGTAAAACTGCCTAGTGCAACATTTATATTTAACCTTTTTATGTTAACATGCCTCTATCCCTTTTGGATGTGCAGAAACTTTATGGTAAGGCAATGCTACCTTTGGGCAATTCTTTGGATACCTTTTGATGATTGACTTAGTAACAGTTATTGCCATGCCCTAGTGGGTGATTGCTGCAATATGAAGCACAACTTGTAAGGAATTACCCCAACAGATGCATTCATTCGACCTTTAGCGGGGAAAGCTATGTAGTATCTTGCTGTAGGTGGAGATCACCTTCAGCTCAGCATTGAGTGATTTATCAAGAACATTGTCCGGATTTAACAGATGATCAGTCGTCAACCAAGTGCCTAACGAACATTGCTTTCTAGGACATGATGAATAGGAATATTCTTGCAGTGAGTAACTCTTATGTTGTATGAGAGCATGCAGTCTCTATCATGTCTCTTCAGAACCCATTCCTTGTCTGGTCCTCATCCGCATGACCTTCAGACAATTCACTAGAATGAATGCAGTACTACTGACAATTGATACGCTGATTTTAATATTTGCATTTGCAGTTCTATAAACTTTGAAGCATACGATAGAACAAACAAATGCAGAATTTTTTTAAATTCATACTTGCCTTGGTAATTATTTAGCAGGATGCTTCTTTTTTAAATTTCAACACCCTCGACCCAACAGATTCCCCTTTGGTAAAAAATAAATTGTACCAAAATCTCATGAGTTTGTTCAATATTTGGAATGTTCAATCAGGAACAGGACATTACCACCCTCTTCCCCGGACATTACCCCCCGACATTTAATATGTGTCAGGTTGTACATTTTCTGCCTATATATATATATATATATATATATGCAGACATGTAATACATACATGCGTGCATACATATGTAAATACATACATACAAATATACATACATACATAAGATAAGAATATTCTTTAATTCACCAATTGCTAATCGCATCTTCGTTTACAGACATGGTACATGAAATGAAATATAGCTACCGGTAATATACATAAATAACGGAGTAATTGATAACAGAGTCCAGTTAATTTCCATGTTTTCCGACGAATTTATATTATTGGAAGTCTGTGAAGAAGATTTCAAAAAGTTTTATTTAATTTGGTTCCGATGTACATCCAGTTGAGAAGAGCATGGCCTAAAAAACACTAGGATCAACAGGATTAGGCCTACATGATAATTGTCCAAGAGAGGACCCAAGATCCAGTACCAAAGTTTGTAAAGTTTTGAAAAGTAAATACAGCACTGTAGATCGCACATGGATTCTGTGGCCAAATGTCGACTTGTACATGTACAGTGCCTGAGAAATGGCGTACGTAGCATACATTTTTGTTTTAACTGACCTCCCGTTATATGTTCATGTATGTATGCATGTATATATATATATATATATGCATGCTTACATGTTGGTATGTATGCATTAGGGCATCGGTTCTCAACCGGGGGTCCGCGGACCCCTGGGGGTCCGTGGCCATCTCCCCGGGGGTCCGTGAGCAAGTTCTGAAATTTATATGTTTCTGACTTAAAAACATAATCAATTTTTCAATATTTCTTCATTTCAGTGACTACATGAAACTAATAATACGCTGATTTATGACAAAATTCTTCTATTTTAGGAAAGCCGGTTTGTTCCAATCGCTAGAATATATACAATTATACAGGATCGCACAGTCAAGTTTAGTGCGTCAGCTGTAAAAAATTTCGGAGGTGGTCCGTGACCGAGATTCAAAATTTCTAAAGGGTCCGTGAGACTCCAAAAGGGTGCCACTGAAAATTGAAGTTTGTATTTTGCATTGTCCCACCCCCTGAATTTGTTACCTTGGTTACTAATAGCAAGGAGACAAATTTCGGTGTCAATCGGAAAATATTTACTGGTAGCTCAACGTGGTTAAAGTTTTTGGCATTTGGACAATGTTAATTTCCATGCTGTTTCAATGGGTAAGATACATTACTATGAAGGGTATTCACTATTGCTAAGTTAGTGATGAGCAATTGAGCCCAGCACCACTGGTGAGCAACAGTTATTGCCATGCCCTAGTGGGTGATTGCTGCAATATGAAGCACAACTTGTAAGGAATTACCCCCAACAGATGCATTGATTCGACCTTTAGCGGGGAAAGCTATGTAGTATCTTGCTGTAGGTGGAGTAGACTCCTTAGTAACTAGAAATGTCTTGTGATGCCTCTCAGCAACTTATTACAGAAATTGATTCTGTTTTTCATAGTGACCAAGGACACCATTGAATGAATCAGTGACATTGTTGACCACCATCAGACTCTCTGCTCATTTTGGGGCACTAGCATACACAGAAATGCTCTCTCAAGTGCTAGGGTGAAAGTCTTAAGGACAGGAAGTCATGTGATATTCCAATTGCCACAAGAAACTGCTAAGTATGTTGTGACAACCATCTCTGCATTGGTATAGTAATAGTGCCATGCAGCACAACGTGTCAAGGAGTTTGTCCATAGGTTTCTTTACTTAGGGCTGTGACATTGCGAAAGTGAGACCATTTAGTATTTCACCAAGATACTACAAATGACTACAGAAGGACTTGATTGCTGAATCGGCAACAGTTTGGTTGTTTGTCTGTATGCATCAAACTCATGCGGAAGATTCAAGTCCCTGCGAGGATCATGCATGTGTGTACAGACACTTATGTACAAATTCACAACTGCTTGCCATCCATCTAGGTTATCTAGCTCTAGGATGGGCTTCAGGGGCATGGATACGCACATATTCCCCACTTTCCATTCCTTTTAGAAATATCAGTGCCATGTGATAGTGGTCCTAACAGTCTTGGCTGAATATATCATTGAGCTGGATGAGCTCGATAAACTCAATTTGCATCCGATTCAAACCAGTGCAGTTGCTGTCACCTTAATACCATTTTCATACCGGTCTGCTTCAAATATGTATAATATTATGTGAGTCTCTAAATCTGTTAAATTATATCTTGATGTTATGCTACTCAACACACATCTGGTGTTGAATGCTTTGGCATCGACTAATTCCATGATTCTGGTCTACAAACCAAGCTCATACGCTTTTATACAAACAAAACACAGGCACCATCATGAAGGCATGCAGTGCTGGAAGTTTTATGAAATGACAGTCTTTATTTAGTCTTTTTTTGTTTATCCGTGTTATCATAGCAACAACCAAGAATTGGGAAAGATCAAAATTACAAGAAACATTATTATTCTTAGTCAGTATGAAGTATGAACATTGAGTCACAGCACAGCCTGTAGATATAAACTATTTTCACACGCGATTTCGAAGAAATTATGTGATACTCTACTATAAACTACTAACGTGCTGGGCTACCTCTAAATATTCATCAATCTGAATCAAATTTGCAACACATGTATGAGTTACTTATCATAGAAAACATTTTGAGGGGTGGGCAAATGGATTAGTCGAAATTATTTTTTGGCCATGCATTTCGTTGGCACCCTAGTATGCATGCATGTATGACTTGTATATAGGTATGTATGCATGTATAGGCACAGAAGGTACAACCTAACAAGTATATTAAATGACATGGTGTAATGGCAGGGGGTATTGTCTTAGACCTGTTCAATCAGGCTGTTCTTTTCACCTAGCAGTACATTTGGTTCTCAATACTAATAACATCAAGTTAATTGAATAACGAAACGTTTGCTACTTTTAAGTTAACTTTTGCCATCGTTGGATATTTGCCATCACTGGATACAACAGTGAATAATATTTCTCGCTCAGTTCTATTATAGTAGTCGTATATTTAGACAATTAAAACCTTTCAAAAATGAACATTTTAAGAAAAATTGTACATACGGAAAATAAATGTCTAATTATGATATCCACATTAGCCTATTTATAACTTTATATTTTCCTATGGTTGTCTGATGGCATTTGACTACATTAAGATTATATTCTGTTCATACAGTAAACCATAACGGTCAACAAATTTTAACTAGCAAATATGTTTAACAAAAATAAATATAGTAGCCTACGGTAAAATACATGTTTCATAGATGACTTTAGTTAAATAGCCTTTGTCTGGTGGGTAGAGAATTTGTACGTATGCATAGGGGTCATCAAAATGGGGGGGGGTAGAAAATACGATTTTTTCGTACATAATATAAGGAATGGCCCTAAATCCATTGTACACTAGGCTGACCAGATATTGGAAACTAAAAACCGGGACACTTCAATCACAAAATAAATTTGTGATGTTGTCAATAATTAATATAATATTATTAACTTGCACAAATATCTATTTTATGCTTATTAGTTAAAAGTTTTTTGTCTCCTGGCATTCTATCATAAGAGAGGTTGGAGAGGGTCCACCGTGCTGCCGCATGACTTATTGGGGGTTCACCAAGTACGACCGTGTATCCCTATATATGCGTGAGGTCTTGCACTGGCTTCCTTTCCCGCAGCGCATCTAATTTAGGATTGCATCTTTGGTGTGGCAATGCTTGTCAGCCTGGGCACCCTCTTTCTGTGTGAGCTTTGCCTCCCTCTTTCCACTTGCATAGGCCGCCGCGCACTGCGCTCTGCTGTCCATGGTGACTTAATGGTTGCTTTCACTCGCTCTGTAACAATGCAGAGGCGCTCATTCTCTGTGGTTGGTCCAACAACTTGGAATGAACTTCCCTTGACTATGCAACACCTCCCAAGCTCTTCTCAATTTCACAAACTGTTGAAGACTGGGTTTTTTTTGCTTGATCTCGGTCGGGAGCGCCTCTGAGTAGGTACCTTGAAGGGGCGCTATATAAATTACGATTGATTGATAGCAAATCTTGCTTTTAAATTTCAATTTATTATTCTAAATTTATCAAATCAGTCACTCATATTTGGCGCTTGAATGTATGCTTCTTAAACGTTTTTTGTCTGCTAATATTCTGTCATAAAATTCAACACAATGTCATGTTTCTTCCATATTCACTTTCATTGATGTCTGACCTGCCACCGTGAGCAACCGAAATAGTTGACTTACAGATATTGCAGAATGCAGTATTACCATCAGTTGCACCGCTGGACAAGAATGAAAGCCCGGCCTTCAGATCGTCGTTAAAAGAACATTTTCATTTTGACATTTTACAATTTTATTTTAGTAATTTAGTTTCAAATTTTAGAACTTAGATTTTAAATTAAAAATTATTATTTATGAAAATGTTTTATCAGAATATTATCACTACAACAATATGACGTTTAGAACTGGAAGAGGTATTATGCATGGTAATAAATAAAAGTGAGATTAAAAATGAATTTATTTGCCACATGCCAGTAGTAAAATCAAGGAGACGTTGATAAAGTAAGTAAGTATATCCTTTATTTGATCACATAACCAGTAAACACACATGAAATACATCATATATAAGATCGGAAAGTCAGGTCAGTTTTTAAAACCCAGGACATATTTAGAGTTTGGCTTACCTTTCCCGGCAGCTGGGACAGTTAACAGAAAACCGGGACTGTCCCGGGAAAACCGGGGGACGTCTGGTCAGCCTATTGTACACACAATTTTCAAACAAAATTAAAAATTGCAAGTGTTAATTTTTTAAATGCAATTTTAAATTTCAATACGATGTCTTTTAATGTCGCACTGAATTTCTTAATTTTCCGTCAAATTGCTACAAAAACGCAGTGTTGTACAGCAACAAAGTAAAAGTAATGTGCTACACAAGTAAAGGTTTCAATACTTATTTTTAAGAAGTATTAAAAAAAGATACTTTTACTTTCAATGAAGTAAAATCCAACCAATATTTCAGTACTTTAACTTCGTTCCAATTTACATAATGCTCGTTACATGTTCATTACGTATTGCACTAAAACCGAGGTTCTCAACCGGTGTGTCGCGAATAGACCAGCGGTGTGTCGCATAAAAATGTGTGTTGCGAAGATTTGGTGTAGCGCGAATTCTCACAGCTTACATCAGTGGTTCCCAACCCATGGCCCGCTGGCCAAAAGTGGCCCACCAGGCCTCAAGGGTGACTTGAGCTGGATTCGAACCTGCAACCGTCCGGCTGCAAGGCGACGAACATACCCACTACACCACTGCGCCCCAATGGATTATCATCAATGTAGGGCATAAGTTTCTTGCGATTTACAAGTCATCGCATAAGGACTTTGGACAAATCCTTCACTCGCAATTGCTCAGCGCTTCAGCGTGAAACTCCGATGCAGTGTCCGCTCTGTAGTCGGTAGGGAGCTTGAAGGGCGCTCTAACAAGTGCACATACAAACAAACAAACATATGATGAATCACGATTGCATGGTGTGTCGCCAAATTTAGTTGTAAGTTTAGGGGTGTCACGTGCAGAAAAAGGTTGAGAATATCTGCACTAAAACATTCATCATCAGAAAGGCAAAGCTAAAGCATGCTGATATAAATGTCTATAGGCCTCCTTTATCCCAGTGCATCACGCCCATCGATATCTATGTTTAGACCATGATCGTGTACAAGATCCTTGTAAAATCTTTGGATTACATGCCTGCAAATCTATTTTGTAATTTCCAATCATCGATATCTATATTCAGATATACTCTATAATTATATTGATGTTTCCAACTGGGACCATGTGATCGTATTCGTAAACTCAAGATATCTACAATGATTCGAAATACTAAAGTTTTGGAGCTTCCTGTCATCTCCCATCCTGGCTGTATAGTATATACCCAAAGAAACTCTGTCTCATTGCTTTTTTGTAAGATAATTTCTGTCCTGCCCACTCTCTCGAATATTTCTTTGTTGGTTAGTTCCTGTGTCATCTTCCTGTAGCATTTGCTTCGAATGCTAGGATTCTTTGCTGACATTGGATTACAGACATGGGCGCCCGCACATAGGGGCAAGAGAGGGCACTTGCCCCCCCTGGAAAGTTGAAATCTATTTTTCTAAATGCTACTTTTTGGTTGTCAACAAATTTCTATGCACTAAAGAAACTACATTCATAATAAAAATTATGAAAAAGTTAAACTAAGAAATTTACATTAAGAAACATCTATGAAAAATAGTTAAAATATCCTTGTATGTTCTTAATTTCCTGCTTTGCATTTTCAACCTCTCACTACAAAAACTGTAACCGTGTCCATTGAGTTTTGCCCCCTCCTGCAAAAATTTCTCCGGGCGCCCATGATTACAGACCGAGATTTGTTGTTTTCCAAAAATCAACTTCTAACATTTTAATTTTGTTTGAGTCACTGTAATTAGAAATTTATACAGTATCATTTCAAGAAAGTAACTGGCTTTATCAAAGGTGCTCTTTGCACTAGCCTATACAATGTAATTAAGAACAAAAATATCATCAGTAAGTTAAACAATGCCGAAAAACTGGGGAATAGTCATATGGTAGCACCTTTACTTGAACAGATCTTGGTTCAATACCCATAGCACATTCAACAGCTCCAACTATCTGTGTCGCTTTCCATTCATGTCAGTAGATGAAAATACCTACCTGCAGAGGCAAAGGTACAACGTCCACATCAGGAAGCTCTTCTATTCATGCAGTCATATTATACGTAGGTCAAGAAATGTTGGTTCTAATATTTGGTCACCTTTCTCACAAAAATACTACATATTGTCACAAACCCAATTACTTTCTGCTGTATATACAATTATGGTTATATTTTTATTAGTTTGTTTATGCTCTCAAACAGCTGTTTCTAAATCCGGTGTCAGTCAAGATTTCTTTTGACCAACAAAGAAGACAGCTCTAAAATGTTAGGTTAAAAAATCCTTGTCTCGAACGCTTGGTGCATGCAGAAGAATTAGATGTGTAGTAGTCTTCTGTTCATTTGAGTGCAGCATGAAACTAAACAACACTTTATAACAATGGAATTGAAGAAACAGATTGCCATTCCAGAACTAAGACGTCTTCAGCTGCATCAGAGCCTAAAACAGACAGATAAGGACTCACTGACAACAGCAATCATAATAAATTGAATACAAACTCACTGCTGGTCTACAAGTCACTACATGGCCTTGCACTGGACTACCTCAAATCCTGTGTGCAGACGGCTTCGTCAGGTGCTGGACTTGCGCTGAGATCTAGTGTGAAAGGAGATCTGTAGGCCTATGTGCGGAGGACAAGGACACGCTTCGGGAGCGCGCTTTTTCAACGGCTGGCCCCCGCTGCTGGAACAGTCTGCCTACCTCTGTTCGTTCGGCCAACTCAGTCGAGGCTTTCAAATCTCGACTGAAGACATATCTCTTTTCTACTGATTGCGTTTGTATTTTGTAGAGGTGCTTTTGTAACGGCATGTGCTGTGTTATGATGCCATAGAAATTGTCGTCATTATCATTATTATTAATATATCAATTAAGTTGTTTTTATACTCGGAATAACCATCCCGTAAATCGGTTCAACAGAAATAGCTGTTTCTAAGGAGAATGTCAATAATCATATCGCTAAACTTCACATGCAGTTTCCTCAACTAAACAATTTATGCATACCGTCAGATTGAAAATTATATAACTCCGGTCATATGTAAGAAAACAGTTTTGGAAATGTAAATAAATCATCTACAAGACAGTGCTAAAAAGTTTTTAAAAATATTTTGAAATTGCGACTGGTTTTGTCGTGACGGGTCACATATACTTGAGAATAGGTTGCCTTCCAATATAACATTTTGCAATGCTAAACTACACATTTAACACGCTAAACTACTTGTTTATTGTCATGTCAACGCCCACTTATAAGTATTTGCATGACCTACTTCAGAGGTTCTCAACCTTTTTCCGCTCGCGACACACCTAAACTTACAACAAAATTTGGCAACACACCATGCAATCATCATATTATGTCAAAATCTTTAAAATTAAAATAGGGCCATGTTAAAGTTAAACTGGCTTTTCTATTTTAAATTGTTGAAAATTCTAATGAATGAAAATGTTGACACTGAATGCTCTTTAGTTTCTATTAATTCTTAAATTCTAAATTCCACTGATCTAAATCTACGAGTTTACATCGTTAATTGTTTGGCTTAACAGTTAATGGGATTTTCGCTCCTCAGTTTTCTTTGGATAGTAAGACACTCCTCTGCCTCAATCCCTCCAAAACAGAGTTCATTATTCTAGGCCTTCCTGACCAAATCAAGAAAATCCCGATCCTTCAATACACCAATCGACTAAATCTTCATCTCTTACCTTTATATCTGATGCTCCTGTCCGCAATCTTGGTGAAATGTTTGATTTGCATCTCTCCTTCTCTAACCACATCTCTAGCCTATCGCGTTCCTGCTTCAAGCACACCCGGGACCTCCGCCATATCCGACCTATGCTTGATTTAAAAACTGTTTCCACCATTGCTACGTCAATTGCCCACTCAAAGCTTGATTATTGCAACTCCTATTCTTAAACCTTGATTCCACACAACTTAAGCGCCTCCAACTCATACAAAATTTACTAGCTAGTGCCGTCACCAGACCACCCAGATATCATCACATCACCCCATTTCTCAAGTCACTTTGAACACTGTTTGAAAATCTCAGAACGAATCCACTTCAAAGTTCTCTCCTTAACCTCATACAACTCCTTACAAACTGTTCACCATCCAGCCAACCCGTTCTACCCGGTCATCCATCTGTCTTTCTCCCGACTGCCGGTCAGAAGTCATCTCAAGTTTTCCAACCGAGCAATATCCAACGCAGCACCACGCCTCTTAAATGGGCTGCCTCCAGAATTCCGATCTTTTTCAGTTCCTCCACCATCATTACTACCAGGTAATCACACGCCATCACCTTCCTCAAGCTCCTCTATCCATCACACCTGGGACTTTTCATTCGAAACTTAAGACACTCCTTTCAATAACTCTTACCTGTCTCATCTGATCCTCCACCCTCCAATTCCCGGCTCAGATGACAACCACCTTAGTAGCTGTTTCGCCCCCACCCCCTAATCCCATGGTAACTCGACCCGGATCACCTTTGGACTACTCTAACGGACAGGCCTTTTGACTTGACACAAAGTTCGTAAATAAGCTGGTGCCCCGCGCTTGGCTTTCGATTGGCACTTTAGAAATTTGGAGATTACGATTTTGTGAGCTCAATACTGGTAGAGCCTACATACTGTTACAGCAACATATCCAGGGTCCCTGGACACTTTAAGCTTGAGGCCTTACCCATTAGCGAGACTAACGAATGAACATGATAGGGCAGCTACGGTATATAAAACTATTTTTAGGTAAAAAGAGCTTGAAAGTCATCATCAATTATCCACACAGTCTACACTAATAGTTCAAATCAAAGTACGAAAACATTGGATAAAGACAGTGGTAGATTAAAGAAGTTTGGGGGGGGACATTAGGACCTTGGACCTCTGGATTTTGTCCACCTGCGTTAATTATGGTTGTTAGGCTCTGAATAGGCTATGCCAGAGGTTCCCAAACTTCTCTGGCTCGGGACCCACTTGGGAATATTTTTTCTGTCTCGGGACCCACTAAAGTGACTAAACAAAATTAGGTACAGAGTACTAAACTAACACTAACTAAGGATTGCTTCATAAATCGGGATTAAGATATGCTGATTTACATCCAGCATTTAGAAATTACCACATTTAAAACAGTAAAATTTAACTTAAGGAAAAAGCCAACATTTATTGCAATGCAAGCAACTGTTATATCAATGTAACAGTAACTAATCGTTAAATTTAAACTTTAAGTTTAAAGAATCATTGTGAAGGATGGGCCTGCACGTTACTCATAAGTAAGTCAATGCGGGGTTTAAAAGAAGTCAGACACAGCCTCATGTCATGATCTGTGCACAGCCTGTTCCTGTATTTTGTTTTCATTGCCGTCAATTCTGAAAATCCAGCCTAACACAGGTATGTGGTTGAAAACGGCAACAACACTGACAAAGCAATATCAGAGAGTTCGGGAAATACAGTTGCAGCATTAAGCCAAAAAATAGAAAGACTGCTCTCTGAGAACTTTTCCTTCAGCGTTCCATCACAGGAAAGTTCGATAAGCTGGGCTTCGTTTGCAGCACACAAAGTAACTTTATTGATATCTGCTTGAAATTGAAAAGGATTACGGATCCAAGCATTTTGTTCCAGTTGTGCCTTGTTTTCTGCTGAGAAATAATGGACAAATTTTTCATGTATCAACCCCAGATGAATCGAAATTGTATTTTTGAGACTGACTTGAGTGACACTATCATCGAAATTCTCCTGAGATAAAATAAATTATGACGTCTGAGGGTTACTGGAATAAATACTGAAATTAACAGAGAAATAAGAAGAACTTTCGCGACCCACTTGCCAAAGCTCTGCGACCCACTTTTGGGTCGCGACCCACAGTTTGGGAAACGCTGGGCTATGCAAACAGGCGTCATCCGCAAAATTTTCGTTTCTCAAATGTAGCTATCTCACATTATTTTCGAATGCTACAGATTGAGCAAAAGTTTACTCGATGAGTTCGATAACGTGTTATGCTGTAGGCTGGGAGGGCACATTTCCGCCTCATCTGCAAAATATTTAATGTAGGATTGTGGGCCTAAAATGCAAATATTGTGGCTGCTCTAGATTGCGATGAAATGGAATATACAGTGCTCTGACTTCTCACAGCCTACGCCAGTTAAACTGCCATTTGAAGTAAGCAAGTAAGTGTAATGCAAGAATGACGGCTGTATGCTGCAAGAATTCGCAACACACCAATTCTTCGCGACACACCAACGACACGCCAGTTTTAAGTGACACACCGCCGGTTGAGAAACTCTGACCTACTTCACTCACTCAACACTATTACCTATTGTATTCACCTTGTCCAATGCAGAAAGCACGTTTTCAATTTGGAATATGGACCATGCACCTATACGTCAATGCACACAGTCAGTAGTTCCTCCTATCCTCT
The DNA here is from genome assembly GCA_949752735.1 of Lumbricus terrestris. NCBI lineage: Eukaryota > Metazoa > Annelida > Clitellata > Crassiclitellata > Lumbricidae > Lumbricus > Lumbricus terrestris. The sequence continues at coordinate 44,740,050 of OX457037.1, forward strand.
GTCCCGCTCAAACCTGAGGCGGTCAGCTGGATTGCTCCTTTCGCTTCCCTTCACCCTCGTAGATTAAATGCTACGCAATTCATTAATGGTACTTACTCGGTTGGCACCTTCTAGGGCTGCAAGTAACTTGTTCAGTTCCTCAGGATTCATTTCAATAGAGGCAAGTTCACTTGAACCACACTTGCTCATGTTCAAGTCCAGCATAAGTAGTGGCTGATGTATCATAGCAACTTTGTCACTGGCAACAGACAACTAAAAGAAACACAGTTAATACAATAAGAATTGGGAAGAAGGCAAACTGCATGAAAGCCAAGGTCCTACTGAGATGAGCCTTACTGTACTAAAGTTATTTGAAGTTATCACAATTGTAATCATAAGTGCACAACTGCACATTCATGAAAATCTCTATGAAAACACCACACTTCAAGAGCTCATTCCTTCTGAGAATTTATATAGTCCCTCTTCAAGAGATCTACTCAGATCTCCCAGCCAAACCACAGCTAAAAAAGTGAGATTTTAGTGACTTCGAAAAAGCAGTGTAGTTTAACCTATGTATCGATCACAAATGGTCCTGGGCACGACGTTAAACTGCATCCATCCAGGGAACCAGCAACCTCCCTGCGCCGGTCTTAAGCCCGGACAAAGGAGAAAGGTTTGCCAGATGGGTGGCGATACGCTGGCAGTAAAAGACCAAGACGATTGAAATCCGCAAAAACCACGGCACAAGTGACATAGCGACCCAGATGCTTCAAGGTGTCATGATGTGGAGCTGACCTGCACAGGCCGATCAGGACAGACCAGTGGAGAGAGTCGGAGGAGAGAGCGTGGGACACATACGGGCATTGACCCAAGTTATCTTTCATGCCTCTCTCCCAATATTCTCTTCAATCAGACAAGGTGGTCTATATATCTGCTCCAAGATGTTAATGGTATGGAGCAGACCTGCTGATCGGACCGGTTGAAGCTGGGCAACATGACGCGAGACAGACTCAGACAGAGAGTGGCGTCGGACTCATCCGGGCATTTAGCCCAAAGATTTTGATGATGATGATGATGATCAATCACAAGTCTAATGGGAGGGCATTCCAGATGGCAAGACCCCACAATCGAAAAGACTCGATGTTGTCTAATGGAAGTGCGAGCTCACAGAACCATAAGCTCCCTCTTGCCAGGGTACTTTCGGTCTGGGCATTTCGGGTCTGGAAACTTCCAGCGAACCCGTGAGGGCCAGGGTTGCAGGACCCATGACCTTAACCTGTGGACGCTATTGTTCACGTGATTGCGTTAGTATTCTAATTCCTCCTTTTACTGTCAAAATTTAAAACCTATGCCTACTAGTCCGAAATACAATGTTGTTCTCTAAAAATTGCTTCCAGTTATGCTAAACCATGCCTCTTTTAATTTTAGATTTATAATAAATACTACTTGTTTTGGTTTACAGCTGTTTTAAGTCTTAATTTGTTTACTTCACGCCAGTAGCGACAGCATATTAAAAAATATCTTTATGAATGCGCACGCAGCTATAGCTGCATCATGCATTGTCTGGCGCAGGTTACACCCGGAGTAACTATTTCACTTGATGTGCCCATGCATACTGACTAGGGAATGTAATCCCGGGATCCCGAATACCGGGATCCCGGACATTTTACAATCCCGTAATCCCGGGATTGACAAACATGGAATCCCGTTTTTCGGGATTACCCAAAATTCGGATTTTTTACTAGATTACTTGACCAATTTTGCAACAATTCCTTGGTCAATAGACGCCAAAACGACGGATAAGCAGACGCCCTAATGAAGGTAAGCTGGCGGCCAGCAGAAAACCCAGAGGGGTGACTGGAGGTAGGCGTTTCTGAGTGATCAGGCAGGAGGTTTCGGTTTGCTCCCTCCCATTCCTTGCTTGGTTCATGTATACAGACTATAGAGTCCTCCACAACAATCATCCACACACCATTCAGTTGACTGATAGAACATAAACAGATGTCAGATGCTAGCAGAGCTGACCGACTAGGCCTGCAACGTCAAAGGGCCTAACTCCGATTGACACGTGTTGATGACACCCCCGCCCCTATAATTACGCCGATTGGTGAGTGAAAGGACCTGAACAGCATACAGACGGGCTCCTGCTGCCTTAATATCAGAGGACTGCAGCTAAGCTAGCCTGCAAGAGCAGTCACTCACTGGTGAATCTTGACTAGCATGCTACCTGTTGTGTTCCTCGCACTGTGGTCATTCGGTGCATTGGTCACCTCGTATGTCTGACCTAATTCCGGGTCGTGGTATGCAGAGGTTAATTACCCTATTCAGAGTGATTGCAACTTAAGCCCAGTTAAAGAGGGGGAATCTGAAATGAGCTCAACTCACGGCAATCTAGGTCAAAGGAGAGACATGAGAGGGCAGGCCAGGGCGGGGAGGAGAGGGGTCTAACTTGTTTGTTTAGTGGGGATAGAAGCCACTGGTCGCAGGCCTATCACTATCAAGTTTCAAACAAACCTCACTGCTGCCAGGGACCACTGACTAAAGCCCTTGCCGCGAGTCATAATTGATCGCCGTTGAAGTGCCTAAAGCAAAGAGAAAGCTGTACTGTATTTGGCCAACTATTATACTATGTATAAGAATTTTTTAATTTGCCATTATAAGCCAATCCCGGGATCCCGGTATCCCGGGATTGACTCATTTATAATCCCGGAATCCTGGGATTGAGCAAGTGCCCCGGGATTACATTCCCTAATACTGACAATGGCCAAGGGTCATGTCAGAAATAGTTAACATCTGGACTAGGCATTACACTAGGAATAGCTAATGCAGGCCTGTTTCATACATATGACCCTGGTGAAAGTAGCAAGATCAAAGAGTGAGAGTGGTGATCGAGATCAAAGTATGAGAGAGGCAACAACAATTCTGGCCTACCCCATCCTCCTGGTGGTTCTAGTTACAAAACTCCTTGCAACGTTGTGCACAGAAATGTCACCCGAAAAAATGGTGGATGGTATATGTCACAATGTAAGATGACCCGCACACCAGAAACGGTTATAGAGTCAAGTGCTCATCAACAATCGCCACACATAACACTGCCTAATGTAATTACATGACACTGTCTAATGTAATTTTAAGGTAGCCTATATGGTAGTCATAGTGTAGTGCACAATGACCTCGTAATGCATACCAGTTTTGATTGCTACTTGGATCTGATCAGTCTGGTACTAGTAATTACTCGATATCATTCAAGAAAGCCCTGAACTTCTGGTCACAATAAAGTTCTGCTGTCTAGTAAACCAATGGTGTGATAATATAATCTGAATATCATAAAACAAAGGTTATACCGTAACTTGAAGATAGAACATGTAAGTCAGACAAACTCATTGAACCTTTAACGATGAGCTGCATTGGTTTCCCAAACATTTTAGTACACGCTCGTCGTTAAAAGGGTTAAAACAACATTTCTCTACGACTATATTAAACATCATAAACTAACTTTGATCTTCCAATCAAAGTCTTGCAGCATGGTCTCCGAAACCGAATTTGTAGCACATATTAGTGCGTGACGGACATCATCACTCCGCACAGACAGTGCTTCCAAGATTGCTTCTTGATGCTTTGATGACAGATTAGACAAAGATTCCAGAGCCTGAAAGACAATTCAATAAGGTCATAAACTAATGTTAAATGAAAATCATTATTTTTCAATGTTGCATGAAGTATTGTATTGTATTTTAACATTTATTAAACGCCTCAAGTAGGGTGAAAGACGCATAGACGCTCCCAGTGCACAAGTCCCCGAGAGAAGAAGCAGGTTTTGAGAAGAGACAAAGCAGAGGAGAGACTGCCAGACAGAAGTGTGGAGCGAACAGAAGGAGAAAGAGCATTCTAAAGAGAAGGACCAATTGAGGCAAATGATCGAGACTGAGCCAAAGAATTCTAAACCATGTAAACAATTGGTCAAATCTGTTGGATGAACGAAATGGACGGTGGAAGGAAGCTGAGTGAGGACGAAGTATAACACTAGTCAGATATTTTGGGGCAAATCCCCATTGAGCCATTAGGATCAGAGTGAGGATCTTAAATCGTGTGCAAGCACGGAGAGGAAGACTGAATCGGTGAAAGGAAGACCAATGAGGAGAGCATTGCAGTAGTCAATTTGAAAACATATAAAAGCAGAATTAAGATAGTGAAGATGGAGGAGTGGAGGACACAGAGCGACGAATGACTAAGAGATGTTTTAAATGAAAATATGACGAGTGTGTCAAATTGGAAATATATGCTCAGTAAAGGCAAGTGAAGTGCAGTGATCATACTTAAGTATTATATACTATGTGGGGCAATTTCCGTTCAACAATTATTTTTCGTTTTTATTCTTATTTTCGTTCAGTGTGCTTAATTTCCGTTCTATTTCAGTTTTCATTCTCAAAATAATTTCAGTTACAGTTACCGTACATGTAACGGAAATCAATATTTCCAGTTCTAATTTTACTCAGCTTTGATGAAAATATCACTGCTTCCTATATGTCGTCATCTCGAAAACTGATATATTCTTCTTCTTTTCTCCGGCGACCTCAAAATCCAGGTTTCTCAGCCGTGTAACGCCACCAACCACACCAGTGTCCTCATAAGTCTTATCTTCAACCAAGTTCAAATAGGTCTGTCTCTCCAGATTGCCATGAGAGATCCCAGGGCCGTACGCGCCATCTCCAGTCTGGCTCTTATTTCTCTCCCATCTCCAGTTTCCTCCACTATGGCTCCCAAGTATCAGAACGATTCCACTTGTTCCAAGATCGTACCATTACACGTGGTTGATTGATTGATCGCTAATTAACCTCCCAAGTTGAAATGCATTTGATTTGATAACTATAGATTCAAACTAATGGATAAATCTTAAATCTTAACTAAAGCCCTGACATTAATTAAGATTTATTCATTAGTTTGAATCTATATATAGTTACATGCTTATATGTTTCAAGATAACGTGATCTGTATTGCAGTAGAGGATTGGTTACTCGGTATTTATCTTGCATCTTTCTTGTCTTTATTCATGTTAGTGATTTTGATGTTAGTAATATCGTAGATGGCCCTACATCAGGGGTTATTTTAACATGCAGCTGGACACAAAGTGTGTAGTTGGGAAAGTGATTTGTGCAGTTGAAAATCAGATCTTGTGCAGTTACTTTTTGCCTAGATGCGTGAACCGACGAGAAGTTAGTGGTAAAAAGTTGGACACAAACATGATAGTAACAGCCCAAAGTGAACATCTTTGAGGCGGTTTATTTGGGTGATATTATTTTATGTTCAGGAAAAGAGCAGGCCTGTTAAAATTTGGCGTGAACTATAATAGATATGGTGATTACATGCAGTTTTCAAGTCAAGCATTAGACCGATACGGCGAAGGTCACCCGTGTGCATGAAGTAAGAGCGGGGGAAATGGGTGATGTAATCGAAGACAAGGTTCTGCTAAAAATCACACATAGGCTACAGACAGAAGAATTTGCAGTAGGCTAAATGTATGGGCGGATGCAGATTCAAGGCCTGCTGTAGGTTGATATCCTGATAAAGTTGTGAAGGCCGGGGTTATCCTTCATACCATAATGACAACTTCTTGGCCATCGTAGTCTACTTTCTCCTGCTTTTGCCGCTTACTCTGACAAGCTTAAGCAGGAAGGGACGTAGACAGTCAGATGCATAAAGCAAAAAAATCTACTATAATATAACAACCCAGGTATCTAACTGGAGACAGGCGATGAGAAGAAAAGAATTAATCAGGCAGACATCCAGACTGAGCTAGCCTTTCAGCCACACAGGCTATCCAATACATAGGCTACATACATGATGTAGGATTGTAGGTCAATGTATAATCAAATCTTCTTCCAAATTCTCCATAGAATTATATCCCCATATAACACGCACCCTTTTGAGTTATGTGATCCCATCCAAAAATCACCATCCTCAGAATCTGAAAGATACACGTAGGCCTATGTTATTGAACTAACATCTCGCACAGGGACTTAGATGCATGGGATAGGATTGAGGATTGGAACCCAGAACTTGTGGTGGTGACGGAGATGCTTATATCTTATATCCCCCAAATATTTCAGAAATTTTATCACAAACATTACTATTGATTTCTACGGTGTTATCCACTGCTTGTCCATAATTATCAATTTTGATACAGATGACAGCCTAAACTGCCACCATTCCTCTGTGTAAATTTAAAATAATTTATAGGTATGGGGAATTATTCAAGTTTTAAACCACGTCTCTGAGTACCAAATTATGATTGAATTTGTCAAGGTAACAGCCTAAAATGCTATGATAACAGTGGGCAAATGACTTTTTTTCAAACAATGGACGAGAAAAGAAAATTATGAGTAATTGTTTCAAATGACAGCTTTAAATGCCAGATTAACAGCATGCAAATGAAAAAATTAAACAATAAGGAGGAGACTCTCTAAACTCTAAAAACCATAGCCGTCAGCATTTAAAAAGAGCAATTTTTTCCATGACAGTTACAGTGTGGAAATTCAGAAATGTAAACAATGGGGACGGGCATTTATTGAAGTCTCAAACCATGCCTTTTAGCGTGAAATTTATGAGCAATTTTTTAAGATCGCAGTCTTAAAGTTGCCATTATAATGTTGTAAAAATATTTAAACAATTGGACGGGACACTTATTAATAATATTTTCTTTTAATGATTCAATCTGACACACCGAAGAATGATTACAGGTACAGGTTATACGAAATACGGTCCACTATAGCACGACACGCAGGTCGGCTTTACAGCAGTGGGTTCGGTAACTTAACACTAATTTTCAAAAAGTCCTAAAAAAGTCCAAAACCATGACTCTCAGCACTGAAATGATGAGCAACCTCGCTAAATTACAACTTAGAATACCACCGGTGCAGTGTGGAAATTAAACAAAATTCTAGAATGTGATTGGTACATCACCTTCCAAAACCCCTACCCAGCTAGGTGCTCGTGCATTGGAAATTATTGTCCTTCGGTCGCTCGTTCGTTTCCACAGACCCAGGACCAAGTCTGCGGCTATGTTCACACACACACACACACAAACACACACACACATTCTGGTTCTTATGAATGAATGACACCAGAGCTTGTAGCATATAAAATTTCCAGCAGTCGTACCCTAAGCCAAGTCATGGTGTGGTAAAATATCATTTACATTTAGATCGGCGAGGCAGCTCCTGGTTAAAACTGCTATTAGCCTAAACAGTACATATTCGTGTTGAAAGGTCTAAACGTCTATATGAACGTCTAGCTGATTTCATTCGTTAATTCATTTGGAGATTTTGCCATGATGAACTTTGAGTCAAACATTGTCATAACAATTGATTTTGATCTTTAATATGAATTTTTATAAAGTCGGAAAATCTCAATATTCAAACATCTAAAGCTCCAGTCGAAGGCCAAGCGCAAAGCACCAACTTATTAACGAGCGCTCACCAAAAGCTGCTTCAGCTTTGGGGACAAATCCCCGATCAAGGTCTTTCTTATGTCCAGTCTCAAAATACGTCATTTATGTGCAGTTGAGAAAATTCCTTAAAATAACCCCTGCCCTACATAGTTGTGCCTTCTAGGTCCCCTGTTGCTGCAAAACATGGAAAATACTATGTCAATTTTCCCTATGAATGGCCTCAATAAAAATGATTGATTTATTGATCGCTAATTAACCTCCCATGTTGAAATGCATTTGATCGGAAATGACTTCACCCATCAGTTAAGCATTCTTAACTGAGTGACTGAACTTATAGTTTGTGGCATCAGTAGATTCATTCGATGTGATACCTTCTCGTTGGATTCTCGTTGAATCGTTGCAACTGATTCACAAAGTCAGTATCCGAGTAAAATTTTATTAGGGTGTCATCTTCAGTCCTCTTCTGTTTAATTCCTGAGTGATAGAATAGCTAGTACTGTATGAGGCACTTTATAAATTCTCATATACAATACAATGCGAGAAATTATAATGACAGCTGTTGGATTGCTACCTTTTCAGTATTATGCCCTGCCTTTCGCTCGTTGTGAAGGATTCCTGTGCCACTCTAAGATGGCTATCATTGATTTCACCCATAACACCATGCTCCCACCTCGGCATGACCTCCACTAGATTCTGGGCTGGCAACAAAATGACCATGTATGGCAGACTTGATTTAACTAAGTAACTATATTTTTACTCTCTAAAATGCAACAGTGAATAAGTATGTCTTCCTGGCATGGCTTTCAGTAGCACTGAGAAATTTCTGAAAATGACATTACAGCAAAATACATGCAACAAAAATGCATTCCAAAAACCAAATTTATGAAGTGAAGATCTGATATGTCTCCAGCCTGCAGGCCCAGACCAAAGAGTGGAAACATACAGGTGAGGTAAGTGCAAAAATGAGTGTACTACTATTTGAGAACATATGGAAATGAAGGATTAAACATGGTTCTTTTGTATCGATTCTTTCTGCACATTTTACACAGCTGGTCTAACCTGATCTCTGGACATTTTATTTCTAAAATGTTTGAGACAGAATGTTCTGGTGTCGATTTTCACCTGCCACCATTCTTCAAGTGACAGAACATCAGAATAATCTGCAAAGAAAACTGGCTGCTTTCTCTCGCAAATTCCATCCAACACTCCATGAACAAGCTAAAAAAAACAATAGCAAAGCACAAATTATGTCAACGACCACAAGCTTTATTTGGAAGACAAAATCTTTAAAAAAATTATACAGAACAGTGGTTCTCAACATGTGTGGGTCACGAACCAACCCCACAAGGTGCTTGGGATTACCTGGAGCCTTCAGAAATTAGTAGCATAAAAAGTTCTGAACGCAGTTTCCTAATATTTATGAAATTACGATATCTACAGTAACTACTACAAGAACTGCAATTTAAAAATAAGTTTCACTTAGTTTTTGTACTATGATTCAGACGATAGATGGCAGTAGCTATTTTAATTTAATTTCTGCCATTTTAGTTTTGAAATGTAAATTCTACGTAACTTTCACCATAATACTTAACAAAGGTGAATTAAGTCATGGTTCAACATGTTTGGCCGAACAAGAGCCTCCACACTTTAGGGTACCCACACATGGCAAAAAATTCAATATTTACAATTACTGTAATTTGTTAAGCTTAATAGTATAAATGTGCAAAAAATTCGGAATTATTCTATACTACTCATTGTAATATGCATGACATTTGCAAACATGTGGGTCATTCTTCCATGAATAACCACTGGTGTTACAGCAAAAATATACACTAGCCTGCAACATCAAACTTTTTTGTAAAATTTGAAGTTATACCCGATTCATCTATAAGACTGTTGTCATTAGGGAATGTAATCCCGGGATCCCAAAACCCGAACCTTTTACAATCTCCGTAATCCCGGGATTGACAAACAGGGAATCTCGTTTTTCGGGATAAAAAAATTTGGATTTATTAAATTAAATCATTTGACCCATTTTGCACCAATTCCTTAGTCAATAGACGCCAAAATGACAGACAAGCAGATGCTCTAATAAAGGTAAGTTGGTGGACAGCAGAAAACCCAGAAGGGTGACTGGAGGTAAGCATTTCTCAGTGCTCAGGTAGCGGATTTTTGTTTGCTCCCTCCCATTCCTTGATTCCACCAATGTCTCACACAATAATGACAAGTTAAGTTACCAGACAGCTGACTGCTAGAACATAAACAGATGCCAGCAGTGCTGGCCGACTAGACCAGCAACGTCACAGTGCTCACTGTGATTCACACCCCAATTATCGAGCCGATTTGTGAGTGGAGCGCCCAGGCTTGCCACCTTGGGACTCTCCTCTGACCCAGATTACAGCTCATTTCAGATTCCCCGTTTTCCCTGGGCTCAAGTTGTGCTCACTCTGAATATGGTAATAGCCCCCTAGATACGACGACCTGGAATTGGGTCAGATGATACAAGGTGACCAATGCACCAAATGACCACAGTGCAAGAACACAACAAGAAGCAGGCTAGTGAGTGAATGATCTGCAGGCTAGCCCAGATGCAGTCCTCTGGTTTAAGGCAGCAAGAGCCACAAATCTGGACAGCATACAGACCCAATATTATTCTCGTGTTGCATGGATTCAGTGGCGTAGCAAGGCTTTGGGGGCCCTTGTGCAGGGCTTTCGTGGTGGGCCCCTTCAATGCTTGAATCCCAAGATTTCAAACAATAAGGCTGTGCAAAAGCGCCTGGCTTTTGCGATAGACTATTTGCGAAACAAAATTACAAAATTATTTTTTTAAATTTTTATTATTTTCTCCCGTTTGGCTCTATAAAACATTTTTTATTTCTTCAGACTGATAATACTGAACAAACTGTATCGGTAAACATCTTGCAGTATGAATTATAACCAACCACACTCAAATTCTATCAAACAGTTGGGTTATTTGACTAAAAAAAGAAGCCATTTAATAAATTGTTATAATGTGAAGCGACTAAAATTTGGGTTACTACATTAAGTCTAAAAGAAGAATCAAAATATTCGGATATGCTGAAATGTTCGCTTTGGCGAATAGGCCTATACCTTTGGGCGAATTACCTTGCGCAAAAATAATTGAGATGCTTTCGTTCCAGAATTCTTTTGTAAAGTAACTGGCATACCACCTCAGTTTCCAAAGTGCCTTTCTGCTCGGTGTCGATATCCAAAACCACCACCACTTCAGCATTGATCAAACTGAAAATTCAATTCTGACACCAGGCTTGATGTCATCGGGGTCTTGTGCAGTCTGCACAGTCTGCACAATCCATTTCTGCGCCACTGTTGTATATGTGGATTTGATCATTTGAATACATTCTGAATATTCTTAAAGTAAAAATTGACTGTGACTGAGGGACCCTTTACAGCCGGGGGCCACTGTGCACTGCACAGGCTGCACGACCTATTGTTAATCCCAGTGGCGGCGCCAGGTTTAAAATTTCGGCAGGTCGCGTCAGGGTCATGGGGACTATTTGGCAGGTCGAAGGAATTGATGATTCTTGTTACATGTTTAATTAACGACATTGTCATATCAAAGATGGTTAGTGTTGCCCTCCTCTTTAATCTAGTCTTGGGACTGGCACTGGCAGAGAACAACCAGTGGCGAAATTGATGATTGAATCTGAAGCACATATAGGCCATCTTCTTTAAGTTCTCTGCCCCTCGGCAGGTTTCAACTTCCAATGACGTCATTCTTCTTTTCTCTTCAGCTCGTTGTAGCCGTCGGTCATCATCCATTCCAGCATCTTCTGTCTCGGTCTTCCTCTCTTTCTCTTTCTCTTTCCTCCAATCTTTCTTCTATGTCTATGATATTTCTCAGGAGAGAATCTCCTCTTAATTGTTCCAATCCAGTTCTTTTGCCTTTCTCTTAAAGTTGTCATCAGTGATCTTTTTTCTCCTACTCTTTGCAGCTGCACCTCTTCATTCGTCACTCGCTCCGTTCAGCTCACCTTTTCCATCCTTCTCCACAGTGGCGTAGGCAGGGGGGTTTCGGGGGTTAAACCCCCCCATTGACTCCGGAAAAAGGTTTTTTTAAGGTTATTTTCCATTTAACCCCTTTAGCGTGTATTAAAATTTTCAAAAACTCTCATACAGTGTGTAATTTTTTTTCAAATTTTTTTCTCCAAATTTTTTTCTATAATGACCAAATGATTTTTCTGGAAATTATCATGCTAGTTTTTGATGGTCGCCGCCCCCCCCCAAAAAAAATTTTAGGGGGCGAGAATTTTTTTTAGTGAAAATTACTTTTCGTCAATTTTTTATTCAGCGACGATCACCATCTGACGTAATTTCTGGATAATACGAGTTGCCGGCAAACAAGGCTGCAATAGGGCTGCTAGGCCTACAGGCCCACTAGGCCTAGAGGGCTACTGGGCCTAATGGGCTAATAAGGGCTGCAGTAGCATGTGTCACGACACCATCTCACAGCGACGATCGCCCTCTGACGTAATCCCTGGCTAATACGACATCCCCGCCACAAAACTGCAATAGATCTGTTAGGCCTAAAGGGCTGCTAGGGACCTAGGGTCATAGGCCTACTAGGCCTAGAGGATTACTGGACCTAATTGGCTGATAAGGGCTGCTCTAGTATGTGCCAGGACATCATCTGCACAGCAACGATCGCCCTCTGACGTAATCCCTGGCTAATACGACATCCCCGCCAACAAGGTTGCAATATGGCTGCTAGGCCTATAGGCCTACAAGGCCTAGAGGACTACTGGACCTAATTGGCTGACAAGGGCTGTTCTAGTATGTGTCACGGCACCATCAGCACTGCGACGATCGCCCTCTGACGTAATCCCTGGCTAATACGAGTTTCCCGCCAGCAAGACTGCAATAGGGCTGTTAGGCCTAAAGGGCTGTTAGGTCTATAGGCCTAGAGGACTACTGGGCCTAATGGGCTGATAAGGGCTGTACTAGTATGTGTCACGACACCATCTGCACAGCAACGATCACCCTCTGACGTAATCCCTGGCTAATACGAGTTTTCCGCCAACAAGGCTGCAATATGGCTGCTAGGCCTATAGGCCTACTAAGCCTAGAGGACTACTGGGCCTAATGGGCTGATAAGGGCTGTACTAGTATGTGTCACGACACCATCTGCACAGCAACGATCACCCTCTGACGTAATCCCTGGCTAATACGAGTTTTCCGCCAACAAGGCTGCAATATGGCTGCTAGGCCTATAGGCCTACTAGGCCTAGAGGACTACTGGGCCTAATGGGCTGATAAGGGCTGTACTAGTATGTGTCACGACACCATCTGCACAGCAACGATCACCCTCTGACGTAATCCCTGGCTAATACGAGTTTCCCGCCAGTAAGGCTGCAATATGGCTGCTAGGCCTATAGGCCTACTAGGCCTAGAGGACTACTGGGCCTAATGGGCTGACAAGGGCTGCTCTAGTATGTGTCATGACACCATCTGCACAGCGTCAATTACCCTCTGACGTAATCCCTGGCTAATACGAGTTTCCCGCCAACAAGGCTGCAATATGGCTGTTAGGCCTATAGGCCTACTAAGCCTAGAGGACTACTGGGCCTAATGGGCTGATAAGGGCTGTACTAGTATGTGTCACGACACCATCTGCACAGCAACGATCACCCTCTGACGTAATCCCTGGCTAATACGAGTTTTCCGCCAACAAGGCTGCAATATGGCTGCTAGGCCTATAGGCCTACTAAGCCTAGAGGACTACTGGGCCTAATGGGCTGATAAGGGCTGTACTAGTATGTGTCACGACACCATCTGCACAGCAACGATCACCCTCTGACGTAATCCCTGGCTAATACGAGTTTTCCGCCAACAAGGCTGCAATATGGCTGCTAGGCCTATAGGCCTACTAGGCCTAGAGGACTACTGGGCCTAATGGGCTGATAAGGGCTGTACTAGTATGTGTCACGACACCATCTGCACAGCAACGATCACCCTCTGACGTAATCCCTGGCTAATACGAGTTTCCCGCCAGTAAGGCTGCAATATGGCTGCTAGGCCTATAGGCCTACTAGGCCTAGAGGACTACTGGGCCTAATGGGCTGACAAGGGCTGCTCTAGTATGTGTCACGACACCATCTGCACAGCGTCATCACCCTCTGACGTAATCCCTGGCTAATACGAGTTTCCCGCCAACAAGGCTGCAATATGGTTGCTAGGCCTAAAGGGCTGTTAGGCCTAAAGGGCTGTTAGGCCTACAGGGCTGTTAGGCCCAAAAGGCTGGCTTAGGGCTGTCTGGTATGTGCCTTGGCACCCTCTGCACAGCTACGATTACCCTGTGACGAAATCCGGGGCTTATACCAGCTCCCGGCCTACGTGGTCGGAATACGATCTTTGCCCGAGTATACTCGGGCTACACGCTATGGGAACGATTTGCGCAGCCCGAGTATACTCGGGCTACACGCTAAAGGGGTTAAGTAAGAAAAAATAGCAAAAAACAGGGTTTCCGGCCATAAACCCCCCATCAAAAATTCCTGGCTACGCCACTGCTTCTCCATATCCTCAAAGGCTTCCAATCTCTCGATATCCTCTCTCCTGATTGTCCACGTCTCCGACCCATACAGTACCACACGTACTCCATACGGGAAGGTACTTTGACAAGTCTCTTCTTTAGATTTTTGTTCGACCCTCGTCTCTTTTCGTGAACGCATCTTTTCCCAATACTATTCTTCGTTTTATATCACCATGGCATCTTGCATCTGCTGTTGTCATACTTCCCAAGTAGCAGAAGCTCTTGATTTGTTTCACTTCCTCTCCATTTATTGTTATTTTCACTGCTATTATCTCCAAATCCCTCCACTTATCTTCATAATCTTTGTGTTTCTGATATTTGACTTCATGTTGTATTTTAGCACAGAATAGATAAAGCGTATCCATTCTGTGATTTTAGTGAGCCTAAGTAAGGTCCTGTTTAGTTGATCCATCAATTTCAGCAGCACCTCGGCCCCTCCTGTGTAGTCGCCAGCATTACTTGGTCGTCGGCTCTTGTTCTCTTACAGTGTATGAGTATTCCACCCAATTTTATACCCTCTCTTGTCTGTTCTATTGCCTCTTGTATTAGTTCTTCTATGTATATGTTAAATAGGCGGGCACCCTTGCCTCACCCCCTACCAATAACTCCCTCCCTTGAGAGCACTCCCATCCTATTCTTATCCGCACTGTTTGATTTAAAATATATAGGTTTCTTATAAACCTCCTGCCCCATAGGCCTGGATCTCTACATTTACCTAAGCTTACTACAGATAAGATCAGACGAAAAAGTCAGTAAGTTGAATCTAATAATTGCACGACAACACAAGTGATCTTGTAGGCGAGGGAAAATGTTGATTTTTCATTTAAAACTTTTAAATAACTATAATGTAAAAAGATATTAAAAATTCCAAACAATTTTAGGCAGGTCATTAGGCAGGTCGCGAGCAAAATAGGCAGGTCAAATGACCTGCCACGACCTGCCGTAGCGCCGCCACTGGTTACTCCACTGCCCCATGTCTGATGTAGTCATCGGTACAAGCTCGCTCTCCGCAAACATCATAATGCAGAATTTTTCATTTTGGCGGTCTTCTCTGCACGTTCTTCTCATGTAGGTTTGAATACATTCTGAATATCGTTAAAGTAAAAATATTGACTCTGACCCCGGGGACCCTTGACAGCCGGGGGCCCTTGTGCACTGCACAAGCTGCACAACCTATTGCTATGCCACTGCATGGATTTATACTATTCTGAAAAACAACAAAGCTTGTTGAACCGAGACTTTCTTGTAATGAAAGGCGATACTTTCATGGTATCAAGGGCCATCTTTTACGAGTGACTTGTGAGCATATACATACATTTGCAACCTGCTGGCATTGCTTAAAGGTTCCGTCATTGAATATGACACGCTTATGCATGCATCCTTTTGTTGTGATACTGTGTGGGGTTGGGTCCCCAGTTTACTGAACATGGCCATCACATTTTTTTAATCCGGCCCTGCTTCTTAAAATAAAATATATGGTTTGCCTAAAAACTACGCTGTCAGCTGGTTAGGCCTGTAGACATGCTGCATAATCCATAATTACGGAGATTGAAACCCCCTACCAACCTCTTCTAATTCCAACCCATTTAGACTGTTAGGCTACCGAGAGCAAAACAGTGGCAGCTGTTGAAGTTTCATATTCGGTAACTATCATAATCGCAAAAGCCACGAAATACCGAACAATGTATCACAATTTTAGCAAAAGGCGGTTAAAGGGGAGTAACTCAATCAATGTTGACATTTTGGGATCGCAACAAACTTTGGAAAAATTATCTAGGAGTCACAACACTAAAAAGGTTGAGAATCCCTGATATAGGCATGTCTGCATTTATCTAAATTTTAAGTGTTTATAGGCATATGAACTAGCACCGCTAAATTCATTTTTAAAAATCGTGGTGAAAGAGTTACGGCCTTTTGTCGATAATACACTTTTCGCCTCACCAACTTGCGTCTGCGTAAAAGTAAATGTTTACCTATCCTCTGTTAAGTTACCTTAAAAGCTTGCCCAGGTGAGCATTTAGACAAAATATCCATAAGATATTTTCTTTGAAATCGGACTTAGATCGAAGGATTTTATTGATGATGACCTTAAAATTAAATGCCTATACAAACTATACAATCCGAAATTGACCGAACAAGGAAACTTAAACAGGGTTGCCAGATGTCGGAAAAACTTTGTCGCGACATCACGCCAAAAAGTCGCCCAAAATCGCGAGATGAACAGCTAAGCTTGCTAAAGGCTCATGTAAATTCTTTTTATTGAGAAAAGATAAAGTTAATATACATTTTTATACAGCATCGGTATTATAAAGTTTTTGTTTTTGCTGGTTAGTTCAAATTTATGCGGCCTAAGGTGAAGATAGACGGATTTATTATACAATTGGGTGCTTGCTCTCTTGCACGAACGTCAGCACTGCACCAAATTTGGGGGTGAAATCTCTCCGCTCTGTCAATGCTAGTGTTGTGCAAGGCTCTGGCCTTGGACCTACTGATTTTGTCATAGCCATTTCCAGTCTCAAACCTAAATTCAGTGGAAATTTACCGTCTCCCTAAATATGCTAATGATAGCTACTTAATTAATTGCTGATCCCAGGTTCTTGCATTGACACCACTATTCCTGAACTTGACCATATATAGGCCTATATCTCATTGGGCACCCATTACCAATCTAAAACTAAATCAAGGTAAGACCAGTGAAATGATCATCAGGCGACCTCGGTCTAAAGCTATTGCTCTCCCTCCCCCCCCCCCATCTCGGGCATCCAAAGGACCCAGCAGATGGTTCTTTTGGGTGTCACGTACCATCTCTCATCGGATTGGCTTTGAGGCTCACATTAGCAGAATATGCTGTAAAGCCCGGCAATCCATGTTTGCTCTGCGTGTTTTAGTCGCCCACGGCCTTCATGGTCAACGTCTGTTTGACGTTGTTAGGGCTACTACCATTGCTAGATTACTTTATGCCTCCCCTGTTTGGTGGGATTTGTAGCTGGTAATTATACCTTTCATGACTGTTCATTCCTGAAACCACGCACTGAATCATGTTTTAACGCAAAGCATACAAAATAATATTACGCAAACCAATAGATCACTGTCCTTCAACCAAAGGGGACTGCCTGCATGCATGACTCTCCGGACTTGACCCGCTGCCTATCAATTTTTTTGATTGAGCGCCTAGCTGTGAATAAGCTGGTTCCCGCGACTTGGCTTTTGTGGGCGCTGTAGAAGTCTTGAGATTACGATTACGATTACTTGATCCAATAGGAGGACAACGACCTTTCTTGCTAGTTTTAACTGTACAGAAGTGCTTCTACAACTGCACAAATCCGTTTAGAACTGCACATTTTGTGTCCAACTGCACGTTAAAAAAAGCCCTGCACAAGTGACAGAATTAGACATAGCCTAGGCTATCTGAGCTACTAACAGAGCAAATTAAACAGCCTTCAATACACGGCGCTATAGGCGCGCAGCCTACAAAGCTCGTTTGCCCTACGGGGCTCGTCCGCTGATCCCCAGTGGCGGCACCAGGATTTCAGTTTTGGGGGCTGAAGCCTAGCGGAGGAAATTTCTCATTTCCATACGCCAAAATTTCCGACGACCTTGTTCTTTATATAGTCATCCGGTCGAAAATCGAGAAAATATTTCACTGTAAAAAAAACGGAAGGCCTTAAATTTTTAGGGGGCTTAGCCTTTTATAGGGGGCTTAGCCCCCCTAGCGCCGCCACTGCTGATCTCCATGCCAGTGTAATCCAATGCGCTACAGGCCCTTACCCCTCAAGGGGAGGGACGGTACCAGTGCATTGCAATGCTCAAGACAGATTGAATAGGAAACGCGCACACCATTCTTACCATGCCTACCGATAGTACCGATTTTAGGCCAGCACTATCCTATGGCAGGACATTGGTTTCCCTCTCAATTCTTTCAAATCCACGGCATGCACTTTCTCCACGACTTGCAGTCAATTAGCCCTAGCCGCCTATACTTGTAGGCCGGTGTGGCATGAAATCTGGTCAGGCTTGAAATTGTGTAAGACTCCGCCCACTTCCGTTGCCAAGACAGTATTTTATACGGCATACGTATGAAATCTTGTCCGGCATGAAATCTTGTCCAGCATGAAATGGACACGACTCCGCCTACTTTCTTTGTCAAAACAGTATTTCCTACTATTATCATATAAATTATCCGCGAAAAAGTATCTTACTAACGTAATGTCAATAATTTAATTTTATATATGGGACGAGAAATCAAGGATGTAAACAGTTGAATTATTGTTTTAATGTGCGATGCTTATTGTTGCGACCACGATGACGCTAGTTCTAGGCTATATTTAGAAAGAAATTTCCATCGCGGAACATGGCGAACTGGCGATGAACAGAGGCCTGTGTAAATGAGCAAGATCGCTTTCAGAGCATAGAAAAAGGAGTTCTAAAACCTTTAAAAATTAGACTTTCCATTTATCCCTTAGTTTTCAGTTCTTTTTTGCACCTGGTTGTTATAGCTGTAAACTTCTATGTGTGTGCGTATAGTTTGCACGCTGTTGTTCAACTGGGCTGCTGCCTGCTGATACTTGAAATATGTATTCCAAGTAACAAGTAGGCCTACTGATATTAGGCACATGTTTGATTAGCTTGAAATCCTGCACTGCATGGCTATCTATCACTACACCGTAGTCTACACGTATCCACTAGCCTACAATCTTTACAAGATCGAACGTCTTTCAGATTTCCAAAGCACAGGTGGGATCGAAAAGCCTCTAAAAAAATTCTTAAACTATGCGCAAAAACCGTTAACCGCATCCTCATATCGATGATTAGGCCCATAGTGTTCGGCTGATTTCTTCATCCTTTAATTATTCCCAGAATTGTGGCCTATATGCAT
This sequence comes from Lumbricus terrestris, assembly GCA_949752735.1. Taxonomy (NCBI): domain Eukaryota; kingdom Metazoa; phylum Annelida; class Clitellata; order Crassiclitellata; family Lumbricidae; genus Lumbricus; species Lumbricus terrestris. Next base: position 44,758,920 of record OX457037.1, read on the forward strand.
GGTAGGCTATTGCTCTTGCCCAACATCGGACGTTTGCTGTGGCTGGTCCTTCCATATGGAATGACCCGGCCCTTCCGCACTAAGGACCAAAACTAACGCCTCGTTTTTCTGGTCAATCTGTCATTCATTACAACATTATATGACTATTTTCTTTTCCTCGGGATCCGCGTTTTCGGGTTGAGGACGACTATGAGAGTCATTCTTCGAGAACGGCTAAATGCCTATAGGCTAGCGTAAATCTATGGACACGGTACGATGCTACTGTTGTTGAATGTATACTGCTCATATAGGCTAGGCCTACTACGTAGCCTACAGCAGATCTCAAGATAGGTTCTGTTAGTCTAGATTATCTATCTGAAGTGTGATTATAGCCTACTCATTTTCTAACTTCATACGCAATCACTTTCAAATAGCCGTTAAAATAGAATCTATTTCTTCCTATTTTATGAAAAGTTAATTTCACTTAAAACCCATAATTTTGGATGATACAGGATTTCTACACGGGACGTGACGGGAGCCTTAATTTTAATAATATTATAATTAGACATAGCTAGGCTATGGTTCGTATTATTGGTCTTGGTAGGCTGAATAGGCTATCTTGTCCATTTTGTGTCTTTCCCGGACAAGATCTCATGGTGATATTAATACTGTAGTTTGACAGTTGCTATCTGATGTCATCGGTCACGTGAACCAATGACAAGGCTTTCCGGACATTATTTCATTCCTGACAAGATCTCATGCCACACCGGCCTATACTAGCGGGAGCTGTCTCTTCCAAGTGTGCTCGTTGTTTTCATATAAACTGCCTTAGGCCCTAAAAGTTCAGGAATTTAACAATTTCATTGTTATTCATTTGCAGTTTGTTACTGAAATTGCTTCTGCTGGGTTAAATGAGCGAATTTAATTAAATTCTTACTTAGGCCAACAGGCCCTACATATACCGCGATCTGAGTTGTTGTTTATGCTGCGAGTCAAGACTTGTTCTATCACGTAGAAATCAAAATGTATCATTGGCGGAGGGTTGCCAGGTCATCGCGAACTCGCGAAAAGTGCGATTTGGGCTACTTTTGACGCGCTTTCGACTGAAAATTTCTTATGCATATTATTTTTCGTTTATTAAAACCACGTCGCAGAGCATGTAAATCATTTTTAACGACAGCTTTGAGCAGTCGTCCCTCAACCCGTTTGACCCATGGCTCAAAACACTCTTCATTAGGCTATGTGGCAAGTAGTTCAATCGCAATTATTATCTAAGTCTTCTAAGACATCACTATATATATAAGCATCCGAAAGAATTCGCAATATAACCGTGGGCCTAGATGTGCCATGAAGCGCCGCCTGAGGAAGGCCATGAGATCTCAAGAGTCCTGGGCCCGTATGCACATAAGAGAATAACTCTTATATATGGCTTAGATCTGGCCTATTCCGGAATACTGGGTTATTTCCGTATGCATGGCTTGAGATTAGCGAATTAAACAAGGTATAACGTTATTCCAACTCCGAGGTAGGAGTAAGCCGGCTACTCCCATTGTGAACAATAGACGGCCGACGTTAACTGGACAGCGTGAACAATAGGCAGCCGTCGATATTTCCCTGTGGCCCGTCTTTAGGTCTGAATCTGTTTACCCCACGCTGGCAACGACCGCATATAAATATCTTTCACGCATGCGCGCTCAGCTATAACCTATTGAATTGGGGGGAAGAGCAAGCGTCATGCATCGTCGGGTGCAAGGAATGTGTAGATTAGTTATTCTCTTTGCTATTTTGTATTTTTGTCTCGTGCATACGGATAAATTACAATGGCTAAGTCGGGAGTTGTTAAGTCGCGTTTAGGCACTATACATAGATTACCTTATGCCTTGTCCTGTGCATACCGGCCCAGGAGCATAGAGGGAGCTGGTGCAAGCGCCAATTAAGTAGTCGGTCAATGTGCTGACCGAGTAGCCCAGAGATCCATGAATGGATCATTTTATGGTGACTTCTAGGCCACCCGTGGACAACCTTTGTACGTCTGCGTCCTCGCGACATTTCGGACTTTCTTTGAATTGTCCCGCGGTCGCAACGGCTGTCATGTCATGTCATTCCGCCATCGTCGCTCTGCGACGGTTGGCTGCACGAATGGATGAGCATTTTCCACAGTTGTCTATCTCCTGCCATGTTAATTAACCTAGCTCCTCCCCGAAAGTCCAGTCCATTTCAAGATGTTGTCTATCCATACCATTCTTGGTCTTCCTCTTCCCCTTTCTCCCTCCATCAGTCCAGTCATCAGGTTGTTTTCTATTCTGTCCTTTTGCTGTCTCATGACGTGTCCGAAGTATCGTAACTTTCTGTTACTTTCTTGTGTTTACGTGGGTCGACAATTCTTGCTTTGTTCCTGCTATGGAGTACACCTGTTCGTTGGTCAATTTTTCGCAACTGCTATACATTGTGAATTCTCATTTTGACAGCTATAGCGGCTATAGCCTATAGCCTAGGTCATAGCTAGGTTAACCTTTATAACTATAGGCCTATATTAGTCTCTCTTCTTAAGACCTATTTTCTCGGCGCTACTGAAATCAAATGGCTGTAAGAGAAGTTATAGAAATTAGCAATTATGGTACCTTACAATAAGGCTTACATTACTATTCATATGATCAAACGTGGGGCGCAAAGGCCTACATGCGCCTAAATTTGATGCATCTATGGCGGAGAAAACAAGAGCAGCAGACGTGGCGACACCCCAAACTCTGGGACCAGCGTCGCGCAATTATATATATACCACGCTGAAGACCCCACGCTCCAATATCGTCAGGATGGCCGTCCAGTGATCAGTTGCAGAGGGTCTGTCCACATATGTCGCGCGTGTCGTTTCAGTGGGGTGGAAACGCATGTCCGCCTTCGTCGTCTTTCGAAGGAAAGGTAGCACTTCCGGTCGCTCCGCCCGTCCAGGAAACACAACGACGATCATGAAAGAAAGACACCGTTTTATTCACAACATGGACGGACTGTCACACGGTCGCTACTGTTGGCTGTCAGGCCTCTTACTACTGCACTACGACTGCAGACCTCGACTGTGGGCTGCACTCAACTGCGGTCCGAAACTCTGTGTCTGACTGCTCTCCTCACTTCTCTCTCTTCGCTCTCTCTCTCTCTCTCTCTCTCTCTCTCTCTCTCTCTCTCTCTCTCTCTCTCTCTCTCTCTCTCTCTCTCTCTCTCTCTCTCTCTCTCTCTCTCTCTCTCTCTCTCTCTCTCTCTCTCTCTCTCTCTCTCTCTCTCTCTCTCTCTCTCTCTCTCTCTCTCTCTCTCTCTCTCTCTCTCTCTCTCTCTCTCACAACCTCTCACTCCACGTTTATATTGCGATCGAGCCACCCGCAGTAAAGATCCGATAAATTAATCTCTGATAAACCGACCGAGCGGGAATCGAACTCTGGTCGCCGGCATGGCGAGCGGGCTACCAACCCACTCGGCCACATAATAAATTAATACAGCATTCTCGTGAAAATATATATATAATAGGCCTCTATATGTTTTCACGAGAACACTGTATTAACTTGCTATATTATATTATGGCGATTTTGCCACTGTGTTTTTGTTGATTTGTGCTTTGCTACGTTATGCCACGTTTGCCTGCAACGCGTTGCCACGCTTTGCCACGCGCTGCCTCGTTTGCTACGTTCTGCCACGTTTGCCACGTTTGCTTCAGTTGCTTGCCACGCCTTGCCACGTTCTGCCACACGCTGCCACGTTTGCCGCACTTTGACCCGCTGCAACACTTGGCCTGCCACACCTCCTGGCCTGCCACACTTGGCCTGCCACACCTCCCGGCCTGCCCCACTCGGTTTGCCACACTCTTGTTTACTCAGTCGGCCTGCCACACTCGGCTTGCCACACACTCATCTACTCAGTACTCACCCGGCCTGCCACACTTGGCCTGCCACACATCTCGGCCTGCCATACATCTCGGCCTGCCACACCTGGTTTGCCGCACATTCATTTACTCATCCCGCCTTGCTGCTAGCCTATATATAAGGAGTAGAGCCAGCCATCCGGATGTGTGGCAGGCCAAGTGTGGCAGGCCGGGTGAGTAGATGAGTGTGTGGCAAGCCGAGTGTGGCAGGCCGACTGAACGGGCTCGCTTGGCTACACCGGTAAGGTCGAAGGCCGCGCGTCTGTACGCAATTCACTCTGTGAAAGAGCGTGCTGGTCGCGGTTCGATTCCCGAAGGTGACTATTTAAGAGATTCAAAAATCTCGGGCTAGCACGGTCCGTCCACGGGGACCTAAATGTCGTGGCGACACTAATCATCTTCGATATGGCAGTCTCGTTAAACATGTAACAACGCCAGCCAGCCGGCCACGACAGTACAACGGGCACGTCAGGGTGTAGCTGAGAGGGAGGACAGTCGCAGAGAAGGACGCGCTCAGTCGGAGGATCAGTCAAAACAGTCAGAGAAGGGACTCGTAGAACGACGCAGGGTCTGCAGTTCGACGCCGAAGTTATGCAGTCAGTCCGAAGTCAGCCGCATCGAGAGGAAGTTCCTCGTTGCTGTCCGTGTCTTCGTGGAGCCTCAGTGTATCCAGCAGCGCCGTCGGTGTCCCCGGTCCAGTGCTAGCTCTGACGTGAACTGGAAGCAGTGAAGGACGCACGCAGGAGAACGGCAGAGGGGAACGTTCTTCTTCAACGGGCAGCCGCATTGTCGGTGGCTCCGTCATCGTCGTACGTCGTCGTCCTCATCGTCATTCCCCCTCTCCTAGTCTGGCAGCCCGTGGTTCGTCGACGCCAGCTTCAGCAACGTTTTCAGCGTCGTCGGGTAGCCGCTCTGCTAGTGGCTCCGCAGCATCGTCAGCATCGTCGTCATCCTCGTCATTGTACGGTTTTGTACCCCCGTCACCTAGTCGGGCACCACCGCACGTGGTTCGTCGACGCCTATTGCAGCAACGTCTTCAACGTCGTCGGGCAACCGCATTAATTGTCAGTGGCTCCGTCATCGTCGTCGTCGTCCTCATCATCGTACCCCCCTCTTCTAGTCTGGCACCACCGCTCGTGGTTCGTTGCCGTCAGCGTCAGCTACGTCTTCAACGTCGTCGGGCAGCCGCTCTGCTAGTGACTCCGCAGTCAGCCTCGTCATCGTCGTCGTCCTCACCATCGTATCCCCTCCGGACATCAGGGTTGGTGACACTGAACAGTTTGCTGTCTGGACGCGCTATCTGTTAGACAGGTTGTATCCATATGTACGATTTTTATACCTGAGAAAGAACTCCACATTTTTGTTGAACTTTGTCGAAGATCCTCGATTACAATCGGAAAGTAAAGCGAAGTTGTCTTTTCTTTCTGTAGTTAAAGTCTCGGACAGACCGTGCGAGCCGAATTCTGTTGGCATTGTCAAGGCTTTAGGGTGGGGTATGTTGAAATAAGTGACCCTGCATGAGCCTCGTTCGGAAAGGGCCTGAAAGATTAAGCCAGTTCTGTAACAATATTATATATTATATTCAAATTATTCATCGTGAGTACGTGTCGGTTAAGAGACTTTATGATCTTTGATTCAACTACTGTGCAAGAGTATACTCTGACGCCTTATATAATGATCTTCGTTTAATGACTAGATCTGACAAACCGAAGAATGATAACAGGTAGGCTACAGCTAGGTTATACGAAATACGGCCCACTATAGCACGACACGCAGGTCGGCTTTACAGCAGTGGGTTCGGTAGCTTAACACTAGTGGCCTAAGTGCTGGATCACTCCTGGTTCGGCCAAGCCAGAAGTGGGAAGGGCTATCTTATTTTCAGCAGAACCCAAGTCAAGCAACGCAACAGAAAAGCGATAATGGCAGCTAACAGAAACTTTAATAAATTAATGCCCTGTATGAGGCTCGAACTCGGGTTGCGTGGATGACACTCAGTTTAACGACCAGCGCTCTCTCAACTGAGCTACCGTACGTGTAGGCTATAGAATTTTTCTCATGAAGTCTTCATTAATCTTCTAGTCTCGCGACCTTTGGGCTACTTTGTGACGAACTCACGACAAAACATTTCCAAAATGTGGCAACCCTGCATTAGCGTGCAGCGCCTTTAGCTTCCATGAGTATGTGTATTTGTTGTTTTGGGATGTTATAAAATGTTATATGTTGTTAATAATTTGTTTTGATTGTGGCAATTTTTGTTCTGCCAGTATTTAAATTGCTGTCGCGTTTTACGGCAGTAAAATATGAGATACGTAAGTGAGATGTCTGGTAGATTTCCTGAGCACTGCTCCCCGGTTACTAGAATCGGATGAATATAAGTTTAATGGGTAATCGTGCCGACACGGTCTCGTTCATGTAAACAGTGTGTGTGACCACCCAAGAAATTGCTCAAATAGGCGGCTGCAACCTATCAGCCGCATGCAATGCTCTCAGTAAGTAAGTAATCAACGCGAGATCGAATAAAAGGGTCAAGTTAATAATTGCAATAAGGGAAAAGGTAGAGGTTAACGACGGCTCGGTCGCCGATAAGCAATATGGTCGCACCAGAAAGGCACAAAGTAGAGCGCTCGAGTGTAGGACATTCCCCCTGGACAAAACCCCGAGCAAAGCCCCCAGACAATTACCCCCCGGATAATTCGCCCTGATTTAACCTAGGACATTAACCCCCTGACAATTCCCTCCCTTTTCTGCGCATAGCCTATTTCTGTAGGTATTATTTGCTCAAACTTAGGCTAATTACCCAGTTCGCAGTGCTTTGTCAACTAGTTAGTGTCATATTCTGTCGCTGTCATTCAGGCGTGAACTTATAGCTTGTTAGTGTCGTTCAGTCACTCGATATGAAGCTAATACCTGCTGGTGTAAATTAGGACAGCATGAATCCTCGTCATCAATCCAGCTTCCATTTAGGCAAAAATTCGTTTCATCCAACTTCTATTTAAATAACAATTATTTTTTATCCATCCAGCTTCAATTTAAGCAAGAATATTTTCATCAATCCAGCTCCAATTTAAGTAAGAATATTTTCAGCAATCCAGCTCCAATTTAAGCAAGAACATTTTCATCAATCCAACTTCCATTTAAGCAAATATTATTTTGTATCAATCCGGCTTCTATTTAGCGTGAAATCTTTTCATCAATCCATCTTGCGTACTTAGGACCGCCGTTTTATGCACGCAATATGTTCTACCAGGCGGGGGTTTGTCCTACCCTGGGGGGAATTGTCCAGGGGGAAATGTCCGCGCCCCGAGCGCTCTGATCTACGTCAATGTGAAAGTCAGTCAGTGCTGATGAAGCCAGGAAAATGTATATTTTCAGAACAATATTTTGTATTAGATAAGCTAAAGAACCCAGCATATACTAGCGTTTATTAGCGGCATAAATTAACAGGTACAAAATGACCGATAGCATGTGATTTGTTTAGACCTTTTCATTCGCGAACAATCTCAAAATAATTAGGTTCTGTGCTTATATGGGGATGGACATTAACCCCCGGATTCCCCTATCAGACAAAACCCCCGATTTAACCTAGGCCAAAAAACAGACAAAAACACCCTTCTCCTGTGCAAATAGCCTATTTCTGTAGTTAATTGGTAAAACGCGTTTCCTCAATCCAGCTTCTGTTTAATTAGCAACTATTGTTTTTATCAATCTGACTTCTATTTAGATAACAATTATTTTTCATCAATCCAGCTTCCAGTTTGGCAACAAATTCTTTTCGTCAGCCAAGCATCTATTTAAATAGCACCTCATCGTTCAAAGTGTTTACCTACACAGCCACTCAGTCTTTGGGATTACCGAAATAAGTTATACGCTGAACTATGTTTTAACCCATCAGTTGGTTTACACTGCATCATCATGGTTATCGTGCAGACCGGTCCTATCCATGTAAACAGTAGGATCACCCAAGAAATCGCTAAAATAGAACGCTGCGACCTATCACCGGATCCCATGATGCAATATTTGCAATCGGACATTTGCTATGATTGACCCCTCTATTTGGAACGACCTTCCTCCCTCTCTTAAGACTAAGCTAACGACTCATTTTTCTTCATTAGTCTCCAATTCTTAAGTCATTTCTTTTTCCGAGAGTTTTTGTGCTGACTGCGTGTCTGAATAGTCATTTTGTGAGAGGCACTATGTAAATCCATAGAGATGTGATATGATAAGGGTTTGCATGCATTATTGGAAAAGTGCTCAGTAATTAGTAAAAAAACGCATTGTTTGTTTTTGTATTCTTTTTCACTACAGTTCAAAATGCTGTTTTCTGCAGACGTCCAACTGTCTGAACTGCTACATCTTTGAGCCTTCGGTATGGATCATTACGTCAACCTGAAACAGAACCTGATTCGTGTGACCTTAGCAATTTTTGATCGGATTTACTGCTTGTGATAAAACGGATGGACTGTCGAGGACACTCACAAGAGAACAGAAAATAGGTGCATTGTATAATCTCTATTACAAATCGCACGATTCAGTTTCTACATCTGGACTTTTCTTTTGCAGTTCTGTGGAAATAATTTTGTGATGTAGTGTAAGGTAAGGTCTAAGGAAGGTGTCATTGATTACTATGGGAACAGGATCTTTTCCCCACCCTTAACATTACCCCCTGCCATAGGATATTATCTCCCTGCCATTACCCCCGGTTGTATCTTTTGTGACTGGATTTACACACATGCATGCATATATACATGCACACATACATACATATTTATGTACATACATGCATGCGTACATACAATGCATGCATACAAACATACATATATACATGGTTGTGGTGCATTACATCTAATTATTTTAGGCAATATATTGTAGTGCATGCACGCATACATGCGTACATACGTTCATACATGCAGCATGATTAGTAATCAATAGATACTACCATGTAGTTATCCTCGTGATAACTACCTGGTATGACTTATTGTAAGTTGCAATGTAAATGTAGTATACATATAATTAACTCTAAGTAATTAACAGTAATCATGTAACTAATTAATTAGTATTTTAATTAGTAATCAAGATACAATCTAACATGTATATTAAATGCCGGGTAATGGCCGGTGGAAATATCCTATGGGGTTATGGCAGGGGTAATGGCCGGGGGTTTGTTTGTATGTATGTGCACTTGTTATAGCGCCCCTTCAAGCTCTCTCTGCTCAGAGGTGCTCCCGAATGCAGAGCGGACACTGCATCGGAATTTCACGCCGAAGCGCTGAGCAATTGTGAGTGAAGGACTTGCTCAAGGTCCTTACGCGGCGAGGTGGATTCGAACCTCAAACCTTCCGGCTTCAAGGCAACGACGCCACCACTACACCACCGCGGGGGTAATGGCAATAGGTGATATCCTATGGGGGAGGGGTAATGGTCGGGGTAATGTCCAGGGGTAATGTCCTAGACCTGATTACTATATACATGTGTAAAATGTAGACTGGTATAGTTACAGATCTACACAGATGACTTTGTGGCTTTTGGTTTGCTGACAAATTTATCCAGATGTCTTGCTGTATGTTCTATTTATTAAACTGGTTTTATTATAGGCATAACTAATTTTGCATAAATTTACAAGGGGTTTTCATTTATGAAAATTTGAAGTCGGAGGATAAATCAAATCAATTGGTTCAAGCAATTCCTGAAAGGTTTATGGACGCAAAAAGTTTATATTCACTTGTTGAGTATGAGACAGTATGCATTATTTTTTATTTTTTATTTCCTCTGTAAACTACTGTGCGTTTGCTGGTGGTATAATAAAGAATATTCTTACTTACTTACTTATTATGACATCGTAACTCTTTTAGTCGCTGATTAAATCTGGCTAGATGGCAACTAATGGATAATTGGGTATGCACAAAGACATCTTAGTCTGCTAAGTGACTACTAATGCTAGTCGACCTGTGAGGGTGGTGTAAGTTGGTTATTCACTACTTAGAGGGTTTAACAACATGGCAGTGTTCGTGATTTGTCCATTTCAATGAAGTTTAAGACGTCAACTCCGCTGTTGTGGGGTCTCGCACTCTTTGTCAGATGATAAACTTATGTATGCTTTTCGTTTTGCCATCACAAAAATCTCATTGATGTGTGATAAGGCAAAAAAATAATGCTGTGTTTCCGGTAACAGAGCTCTAAAAAATTGGGTAGGTAGGTCGAAAATATTTTTATTTTGGTAAAATATTTTTATACAGTGACTATCCGAAAAATTATGCCCAACTACTCTTTTTTGCATAAAGGTACACGCTGCAACAAAGTACGTGTTCTAAGCAAGTATAAACTGCCTATTTCCCGACTGTCTGTACATAAAATTGATCTAGAAAACAATTCTATTAATTTCATTTTGTTGACATCTTTTCTGATAAGATAAAGTGGGAAGGGAAGGGGAAGATGAGTGTGAACAAAACATCACTGCTAAGGGTCATTCCAGACTGGCAGAGCCAGTGACTAGTTATACCTAGAGGCTGCTAGATTTATTTTCCCTAGTCACCGTTAGAGGTGGCTCAAGTGAGAATGATAAGGCTAGAGGTTTCTCAAGGCTGGCAACCAGGAAGTAGTTGGGCAGGCGTGAAACTCTAAGGCAATGTCACTGTAAATAAAATAGTTGCACAAAATTTGCCGAGTCTCGGCAATAAAAGTGAGTCGGTCGGGTTACCGGAAACACAAAAAAATGTTGGCCTGAGATTCAACTCTATACGGAAGGCAATGTCACCATATTATGTCAGTAAAAGTTTGTTTGAAAAAAATTTAAAATTTGGAGATAATTTTTTTGTAAGGAAATTTGTTTGTTTAAATAAAAAAAATTTAAAATAAAATTCTTTTACAAAATTATTTGAGTCGCGGCAATGAAAGAGGGTCGGTCGGGTTACCGGAAACACAACTTTATTTTTTGGGGCCTAAGACGCATGAACATCTCATTTAATGGGCCACCTGCCATGGGCGACGCGATTGTCTTTTTTATTCTGTGTTTATTTCCATACATGGTCGATCACCTATTAATACCTCTTGCACATATATGTGATAACCATAGCTAAAATATTGTCATGGTCAATTTAGTTGGCGGCTTGCTACTCGGTCTGTCAAGTATGCCATTTATATGCTACTGATTGTTGTAGACTTAACTTGGCTACTAGCTCGTCGTGTGTTAGAAAGACTAGACTAGACTATGTCATCATCATGTATACAACCCCTGTAATCTAACTTTGACATGCAATAAATTTATTATGCTTCAGGCTCAAGAAATTTTATCAAAATGACGGATGAACTATATACAAAGAAACTTCCAGTGACAATCCGAATTCAAGAGCACGAAGATCGGTATTTCTCTGAACATTCTCAATTACATTTATCAAAATCTGTTGATTACCCTTGCTAATATTTTATTTATTGTTTGTTGAAGCACTTCCTGCTTGATATCAATAAATGTATACTATGTATAGTGTAGTTTTTCAAACAAATTAAGTCTTTATTGATATTAAGTCTATTGAAATTAGGTTTATATAAATTGAATCTTTTTAATCAGGCAATTATGTGCACACATGTTTGTGTGTTTATAAATTTCAGAAAGTCTTCAATCCAGGTAGCTATAGAAGTCAGTCATCCAACTCCCTCTATTTCAAGAAAGGTAAGACGTGTGCAAGCAATGTGTTTTTTCTTGGCAAAGGCATTGGCTCTAGGAAGGATAAGTTATGTGGCGTGGTTGCATAAGGTATATGTGGCTTTGTGGGAGGTAGGATGTTATGAAGAATAGTTTTCAGCGTTTTTAAACTTTATCTGTGGCTAGGTGCTATTCACTTATTCGGCAGAAAAGACGTACAGGTCCATGTGACCGTATCCAGATATAAAAATGATATCACGACATTTGTACATACTGACCACAGTTCATCCACAAATGGATATATATTCGGTGATAGGAAGATATTCTTTGCTGAACAAGTGTAAGATTTTCCTGGTTCACTCTGGGCAGTTGTATTGTAGTTGTAAACTTATATAGTGTAACATAAAGAGAAACTCCTCGGATGCGCTCCTGACTCTAAAACACAATCAAAGAGAATGATTTTCAAACTCTTGTAGTGGAAAATGGGCAAAGATGTATAGGAAGAGAAGATAAAAATGCTAGCGATTGATGTGACATATCGTAAACTACAGCAGTGAGTGGTTATGAAGAAACTGACCAAAATATGATATATTGCTGACAACGTATATATCCTTATTCTTTCATCCGTCCGCTCCCCCGTCTGTGGAGTCCCTCAGGGCTCCGTGCTCGGTCCGCTGCTTTTCCTACTCTACACCGCTGACGTGGGAGAGCTTGCCACGAGTCTCGGCCTGTCATCACACTTCTATGCCGATGACACGCAGCTCTGCACGTCAGGACCTCCATCAACGGTTGTACACCAGTGTCAGCGAATAGAGCTTGGTATTGAGCAGATTGCAGAGTGGATGAGGTCACACAGATTGCAGCACAATCCTGAGAAGACAGAATTTCTGTGGTGCGCAACCAGCAGACGGTGCCTTCATCTTGACACCGGTGCGCTCAGCGTCTGCGGGGCTTTGATCATGCCTTCGACCTCGGTGCGTGATCTTCTCAGGATTGTGCTGCAATCTGGGCATTGTGCTGGAGTCTGACTTGTCCATGAGGCGCCATGTGGCTAGGATGGTCAGCAGCTGTTTTCGCCAGCTCCATCTCATCAGGAGCTGTATCAAGTCCTTGCCTTTCGAGGCCGCTAGAACAGCTGTCGCTGCTTTCGTCATCTCTCAAGTGGACAGCTGTAACAGTTTGCTGGCAGGAGCGCCTGCGTGTCTTTTGGACGGACTTCAGTCGGTGCTTAATGCCGCGGCGAAGCTCATTTGTAATAGGAGAAAATATGATCATGTTACACCACTCCTACGCGATGTCTTGCACTGGCTGCCTGTCCTTTTCCGAATTGAGTTCAAGCTCAGTTTGTTGGTCTTAAATCGTTTCATGGGACAGCGCATGAATACATCGCGACTACTGTTCTGAGACCCATTCCTTCATGTACGGAGGATGAGGACACATTTCGGCGGCCGCGCATTCTCGGTTGCTGGTCCCAGATGCTGGAACAGTCTTCCACCGGACATTAGATTGGCCACCTCAGTGGACTCTTTTAAAACAAAGCTTAACCCTTAAACGACCAGCAAAATTTTTATCACCTAGGGCCTGACGACCAGCGATTTTGGCGTATATAAACTATACAGTAGACAATATTGTACATGTGTTATCTGAGTCAATTCTTGACCTTCATGCATAATGTAAATATCATTCTTTAGGATTTTATCTTCTCTTCCCATCCATCCGTCTAGAATTGGACAAAAAGTTGTGGGGGTACTCATAGCTACAACCCCACCCCAATTTGTTCAATTTTCTATGTTCATGGCCAAATATAAAAATATTTTTAGTGGCAACATGTGAAATGTGAACGAACAAAATATGCAGCAATTAATGTTAGACAAAACGCCAAAACAATTGTGAGGATACTTTCATAAATGGTGGAGTTATAATTTATTTAGTAATTAGACCATAGACGATATCGGCGGAGAAATAAGGGGAAACACGCAAAATATCAGCATGTTACGCTCATCATATCTTGTTCAGTTTCTCGCAAAAAGACATGATTTTAACAGCAATCTTTAGCATTTCATCTCTTCTCCCAATATACTTTTCAAGAGTTACGGGTAAAGCCGGATAATTTAGCTATAATTTGACAGAATAGCTCGCCCGTCGCTAAAATCCATCCCACTTTTGCGCTAGACAACACGTGCCGAAAGCCATCCGTGGCCTCGTGTCAAAGTTGTCATTTCCTCTGTCCAAATGCATTTTATTTTAGTTAGCCTACCGGAAATAGCAGATGATTTTTAATTGTCAGATTTATCAAAACTCGTCATTTTAATCTAATTCTTCACGGAAACGGCGAGTTTATTCTCGAATCTATTCGACCGCACGGGCTGCCATTTTGTCACTGTGTTGATTCAAATGTCCGTTTTCATTGGTCAAATGACGCGTTTAGGCTCCCTTTCTAAATATATCTTCCACATATATCTATGCTTATTTATATTACCTTGGACCAAATGACGTAAAGTTTCAAAAATATAATGCTTTTGATAGGTCTGTTAACGTCATTATAACGGCATGTGGCTACTACACTTTACTGCACGCTGGTCATCACCCCCTTAGTACACTTTAGTGCACGGTGGTCGTTAAAGGGTTAAAACTTATCTGTTTGCTAAGGCGTATCCCACAGTTGGCCGTTTGTGAGGCGCCCTTGTAGCGGTATGGCCGCGTTACGGCGCCATATAAATTGTCGTTATTATTATTATTATTATTATTATTATTATTATTATTATTATTGTTCCTTCCTTGTTTTACTGGTCTGATCTTTCATTTATGAAAATATCTTCAAATTATTTTTGATGTTTTACTTAGCATTAATTTCTGCAAAATTTTGTTTTATATTACACATGTTGTCAATAAATGTATTATTAAATACAGCTTATCTGGCTTGGAACACCCCAGCTAAAATTGATTTATCTTCCCTATCCTTGAAATATCCACATTTCACTTTTTCCACTTCAGTCCAGTGACTTCAGGAAATAATTTTCATTTTGCTTCTATTTCAGTTCGGATGGCCTCAATTTCAGTTATAATTCAGTTACAGCTCTTCAAAAAAATTTCAGTTATACTTCTAATTCACTTTCCAAAATAATTTCAGTTCTCAATGCAGTTCTTGTATGAATATAATTTCAGTTATACTTCCTTATACAATTTGCGTTAAATTAAGTCGAGTTTGAGCATTTTCATTATCGATGTGCTTCTTTAATTTTAAAGAACCCTGTTAGGCCCCTATTTTCAGTGAACTTGGCATACTGTTTCTTGTCCCAGCTGTTACTGGCCTGTTAGCAATCTATGCCCTTTAAAAATATTGCTTCTACATAAACTTGATAATCTTAAATCAAAGCTTTAACATCTTCTACAAGTGGGACAATATTGCTGATTTGCTGTGTGCAGGCTTGCCATCTTTCCCTAAAAAATAGCATTATGTGGAATTATTAATACAATATATAACCAAGCAATTTGAACTCCCGATCTGTTGTTGTAGGCCATATCATTGCCTGAAAATGTTAATCGACCATGGTTGCTGCAGTGGATAGCATCAATCCTTAACATATAATTATTTACAAATGGGCTACTCATCATCATCAATATCCTTAGGCTCAATGCCCGTAGGAGTCCGACGCCACTCTCTGTCTGAGTCTGTCTCGGCGTCTCGCGTCATGCTGCCCAGCTTCAACAGGTCCAGTCAGCAGGTCTGCTCCATACCATGAACATCTTGGAGCAGCTAGACCACCTTGTCTGATTGAAGAGAATATTGGGAGAGAGGCACGAAGGACAACCTGGGTCAATGCCCGTATGTGTCCCACGCTCTCTCCCCCCGACTCTCTCCACTGGTCTGTACTGACCGGCCTGTGCATGTCAGCTCCACATCATGACACCTTGAAGCATCTGGGTCGCTATGTCACTTGTGCCGTGGTTTTTGCGGATTTCAATCGTCTTGATCTTTTACTGCCAGTGTATCGCCACCCATCTGGCAAACCTTCCTCCTTTTGTCCGGGCTTAGGACCGGCACAGGGACGTTGTTGGTTCCCTGTGGCGGAGGATGGATGCAGTTTAACGTCATGCCCAGGACGTAATGGGCTACTAATACTACACATACTCTCCTTATGGTATTCCACTAAATTGGTCGACCACATTATATTTCTTTTTCTTACGCCTTTCTGCAGCACTCGGGCTTTCTTTGTGATGAAGCCGCTGACTCGGATTAGTCGCATGAAAGTTTCGAGCCACCCCAATTTTGCCTGGTCCTTTTTCTTAATATATTTCTTAGTATTCTGTTTGTGATTATTCGCAGGGGCAAAATGTTCAAATTTTATCATAAGATCCAGTTCCGCACTTGTCTGTTTCAGGTTAGGCCTACGAAGCCCTGCATGGATAGACCTGGACATATTTATTTTGTCTGTTTCCTTTCAATAGGCATAGTTAAACAGTCCAATGCACGATTTTTGTCATTTATCCAAGTGATTTTCGCATATCAGTTGTATTGCGAAGTTGAAAATTATAAACTTACAGGAAAACTCCAAATGGAAAATTATTTTTAAAATGACCATAATAAATTACACATGGATGCACATTAGTGTGGTCCACAGAGCTGTGGGAAAAAATAAAGTTTGAGAAATTCGTGACGGTACCCTTTTATTCTGTTATGCATCATGTGTCAATGATTCCTACCAAATTTTATTGAAATTGCTCGAAGTTCAGAGGTCGCGCCACAAGGTGAGATATATTACAGCACTCCAACTGTAGCCTACATTATGTCAACATTCGTTTGTGATTTAGTGATAAAGGTTGTCATACACACATTGTTTACTTCAGTCTGTAGAGATACACTGATGTTATTATTCTTTTGATTAAATACTTTTTAAAATAATTTATACATGGCCTTTGGGTCATTTTTTAAATAAGGGAAGGGATAAATTTACGGATGTACTTGTTGCTAAGTTGACAGTAATGCTTTCGATGGATGGGAAGATCCCTCCTGGTAATACGGCAAAGCAGCTATTTGATACATTGCCAGTATGCTACTGGCATGGGCGGAGACTTATGGGTACGGTCCACCAATGTTTGTGATGGGGAACCGTCCCCCCCCCATCACAAACACTTGCTCATGTCTCCCAACAGTTCAGAAATATACCAAAATAGCAATAGCATCCGAAATTTTCAGAATTCTGTTTGTTTGTTTGTTTGTTTGTATGTGCACTTGTGACTAGTGTTTACACTAATAGGAACAGGTCAAAACGTCTTCGTTTCCGAATATTGTTTGTATGTGCACTTGTTATAGCGCCTCTTCAAGCTCTCTACTCAGAGGCGCTTCCGACTGCAGAGCGGACACTGCATCGGTGTTTCACGCCGAAGCGCTGAGCAATTGCGAGTGAAGGGCTTGCCCAAGGTCTGTACGCGGCGACTTGAGGTGGATTCGAACCTTGAACCTTCCGGCTTCGAGGCAACAACGCCACCACTACACCACCGCACCCCACATATTATGAGAGTGTTAGGATAATATCGGTAAATCCGTTAAAATATAAGTAGGGTAGAAAAAAGGTCAGCCATTTTGGTTGGGAAAATAGTATATTTTCATTAGATTTCGACAAAACGACAAAAAGGGCGTCAGAAATATGGTTGATGAAAACGTCGCCGATAACTCAGCCGTCTCTCGGCGGTCGTCCTTCGGCCACTCATTTGTCCCACCACTCAACTTCCGGACCAAGTCTACGGCTACTGGTATCAAGATATATCATTTCTGCAGCAACCACCAAGGCTCTTTCTAAAGATTTGTAATAATCTTGTGCGTGAGGAGATGGTAGCCTTGGCCATTTTAGACCCAGCCATCAACCATGGAACATGTCCAGCAAATGATGGTTAAGGCATCTCAAATTCAAGAACGAAACGAGCGTCTGAAACAAACATTCAAGTTGCAGGTGAGCCATGTATTCACAGGTGGAAGATTTTGGGACGGTGAAACCTTTGAACTTCCTACAGGTAGCAGAACCGCCATGGAAGTTCCTAACTGAAATTGATACTGAACAATGGAAACAAAATCAGGATTGTCAGAAGGCAAACAGTGCACAAAGAGTGTCAGGGTTGTAAACGTCAATGCCGAGAGGGGTTGTTAAACTCATTCAGGAAAACAAATCATCCATCACTAAAAATGAAGGGGAGAAATATCTAATGCAGGTTGTATTTGAGCACAAAGCTCATTTCCTTGACGCAATGAAGTATGCGTTAGGCATTCTGCTGAGACTCCAACAATCAAAAATCCTATGTTCAACATATGGCTGCCATTGCTATAATTTAAAAAAATTATTTTTAACTAAATAAGAGACTTTATATCAGCATTCACAAGATCTATATGCCTCCCAATATCTTATCCAGTCTACGATGATCAGTTTGTTTTTAAAAATCTAAATTCTAAAAGAGCTCTTGCCCATTTACTTTAAATGCTGTCATTTGCTTATTTTTCGGCATTGTCACTAATGGTGAAAAGTCTGGAGCATTGCGCGACCACTAAATATTAATCAATCAGGCTGAAATTTTACACTTATTCACTAATAAGGCAAGGTAACAGAATGAGAGGGTACCATCAAAGAAATTTGAAAAATTATTTTTGTGGACCACACTAATGCACATGCTAGGTCAAATATACAGAAGTTTTAATAGTAAGAAAGTATGTGCATCTTTTAGATAAACACAACTATATCAGAAAGGCTGTCAACTAAAATTCCTTTTTTTTATTAATTTCAGTTCGAGAATTAGTTTTCGATTTTATTCTAATTTTCTTTCAGTGTGCTTAATTTCCGTTCTATTTTAGTTTTCGTTCTTAAAATAATTTCAGTTACAGTTATACTTAAAGGAAATCAATATTTTCAGTTCTAATTTCACTTATCCTTAATGAAAATATCACTGCTTCAGTCCAAGATTTGGGAGTCAGGACCAGGAACTCACATTTACGTGGCGCATTAACCCTCTATGTCGCAGCTGTTACTACCAGCTTCGGCAGCTCAAGTTCGTTTCCCGCTCTTTGATTCCTAGCGCGACCTCAACACTTGTTCAAGCGTTTGTACTTTCACATTCAGCGCCATATATGGTGGACTTCCGGCCTGTCGTGTAGGGCCCCCTAAATAGGGTCCTGTGAACCGCTGCCCGCCTCATAGGCCGCATTCCAAAGTTTGGCCTAGTCTCTGATTTCATGCGGGATGTACTCCGCTGGCTCCTTTACTAGGGCCCCCAGAAATTTGCGCCAAAAAATTGAAAAAATTGCGCACCAAAAACGATAAATTTGCGCGAATTTTGCGCAAGTTAAAAAATCAAAATTTTCGTTATTTTTTCATTGAATCAGTGTACCAGAATATCTAACAGTGTTTTGTCATTTAATGTATAAGTTTTGGCGTTCTAGAAATTAGACAATCAAGCCAAAAATGCAGTTATAAAGTTCCTATAACCACAAGATTAATGTATTCAGACGATCGCACATAATTTGAATTTTGCAAAATTTACGCCCACCGAAATCTACGCTCATTACAAATGTAACTTCAAAATCGTATTATATAGCCTATATTATAATGAATCACCAAGTTACACAACGTGCTGAGTACTAGCTTTCCGTCTTTGTGTGCACGCCTGACGCCTTTAGATTAAACGCGTTCGTTCTGTCATAAGCCGAGACAGCAAGCAACGCGGCTGTGTGACCGCTTTGAGAAACTTCGTCTAACACATTTTATTGTGTGGCCGTGAAGTTCTGGAATTTTTTATACTATAAGTTTGTGCATTACTACCAAAAATATCGATCTGTAACTAAAAATTCATCTATGATTTTATCCCATTCGGCGGACGCCATTTTGATTATCGCACATCGGTCGTCGTTGTTATGTTGAACTGTGATGGGTCGCGGTGATTTTAAGTCAATCAAAGCCCAATTTAGATAAATTAGCAAGATTTTATAAAAATTTGCGCTAAAATCGCACGGATTGCCAATTTTTGCGCTGTTGCGCCAAACCTGGAAATTTGCGCAAAAATTGCACTGCGCAAGATCGCGAATTTCTGGGGGGCCTACTTTACCCACAGTGCATTGCTTACAGAATTTCTGTCTTTTCCGGCGCTGTTTTGAGGGTTTAGCTCCTTTATACTTGCAGGAGCTCTGCTGCTCCACCCTGCTCATCCAGCGCCACTGCTCTCTCCGCTCAGTTGCTCAAGTGAAACTTATTGTTCCACGCTCACAGACTTTTTCCGTGGCTGACCCTGCTACCTGGAATGAGCTCCCTGTTATCCTTTGTCAAATACCTATTGGCCTTTCTGCTTCATTTCTTTCTCTTCTTAAGACTGTCTTATTTGACCGGGGTTGGACTGGGAGCACTCCTGAGTAGATACCCTTGAAGGAGCGCTATATCAAATTGCCAGTAAATAAATATGGTTCTGAACATAGGAAAGTTTTAAAAGGGAAAGATGCACTTTGGTGCAGCTTTGAGTATCCCCAAAATGTTTTTTGCACTCTGGATGGACATATGAGAAGAGGAGAGAGAATGCTTAAGAATAATGTCTGTATTTTAGCTATAAGTCAAGAACTGATATCACAGGTTCAAAATTGTTTGTTTTATAGTCGTTTTACAGTAAAATTGCTGCGTTGGTCACAGTACTCGTTGTGCACTTTGGTCATCAAAATGTTAAATCATTTGCAAAGTTTTCATATGTAAACTGATCTTTAATATCATATGTAACAATTCTTGTAGTTTGAAAGGGCATCGCCATCAGTATATATTAAAGTTGGGTAGATCCTAAGACAATTCCTACTGTGCCAAACTGTCTTATAAGCTGAGTTGTTGTTTTGTCGTGTTGTCATGCAAGCTGTGTAGATCTGTAGCTATATTAGTCTACATTTTACTCAAGATTGGCTCAGCCTCATCAATTGCATCGCTTTAATATAGGTTTAGCATTAGAACTTTGTTGTCATGAAACTGTAAACTCAAATATGTGTTTACTTGCTATATGAAACAATGTTGTAGAACCTTTGAGATTTCATTCAAATCATGATGTATCTATAGTTCAGTTTGTGGATGACTGATATGCATATTTTGAATTGATTTATCTGGTTTTCTTGCAATTCTATGTTTGTAAAATTGTTGCTATTTTTCTTGGGAAGAGTGGACGGTTCCATGACAAAATGTCGCATGACAAAATGTCGCAGAGACAAAATGTCGTAAGACAAAATGTCGCCGACAAAATGGCGCAATCGTAAATTATTAAAACACATTTTTCTTGCACAAATCGACCATTTAATAAATCAATCGAATGCACTAGTTATTAGTAGTGTCAACAGGCACACATTAAACCAAAAAAATCAGTGAGTAATGTCCGCAAAAAATTTAAAAAAATTAAATTGTGAGAACTAACTCTCATTATATACATGAAGTTACTAAGACAGCTACATTGATGTTGATACTAAATGTGTTAACGTATACGTGATGAATGGGAAAAATAGAAATACAAAGCTACATAGTGTGCTAACACACTATAAATAGGCCTACATGATGTTAAACTACAGCTAGAATTAATCTGATACTGAATCTGTCAGTGTCTCTGTTAATGTCCATGAATAATGCTAATAAAGCATTATAACTGTTCATACAACATTGATATTCAGGATTCTTGCAATGTCTCCCAAGTATTGAATGGGTTCTCTGTTTCTGTAATCGGTGACAATTGTGCGAAGTCCTTCGTTCACTCTAACGTACGCCTTCTTTTTCTTTGCGGGTTGAACCCCAAGGTCCTGTTGGCGACGCAAGAGAGCCATCGAATGTTGCTCTTGTTGAAGTTTACGAGCAAGTTTGTTCACTGTGGGATGTGCAAAGCCCACAACGTTGTTGAAGGCATTGTGCCATCCTTCGACGGCGTTGTTGCTTCGTGGCAAGTTATCCATCACACGCGTGTATTGACTCCAAAGTGCAATAGCAAACCTTGGTTGTCCTCGCCGACCCCTTCGCTGTCGACCAATGAAATTATCTTTAAGGTAGTCCACGACACAATCGAGTTCGCGATACGATGGTTGGTCGATAAGGTACTCAAATGTGCTGATTACATCAAGGGGGGGACGAAGGCAAGTGCAAGAAGACGCTTTGTGAGCATGGCAAATTCAAGGTCGTCTCTATGTCGTGTTGCTAAACCTTCTCTCTGCAACTTCCTCCAAATGCATTGTCCAAAATGAAACATGCAGCCGTTCATTGAGGCAGATGGAAATGCATTTTGGAAAGCTACAATTGCTGCCATTTCAAAGTCCATCACGACTGATTCAGGGTTCAGGTCTGTCTTCAGAGAAAGCGATGACTGTAGCAAACGGTTATAGATGTGCCCAGATCTAGCATTCAAAAGAGCATAGACCGCGGGAAATATTTCTCCATTTATGAAGCCATGAATTGTATACATTTGATCATACCCTCTTTAACAGACTTTGAAGGTTCCATCAGCAAACCAATGCTCTGATCGTGATAGAAATTCCAAATCAGAATCAGCAGCGAAGATGATCATGTCATCGGACTGATGTCGGATGAAGGGTTGACCGCCTTGAGTTTCCATGTAGTTGGAGATGTCACGTAGATCGCTTGGTCCATTCTGCTGGCGGTGGCGCTGAACATCCCGGGAAAGAGTTGATCGCTTGGGAAGAAGATGAGCGGCTGTCTCAGGAACATTTAGAAGTTCATTTTGAACGATAGACCTGGTAGCTTCTTGTGAGACCTCAGCTCTTCGTTTGATGTTGGCACGCGCTTTCTCGACCTCAAGTTGACCATGAACAACGGTGTGGCTATGGGTTCCGATTTCTTCGATTACGTCATCGTGCTGTGTGTGAATACGAGCTCGGCACGCTCTCTTCTCACATCGCCACAGTTCTTTACCGGTTGCCCCATCACGCTCCTTTGTGAAGAGAAATCCGGAAACTAACAGCTTTCGTGTTCCTTTTTGCGAAGTCACGAATTTCAGCATTTTTAGCAGTATCGGTCACAAACGAAGACTGAGGTTGCTCTGGTTCATGCACCTACTTTTATATAGGTACAAAAGCGGCATAGCCGTTATTCAAGCTTCCTGTTACATGCGGCTTTTTCTTTGAGGTTCGAAATTACCTTTACAAGTAACGGAGTTATTTGATTGGCCTTCTAATGGTGCTAGATTTTCCCATGGGCTTCATTGCCGACCGCTTGTTGACACACGAAGTTTCATGATTCTTATTTACTCTTCTCATCGATCGTTGTTTTCGTATTTATTTGCTCTTTCATGTCCATTGATACTTTGTAATGCTATTTGTACTATTTACAAGCTTTCTCTCAGGTCCTGGTTCGCTAACTAGGTATGCTTCAAACTTCGAATAGATCGAATAAACTACGCACTTATAGGGACTACTATCTACAAGCTTTGTCTCAGGCCCGTCTTCTTTAATCCTGGTTCGTTACCTCCTGGTACCGGTATACTTCAAACTTCAGATAAATCGAAGCCATTTATTCCACTTAGGGAGAATTTGGGTTGAGGTACTCGCGAGATTATGTCGGCGACATTATGTCGGCGACATTTTGTCGGCGACATTTTGTCCTGCGACATATTGTCTCCACAACATTTTGTCCGCGACATTTTGTCGGGCCACCGAGTGGACTCATGAAGCAACAAGTTTCTGTGATTTACTACAGAGCAAGAATAGGAATTCACTATTTATTATTTTATCCCATCATGTAATGTTCTTTCATCTACTAATAAAAAATCTGATCTATCTACTATCAGATGAAATTTACCGTAGATACTCGAGTATAACGTCACCCGAATATAACGCGAGGTTTAAAATTTTGGCAGATATATTGGTAAAAAGTGCAAGACCCGAATATAACGCGAGGGCTAAAATTTCCGAAATTCTCAGGAAATTAGACGGCTAAATCTTGGTATTTGTTGCTACATTTTTATTTAAAATGCAACTAAAACCATGTCTACGGAAAGTTCGATCCCCAAACTAAATATTACAAAATAGATTGGATTGTAATGCTATAAATACCTGTAAATAAAATGCATCCAATTCGAGTTTCTTCTTATTTCATGCAAAGCGCTGCAAAGTTCGATCCCTTTACTAAATACTGCCAAATTTATCAAAATAGATTTACGCACATTTGCCATTTGGCTTGTAATGTCATTAATAAATAAAATGCATCCATTTTGAGGTTGTTCTTAGTGTATTTGCTTAATTATTATCCTACAACATGTGAGCGATAAAGCGATAATTAGTTCGATAGTTCGTTCGGATGCGATGCTGGCACCAAAGACTAAAAGTTTTGAAGGTTACGCTTCAGTCTCTTAGAAATAAATGTATAATGTACTTTCCTAAAAGCCTTCAAATTCAGTGTCGGAATCATCGCTGGCAAACAGTTCACGAATTTCGTACTCTCAGAAACTCCAAATTCACGTGATGCCGCGGAATTATTGCTGGATTCTGCTGCTGCTACAGCTCTTAATTTGAATGACGCGTCATACGAAGACCGTTTTCTTTTCTGACTCATTTTGCTTAACTTAGTCTATCTTAGCTATACACTTAGGCCTAGATAAATAGGCTAACTCAGATAGATAGCTTAAGATGAATTTCGAAAGAAACGACTAGAAACCATGAATGATGACAATTTTATTTATAAAGCGAACGATTTGCTATAACACAAATTGATTGGACAAGTCATTTAATTGGCTATGTGCTCGAGAGGTCTCTACATATCTGAGGTGTGGCTGGAAGCATGCTATAGGCTAAGCATGTCATCTCCTAAACAACTTTAGGCCTATGCTTGTGCGTGCGATTTCTTTAAACATATCGTGAAGATTTTCCAAAGTTTTATTAAAAACGAACAAGTTAACTTCGAACATAAACGTAAGCCTATTACTTATTAAAAAAAGAACGACACGATCTACGCCTTAGTCTATCTCAGTCCGTTGAGAATCGAATCTAGCGTCTTTACTCTGTCCGTCGAGCCTCGAACTGACCTCTCAGCCCTGAGTCACCTTATATTCAGTCAACCTTGAACCTTCACTAGTTTCAACCGGTTCCTTCCACACTTTCACCTACTCCCACGCTTTGCGGTAGACCACCCTCATAGGTCAATCACCGGTCACAGTCGGTCACAGTCATAGCCTAGGCCTACAAGGCCTACCGGTGTCGTACAAATGTACGACTGTCAACCAGTGCACACAATCAGACGGCCTATGCAGGTCACCATCGATAATTATAGTCGCTATTCGTCACACCCGTCGATTCAGATTTATTATAAGCATGATACATGTTGTAAACGACCTTATAAACCTACGCATTCATAAACGATTTCTTTCAAATTCTTCTATTAATAGTCTATGGCTTCTATGAGATTTTATTATAGGCATGATGCTATAAATTACTAGTCGCATCAAGGACTGTGGGGAACCAGTCTACCGAAGCTACTGGGATGCAAATTATCGCGCGTATCGTAAACATGGCATGGTGGTAGGCGATAGCGATGTGTGGCCATCCAATATCGGTTTAAAAGCGTCAAATAACTTCAACATGTAATATATTTTGTGTGATAAAAGCCTAGTTTCAACTTATTACCAGTCTGCCGAAGCTACTGGGATGCAAATTATGTGCGTATCGTAAACATGGTATGGTGGTAGGCGATAGCGATCTGTGGCCATCCAATATCGGTTTAAAAGCATCAAATAACTTCAACATGTAATATATTTTGTGTGATAAAAGCCTAGTTTCAACTTATTACCAGTCTGCCGAAGCTACTGGGATGCAAATTATGTGCGTATCGTAAACATGGTATGGTGGTAGGCGATAGCGATCTGTGGCCATCCAATATCGGTTTAAAAGCGTCAAATAACTTCAACATGTAATATATTTTGTGTGATAAAAGCCTAGTTTCAACTTATTACCAGTCTGCCGAAGCTACTGGGATGCAAATTATGTGCGTATCGTAAACATGGTATGGTGGTAGGCGATAGCGATCTGTGGCCATCCAATATCGGTTTAAAAGCGTCAAATGACTTCAACATGTAATATATTTTGTGTGATAAAAGTTTAGTTTTAACTTGTCCCGCATATACCGCGACTACCCCACTTGCTGCTCGGAAATTCAACCTAAGAAGCTCACGTTATAATCGAGTATCTACGGTAGTAATTTAAACATAAAAGAAATAGACCTGTGCTATAGTACTAGACACTTGTGTGTATGCATGTATGCATACATAATATGAGTATGTGCACAACCTCCTATTTTATTCCATTTAACCACTGTAGTGCTACCCTTGTTGCTGTTGGTAAAAATATGTCACCTCACTTCCGTTACTCTTCTGGAACTCTGTCTACTGTACAACTTACTAATTAGTAATTGTTATTGTTAATCAGAAACTTGCCTACTATATATGTGAGGTGCTCCAGCAAAACCAGGCTCATGTCGTATATTCAAAAATGAGATTATTTCATTTTATTTTGCAGCATGAAATCACGTTTCTTTCAATGCAAAAATTATTCAGATATCTTCAGTAGAACCTGAGATATGTTCATTTGAAGTATTATATCATGAAAATACTAAAACCGAGAAAATCGCAATTAAAGTTTACATAGGAAAGTCCTTGACAACGTATAGTAATAATAGAGATATTGCCATGAAATTTGGCATGCACAATGTCCATGCCATGCCCAATGCTTGCTGCAAATTTCATTGCATTTACTTAAATATATCCGATGATATGATATTTTTAGTGTGAATAATTAAAACCCGTAGAAATAATAATTCCGAAGAATGCAAATTTCAAACCTCAAACTTTCATTCTGCAATGTTGTTTCAGTTTTACCATTCAGTATCACACTTACATTCAGCAAATAAAAATTCATTGCATTTGCTTAAATGCATCTGATGATGTGTTATTTTTAGTGTGAATTATTAGGCTAAAACCTGTTGAAATAATAAATCCGAAGAATGCACATTTCAAACCTCAAACTTTCAATCTGCAATGTTTTTTCAGTTTTACCAGTCATTATTACATTTACATTCAGCAAATAAACTCATGTTTGCACTAAAGATTCAAAGCAAGACACAAATGAAAAATGCTTTGCATTTGCACCATACTGAACGTTGGGTTTTGATGGAAAATTGTTTAATGTGCCTTTTATAGAACGAGGCGACATGTAGCCTACTATAATTGACCTCAGCAAATTTCTTGAAGAGTGGCTTAGAAGACCGACAGTTCATGTTAGAACCACTTCTAATTCACCTGAAACGCTTAATAGCCAATTTCCATAACTTTCACATAAAAATCACGACACTGTCCATGCACTGAGACACTATAGGTCTACTGCTATTCAAGCTTTTCCATGAATCTGCAACTCTTGCACTAAAGACTTTCTGCACTAATTTTTTTCTTAAATAGCCTAATGTATAATGTGACATCGTCGATTTACCTTGTTCTTGTCTGGTGCTAATTTAATAACCTTTCCACTTTGCTGCTTCAAGTTTTGTAATAGGCTAGTGCAATGATACAAACTCGTCTGAATCATTTTCATCCCTCGAAAATTAATCGCTATGGTGGGCCTAATCGAAACCATTCGGAACTGCAGAAAATAATACCATCGGCTCACTTCTAATTCGTCCGCAAAACACACCGATGATAATTTCGACATCAATGCGTCGGGGTCCTATTCTCTTCCGAAATTGAGATTATTTTACCTTTGAAAAGTAATTTTCTCGAAGAGGACTGTGAAGTGGAAATCAAAACATCTATAGGCATCATATCGAGTGTGATTGGACAGTATTTGGGTCGGGCCAAGTCAGGCATGCGCAGTTCGTGCCTGACCTGGCCCGACCTAAGTACTGTCCAATCACACTATGGAATTTTGATCACGTGACAGGTTACTAGGGACATTTAAATAATTGTTTATGCTAATCGGTCTATCGGGCCTCTTGGGAATTCTCCGATCATTGCTTGGTGTTTGAAAAACAAGGTCAGTACATTGATAAATCTAAAAATAGACATGCTAAGCTTTCCAGAGGTATACGACAAGCCGCACCTAGTCGCGACATGGCTACAGTAGAAGGCGATCTATTTGCATTAAAAATGGATGTTTTCGTTTATTTCGTTTCGGTACCTGCTACAATAACGTGATTTACGCAGATTAAAACGCAAAATTTGGTCATCCAAAGAGGTTTTTTGATAAAATAATGATTATATTACTCGAATCTGATTCAAAGTCAAAACGCTCAATTTTGACCCAGTCGGTCATTTTTCGCCGATATCTCGAAAACGTATCGTGCGACATGCGCCTGCAGATGCCGGAGTAAATCACATATACTCTTTGGAAGGGCAGCCTATGCAATTTTGTTCATGTGAAGCCCTTGGCACCAACTAGCTTGGTATGGCCATTCATGGACAGATAGCAGAGCTGCTTAATTGTCATCCATATGGGCTGAAACTTCCAATGATGGCTTATGTTGTCATAGTTATTGTTTACCATGTGTTGATTGCAAATTTAGAATAAAAGTGACAAAGTTGTCCTGTATTTTGTAGGAACTGGTTGTAAGACTTACAGATGAAAAAGATCCTTTTTTTCTGTTTACTCTTCGGCTCTCAGAAGATGATTTTCAGGGGTAAGAAGCAGTAACTTAGTCTTGCTTGCGAAAATTTCTGTTGAATAGTTATTTACCTTTTTGATTCCTTGTAACTTTTTCTGTTTTTATTATTTCTTATGTCATTAATGTTTATGGTTAAGTTCACTGTCGTGAATATCACCATCGTCTACTAATGATTATTATTCCAACTTGAGAGACATGTAGTCATTACCAGGATCCACTGTGAACGAATCAACTGGTTCCTTCTCTCTATTATGTTATTATTCCAATGTTAACATTGAAAAGTATGTCAATTGACCATAATTTTTTCTCATTTATTCAATCATTCTATGGACTATGTGCCTCTACAGTGCCTTTTTAAGAAATGTACTCAAGGGTACTCCCAGCCCAGCTACGGCAAAGGAAAAAAGACTTGAGAGATTTTTGAAACAAAATTTCATTGGTCAGGTGTAATAAATGCAGCTTTGGCTATAATCATTCGTAATTTTTGCTAATTATAATTCGAGGAAAAGGAGTTCTTTAGGGTCTCCTTTTTAGCCAATACTCCAGTTGCCTTCTACATAAATGCATTATACTGTCCTTATTTCAATTAGTTTTTATCTGTGAAACATTTTTTCATTGTAATGATCTGGCGCTATATAAATGCATATAATGAATGAATTATTACACCAACAAGTATAAGAGGGCTTTTATCTCTGCCTTGCACTCATTTCGGTTTTCAGTTCATCGCCCAGGCACAGTTTTGTTGGCTCAGGTTTACTTAAGGCTGAGCAGATTTCCATTATCCTGCTCTGGATATTATAAAGACTTGTCAAAGCAAAGAGTCTTTGGTTTAAGGGGCAGTCATAATCATCGGCCGAGAAAGAGTCCACGATAATCCTCATTTGTTGGCCCTGCCATGGAGACTCTTCGATTTTTTCTTCCAACCCTGAGGACTAGAACCGGACAATCTCTCCAGAGAGAGGAACAGTTACAACCAGACGTTACAGCTGGAACTCGATCTGTAGATAATATCTCAGTAACTGATTTCGAGCGAACTGTTTGGGACTGTCTGCAAGCAGTGGCGGCGCCAGGATTTCAGTTTGGGGGGGGCTGAAGCCTCGCGGCGAAAAAAAGTTACATTTTCGCCGCCAACATTTCTGACGACTTTTTTTTTTAGTTGTCAGCCGAAAATTGTGGATATTTCAATGTAAAAAATTCGGATGGCCATTTTTTTAGGGGGGTTGAGCCTCTTGTAGGGGGGCTTAGCCCCCCAGACCCCCTAGCGCCGCCACTGTCTGCAAGGTCAGCTTAGTTGAGTACACGAATAAGAGACTTTGTTAAAGCCAGAAGTCGTGTGTCAATCAACTGATAGACTACGGGGACCTAACCCCAGGGATACAAAATGAGAGATTAGGAGCAAGCTGTCGGATGGACATCCATGCAGGTAGCTGTCTGAACCACAGCAACCGTTACAGTATAAATTAATTAACCCTTTTGTTACGGAACCTGTCGCGCCGACAGGATACCAAGCCCATCGGCTGTACTGCACCCGTCTCCGCGACGGGTCTGCAACCTGTGGCTTGCAGTATGCTGCATGGATATAGCCGTATATTACGATGGTCCGAACATTGTTATCTTGTAGGAATATTGTCTATGGAGTTTTTTGCACGTAAGCCACATTTGAAAGCGTAGGTTGTTCAAGGTAAAAATGGCGAAAAGACGTATGAGTGGTGAAGAAGTGAAGAAGTTTTGAAGGAAATTTTTAGCGATGAAGACAATGATGAAGACGATTTAGAGTTAGAGTTTAGGTGTAGATGAGTTAGAAGTTATGGAAGGCGATGAATGCAATACTGAACAATCCGACGTTGACGCTGAAATGGACGATGAACAGCCTGCAGTAAGCGATCACTGTGCGGCTTCCAGTGCAATCCTTGCAATGGATGATAGTGAAACTGAAACTGAAGATGATGAACATGCACGTAAAGTCAAACAAGGTAAAAGAAAGCATGACACTATCACCGAATTGCTTGTGAACTCGCCGAAGCGGACACAATCGCGTTCAAGATTTGACAGCATAGCTCGTCTGACTGGCAGAAATCATTTTCCATTCAAACGAGAATACGAAGGAACTGGACAAAGACGAAAAGCGAAGTCAAAGCAATGCCGAGTCTGCTATGCTCGTGGCGTGCCAACTGAACGTGGATCTATTGTGGAGACGACATGGGTTTGCACCAGCTGCCCATCAACTCCTGGTCTTTGTGTCGAAAAGGGATGTTTCACACTTTATCACATAAAACTTGACTACTCTGCTGGGTGAACTCAAACATTTTTTCCCCCTTACGTTTGGTTACTGATGACATGCAATCTAAGAAGTGATGCATAAATAATTGGTTTCAAACCAACGTTAGCGTTTTGTTGCTTATTTCATTTTATTGGTGATCACACACATACGAGCATACATACCATAGTAAAAACTCATTGAAAAAATGTAAAAAAACCCACTAATTCCAGCTCGGTTTAACTGAATAGCTAAAGTAATGTAATCTTCACTATTTTCACATGATCTCACATTTCCCCTAGAATTCCCTCCGTACAGCGCCTGGGTACGTGCGCCGTAACGAAAGGGTTAGGCGCTCAAATCGAACACTGACTTTGTCCTTTACTTCGTTCTACACAAAGTGCAAAAATTTAGTGAGCTCGGGTGGGCCACTTGAAATCACTCCGCAGGCTGCAGGTTGGACACTGTTTTAAGGGTTTTATAGGTCAGGCAGACCACAGTAATCCAAGAGAATCTTGATGAATGAGTGCAAGGCTGAACAACAGGTAAAATTAATTAGGTAAGAAATTTTTTTCACCATGCTCTGATGAGAATATATTTTTAAAATATGTTACCAAAGCCTAATATCCGATATTGTATATGTAACATTGTCTTATTTTCTTGATTCAACATGATGTAATATTCAGAGTTCCTAACTGTAGCTGTAATACATGTTGCAGACTTGGAACTTCCTTTACATGCAAGACTGAAATGCATGAAATATCTCTGTATTGCTTGCACCAATTCTTGCATGAATTTTAGGATTCCTTGTTTTTGTTGTTGAAATAGACTTAAAGTCCAACAGGGACTTCTTGTCGACTTTGGTGCCTTTCCACAAAAGTTCATCGACCTTTTGGAACTTTGCCTTCATGAAGAGCACCGGGAAGTGCCTAAGTAAGTTTCACAGATCAGTAAACAGCTCGTAAATGCGTTGACCTCTTGTGCCAGCCATCAGAGCATCAGGATGTAAATAGCCAGTTCATCTCAGCCTGTTCATGATGCCCTCAATACAGGTTTTGTCCCTTCCACTCGTAAGGCTCCACCATGCAGGAGAGGCACACAGTACATCATTCGAGATATGATTGTAGCTGTAGTGATTGTTTGAAAGCTTCTCATGGAGCACCCATGGGCTTTGAGGTTCTGACGGCATACAGTAAGGCAAAACCAGAGTAGAGGATCTTATTGATGTGGTCTGTTACTGTTAATTTTTCTCTACGAGAATTCCCAAGGCCTTGATAGATGTCATGCAAGAAATTCCGGAAATTGGTTGAGAGGGAGCACTTGTTGCATCTGATAATGGCTATTTTGCGTGTTTTATCATAATTGATTCGTAATTTTTCCCTTTGACCAGTTGGTGATGTGCATAGATGTAAAAAAATGATAGAAATGAAATAAGAAACGGAAAAAACATTGTTTCTTTCAGAAAAAAATCACGAAAAAACGGAGGCGGAAATTATTTGATTTCTATGCATCTTAATCTGCATTTTAAACTTAAAAACCTTGTTTATGCAAATGTATCTTAATGTGCAAATAACACAACTTTATTAGTAGGCCAAAAATTAATTATAAGTGACATTAATCTACGACATATTTTTTCTTATAACTTTGGTTTAATAAGAAATTAGAATAATTAGAGCAGGGGTTCTCAAATTGTGGTACGCGTACCCCTGGGGGTACGCCAGGCGCTGGTAGGGGGTACGCGAAAAATTCCAGAAATATAAAATAAATTTTTCTTTGAGTTTTTGGACTTTTTGTCCATCTTTCTTTGAATAGCAATGATTTAACTTTGCAACATATAACAGCGTCGTCATTTCTTTCTTTCACAGCGTATGATAAGACTCACATATTACGGCATACACTGTATGCAACATATTTATGCTTTAGGCCTATTATCATAATTTTGAAACAAGTAATTTAAAGGCCTATATGGACAATGAACATGGTTGATAGTAGCCTACCAAAACCAGAATTTCTCAATATATATTTAGAGCTCAAATAGCGGAGAGCTGAATTGGCCAAAGGATTAATTTTCTGGTCGAGTTTTAAATTTTGCGATTCCTTTCAGCACGCAATATCTGGGTGAAACTGCTGGTTTTTAAATTATTCTTGCTATCAAAAACAAACAGAGGGTAAATTTTGAAATTGACAAATATTAAACCAGATATTTTAAATCTGTGCTAGTCAAGGCAAGCACACAGCACTGCAGATTGGCGCTTTCTTACATAGGTTAAGGACCAGTTTTATTTTAAAAATTTGTTGATGAGATTTTATTATTCAAACTAAATTTTACTCCCTGTATACGGCTCTAATAAACGATGTCACCCATGATTAAAATGGACTTTTAGTTATCACTGCAAGGGGACTTCGCAATAGCATTTTGTTTCTGATCTGACTTTGGTGAAGGTACGCCATCATTCAATTTTTTTACTTGGGGGTACAACAAAAATAAAGTTTGAGAACCCCTGAATTAGAGGTATGAAATCTTTCAAATTTAAATTGTAAGCATAAGTCCACATAAGCTTACGCTGATCGACATTACGCAATTAAAATCTAATCGGAAGTAAAGTCTATAGATGTGTACTAAATTATATATTGTAATTTTTTACTTATTATAGGTTTAAGAAGTTTATATCGAAATTACTCCTATAGGTTTCATTTCTTGTAAGACATGTATTTCTCAATGTTAAACAATTAAATAATGACATTAGTTAGCTGAGGAATATCAGACAAAAAATAAAGTGAAGAAAAATAAGAACAGACAGTAAATATATAAATAAAGTTTTAAAAAAATTTAAAAAATGGAATAAAACCATCAGAATATAAAAAACGAGAAAACCGACGTTTTTTTAACAAAAATAAAAAACGAAAGAAACATTTTAAACAACTATGGTTGGAATTCATCCATCGCAGTGATTAGAGCTGATGAAGAGATAGGACAGTTAAAGAGTCGGTTCTGGGGCTGAAGTGAGTCGTCAGATGTACCTACTATGAAATCCGTGGGCCTATAACCGACCCCTGGATGACGCTGGTGTTGATGATTACACCTTTGAAGTGAGTTTAGTGTTTCTCTCTAAATGAACACCAACCCTATTTCTTCTCTGAGCTGTGCCCATGAATTAAAATCAGTTTTCTTTGATCACTTTCTCACCCTTGGTGCAAGACCATGGTATTACTCTAGACCAAGAACTAACTTTTACTTGGCATCGAAACCTGCTATGTCGTGATAGTTATTACCAGTTGCGCCAGCTGAAGGTGGTATCACGCTCTCTGACTTTTTATGCTGCTTCTACCCTTGTCCACTCTTTCATAATTTAACGTCTTGTCTACTGTAGTGCCCTTTATGATGGACTACCGGCTGACCAGATTGACTGTCTGGAACAGGTTCTGTGCTCTGTGACACAACTTGTTGACTATATCCCTAAATTTGGTCATGTCTTATGTAATGTGCGGAATGTCTTGCATTGGCTTCCTTTCCCACAGCGTATTGCCTACAGGGTCTGCATTGGTTAGGCGGTGCATTGATGGACTGACTCCACCTTATCTGCGAGAACTCTGTTGTTTCACCTTGGGTGTCAAGCATCGATCCACCCTTATTGGTGGAAAAATACGTCGGATAGTTTCCGGAAAAATATGACACTTTCCGGACAATCTTTCCGACTCACAACACTAGTGCCCAGGGACCACTCTACTCTGTTGCTGAAGAATCTCAAAACTGTCCTATTAGTTGTGGTTTTGCCACTTATGAGTAGCCTACCTTGAAGAGGTACTATATAAAACTTGCAAAATAATAATAATAATAGATTGGTTTGAATCAGTTGAAGACCTAGTTTCCGCTGTTCTAAAATAAATGCTTTTTCCACGTGTTTTAGGTAAGAAATGTGAGTTTTATGTGTTTTTGTCATGATGGGTTATCTCTGTTTTCCTTATGTTTTACATTTATTTATTCATCTGCTGATCTAGATTTGTGCTGCAGCTGGTCTGCAACAGTACATCACTTATGTGTGCTGCTAGTCTCAACATCATTGAGACGAATCCATTCAAGCACCTCAACCATCTGTCACTAAAATTCCTATCTGGAACAGATGCTGACATCAAGTGCTATTTGGCAGAATGCTTAAAAACACTTAAGGTAAGGAACTTAGGATGAATTAATAACACACTGCTACTGCATTCTGTCCCACTTACAATGTTCTGTAGTACTTGACTTGAGTTGCAGATGTACTTCCTCTTATTCTTCACATGTTTCATTCATTATTCATTATGGAGATTTATATAGCGCCCCTTCAAGGTTACTACTCAGGAGCCCCTTCTTTTGTGAAGGCCAGAAAGTGGAATTTCATGAGTGTGAGAAAGTGGACTTTACTCTTTACAAGTGTTTTGATTCATGAATCAGAGGAAGAAACCATGCAGGACATGCCCAGGATTAGCCCAAATAGTGCACGGTCAGCTTTGATGTGCATCTCTTCAAAAGTAATGGAGTTCAAGGGCAAAAGCCCTGCTATATAATTTTTTTTATCAGAGAGCTTAACTGTTCACGCTTACTCAAATTAGCAAATCCCCACCTAGCAAGAGAGGAGTACACCATTCGAGCTACAGTAGTAGAGCGAACAGCATCATGTAGATAAATACCAGGAAGCCTATGAGCCACCAAGACACACAGCATGAAAAAAGACTGCTTTGTTCTGCAACTTATATTATTAATATGCAGAGAGAACCTGATTCTTTCAGGTAGTATAATACCAAGGATGTTAAGAAAAGGACAACCAATTGGGTGTTCAATACCAAGCAATTGGTGGATGATGACATCAGTTCAGAAATTGGAATGGGTAATGATAATTTTGCAAGACTTACTAGTATTTAATTACTAGTATTTAATTGTAATTTGCGGCTTTTGTACCATTGTTCAATACGAGCGTCAAGCAAATTAAGATTCTACTTACTTTAATAACTTTACAGGCATTCAAGTTCTTTGTGATCGATGACTAAGTGTTAACATAACTAATATTCATCTCTACAGTGTCTTGTTTTATCTTAGGAACAGAATGCAACTCTAATGCAACGATTTGAACACACCGAGTCAGATCTGAGCATGCAACTGAGACAAGCAAGAGAGACACTTCTGTCTCAGACTCAGGAATTGACCAGCCTCAAAACAGACTGGACATCAAAGTACAATGAATTGGAAAATATGCATAGACAAGAAATAAACATGGAGAAAGAAAAGTCATTGCAGGTAATTACTTGGACAGTGATCGCATACACACATGCATGTGATCCACTGTACATTCAGCAGACACATTCATGGCTAGAAACCGAAAACTTTGTCATTATCTTGCTTGAACTCCTAGGCACACAGTACTACTCAATGAAGGCTTTTCTGGGATGGCAATCAGTTCAATATCCTACTTGAACGCTTTATTCACTCATTCATTCATTTCAAGATACCCACTTAGAGGTGCTCCCAGCCCAATCAGGACATTAAAAAAATTAGATTTCAGCCACTTGTAAAAAGTATTGGCATTATTTCTAAAGAGTAGGTACATCTTTAATGGAAGTCTTTTCCAAGTGGATGCAAGTTTAAATTTTTATGTTTCGTTTATATTCCCAGATGGCAGACATAGATGGCAAATGTTAAATCTGCTTTTTTCACTCTATCAGCAAACATTTTATAATTTCCTTAGAATGTGCACATGTGTAGATTTTTAGATTGTTATATGGGTTGCATTAAGTGTCGTGATGCATACATACCTACAGTATGGTGTGTCACAAAGAATTAGTGTGTCGCAAATTCTCACAACATACACCTGTTGTTCTTGCATTACACTGACTTGCTTGCTTCCACACTTTGGCGGATGTAGGCTGTGAGAATTTCTAGCACTCTATTTATCTGTTCCATATCATTGCAATCTGGAGTGGCCACCATGTTTGTTTTATAGGCTCACAATCTCTACAGAGTCTACATACATGACATACAGCACAGCACGTTAGCAAATGTGCCAATTAGACTTTTGCCCAATGCTGTAACATCTGAAAATAACGGACAAAGGGAATTGTCATATAAAATGAAAATTTTGCGAATCTAGCCTACAACTGATGATGCGGAATAATCGTCCTGTTTGCATACCAGTATTCTGAGCATGACAACCATATAACGAAGGTTTACAAACAGGAGCCCCTAAGCTTTTTAACTTCAAAAATCTGTACTTTTTCCTGTTCTTCATGACAATAATTAGATTTTTGAAGGGCTGCATTTAGTTTTGGCAGTGTCTAGCTCTGTCTTTATCCCACGTTTTTTGCTTTGCTTTGAACTATTTCCCATGTTTCTTGCTGTGCCTTGAACTATTAGTGTGCCTTGGACTAAAGATAAGTGATTTCATGCTTTTTTTTACCTTAAAACAGTTTTATATAGCCATCCTGATATATTCAAGCAAATAACTTAGTCATAAAACGGCGTAGAATCGTAGATTTTTATCAGTGGAATTTAGAATTTTACAATCATTAGAAATTAAAAATAATTCAGTGTCAACCTTTTCATGAATTAAGTTTTTTTAAACAATTTAAAATAAATAAGCTAGTTTAACTTTGACATATTTTAATTTTAACAATATTGACATAATGAAATATTATGATGATTGCATGGTGTGTTGCCAATTTGTTTGGGTAAGTTTAGGTGTGTCATGCATGGAAAAAGGTTAAGAACCTATGCCATTGACTTTTATGAAAGGACCTGACACAACGATCACAAGTAGCACAATGTCAAAAGTCCTAGACTTTCTATTAGCAAACTTTTATGGTAACAAAGTTGCATTTGTGATAACCTTGATAAGTTAATAAAGCAAATGTTGATTGATTGATTGATTGATTACATCCGTTCAAACGTTTTATCTTTATGCAACTGTTGTTTAAATGTTTTCTTTGTATGATGGTTGTGAATGTTTTATGTAGGTGCACACCAGCTTGCAGCAGAAATTTGAGACAGAAAAGAAAGAGCTAGAACAAGCACATTTGAAAATTGTGAAACAGTTGGAAGCTCGTTGTTATGAGTTCGACACAGAAAAAAAGGTACATCTGTACATAGACTATAAATTCATATGGCTGCTTAATGCTTATGTCAGTGTGAAATGAGGGAATTTGGAGCTCCTATAATGTGTGTAGTTCTTGTACAGCTATTCTGCCACTGAAATTAATGCTAGCACTGGGCAGGAATCAAGTCATGGCCCTGTTAACTTCAACATAGTTATATATCAAATTGAGACCCTAACACTCTCTCAATAGACTGATAAAGCATATGCTGATGGCAACCACAGGAACTTCTGCTCCCTGCAGTAAATTGTGGCTTTGATGTCTTAGAAAGAACACAATCTCAATGTGGGCTGAGACATGTGTCTTGTTTTCATGCATATAACATGGAGATTATAACAGTTTTACAAACCAGGCACCCTAGCTCCATGGTATATTTGTGGCGGTGTTATATAAATTAAATTTTACCAATCAAATTTTGTACTGAATTGGTTTGAGTTCATGGTTAATTGGTCATAAACTGCTTTAAAAAGTTTTTTCATACCATATGGAGACATGAGCATCAATGAAATCGATAGGACATGAAGTCCAGTATCAGTAGTAGTATTCATTATTTATTATTATTTTCATCAAAATATCACAGTCATATATGACAAGCCTCAGATAGTTACAACTGGGTATTTAAAAAATTATGATTTGACCATTAACCCATTAGTGCCCAGCGTCTGTTATAATGGACGCTCAGAAAACACGTTGCCATAATAACAGGCAACTGTATAATAGAGTCATCACTTTTTTTAAATGACAGGGTCAATGAACTAAAAATTCCAGATGTTGGATT
Source organism: Lumbricus terrestris (assembly GCA_949752735.1). Lineage (NCBI taxonomy): Eukaryota > Metazoa > Annelida > Clitellata > Crassiclitellata > Lumbricidae > Lumbricus > Lumbricus terrestris. Next base: position 44,797,239 of record OX457037.1, read on the forward strand.
ATGTGAATTGGAAAGATTATATTGATTGTATTGATGTGTCTACTGCAGCATGTCCAAAACCCTCATTTCCACTAGTACCGTATTTTCGCGAATATAACACGCGGGTTATACAAAGTTTTACAAACCACGCACCCTACCCGCGTGGTATACTCGGGGGCGTCTTATACAAATTATTTTTTACATAGTCAAATTTTGTGCCAGATTATTTTCAGGTCATGGTTAAAAACTACGGTAAAAGTTGTTTTCTGACAATACGGAGACATGGACGTCAACAAAATCGATAGGACATGAAGTCCGAGTTCAGTTCGTTTGTTATTATTATCATAGAAATATCAGAGACGCAGAAAGTTACAATTTAAAGTTTAACAAATTATGATTTGACCTTAAATACAAAAGCTAAATATTACTAAAAATAAATTGCAATTGTCTGTTGTTTTCAATAAAGCAGTAAATAAATTTATAAAGGCAGTATTTTGTATTATCGCTTGCTCCTCGTTAGGTATGAAGCCAAGAAAATTAGGTGTTTCGATTTATATAGAGCATAGTTTTGCGATTTTTAAACAGCCCAGTTAATCTTCCTTTTCAGTGTCCTCTGCTGCCTCTTCCATATCACAAATGTAAATATTGTCAATGGTATCAAAAGTTAGGTTCAATTTCCCAGGCTAGCTTGTCATATACCAAATATAGTCAACCCACTTTCCGTTTAGCAACAGATACCAGTTGCGGTGAATGCCCTTTGAGAACTCGTGTCAAAATCAGGATTTCCTTTGAACAAACATAGTTTATTTTCGTCACTTGCTATATCAAACAATTATTAACGCCCAGATTTGTCGAAACTGTCGCCATTTGAACCTAATTCTACAAGGAAATCGCGAGTTTATTAGCCAATTCAACCCTACGCGTTGGCGGCCATTTTGGATCAGTCACATGTGGCACATGCGTGAAGATGTCCGCTTTCATTGTTAAATAACGCGCGAAGGGTCAGACTTTAAATATATCTTCCACTTATATATGTGCCTACTTATATTATCTTGGTCTAAATTACGTAAAATTTGATATATAATTTATTTCCCAGGTCAAGACCATCATTATATATAAGAGCAGCTAACGCAGGTACTAAGCTGCTAAGTGTAGCTTACGCCCGTCATTACTCCATAGGACGATAGTTTAAGCTTTAAGGATATGATATGGAAATAGGATTGATTAAAAGAATTTTTGCATCAATATAACTTCAATTATATTCGATTGATAGAAAAATGAGCGCATACCGAAATTCGCCAAAATACGTTTAACCGGTTTTTATCAAGACTACTCATTCTTATTCACTGCACTAATAAGAATAAAATCCTTAAACGACGATGACCTTGCCTTGTGAAGCTGCAAGTAGGCTAAAGAACCAGGAACACGATAATTTCCACTTACAAGTCCTTTTTATTTATATAGAAAATTATATATATGGTTGACTTTATTGAAATGTTAATTTTAGCAAAACGATTTGTTTATCAATACATGATTTTAATTTGTGTATAATTGAACCAGTTGCGACTCTATGCAGTCATAAATTATATAAGGCTAGAGTAACATTGACGTTAACGTTAGCGTGCACGTTCGAGTACTAGCGCGGATGGAGGCACGAAAATGCGTCTTATAGTCGGGTGCGTGCTATACAATTCAATTTTTACTCAAATCGCAAAAAGTAGCGTGTTATATTCGGGTGCGTGTTATACCCGTGTGCGTGTTATATTCACGAAAATACGGTAGGTATATTTTTGGTTGGTACTGAACAAGATATAATTTAAAGATTTTTAAAGTGTTTTATTGTTTATAGTAATCATATGGGTCAGTATGCTGATAATATTATCACAATCACCATTTGTTTTACCATGGAAATTCCATGTCAATGTAAACATTTGTTATAACAGACATCTTGCACTAACCCATATGAACTTTTCTCGCACTAAGGTCACCAAGCCTCATTGGTGCAACAATTACCCTCTGTCATTTTAATTACTTGAAGTATGAAGTAAAGATTAGCTTGTAATTTATTTAGACTAGTGGCTCATTATTTTGTAGTATCCTATATTACTAGCTCCATGGATGGGAAATATTCACAGTTTAACTCAAGAGGCCCAAGGAAAGAAGACATTCCTAACAAGCTAACAGAACAAAGTCATACAGAAACTGAAAAACAATGTTTACAGTCACAGAAATATGTCAAATGTTAGTAATGTCACAACTTTTGCCAGCAATTTACACAGAAGATGCAAGTTCTATGGAAAAGTAAGATACTGGGAAAAGTTCAAATGGGTCAGCGTAATTGACAAGCTTGGAAACGTAAATTTCCATAAGCGACTGACAGCTATGAAAGATTAACCACAGATGAGGAATTCTTTTATTCAAAGGTAGTAAGCAACATGCCACCATATTATGAAGAACAAGGCTAATCAGTGCATGCGGGGAACCTACCATATTTGGTTCCACTTATCGGATTTCTTGTTTGTTAACGACATAAATGCATGTTTTTTTAAATCTAAACCAGAAGGTAATCTGGTGTCTGTTATAGACATGGTCTTTTGAGTGATGTTGACCTAGGTCAGCGGTTCCCAACCCGTGGCCCGCGGGCCAAAGGTGGCCCACCAGGTCTTAAAAAATGGCCCTCGTCTCTCAAACAATTAACAAAAATATTTTTAAAAATTGACAATTTGGACAGGATAGAACACATAGATATTTTCCACTACAAATTATTTTATTTTTACGTCTATAAATAACATCAAACACTATTTTGATTCAATTATAGCAATTATATATGCTTCTAGTTAATTAAATTTTAGCTTTGTGACCCCCTAACATCCTTCAACTATGAAAAAGTGGCCCTCGTGTCCTCCAACTTTGAAAAAGTAGCCCTTGAGTCAAAAAAGGTTGGGAACCACTGCCCTAGGTATTCTATGGCAGGCATGCATCCCTTCTCATTGCAGACACTAAGTTAATTGTCACAACATTTTGACATGAATCTTGCAGACTTTTGCACTTCTGGCATAAGTTTGAGTACGAAGCCATAGGTTCCTTTTGGGGAAACTGCACAGGCCAATTACCATGAAATCTGTAGCAGCCACAAAAAAGAACTGGAATAATGCCTCAATGTATGTATGTATGTATGACTTGTATGTATGTATGTATGTATGTATGTATATTCGTTTAATTCAATAAACGACAGACAGAACGCTGTAGGTTTACATTAGCAAAATTAACAGTATGGCTGCTTAAAGCTTTTGGTCAAAATAGTTAGTGCATGTTTTTGAATAACATTCTTGGGATAAAGTTTAGCGATTTTTTATTGGGGAGGATGAAATTGTACCAATGAAATGCTGTCATGACTGCTGTATTGTTTCCATTGCATGAAATTTTTGGATGATAGATGAAGGTCATGTACAGGGACGGTCTCAGAACCAGAAGAAAGTCATGCATCTATTTTGCAACCTCCTATGTTGCCTTTCTGTCATGTCATGTCACTCCGCTGTCGTCGCTTCACGACGGTTGTCTGCATGAATGGACCAATGAATGCATTCCATGAATGGACCAATGAATGCATTCCATGAATGGACCAATGAATGCATTCCATGAATGGACCAATGAATGCATTCCATGAATGGACCAATGAATGCATTCCATGAATGGACCAATGAATGCATTCCATGAATGGACCAATGAATGCATTCCATGAATGGACCAATGAATGCATTCCATGAATGGACCAATGCATTCCTGCAATATCTGTCCTTTATGGTCCTCAACAGTTCCACTCCTGATAGACCGGTCCACGTCATGATGTTGTCGAGCCTGTTCTATGTCTACCACGGCTATGAACATCCTCTACGGCTCTACCAATCCCGTCATAACACTATACTCTCAATACTGTCCTGTTGTCGCATGATGTGACCAAAATGACGTAATTTCCGGGTTTTGACATATCCTAATAACTCTAATAATGTTGCCTTTCTAGAATCAAGGTATTGGTGGTGTTAATTAGCAAGACGAGCATGATGCTTGTTATATGATATGAAACGGGCAATGGAAATGGTGATGGTCAATCAGTCTTCCTGTTTGACATTACATGGTATATCTCTTGCAAAGTTTACCAAGATGGCAAGAATTTGATTGACTTCAGTTGATAGCTGACTGTAAGTGTACTCCAGTTCTGTGGTGTGCCATCTATCCATCCATCCAAGGCCAATGTGCAGCTGCAGTACTGACTGATATATGCTATGATGGTAATCATTGGATTGTACGAGACACACACACCGTCATTGCAAGGCTTGAGAATGTGATGTAAATCTTTACCTACAAGTACTATCACATTCCATAAAATGCTCATGACCAAGCTGGTGCTCTGCACTTAGTATTGGATAAATGTAAAAAATGAGCTTCCTAAATGTGAAGTTTGAATGTGCACTTTTTATAGCGCCCCTTCAAGCTAAATATGAAGTTTGTTTGTGCACTTTTCATAGTGCCCCTTCAAGCTTTCTCTACTAAGAGGCGCTCTCGACTACAGCGTGGACACTGCATCGGAGTTTCACGCCGAAGCGCTGAGCAATTGCAAGTGAAGGTCCTTACGCGGCGACTTGAGGTGGATTCGAACCTGCAACTCTCCGGCTGCAAGGCAACGAACATACCCACTACACCACCGTGCCTCACAAGTGAACCATTATAGCAGATAAATGTTGCAAATCATCAAAAACATTCACAGGCATCATATGATGTGGCCAGCATGCTTAATTCTGCATGATAACCTAAACTATTATTACTACTGGGCTAGTGCCCACATCCATTATAACGGACAGTTTGTAAAGTACTCCTATCATAGTAGTAATCAATAAATAAGTTCTCAGCCATGTTACTGCACCAAGTTGTTGAGATTATTGAAACTATAACTTAATTTGTTGAATTTTACAACTTTGGGCACTAATGGGTTAATATAAAAGTAAAATATTATCCTATATAAATTGTAACTGTTTATTTAATATTTAGCAATAAACAAATATGCACAGACAGCATTGTGTACTGTTGCGTGTGCAACGCTAACCATGAAGTTCAGAGAAGAAGAATGTCTTACATCGGGCTCGGTAGAGTAATGGGTAACACGCTGGCGGAGAGATAGCAAATTTTAGCGGACATGCTAATTGGGCGGACATGCTTTGTAGGCTACTATTAGCGCCATGTATTGCAGGCTGTCTGTTCAGTTTGGTGTTAATTAAGATTACAAGTTTCACACCATTACCCATTACTGCATAACTTTTACTATGTAAAGTGCAGTGCGTTTGCAGGTGCTCAATTAAAGAAAAATATTATTATTATTATTTTATAATTGATATGATGCAAAGGTTTTAATTGAATATATGCAATTCTCAATTTCTATTATTTTATATATATATATATATAATTTTGTATATTTATTATATATCAATTATTAATATACAGGGTGCGCCAAAAAAAGACCCCCCTAGGTTTTCTGCCAATATCTTGGCCAAAAGTAAGAATTTCGAAATGAAATTTTACAGTCTTATAGACAATTCATATTTACACATGATGGCCAGATTTCATCAAAATATTTCAAACACAACAAAAGTTACACCACTTTTAGGGAGGTCACCCACCGTTTTTTGACGAATCAAAAACGCGACGCAACGAAAAGTAACAAAAAACCAATCTAATTATTCTGGTCAATATCTTGGCCAAAAATAAGAATATCGAAATGAAATTTTACAGGCTTAAAGACAATTCATATCTGCACATCGTGGTCTGATTCCATCAAAATATTTCAAACAGAACATAAGTTATACCATTTTTAGTGAGGCCACCTCCCGTTTCGTGACGATGCAAAGACGTAACGCAGCAAAAAGTAGCAAAAAACAGGAATTTATTAAGTCTCATCTTAAATAATTGTTATCAAATAGCCTTGATATTGCCAGTTGATCATTATTATTACCATTTAAAAAGAAACAGGGCACCAGCGTAGCTGCGCGTCACTGAGAAGTCACTTAGCAAGATGACAATCAAATTGGTAAATAATGAATCTATCATATTAATCAACAGGTCCATCAAGAACTTTGCAAAGGGACTCAAAAGAAGTTTTGGCACGGGTGGTGGGCTCATGGAATACAAGTTGTGAAGCACTGCCAAGTTCATTTGACAACAGTTATTTGAGATCAGACTTAATGAAATCGTGTTTTTGTTACTTTTTATTGCGTTTCGTTTTTGAATCGTCAAAAACGGTGGGTGGCCTCACTAAAAGTGCTATAACTTTTGTCCTGTTTGAAATATTTAGATGAAATCTGAACACCATGTGCAGATATGAATTGTCTGTAGGCCTGAAAAATTTCATTTCGATATTCTTACTTTTGGCCAAGATATTGGCAAAAAACCTAATTTTTGTTGCGCTTCGTTTTTGAATCGTCAAAAAACGGGAGGTGACCTCACTAAAAGTGATGTAACTTTTGTTCCGTTCAAATTTTTTTGATGAAATCTGGCCATAATGTGTAAATATGAATTGTCTATAAACCTGTAAAATTTCATTTGGAAATTCCTACTTTTGGTCAAAATATTGGCAAAAAACCTAGGGGGGGTCTTTTTTTTGGGCGCACCCTGTATATATATATCTCTCTCGGTAGTACGATTACGGAGGAGGCTAGATTTCACAGAGAAATACAGCGAAGGATTGTACTAGGAAAAGATGCATTTGAAAAGAGGAAAGAGCTACTGAGAGAAGGAATCAATAAGGAGCTGAAAAAGAAAATGATAAAAATCTTAGTATGGAGTGTGATGTAATATGGGTCAGAGACATGGACTATGAGAATGGAAGACATCAAGAGAATAGAAGCATTTGAAATGTGGTTATGGAGATGGATAGAAAAAAATCAACTGGAGATATCATATAAGGAATGAGCAGGTATTAGGTATTGCGAAGAGTTGGAGAAAAGAGATCGATGATACACACAACTAGAGAAAGACAAAGAAGATGGATCGGGCACACACTCAGAGGAGACTCAATGCTATGAACAGTCATAGAGGGGAAAATGGAGGGAAAAAGAACGAGAGGAAGACCAAGACAAAGACTGTTGGACTCGATGATGAAGACGGTTATCAGAAGCTGAAAAAGAAAGCACACAGAACAGAGAAGAATGGAGACATCAAACATTCGAACCTGCCCTTAAGCAGAACAAAAAGAAGATATCAATATATATATAATTTTGTCATTTATTTGTTCAACTGCTTTATTTTCTCTGACAGGATCTTGTGGAATTAAAGTACAAGTCAGAGAGAATTGTGCATGAACTGAAGTCAAAACTGAGTATATGCGATGATGAGTGTGTTCGATCAAGGCAGGATATTCAAAGCCTGCGCAAAGAAAATGAGGCACTGTCAGCCACTGGTTGTGAACAGGAAAAGCTGATTAATCAGATGAAGACGAGGCTAGCAGTTCTTGAGCAGGAGATCAAGGACAAGGAAGAGGTCATGCGAAAAACGTCTGACCATCTAGGAACTGAACAGAATGTGCTGGTAAGTTAATCTGATTGGTTGTAGCCTACGTTTTGCCATCAGGACAGACTTGGCCACTTCCTCTTCTGATATATACTTTCAAATAAATGTTGTTTGTTATACTGGGTTACATGTGTAAGTTTCAAAGTGCAAGTAGGGTTGAGTTTTCATCGGACAGCAAATGCTTTTACAAATTTTTCTTCAGTTAGACAATTTTAGAACACAGCATTCTACTTGACTGTTTTAGAAATAGAATTTCTAAACTACTCACAGTAGTGTTTTTTTTAAATAGTTCCATTTATCCACCTGTTCCTGTGTGTATCTTGTTCTTGGTATCAGATCTTTGTTTTTTAACATTGTTAAGCGTGTATAATGCCATCTCTGTACATAAAATAAATAAAAATTTAAGTAAAAATTTAAGTTATTATAATATTTCTGCTGCTTGTTCATTTATACTTCTCTTTATATCTAAAACTTGCTTCTAAAAGCGATTCCTGTAGTTCTCTTTCTGGCGTTATTTGTTTCATCTGCTAGCGGAAACTGGAAGAGGAGCTGGAACAGAAGAAGCGAGAAGTTGCCAAACAGAATGCAGCTCGCAAGAAAATGGCTGCTGAAGTTGAAAAAGGAAATGACATAATCAAAAAGCTTCAGACAGATATCCGTAACATTGACACCAAGGTTGCTGCTTAAAAATTCTTATGTAATAGCATTAATAATAATAATAATAATAATAATAATAACAATGACGATTTCTATGGCGCCGTAACACAGCCATGCCGTTACAAGGGCGCATTAGATTGCTAAAGTAAGTAAGTAAGTAAGTATCAACTTTAAACCGCATTCTTAGTTGCAAACGACATTATACATAAGCATGTACATTCAAAGACAAAATCAAATCAATTTTATTTCCTGAATTTCACATAAACAATTATGGCAGTAAACAAAGGTATTGAGTAGATTAGTGATTATCAAGGAGATACCCAGAAGGGATGGATAATCTCACTAATCGGGCCACCCAGTAATCATTGAAGTACAACACAAAAACACATGACAGCCAGTTTTAAAAGAATTCAGGAACACAAGTATAATCAGGTAAGATACTTAATAATGGACAACTTAACTAACACTTTAACTAACACACCCAATGTAACACAATGAACGTTCAATCAATTTGGTCGATTATGTAAGAACGTAGGTATTGCTTAAAGATATGAAGATTATGTAAATGACAGATAGCTGAGAGATACTGTTTTTTTGCACCTGTATATCTGATTGAAACTAACCAAGTGTTAAAGACTATTTAGAATATGAAACTGATACAAAAAGGTTTCTTACTTTGGTTTTATTACCATTTGGCATGCTTATTAACATAGTAAGAGTACTTTATGTGGATCATTAGAAAAGAGTCATTTTCAGGATGGCAACTTGCTGTCGGCAGTTACAGTTGTCTATATCCAAACACTATTCAACCTCGAACGGCATTTTTGGTGTCAAAATGTAGGTTTTATTGCCCGGCATTCAGCTAATCACTTAATTTATGCCAATTACCGACAAATCCAATGGTCTTACAGTTTACACAGCTTGCACATTCAATTAGTCATCATCCGACTCGTCTGGAAGAAACTTGCTATGTTAATTGTCATGGTGGCCCGTCAAAATAGCCCGTCAAAGCAGCTCCGTCATAATCGCCCAAAGACAAAATAGTGAAAACGACAACTCAGTTCCAGAATGGCTCGAATGTTTAATGTTAATAGTAACTCAATGAACAATGTATTTAAAACAAATGAATGAAACTATTAGTCCATTTCTTTTAAAAGAGTAGTGCAGTGTCTTGCAGGAATTAAAGCAGTTGCAATGAATGGCCGTTAAGAAAATGTCTGGAGCAGCATTAATCATTGACATAACTGGCAAATACTGATCCTCCTGCATGATCCAAACCCAGTTCATGGCATCCTTGTCCTCTGCTTTTCCTGTGTATGTAATGGTCTGGTAGTACACTCTGCAACAATGAAGTTTTGTAGGTGATTCAGTTGGGGGGGAAGACAGTCTGTGTTGTGACAAATAATGAAGCAGGTCTAAACAACCTTCCTGCTGAACTTGTTAATAAGGCCGTAGCTAGGGAGTGTTTTGGGCGTGAACACCCCCTGTCCAAATGAAATTATGCTACCATGAAATAATGCATTTACTGACACAATCATAATGTAAAAACTAAGGCTATTTAATTGTGAAGCTCTTATTTCTATGTGACGTTTCACAATAGATGAAATCATCCTCCAAAACTTTTAGTCCATTGATTCAGTTGCTTGTCTGCTTGTTCAGTCAAGTAAGCACCCCCCCCCCCCCCCCCGAAATAAAATCCTGACTACGACCTTGCTTGTTGCATCTTATATGTGTCAGCTTGGTCATGTGCCACCAGACAATATCCAAAAAGACATAAATTCGACAATGAATATGAAAAATGACTCAGAAAATGCATGACATGGACAAAGTAAATTCCACATTCAAGAATTGTGGATCAATATGTCGGTGGGGTCTTCCCCGAAATATCAAGCTTACGTTATACTTCGGCCTCACTCAGCTTCCTGCCATCGTCTGCTTCGTTCATCCAACAGACTTGACCTTTTACTTCCTTGCTCTAGAATTGCTGTGGCTCAGTCTCGATCATTTGCCTCAATTGGTCTTAATTGGAGAGATGCTCTTTCTCCTCGTGTTCTCTCCACAGTTCTCTCTCCACAGTTCTGTCTGGCAGGTTCTCTATTTCCTTTTCTCTTCTCAAAACCTGCTTACTCTTGCAGAGCCATGCACACTAGGAGCGCTTCTGAATGTTTCACTCTACTAAAGGTGCTTTATAAAAGCTTCAATACAATACAATGCAATAATAAATGGAAATGACGAATAGGGTAAAACGAATTCTGCCAAATGCAATGCTCAAAGTTTGCGTAAAATCATCCTCCAAAACCGGTACTGTCCAGCATATTGCATAAAGTATATCAAGTATCTGCAATTCTGCATACATACATGTACTATGCATGCATACATCTGGTATGCACTTGTTACTGTAGTGCGGCTTGTATACAGTATATAGGCCTCGTTCAGTCTGAACTGACCTTAAAGTGTAAATTTGATTTGCTTTACTTTAGCTCAAAATACGAACTCAGATCACAAATGAGCAAGAGAAGCTGCTGAAGGAGAAGCAAGGTGAGTTGGAAGATCTGAAACGAGATCTTGAAAAACTGAAGACAGCGTTCAATCAGAAAGATGAAGAGAACAAGAAACTCAACGAGTCACTTGAATCAGTACTTCAGAAATTGGAAGAGAGTCGACAAGTTCTGAAAAAAAACGAGGAAGGTAAACGTAGTCAGTCTAGTATTGTAATAATATTTCCACTTGTTGGTAATTCGTTTTGTCTCTAACTTGTATCGTGATTTCATTTCATGGTGATAAAGCTATCCAGATCACAGAACAAGGTGAAGCAATGGAATTGTGTGCTTAAATCTGTAGTTGGGCTTTGACAATTATACTTGTACAATGTACAGCGTATCCCACTTGCCGATACGTAGACACAGAATGAACTACAATGTTTTGCTGCAACCACTCTTGTATACAGACCTGTTCTTCGTCTTCATTTCTTTTTCTCACTCATTCAGACTAATATTTACTGTTAGTATTCTTTTAATGTTTCTTTGTTTAAGTTGATGAAATACGAACATGCAACTGGGCCATTCTACGGCATTGGAGTCCATGAAGGGTCAATAAAAAATATTGAAATTATAAATTGTTATTAATTTCTGTTATAGCTAGATGGTTCTAGTATAAGATTCCAAAAGAATTTGTCTTTCTGCACTTATCGTTTTGTGCCGACTTTGCTTCAAAGTGGCAAATTTGATTTTTTGCGTTACGGACTCTACATGCAATTTTTAAATGCTAAATTTCTAATGTAAATCCAATGTCGAATATTTTTAGCTGGATATCATGACCATGGTGAGAGTAAGTGATAAATACTTCGTGATCAAAAATTCACCTCATCTTGTGTCCAGATTTGCTCGGGCAAAACATGAGTTGTAGAGTCCGTAACATTCTGGGGCTTCTGATTTGTTTTGCAGGCATTTCGAATTGAGCAGCAAACTTGTTATCTCTATTCCTCTGATTCCCCATTGTAGGCTACTCAGTAAGCATAGATCACTTTTCCTAATGTTGCTTTAAATTTTTTTATGCGAAGTTGAATATCGTTACGGACTCTACAAAAAGCGTTACGGACTCTACCAAGCACAAATTCAGCTCATGAGATAATGGCTAAAATTACTAGAAATTATGCATGGAAGCTAAACATTCAACATGTATCTTGTTTAAATGATTCCTTTTATTCATCACTTTCTAAGCTACCATGTGGAAAGCATGGAATTAGTCAACAACTTTAAGACATTTAGAAATTTTATTTAGCTGACATCTAACACACATAAATCAACATATAGCATGATGTATTTATGTGTTTTATTATATATTCATTGCATTTATATTGATTTATAAACGCTGTTAAAACAAGGTTACGTAATCAATAATTTAAATGAATAGTAGGCCCATGCTAGTTAATTTTCCTCGATTATTCATAGAAATGGTGGAAACAGTTAAAGAACATGTGGAGAGCACAGGCAGAAAGTCTACAACAATATACTTCATGCCATGGAATCTGCACCTACTTACAGAATCATATTCAAGTACCAGTACTTACAGAATCAGAATCATGATTTTTTTAAGACCATGAGCTGTATATGTTCAAGAAAGCAAGAGTTTATAAGTGTTTAACTCAGAGCAAGTCTAGGGCGAGAGCGCCACGAGAAGCGGGTGGTGCTCCTCAACCTTCTAAGTAAACCAGATTTTTGCACTGGATAAGGTGTAAAAATTGGTTTGTCTAAATTTTGGTCCATGTGCCCAGAAGAAGACTAGTGCTAACTGAAACAAGACTAAGCTACAAAGGTGAATACTGCATGTTGTGAATGACAAATTTGGCAATCTGCTCTACTTTCCAGACAGAATTGACCAGTTATTGATATATATATATATATATATATATATATATATATTCGTTTATTGACATTCAATCTGACAGACCGCAGAACGATTACCGGTACAAGTTATACGAAATACGGCAAGCTTCACACGACACACAGGTCGGCTCGGTTACTTAACACTAATGGCCTAAGTGCTGGAACGCTCCTGATTCGGCCAAGCCAGGAGTGGGAGGGGCGATCTTATTTTCAACAGACCCGAGGCAGACAACACAACAGAAAGCGCCACTGGCAGCTAACAGAAAATTCAAATAAATGTTTGCCCTGAGCGAGGCTTGAACCCGGGTCGCGATAATGACTCTCAGTTTATCGACCAGCGCTCTCTCCACTGAGCAATAAATAATGTGGATAACATGGAATTATTATGGAATGATCAGATTGTTGAAAAACTATGCACCTGCAGCAAAAGATGAAAGAGGTCAAGATTTCAAGTTCATTGACCCTGTGACTAGTGTTACAGAATGACCTAAGCTTCTGAAACATTAAGAGCTTCAACATTACAGATCTTTGAACTGTGCAAGCATTCCATTGATTGTTGGTGACAATAAAACACCATATTTGTTCAATTTGAGCTCTGAAACTTCCCGTAGTACCTTGCAAGCAATTGAAATGATGAAAATAATTGCTATAAAAAGTATAAATTAACTGTTTTCATGGATATTAATCAGTTTTTATTTATGATCCATAACTGTAGAGTCCGTAACGCATAGTGTGTTCATTAAGTGAGTGCTCAACATCAGTACTTATACAAAAAAAAAATGCAATTATGACTATATCAACAGAAATGGCTGGCAAATCTAAGGTTGTGTCTCAAAAGAATTTGTATATTATAATTTCACAGGAAATCAAGATAGTTCAGTCATCAGAAAAGTTCAGGGAACTTTTCTGTAGAGTTCGTAACACAAACATTTTAATTCACCAAAAATGATACATCACAGCCAGCAAAGTCTAACTAATAGCAAACTAGTCTATGATTGAAGCGGCATCTGGGAAAAATATTTAAATAATTTAAACAGTTGTCATCTCTCTGTATGAGGGGCTCAAAGTCTCCGAAATGTAGAGTCCGTAACATTTTGAATACCGTGGAATGGCCCAACTGTGAATATTTCTGTCATTACAAGCTTCTTTTTGTAAGCATTTCAAATTTGTTTGAGGAATCTTTTGGTGTTTTGCACAATGAGTTAAGCTTAGGCTTACAACTTTTTGTTGAATCAATACTCCTTTTTAAACCCTTTGATGCCGTATTGATGAGTGGCGCTCATCATGAATTATCTACATGCTGTGTAATGCTGTATAACATCATGACGAGCAGCGTTCATAAATAAATACAGTTACCACTTTGCTTAGTGTGACTCTGGATGCACTGGTTTGGACAACTATTATACTCGGTATGCAAAGCCATAATTCCAGATGTACTAAATTGTATGCTAGTATTGAGGTATGTATGTGAGGCGCGGTGGTGTAGTGGTGGCGTCATTGCCTTGAAGCCGGAAGGTTCGAGGTTCGAATCCACCTCGCCGCGTAAGGACCTTGGGCAAGTCCTTCACTCACAATTGCTCAGCGCTTCGGCGTGAAACTCCGTTGCAGTGTCTGCTCTGCATTCGGGAGCGCCTCTGAGTAGAGAGTGCTTGAAGGGGCGCTATAACAAGTGCACATACAAACAAACGAACATTTTTAGGCATTTTATCAAGATGCTTCAAAGTCACTTTCAACAAATGTTGTCTTGCGATCAGTTTAGACTTTTGAGCTTGTTACTTTGCTGCAAAGAAGTTGACTAAAGAATGAGTTGTTTGGCTTGTTTGAAGAACAACGATTGTAATGAATTAGACAGCAATATCAGTTCCAATAAATCTGGTGAATATCTACATACAATGAGCATTAGTGGCGATGAAACTGGTACCAATATAAAGATTCATGGATGCTGGATGTGTTAATGTTAAGTTCTTATTAGGGCTGCTCAGCGATTAAAATTTTAATTGCGACTGATCTTACGATTAAAAATTTTAATCACGATTAGCCTTGCGATTAATTGCATCATGAGAAAACAACAATGCATTTTTGCAAATTCTCATTTGCTACATTCAGAGATCTGCTATCCCTTGCTACCCACAAAGCAGGGGCATTGCTGATGGAGACATATTTCTCTTGAGTCATAAGGTTGTCCGTGTTGGTTAGCATGAGTTCCAGAGGTCTTGCAACAGATGGATATGAGAGCAAATCGTGAGATTAGGATAAAGAAACCAGCACGGCTGACAACAAGCACGGCTTTGTATGCGGACGATACGAGCGTATTGATGTGCTACGATAATAATTTATTCTTTCAGTACTTGCATATTTTTTCGTATCTGCTGTTTAAAAAATAAACTGACTTTTCACATTGATCGCTCACCTTCTACCTTGCTGCTTTTCTCTCACATTAATTTTTTTTATTACAATAACCTGCTAGAAAATTTAATGCCAATTAAAATCAGACCACATGCACAGAAACTTTCACAGAAGGGACGAATACTAAAAACAACTAATCTACACCGCCATTAAACGGATTTTTCCTTTTGCAACTAATCCGCCCAACACAGCCAAGTGATTAAACCCAGTCTTGGCCTAAGATCGGTTTTTGGCATCAACTGATTGCTGTGTCTGGTAAATTCCTACCTGAAAGTGTTTGCCATTGAAATATAATCGCATTAATCATCCAAAAAATTTTACGTGAGTGGTAACTGCGATTAATGAACAGCCCTAGTCCATATCCCCAGTGAAGAAATTAAAAAGTTTATTGGCCTTACCAAAGAAAAGAACCGCAACAAATTGCAAAGCTATACCAACAAATCGATGTCATGTGTACAGCAAGAAAGACATTACTGCACCAATTGTTCTTCACAACCTCTGCTCAATGCATGGATGATGACTGCTTTGCTGCATATCATACTAAGATGAAGTACTGGAAATAGCATCGAGGTGAAATAGTGACCCAGTCTGTAGCAGTTGCTCGGAACATTCAGTTTCATGTACACAAAGCCTACCTTTCTAGCATACTAAGTGGTCGGTCTCTGTTGTAAATAAATGAGTAGCGGCATTATTTACATAAACATGATATATTTATTCATATACTCGTGAATATTTACTCTCCTTGATTGTTGGACAGGAAAAAATTGCAAAGGTAAAAATTTTAGATTTGCATGTTACGATTGTTACGTGTTGGCACACAAGGCTTTGTTTAGCCCTCGGCAGGGCCCCCAGAAATTCGCGATCTTGCGCAGCGCAATTTTTGCGCAAATTTCAGGGTTTAGCGCAACAGCGCAAAAATTGGCAATCCGCGCAATTTTAGCGCAAATTTTTACAAAATCTGGCAAATTTATCTAAATTGGGCTTTGATTGACTTAAAATCACCGCGGCCCATGACAGTTCAACATAACAACGGCGACCGATGTGCGATAATCAAAATGGCCACCGCCGAATGGGATGAAATCATAGGTGAATTTTTAGTTAAAGATCGATATTTTTGGTAGTAACGCACAAACTTATAATATAAAAAATTCCAGAACATCACGGCCACACAATAAAATGTGTTAGACGAAGTTTCTCAAAGTGGTCACAGAGCAGCGTCGCTTGCTGTATCGGCTTATGACAGAACGAACGCATATAATCTATAGGCGTCAGGCGTGTACACAAAGACGGAAAGCTAGTACTCAGCACGTTGTGTAACTTGGTGATTCATTATAATATAGGCCATATAATACTATTTTGAAGTTACATTTGTAATGAGCGTAGATTTCGGTGGGCGTAAATTTTGCAAAATTCAAATTATTTGCGATCGTCTTGATACATTAATCTTATGGTTATATAGGAACTTTATAACTGCATTTTTGGGTTGATTGTCTAATTTCTAGAACGCCAAAGCCTTACATTAAATGACAAAAACACTGTTAGATACTTTGGTACACTGATTCAATGAAAAAATAACGAACATTTTGATTTTTTAACTTGCGCAAAATTCGCGCAAATTTATCGTTTTTGGTGCGCAGTTTTTTCAATTTTTTTGCGCAAATTTCTGGGGGCCCTACCTAGGCCGCTCTGCAACAAAGAGGTCAATAGTTAAGGAGTTTGGCACTGAAGAATAGCATGAAAGTTTAGCAAATTCATCATTTTTATTTTTATTGGGTTTTCCTTACAAATCTTCGTCGTTTGGTGATTATTTAGTCCTTAGGACTTCTGGATGAATTCTATTCCTGCAAACTAGTTATTAATTGGAAGAATTTGTTTTCTTTTTAGTTATTAACTGGTTGAATAAACAATTAAATGAGTCGCAGACTATGCAACAGCGCCTCACAACCTTTGAAACGGGTTCAGCAGGCCCATCTTCAACAAATTTCTACAGGCCATCAAGTACAATGGTGGGTTTTGCTGAAGCAACTGATCAATCAGCAGTCTACAATTGTTGCATGTTTTCACTATATTGGCATAATTAATGTATTTTTTTTATCATTTGACAGAGTAGATTTCTGTACACTTTTAGTCTGTAGATATTTGTACACTTTTAGTCCCTGTGCTGTGGTGCAAAAAATTAGCATACACTGGGTGAATTGTTTTTAGAGGCATGCTTTGTATGTTACCTGGAAAACTTTTCCTGGATAGGTGGAACAATAGTTTAGTATTGTGCTGAACACTCGCTTTGTATTCGCTTCAGCGCCAAATAACAGGTAAATAACTATTCAGTATTTGGACGAATATTTATTATTTATTTCATTTATTTATTTCTCACATTTGCTATAGTGCCCTTCAAGCTATCTACTTAGAGGCACTGCCGACTACAGCACGAACACTGCATCGGAGTTTCACGCTGAAACACACGAGCAATTGCGAGCGAAGGATTTGCTCAAGGTCCCTATGCGGCAGCTTGAGGTGGATTCGAACCTGAAACCCTCAGGCTCCAAGGCACCAAACCCACCACTACACCCCACAAATAGTAGCAGTCGGACCGAATACAAATAGTGTTGACAGCAAGGAACGATTTTTGCGCAAAATTTGCAAAATCCCACCGTACTTTTCACATTTGGGCTTTGAATAGCTTATAATTCACTGCGATGCATGGTAAATTCACCATAGCAATGACAGCATTGGATGACAATTGAAAAATAGCTACCACTATGCGGGACGATGGCATTGAAACTATAGAGGAATTAACAGTTAAGGATATTTTTCTATTAGTAATGCACGAACTCGGAGTTTCAAAAATTCTAGAACTTCGCTGCCACATAATAAGATGCGTTAGACCAGTGCTGTCCAACGTGCGGCCTGCGGGCCGCATGCGGCCCGCGAGATGATTTCAAGTGGCCCGCCCAGGCTCACTAAATTTGTGCACTTTGTGTAAAATGAAATTAAGGATTAAGTCACTGGTCGACTTGAGCGTTTATTTTTGCAATTGATTTTGTGACAGTAGCCGATTTTGATTACTACCAGGAAGGTCAATCCAAATACTAAATCTCTTCTTTCTTTTCTTGCGGTTAGGTTACTGTAGTCTATCTGGATATCGACAAACGACTTTTGGTTTTAATAACTCCTATTACTGTACTCAACTACATGGACTTCGCAAACCTTCCCAAACCGTTCAATTCTAATCAGCCAATGAGATGTATTATAGGCTACAGAGTTCCAGCACGTCTGCAAGTGACTGCGACCATTCTTTCGAGAGATAGTAGAGTTCTAGTTCTAAGGATCGTGATCGTAATCTAAAAACTTCTACGGCGCTATTCGAAAGCCAAGCTCAGGGTACCAGATTATTCACGAGCGCTGCGTTGCGTCGAAAGCGCTGTCCTTAAGAGCAGTTAAGATGGTCCGGGTCGAGATTAGAAAGAAACAATCGGTAAGAGACCCAAGGCCGCCGAATTGCGATGCCTTGGCCCTTTCTAGTCCTACGACTATGACTGCTAGCTCTTTAGACCGAGACTCTGGCTACGACGATTTTTTATGAAAGATAGAGCATGAAGGAAATTGAAATTCGCCCCAGTCATAAAGTGGATCGTAGCCCAAAAAATTGACTGCTCGACGAAGACGATGAGGAGATGAGCTGGCCAAACTGTGTGATGGAGACGAAACTGAAGACAAGATACTGAAGACAGAGATAAACGCCACCTTGCACATTTTGTTGCTCAACTATTATGAAGCTTGGCAGTCATGGTTTTGTGTAGCCCACATTCCATTGTTTATTATTATTATTAGCCTATTCCTGTGGGACTTGTCGAACTCTTTCCATAAACTGCTCAAGACTTTCCTCTTTGACCATACATACCTGGGTCTGGAGCATCTATGAATAGTTATCTTGAACCGGCGGTATATAAATTTCATATCATAAATTAAATTTCGATAGCTAGATTGATAGATAGATCATCATTTCATATTAAATTTCAATACTAGTTTCATTGTTAATATAGATCTAATATATTACCAAGAAATTTTAGCCACTGCTTGTGAGTTTACTGTTGCGGCCCTCGGCTTCAAGAATCTTGCTTTTGCGGCCCGTGGTACCAAAAATGTTGGACAGCACTGCGTTAGACGGACTGTTCCGTGCGTGCGTGAATCTTCGCGTAGTGCGAACGATCATGAGCTGACATATTTAGGCCTATTGGGATCACAGCGTTAAGTCTACACTTAACGTGAAGATGGATATACAGGGTGGCGCATAAAAAGTGAGACCGCCTAGTATAATTTCAATTAGTAAATTGTGTTAAAACTGTTTTTTCTATAAAAATGCCAAATGCTAATTCACAGAAAATCAGACCTTGTTCTCAGCAGTTTTCTCTAAACATCTGCATCACTGGTCAATGCTTCTATTTTTTTAAACCGCAGAAAGAATTTTTGACACTCTTCAACAATGGCCAGTTTCAATTGATCTATTGTTGTAAATTTACGACGAAGGTAGACTTTTTTGTTGGAGAGCACCCAAATAGCATAATCTACCAGGTTTAGGTCCGGGCTGTTGGAGGCCACATGTCTGGTCCGATGAAGGTGACATTCTCCCGAAGAAGATCGTGTTGATCGTGTTTTTTGCTGTGTGCGACGGCGCTTCATCTTGTTGCAGTGTCCTGTTTTGTCAAAAACCGGGACAATTTCGCTCTTTTGTCTAAGTCGTCGGGACACCGGGATGCACCACAAAAAACTGGGACATGTCCCGGAAAACCGGGACGTATGGTCACCCTAGTTTAGCCTGAACTGAAATGTCTTAATGCTTTGTCTGATTATCCAGCAGAATGCTTTTGGCAGTGTGCAGTCTACATCATATGGTCACTCACCACAGTCCATAGCATCTGCTAGGCATCCACTGGTATGTGCTACCTTCAATTTAAACACTTGAACATTTTAATTAATGACATTTAAAGGTTGGGTCGAAGTAAGAATAGGTGAAGAGCTTAAAGTTAAAGTTATTATTACTGTATTAATTTCTTTGTACAGATTCAGCCATTTTGCACATTATAGATGTTCTAAATTATTATATCTTTCTATGCGTGGACAGACAATAGGGCTGCCAACCGTCCCGGATTCGCCGGGACAGTCCCGGAATCGACCCTGTGCGTCCCGTGTCCTGGATTGATCTCAAATTGTCCCGGAATTTGACCCAGAGATCCACTTAGCGCAATTATTGTTCCTATTAATTTTTGCTTAATAAACTCAGCCATTTGTATGATGATTTTGACGTTCTTCTCTCTATCAGAATTTCCCTCAATTTGGACTCACTGATGAGCCTAGGTGATTGGAGTTTGAAATGCTTCTTCTTGAGGTTGATTCTTGTCTTAAAATTAGGCTATAAAATTATGTCTTTTGATGATTTGTCTGAAATTATTAAGAACTTTTTAGTAGATTGTAGAATATAGACGTTATACTGGTCTGACACAGCATTTGTTACATTATGCGCTTCTATGGATTGTGTAAATTGGTAATGGAACATCAAGTGGCTGAAGGCGTCCCGGAATGGCAAAATCAAAAGTTGGCAGCCCTAACGGACAAAATGTCCCCGGATAAAATGTCCATGGACAAAAAGTCCCAGGATAAAATGTCCTGGGACAAAAAGTCCCAGGATAAAATGTCCCTAGAAAAAGGGTAGGGCTACCCAGCACATAGGGTGCCTATCAGCAGGTAGCCTACATTGACACGAAGAGAACTGACTTTTCCAAATGTATGTGAATGCCTTATAGATTTTCAACAGAACAGAATATTCTTTATTAACCAATCAATTGCAAACGTGCGACCTGGTGGCAGACCGGTAACGCGTCCGCTCTCGGAGCGGCAGGTTGCGGGTTCGACTCCGGGTAACGACCTTGGGCAAGTTGTTCACGCACACGTGCCTCTGTCACCAAGCAGTATAATTTGGTACCGGTGTAAGCTGGGAAGTAAACAGCAAGTCCTGCGATACGCTGGCCTCGTGTCCAGGACCTTGGGATTCGTCCATTGCTGGCTCAGGGCCATGGAAAAGGAGATGAGCGCCTCCCTATGCTCCTCATGGAACGGGATAGGACTTTACTTTTACAATTGCAAACTGCAGTTTGGTTTACAAGATTTTAATAAACAAATATTCTAATTCTTGCATGAGAAATGTACAAGTTCTCCAAGGAGCTTATTTCTCGATCGTTAGTGCGAGGATGTAGAGTTTTGTAAACTATGTCTAAGCTTATACCGGGGTAGGAGTATGCCGTGCAAAACATGTTTTTAGTTTCTCAGCACAGCTAAAAAGTGTCGAGAGCTTGCTATTTGGCACTGGCATTGCTGTTCTAATTAAGTGAGACATATATCTTTGACAATAAGTTTTTCATGTTCCTTAGTTGCTAGCATCTTGTCACGCAGCTCATGCTCGCAGCTGTCAGTGTCTGCAGTTGGTCGCTTGTATCACGCGGTGCGAACTCAACCACTTACCGACGTTCCTTCTTCAAGAATTTGTGGATGTACTGCTTCCATTCCTGACTGTCCTTTGCAGCCAATCTTTTCAAGAAGGCTGTCTACATCCGGCACGGAAAATACTGGTTCCAGTGATCAAGCGTGATGGACTAGAATGCATGTTGATGATTCCTGAGGGAAGGCTCGCAGCGGCTTGCCTAGCCGAGCTTACCTTATTCGTTTGCCTCCCATTCAGCGGGCAATCAAGACCAGGGACTCACTCCCTTTTTAGTCGACCCCATTGAACAGACATCGGTAGCCTACTTGGTCCGAAATGGGTATGGCCTTGTCATGTGGGGCGCGGTGGTGTAGTGGTGGCGTAGTGGTGGCGTCATTGCCTTGAAGCCGGAAGGTTCGAATCCACCTCACATCGCCGCGTAGGTACCTTGGGCATATAGGCGCAACCACCCTATGGGACCCACGGGACGCGTTCCCCCAACTTTTGGGTGGTCCCTTAACTTTATTATTATTATGGTCCCCAACTTTTAGGATGTGATTCATTTGGTCCCCCCCAACTTTTAGGACGTGATTGCACCTATGCTTGGGCAAGTCCTTCACTCGCAATTGCTCAGCGCTTCGGCGTGAAACTCCGATGCAGTGTTCGCTCTGCAGTCGGGAGCGCCTCTGAGTAGGCTTTAAAACAATAAATAGTAAAAACTTTTTTATAGGTTCTCGTCTCCAACGTGCTCAAAGGTGCCTCTAAATGCAACAACATTGAACAGTTGCGTGCATATTGACAACTGCTGGAACAGGTGCATGGTTTCTCTAGGGTCACCCGTTGCCTCTGTCATGCGGTGGCCCAGCTATTATTATTATTATTGTTATTATTATTATTATTATTATCAAGTCTATAGAATGACAGCAACATGCTAAGAACAGTTAAATAAAGAAAAATGATATACTTCGGTCACATCATGAGGAAGGAGGGAACATGCATAGAGAAAGAGATCATGCAGGACACAGTTCATGGAGGTAGAGGAAGAGGAAGGCCAAGAAGGAATTGGCTGGACAACATAAAGATGTGGACGGGCTTGCAAATGGGAGAAATGCTACGAATGATGGAGGACAGGAATCGTTGGAGGAACATCGTGCATGATGCGGCCGAACCTCCAGCCGAGGATGGCTAGGAACAGAACAGAATGACGGCAGCCTTTCTTCTCATTAAGGACCGCTGGAGCGCAGACCCATTGGACACCCAGGAGTTCACGAGGGTTTTGGTTCTGCTGCCATAAACCGATGTGTGGAGCTGGATCGCCAATAAGTCACTGGCGTCATTGCCGCTGCTCAACAGCCTACCTTCCACCTTGGCGTTTTGTCACACTGTCTCCTTATCCCCAGAAAGAGTGGACTTGTTGTCACGCTCTGCCCACTTGATCACCACGAAAGAGGCAGAGTCGGACTCCGACACAGAGTTCAATAGTGTATTCGCTCTTACAGAAGCGATTGACTCTGGACTTTTATAGACAGGGTCTGCGATTATGGGTACGATGAACAGCCGTTATGCACTGAAGGTAGATTGGGCCGTGATTCGGGTGGCTTCAGACGGAGAAGTGGGCTGGCGTTCATTCCGACCCGTGAACAAGTATCGTCCGGGCCGTGGAAGCCACATTATCACACAGGATTACCGTGCTCACAGCCCAGGGAGTCTTGGCGCTTTGCAAAGATTTAATACGCTTCTTTTCAATTGCCTACAAATGTTTGATTGGTTGTACTATAAAGTGGTTAATTTTTACGTTTAATAATCATAATTATCGTAATATATTTTGACATTTAATGTCTGTTATTATGTACTAGCTATTTTTTTAAATTTCCAATCACGACAATTTTGTTTGATTGGAACTGCATGAGATTAAAACATTTAGAAAAGCATAGGGCCTAAATAGAAGGTTTATAGATTTATTAATACTGACAATAAATCTTTTTTGAACAATTATGATGATCTTGGGAAATGTCCTGGGACTTTTAAAAAAGTCCCAGGACATTTTATCCGGGGACATTTTATCCGGCGACTTTTTGTCCGGGGACTTTTTTGTCCGGGGACATTTTGTCCTAGCATCCTTTCAATGTAAATTGAAGTATGGTAATGAAATTAGCTGTCTATAGATACTGTCGAGAGAAAGTATTTAGTCTACAAACAAAGCAATAACGGCAGGCTGAGCAGGCCATTTGGACCTACTGAGCCTGATTGTAATAGGAGCTTATTGGTCAGGGATAATTTGACCAAATTTGATTTATTATGATGATCTTGGGAAAATAACAAAACTGAGAGTTATTGAGTAGTGAGAGACACTGAATTGTTTGAAGATTTAGTAGGTATCTTTATTCGCACAACTTTCAAAGTTATCCGAATTTACTAAGTTTTTAGTCTTTTGATATTTGTAATCTCGGACATTGGAGATGAACCAGTGGATCAAATTGAGTATCTTATCTTTTGAGTTTCATTCAGTAGCATCACATTTATTCAGTCAGTGGATCCTTTTTCATGAATTCTCGAAGGGCTAGAGTTAAACCAATTATAGACATTGGCATAACCAGTATGAGGCAAGATGTCTCTTGTTATTTTACATATTGGAACTTCAATTGACCAATGACAAGGGTTTTGTCAGTCGTTTGTAAAGCCTAATTGTTAATAAGAAAGCCTTTCCATGGGTTATACATACCCCAGCACATCCAAGTTCCCCTCCATCTGGACATAATTGGACCTGCTGAGTAGATATATTTGAAGGGGTGTTATATCAAGTTTTGTTTTTAAAGTAATTAGTTAAAATAAGTTCTCCTAGACTTCTTGTAAAATATCCCTGACAGTCAAGTTCTCTTGTTGGTCATTAATAGAGAAACCCATTGTTCTTAGCAGCAATCTATGATTCTATATAGTAGAATGTGTTCATTGTTGGAATTCCATATCTCAGAAATAGACTTGTGTCAGTTGGATAACTGACACTGCGCGTTCATAGTACAGCTGCTATGTGCTGAGGCAGCAACAGTTACATCCGTAGTCATTTCCGCTGGAAATCACATTTAGAAATCCAATTTTTTTATCACATTTAGAAGTGATTACCGGAACTGGCCAAGTATCAAATGATGGATTCATGGCCTGGGTACAAGTCGTCCACTCCGTCTGAACTGGTGACAGGTGTAGTTATTTCCGTTCAGTCGAATCTGATGAACCTGAGACCTTCACATAACCAGGTGATTGATATTATTAGAAAGCCTACAAGTGTACGTTTTGCTATCAGTACACCATGGGCAGTTCTAGCATTAGTTAAACTAAACCATATGATTTAAGTAATTCTAGTCATCGTGTATAATGTTTCAGGTACAGCACCAGATTTCAGGTAAGAGTAACATGTCTGCTCATGACGACCGAATGCACTTGCGCTCATCGCCAAATGTTTTCAACCGGCAAAAGTAAGTACTGTACAATTGAAAACAACTTGTGCCTTCATTACATTTCATTTTTGCGCAACCTATGCTTTTGGAGGTAAAAGAAATTCTTTTACTTCTTTTGCCCAACTGCAACATGTCCAGGAGTCTGAACCAACTGGTGACAGAAACCTATATGTACGTGTATGATGACATCTTGTATAAATTTATACATTTATATTGGATTTGGACTTAGGATTTTATGCTATTCCAAAACACTTTGACATTGATTGGATATAGAAATTATGTACGTTTGTTTATTATACTTTGTATGTACACCAAAATGCGGATAGCAATTGGTATATTAAAGAATATTCTTATCTTATCTTATATACTATATACTCAAAAAGCTGTTTGGGCCACCTATTAGATAATTGTACTTGGTAATTTATGTGCAAGGAATCAGCCTATGATGCACCAAGAAGCAGGTTGTAATCAAGTTAATATCCAGAATATGAGGCTGCCAATTCTGAATAAGCTATTTGAGAGAGTACCGTAAGTCTTAAGTTGAGAACAAAAGCGACTTGGCAGAGTGGGCAGCCACACAAGTACAGTGCTTCAAACTGTAGGTTCAACAACCAAAAAAGCTCATTAACCTGGAACAGTTCTAGTTTTAGTTATGACCAGAAAAAGATTATAATCAGATGACCTCATTGAATAATGATAAGCCTAACTTTGACTTGAGTATCTGTTGATAACTGACAATAAAAATGCTGATACCTCAGCCGGTGAAGGTAATGTGAACGAAGAGACAGATTAAGAAATAGATGAAAATTCAATATGGCCTAAGTAGTATCTAATGCCACAGCTGAAAGTTTAGTTGGCAAGACTCAAGGAAGAGGCAGATGCTGTTGAAAAACTTATCAGTCAAGGCCAAAAGCAGTCAGTTAGTCTGGAAATTGTAGCTGCCAAACATTCTGAAAAGTTGTGTAACAGAGGTTGTGGTCATGAAAAAAACATTTTTGTTGGCAAAATAATTCTTTATTATAGAATTAATTTTCTATTTGTTAAAGTTATAGTTTTGAATTTTTTATCTACAGGGTGTCCACTAAGTTCGTGAACAATTTTGCTAGTTTGTTAAAAAGAAAGTACACAACAGAAATCAATAATTATTGTACCATTTAATAGGCAATAGTGTTGCCTTTGCTGGCTTAACAGCTTTCATTCGTCTGGGCAAAGATTTGATGAGGTTGTAAAAAGTTTCAAGCGATATCGAATTCCATGCTTTTCGCAAACAACGTTTTAGCTGAGCAGGAGTTTAATATATTATAATATAATATATATATATTAGGGTGGCCCTTAGCATACAGCCAAAAAATAAAAATCATAAAATTTTGTCTGGCACCCTTTCAATCCATGCCAATTATAGAAATAACATTATGTTGAAAAGGATTTTGGAATTGCGAAACATTTAGGGGTGCCCCTCGAGCGCCGAAATTTATTCTTTGACAGAAATTTGATCAATTGAATCATACAATTTCAACCAAACTATATATTCAACACACTGTCACTCATAATTTTACAGAGATGGCTAAAATACACTCTAGTGATGCAACAATGCTAATGAAACAAGGGTTTACTGTTCAATTATATTTCAGTTATTGTTCACTGATCAGCTGGTCACAGAAGTAAATGATCAGTACAGGACAATAAAATGCAGGAATCACTGCTTTCTACTAATTTGACACGAGATTTCTTTTCGTACAGTCAAGGAACTGTCGTCGATGTTCACTGACAACCTGCAGGAGAAATTGAAGCTAATCCTCATCTTTTGTTAGGTTTTTTATTTAAGTTCTGGATGAGTGCCACACCTCGTCCAGCTCTATCATTGACGACAGCCAACCCTTTGAGTACTGCTTGTGCTTCTCGAAATGCTTCATGCTCTTCCCAAAGAGCAGGATCTTTGGAAAGCATCATCTCAGATAGGTCATGCAGACCAAGCACCTGGAACAGTTTCTTGGAGTAGGTTGTACAGTATTGTTCCAGGCCGCTGGTGCCAATAAATGCATCTGACTTCACACTGGGTCGTTTAGGCGGAGGATCTGGGGCTACTTCTTCCATGGTAGCAATCATTAGCTTCTTGGAGTCATTGGATACCCTTGAATCAAAAAGAGCAAGCCCAATCAGCTCTTCAAAACAAACACCAGAGATGAAGACCTAGCTTCTTGCTTGTAGCAGAAGAAATTGTAGTATGTGGATACATGTATGTGAGAAGGTTTGCCATGAGAGTGAAGTCATTCAGAGGAGCCTCCACAGCATTTGGCGCAGTTATCCAGGCTTTCAGGTAGACAACAACTGAAAAGATGGCAATATCACGAATGCTGCGTTCTTCTGCAGCAGTCTTCTTGAACTGAGCATGAAAGAGCCACATCTTTATGGTATAGATTACTTTTGCCATCCATCGTGCCCGGTGCATAGCGCCAGGTATTGGAAACCGAATTCCACGAGAAGGAACACCTTCAAGAAAGACAACTGAGAGCTCGAGAAATTCCATGTAATCGTCTCATGGCTGTGCAGTTGCTAAATGTCTATGAGCAAACTCCAAGATATCAGAACGGTGTTGGGCGCAGTTACTTCATTTTTACTAGTGTTAGTGCCGCAGGTTTTGTTTCCTTTACATCCAACATCAGGCCCACCACTTTCATCACTTGATTCTTCATCACTTGAACAGGAATCGGTATCCAGTAGGCCTACTAACTGGCTTGTACACGCCGCGAGCTCTTCCTGCGCTCTTTTTTAGCGCATCTGTTCGACTTCCCTCCGTTCCTGTGCACGCTGTCTTCGACGCATATCCACCATGTCAGCTGCCCAACTGAACCTGGACGTCCCTTCTGCCTTTGAGAGAGTAGAAAATCTCTGTCTTCAGGAATGGAAATCATTGTGAGAGCGTCTGCATGGGCAATATCAAACAGGTCATCTAGTCTCTCCATAAATTTCTCCTCCTTAATCTTGTGAGCTGTAGCTGTTCGGTGTCTATGCTTTTGAAGTCCTTTCCATTCCACGTACACCGACTCCAACTTGTCAATACAATGCTTTTTGCCTCTTACAGGTAGGCCTATACCAGCTCGCTTCCAAAATAGAGTCGCTCTTTCTATACCCTGTTGACTGGAATAACGGACTGTCTGCTTGCCAACTTTGAGTAGATGCATGAAGTATCCAAAAGTTTGACGATACGATGGCAACTTTGCTCCAAGAATTTCAGGCTCATAAGAGCCAAGTAGATAGACACTTGTTTTCCCTCGCGTTTGCATAATTAATTATGAATAATTATTTGTAATATTTCGTATTTGCTATGTCTGACCCATGTTTCCAATAGTAGACTAAAATCAAAATTCTTTCCTTGCATTAAGCAACTCTTCATAAAATATTGCCACCTTTTTTCAACCAGACACCAAACGTTAATCAAACATATATTTGAAATTGTACTAAAATTTTAGAGTTCACGTAATTTTAATAAGTAAGTAAGTACTAAATATTAAATGTTGAAGCATTGCAAACATTATAGTAGGCCGACAGAATGTATTAAAGCACTGAAAATGTCAGTTTGCAATTCCAATTATAATTTGGAAGTTTACTCGTACATTACTGAAGCATGAGAGCTCGGGGGGCACCCCTAAATATTGCCCTATTGAAAAGATTTTTTGCACAAATTATTTTCTTCATAATTGAAATAGATTGGAGGGGTGCCAGCAGATTATTTTTAACTTTCATTTTTAAGGGCCGCCCTAATATATATATAATATATATTCTATATTTCTATATGTTCAGGATCTTTGTAGACACTGCTTGAGACTATATGTTCAGGATCTTTGTAGACACTGCTTGAGAGTATACTCCAGGGATTTTCAATCGGTGAGAGATCAGGAGAGTTTGGAGGCCAGTTTTCAATGTTAGGAATATTTTCGCTCAGCCGTGCTCGCGAAACAGCAGATGTATGTGCTCGCGCACCATGCTGCTGGAAAACGCTAACAGCATTGTCAGTGAATAGTCGTTTCGAGATCGTTCCAGAAGTGTCCAGTCTGTCATAAACTGGTTTTAATTCCTTCTTTAAAATGTTATTGATATAATACTCCGAGTTAATTGATGTATGCTGAGGTATAAAATGTAGTCGCGTTAATCCTGAGGCTGTCATACCTCCCCACACAAGAACAGTCGGACTAAACTTGACCTGCGAGGCGACAGGAACATTTTCTTCTTGCGAATCCCAAATGGTGTCATTGCGTGAGTTTGGAACATAGAACACTTGATATGGCGATTCGTCACTAAACAGAACATCAGACCAGTCTTCAAATTTCCAATGTCTATGCTGCCGCGCGAATAACAACCGTTTTTTTCTTCTGAGCGTCTGTTAGCAATGGCGCCTTTCTGCATTTCCAACTTCTGCACTTCAACTCCACTTTCATGTAATTTCTGATTGTTTCTTTGTTGCCCTTCAGTCCACCTGCCTTGAGAGATTTTTCTATCTGTCTCAATCCAAATCCTCGTCTGTATTTCGCCTTTTTGATAATTTTAATAGCAGCCTGTGTCAAAATCTTTGGCACTGGATCGTGCATGATCGCCTAACTCGCCTTGCCTGCTTCTTTCAACCCATTTTGCTACCCAACCTTTTGATCGTCCTAATTTATCGCCTGTAACGGAATAAGAATATCCTTCTTCAGCAAGAATAGCAGCTTTCGAGCGTAACTGAACGTCTGCTATTTTCCCCATTTCCGAGTTTGTTTACGAAAAACGATCGCGAACTGCATAAAATTCGCTAAAAATAGCATAATTTCAGCATAAATTGATGACGTCATTTCCTCGTTGCAAAATAACACTTTTTACACTTTTTGTTTTCGGGACGTAAAGCTCTTTCAAATGACATACGCATTATTAATGTTTGTTGCAACACATTTTCTGCTTTCTGCAAGCAAAATCGTTCACGAACTTATTGGACACCCTATACAATCCTATGTTTAGTTTGGTGCGCTGACAAAACGGCGCAGGACAAAACGGCGCTGACAAAACGGCGCGGTAGCAAAACGGCGCCGACATAACGGCGCAAACTGAACTAAAAAAAAACAATGTTTTTTTAGTAGTTTAATAGCAGAAGCGGCAAAAATATATTCTTAATATCAATCCAACTTCCATTCAAATAACTATTTTTTTCATCAATCCAGTTCCCATTTAAGCCAGAATATTTTCTTCAATCCAGCTTCCATTTAAGCAAGAATATTTTCTTCAATCCAGCTTCCATTTAAACAAGAATATTTTCTTCACTCCAGCTTCCATTTAAGCACTGTTTTCACTCATCCAGCTTCCATTTAAGCAAGATTATTTTGTTAAATCCAGCTTCAATTTAAGTGAATTTTTTTCCATCAATCCAGATTCTATTTTTAAAAAAAGATTTTGTATCAATCCGACTTTTATTTTAAACGCATATATATGTATTCTAATTGGGTGTGTCCCTAGTTGCCAGAATCCGGAACGATATATCATAATCTTGAATTCGTAGTGAGTTTACTCTTAAATAAGCAAACAATCACTAGACGGGTATCATAATCTTTCTACTGCGCCGTATTGTCGGCGCCATTTTGTCGGGGTACTTTGAATTGCGCCGTTCTGTCGGCGCCATTTTGTCGGCGCCGTTTTGTCCTGCGTCATTTTGTTACGGCGCCGTTTAGTTTATTGAAATCTTTTCTTTTCCTTGGACATTGCCCTGTTCAAATTTTAAGTTCTTTCAGACAAATCTTGACTACTAATAGAACAAACAGCCTGCAAACACAAAGCACGTCCGCCCTACGGGGCTCGAACTCGGGGCTACCGACTACAGCACGAATACTGCATCGGAATTTCACGCCAAGGCATTGAGCAATTGCGAGCAAAGGACTTGCCCAAGGTCCCTACGTGGCAACTTGAGGTGGATTCGAACCTGCAACCCTCCGGCTGCAAAGCAACGAACATACCCACTACACCACTGTGGGATGCAGTGGTATGTAGTGCCCAAGTGTCATTATGAACAGCAAGAACAGATTATGTTGCATGAGACTTACTATATGCGAAGATTTTATATATAAAATTCAAGGTTGAGTTATTTGTATGGAAATAACATGACATGTTGTCGCAGTAAAAAGATGGTGAAATTTGGCATTTTTATGTAAATATAATATGATTAAAAATCCATGCTTCTGACAAAAATATGAGCAAAGATTCATTTTTGGGCCCTCTTCTTAATTGTTCTGCCCGTAGGCAGTCCAAGATTCAAACGACCGACACCTTTTCTATTCCGTACTTTTCCTTGATTTCTTTTATCCTTGTCCCTTTTCTCTATCCATCAACCAATCCATTATCATCTTTTATGGTCTTCCTGGTGGTTTCTTTCTCCCTCCATTCTTCCCTATTTTTTGGCCCACCCTGTGCATATTTCAGCAGAGTTTAAGCGTCTGTCATCTATTGAACTAATTATGTCCAAATTTATAAATAAAGCAACTTAGCTGCGAAAAAGTTAGGTGCTACTAATTCCTTACATCCCTCTTGATGATCAAGGGCAAGTATTTTAGCTGTGCCCCCGATACAGAACAGCTATGGATTCACATTCATTCCGTGCCTCTGCTCCCAGGGAATGCAATCGACTGCCATCCTCTCATTGTAGCTAAAATTCATCTTCATTCAAAAAGTGGCTCAAAAGTCACCATTTCTATTTGGCACTCAAACAGTGGGATATCTAACAGCATTTTTGCCTCATGACTTACTATCCAAACCATGAATTCACATTTCAGTGACCATACAAATTAGAATTACAGATTTAATAATAATATTTCTATTAGTAAAGAGCTGTATTACATTTTTTTTATTTTAGCGATGTCTTTCTAGATCCCAAATATCTTCAGCAGGGTGATGAAAGTGCACGAACAAAATACGTTTCAACAAAAACCTCCTCTCCTCCATCAATCCATTTTCCTTCCTCACAAAATCCAGTTCGACTTGGCAAAGGCTTCCTTCCACCTCCAACAAACGTCGTCACAGATGCACAGAACTCGTCAAAGCCAGATGTAACAGTTGGAAAGCACAGTGACAAGTCAAAAATGACGCAGCCAGCACTCGTGTCCGCATATTTTCCATCAAAGGTGTCTTAGGTTTTGGATGCCAAGTTTGATGGGCAAAGTATTTGAAATTTTTGGATATGAAATTTAGTGACCATCACCTGATCATGCGTTTCAAGGAGATAGAAACTGAAACAATATGAAAGTCATTTTTATCTGTCAAAAGGAATTTAAGAAAAAAAGCAATCGTACTATTATTAAGCACTGTTTATTCAAATGTTTCGCACATCGTTATATATATATATAATGTGTATATATACATGTAAGCATTTGCATGCAATGTATATACAAAGTATATGTGTACATAACTACATATATAACGATATTATATTCCTATCTGTATATTTACGTACACATCGTATTGTATCATATCTAACAATTTATAAAGCGCCTCTTGCAGCATCGACTATTCAGAGGCGCTTTCAGCACAGAAGCCCCAGGGGAAAAGAACGTCTTTAGAGTGAGAGGATGCAGGGAAGAGGCCAGACATGAGCTTAGCCTGTAGAAGAGGGTATGTGGAGGTACCTATCACAGCTTTGAGCCAAGCCACACCGAACACGATATGTACATAATACTACATATGTATTTATGTAAATATACCGACTTGTTTTCTTTGTACTGAAGCTGATTTACTGAAGGCGCAGAAAATGTTTCTGGCATCTAGCTATTATTTTTGAACTGGTACTATGCATGATAATTATGCACAACAAGGTTAATACAGTGACAAATGCCAGAGAAAACTCATCATTACTTTAATTTACCAACACTTGTGGGATTAGCTTGAACCGTACAGCTTGGTTGAACCTGAACTTAACTTGGTTAACTTTCAGTTAAAACATTTCCAAGGTAGATCTGTGTTGGCTTAAGAAACTTTTAAGTTTCAACCCAAGATAGAAAATACATTTCTTAAGCCAGCACCAAGAGCAGCCATGGATGTAAAACATTACTTGTATCTCTGGCATAATGGCATTTAGTCACTGTCACTTTGTTGAGCATCACTTTTCATAGATGTGGCCAGTTCATGGCCCTGTGCTCTCGCACATTGGCACACACACACACACATTTTTCCTAGTGTCTGTATTGAACAATCTGACAACAGATCACTAGGATCTTTAACAATTCAGGAAACATTTTCTACTTGACTTGAGACACATTTATTTGATGATTCCTAGGTAGCCATGCCAGAGTGCCCTTGTGAGTTACTTAAAAGGTGCTCTCATACAAACAAATGAAGGTAGCATCTAATCTTCTTGTTACAATTGATGTACTCAGTTGATAGCCAAGTTTGTAAGTGGAACAGACAACTTGAAACCGACTATGTTGTGTCCTGTTGTGGAATTGAACCCCATTGGCTTTTAGGTGTTGATTGAACTCCATTGGCCTCTGGGGGACGATAGCATTGGAATTTGACAATTTGAATTATTGGACTGTGCTCAAAAAATTTAAATTTTAACTTTTAAAAGCTAAGTCAGAGGTAAATAAGGAATTTAGTACTGCAATTAAGAACTTTTTATTCAAGTCACCATGTTTATTTAGTGAATGCTGTATATTGGATCTAAACCATAAGAGAAGTTTTGTTTCGTGATCAAACATTGTTGTTACAAGAGCTAACAATGTAATAAAGCACTCCACTGCTCTGAAAACAGCACCTCATCACTGTACTAAATCATGAAAATATTTGGAGAAAAAATAAGAATCAAGGTTCCATGGCAAAATGGGTACTGTTTTAACATACTTGTTTGAGATAAAGCATTACAACAAGCAGTAGCTACATTATGATGGGATTTGTATGTCATGTAGTGTGTGTAATTTCATCACTTACTATTTTTTTATGCAGTTTTTGCTTCATAATTTTGCCAAGGTGTCTTCATCATTTTATCTTAATTTATTTGCCAAACCAGTTTAACAGGATTCTGGACACTAACAGTTTGGGGCCATCCACACATTGCATACGCAAAAAATCGTATTTTCGATTCCCTCCGCCGTATGCACCCATACATTTTGTTGACCCCTTTCTATAACTTACTTACTTTTACAAGTATGCCTATGTACAAATAAGCTACTCTTACAAAGACTATTTAGCTAAAGTTATCTATGAAACATGTATTTTACCACAGGTCACTTTTTTTTTTTTTTTAGCCCTTTCCGTACCATGCCATTTTATTCCTGCACTACTAAGGGTTTCTGGGCAGACTTATAAAAGAAGTGGGGAAATGATCATCAGCATATAACCGTACTGCACCAACTATATCGTTTGTGATATTCTCCTGGACAGAGGGATATCTGGGTTGTTGGGTCCATGGCCTACAAAGGTCACAAGTACCTTGCTGGTAATGCCACTCTAGAGAATGATAATTGCTTTTCACACACTAACAGAGAATTGACACAGAATAGAATGAAAAAACCTGCCATAGTATTTTCAGAAGAATAAATAACACTACCATGACTACAACATTCAAAAACATGACCAAAGAATATAATACAAACATATTGGTAAATGTGCAGAAAAGTCTAAAACTAATTTCATTAACAAGTGTTCAATTACACGTCTGTTTAAATAGCTACTAGGAATTTAGGAAAGCAGGTCGATATTGCATCTGCTCTGAGAATCTACACAGGTATCAACAATATAAAATAAACAAATAAACACAACATCTTAACAGTGTCAAACACTTATTAATCCTAATGAACAGAATCGTGTAATACTAAACCTACAACTAAATCCAGTATATGATACCAAGAATTCACAAATAATGCACAATATGTCTATCATACTGAAAACACAAGTTATGGAGTTGGATAAGCTGCACTTGCAGCTTAATAATATTGTTATCCCTTCCCTCTACTCTGCGTGGGGCTCTACTTTCTGGATCACTATCTGCATCTCTCTCTCTCTCTTCTAAAAGTTTTTTTTTTCTCTAGGGGTTATCGCACTGGAAACGCTTCTGAATGGCCATGGCTGTGAGCGGCGCTATACAAATTACTAATTACGTTACATGATCATTAAGAAAATTATTCATGTGCATGAAGTCATTCAGCTAAGTTAATCTGAAAATGGCTAATTGGCGGTCTGGCTGCAATGTAAAGTTTTTTATGTTTCCTAAACAAAGAAAAGTTACATAAAGGAAGAAAATATTTGAACTTTGGAGCAATTGAGATGAGTTCTGTTCTCTGGGGCAGTGATCTGGAACAAGCAAGACCATGAGTGACTGATTTGTGACTGATCAGGTCCAAGATATTCAAGCTCAACCACCTACTTTATCAGATGACACATTCATCAAATCCTTTGTACCTCATCTTCATTCTCAATCTGCATAGAACTGGGTGAACAGTAATGCTTTGGGATCCCTCCATTGTCATGTGCTTGGAGATCCTCTATTCAGTTCTCAGCTTTTGTCTCTGTCGGTTTTAGATGACTTAGCAGTGTCCTAGTTATTTGACCACAGCTATAAATCAACTATTCGTCCCAATGCTACAGTGTAAGGTCTCGCCGCTCGTTGTCCTGAGAGGTGTTTTCTTAGGACCATAGATAATGCTCCATTATCACACTCTCTGCCATCAGAAGGCAACAACCTACTGGGAACACTCTGGTTCTGCAAAATCTGAAAAATCCAAAGCTGCTCCATTTGTCTGATTCCTCAGCAAGAGACTTTCTTTTGATGACCACGAAGACGATCGACAACCTCCTCCGAGCTGCTTCTACCATCTACTCTGTCTAATCAGTTCACGTTGAACAATTCCACATCTTTCACCTCTACTTCTGTTGTTGTTCATACCTTCATTTCCTTCCAAAATAGACATCGGAAATCTCCTTCCAAAGTTATCTATCTTCTCTTCAATTTGTGTTGAATGCTGCTGCTGCTGCTGCTGCTGCTGCTGCTGCTGCTGCTGCTGCTGCTGCTGCTGCTAGACTGACTACCTTTCACACTACCTGCATATTTCTTCTTATATGTTTGACTACCTACACCAGTGTTTTCAACCTTTTCGCAGTGACGGAACCCTACAGAAACAGTCATTTGCTCACAGAACCCAGCGTGTATCATCTATCTTGCTTGTCCCACAGGCAAGGACTGCTAACCAAATTTTATGCTTCTGCTTTCAATGGCTCCACTCTATGAAACCTACTTCCTCCCACGACTTGCTCATTGTTTCAAGCTTAACCCCTCCCTGCATTCTTTCACTGCTTTTCCCTTATTTACTCGGGGTCTTTCAAACAAATCTGTGCCCCTTATTGGCACAGCACAGGGAGTGGTGCTATACAAATTTACAGATATGATACAATTTACAGCATTTTTAGTGGCAAGATAGCAATGACAGCCAGGTTGACACCCTAGCAAAAAATAGGCAATATAAAATAATTATCTGCAAAGTGAAAAACGTTAAAAGCAGAATATGAGGTCAAAAGTGCAAAATGTTGGACACCGATTTTTAATGTAAAATGTTGAAGAGTATTTAATTAATTGTAATAATAATTGCTAATGTACATAGTACTGCTTAAACAGAAACTTATCAGAGGCAAGGCCGTAGCCAGGATTTGATTTTGGGAGGGGGTTTTCTTCAGTTTCTCGTCTGAAAAACTGATGTCTTTTTTTAGTCATCCGGTCGGAATCTTCAGAAAATGTCAGCAATTTCCTGTCCAAAAAACTGATGACTTTTTTTAGTTATCTGGCCGAAATCATCAGAAAATGTCAGCAATTTACTGTCTGAAAAACTGATTACCTTTTTTGTTATCCGGCTGAAATCTTCAGAAAATGTCACCAATTCAATTTTTTAACATTTTTCATTTCGGGGGTGTTTTCATGGTTTTATTTCATGGTTTAGTAAATGCAATTGATTATTTTTCACATTTTCCATTTCGAGGGTGTACAAACACCCAAAACACCGCCCTAGCTACGGCCTTGATCAGAGGTATCCAAAACATACTAAAATGTTAATATTTGAAAGACTTTCACTTCATATTTGAAACTCTGCAAACTTACATCAAACTTTGTTTCAAGATCAAGTACAAAAGCAAGCCAATGAAATTTATAAAATCCAGGACTGATTAATAACACAATATGCACATTTGATTTGATGGTTTGACAACTTTCAATTTCTAAAATTCCTACATGCATATTTAAAAAGCAATAGAATCACTCAGAATATATAATTATATATTGTATATATATTATATAATAGCCTAATTGTGACTCGCCATGTGAAAACTAGGCACTTGTCTGAACCGTTAATTTACGAGAAACAAACCAAAAACTGCAAATTTTGACTCTTATTCATCAAATTCAAATGTGAAAATATCTTAAAAATATAATAGATACCAAGAAAAACCGTATAATTAATTATTTAGCCACAAAAGCAAGAGTTTTAATAGGCATTACATATAGGAGTAGAGCAAATAAACATGATGCCGACTGTTTTTCAAAAGGAAGCATATAGAGTCGCCTCGTGGGAAGCCATAATATTATAAATGCTTGGAAAGGTCAAGATCTGCTCTAGATAGCGAAGCTATCCTCGAGATTGGTAGAAAATAAATTAACCTAGAAAGGATGAATATTTATGAACCGTAAAACAGCCTTCGAGTTCTCAAGCACATCACCGAACGGCTTGTGAACGCGTTTTCTCCAAATGTTCTTTCTGTCATGATAAACTTTAAACGTGCACAACTGCAGTCAGAAAGAAATAAATAAATATTACATTTGAAAATCTCACAGAGGAGAATCTTAAGGGAGAATAAAGTAAATTTTTATTTCTGATGACAAAAGCCTACTTTTGCTGTGGTGGGTCACATACATTATATATATTTATATATATCTTATATTATAAGTCTGAAAGTTTGTCCCTTCCGGCCGGTATAATTTTGACTTTTGTAACAAAATAGGCTCGGAAATGACAGAGCATCGGTTTATCAAAATTTTTGCAATTGATTCTTACCCAAACTTTAAGGTCAACGCGACTATTTTCAGCTCTCAATTCACTTTAAAATCCGAGATGTTAGTGTTTTAATCAGATTTAATTAGCCGTCTGCCGAATTAGTAAAGAGTCGACAGACAGTCCATATGACGTCATTGTCGCCCAATAATAATTTCCGTAACAATCCGGTTTACAAACTGAAACCGGTTGCAGTTATGCAGTTGAAACAATAATATTCACAATAACACAGATCAAAGAAATATTAATTATACTAACAGAACAGACAGCCTGCAAGAATTGTATTAGGCCACAGTCAGCGAGCGGGTCATATTTGGCTTTTTGGGGAAGCGGGTGGGGTGGAGGGTTGCCGAAAACCCGAAATTTAGCGGTCAACGCTGGGTACCCCAGAGGAGTAGTGTTGAAAACCCTAATTTTCCCGGGCAACGCCGGGTACCACATCTAGTATACATATAAAACTGAATTGAAGCCAAGAAGACCTGAAAGCATCACAAGAAACCAGAAAACATTTAGTAAGTTTATAAACAATAACATATATATATATACTGGTATAACATATGTATACATAAGTTAGCTTACCTAATAATAACATCAACATCACAATAATCTATACTATAATTCTGAAAGTTTCTCTTTATTTATTTGTTTGTCTGTACCACTACAGGGTCGTGAATGAGACACTCTGACAATATGATATTGTACTAAATGTTCTCATGGAAATTTCTAGTTCAGCACAACTGTTTTCAACCAACAATTTACTTTAAATTCTAATACGTGGACATTTAACATCTCAATTTGGTGACAATAACACCCATAAAAGAATGTAGGTCAAGCCCATAATGTTGCAATCAATTAGACGATGAGTGTGAATTGCTCCAGAGGGAATATTATATGTCATGCAGAGCTGCATGAATGCAACTTCAGAGTCACTATTTTAAGCTCAATATTTTGTTTAAATTCAGAGATATAGACAATTAAAGTTCACATAATATTGCAAATAATGACAGTGGGTTCATGTGCAAATCAATCTCGTTTGCAAGGCATTTAGGGCATTTTAAGTTTCTGTGTGGTGGTTGACTATCTTTGCAAAATTCTTCCACCTTTTCTCTTGAAATTTGAAAGCAAATCAAGTGGATACCTAATCAAGCAGAACCCTTAACTTCAGAGTCACTATTTTAAGCTCAATATTTTGTTTAAATTCAGAGATATAGACAATTAAAGTTCACATAATATTGCAAATAATGACAGTGGGTTCATGTGCAAATCAATCTCGTTTGCAAGGCATTTAGGGCATTTTAAGTTTCTGTGTGGTGGTTGACTATCTTTGCAAAATTCTTCCACCTTTTCTCTTGAAATTTGAAAGCAAATCAAGTGGATACCTAATCGAGGAGTAGTGTTGAAAACCCTAATTTTCCCGGGCAACGCCGGGTACCACATCTAGTATACATATAAAACTGAATTGAAGCCAAGAAGACCTGAAAGCATCACAAGAAACCAGAAAACATTTAGTAAGTTTATAAACAATAACATATATATATATACTGGTATAACATATGTATACATAAGTTAGCTTACCTAATAATAACATCAACATCACAATAATCTATACTATAATTCTGAAAGTTTCTCTTTATTTATTTGTTTGTCTGTACCACTACAGGGTCGTGAATGAGACACTCTGACAATATGATATTGTACTAAATGTTCTCATGGAAATTTCTAGTTCAGCACAACTGTTTTCAACCAACAATTTACTTTAAATTCTAATACGTGGACATTTAACATCTCAATTTGGTGACAATAACACCCATAAAAGAATGTAGGTCAAGCCCATAATGTTGCAATCAATTAGACGATGAGTGTGAATTGCTCCAGAGGGAATATTATATGTCATGCAGAGCTGCATGAATGCAACTTCAGAGTCACTATTTTAAGCTCAATATTTTGTTTAAATTCAGAGATATAGACAATTAAAGTTCACATAATATTGCAAATAATGACAGTGGGTTCATGTGCAAATCAATCTCGTTTGCAAGGCATTTAGGGCATTTTAAGTTTCTGTGTGGTGGTTGACTATCTTTGCAAAATTCTTCCACCTTTTCTCTTGAAATTTGAAAGCAAATCAAGTGGATACCTAATCAAGCAGAACCCTTAAATATTACATCTCACAAATATGAAAGTTGACATTTTGACATCAGAAACCTTTAAGCCCATCAATGGCACCACCTGGCAAAGCTCCAAACCTACTCTCCCCGGCTGGGTACGTAGATAAACATTTACTTATTTATTTTTGCATTTTCAGATACTACAGTTCTAGGACAAATTTGTTAAATAAACATTTAGAACAGCTGAAGTAATTGTAATTGTAATCATACATTTATATAGCGCCCCTTCAAGAGAACTCCTTAGAGGCGCTCCCGGCCTGACACCAAACCACAATCAAAGAGAATGGTTTTCAAACGCTTGCGGAAAAGGGGCAAAGAAAGACAAAGAAGTTCATTACGAAGACTAATAGGCATAGGCGTAATCAGGGCCTCCGACAGGGGGGGCCACTGGGGCCATTTGGCCCCAGGCCTCACTTGATAAAGGGCCTCAGAATTTCGGAATTACAAAATTATTTGTAATAAATAACTACTTAATTCAGTAAATCCCTATTAATTTTCAAGCAATAATTTATTGAAATGGAGAATTACGGAACTAAGGAGTTATTCATTGAAATGTAGGGCTATACAAATTCTAATAATTTCGGGTCGAAATCATTGACGTTAAATAATTGCAAACTGTAGACAAATTTTTCATAAATCTGTTATTAGTTGTAAAACCGAAAACTTGTCAACACTCAACAGTCTAAACTCTATCGTAACTCGTTACTCATAGTCATAAGTCAAACACTCGAACCTAAATAATTTTAATATGAATATATAATCATCCGATACCCTGTGGATAGTGTAGCCTACACAGTACACTATACTAGGCTATAATTATCATAGGCCCATACATATTCTTACTTTCTTAGTCTCTTAGTGCGGTGGTGTAGCCAGGAGTTGAGGTTTGGGGCAGTGTAGGAAATGAATGTGGTGGTGGACGAATTCGAGGGGAATGAGGCCGATGAGGGCACGATTAGGGGCTTTGTTTTTAACTTAGGAAATTGATATTTAATCTATATTAAAATAGTTTTAACGATATCAGTCAATTTGACAAAATTGACCACGATGTCAATTTTATTGAAAACATAGCAAATATTCCCCCTAACTATTAGTCTATTGTATTACATATAAATATTATTTTAGCTTGATCTCATAGGCTGCAGAAAGATGAAGAGATCATTCGAAAGTGGACATGAGAAACGAAAGAAATTGGCTCGACAAAAGGAAGCTGCTTCAGCAAGCCGAAAAGTTCAAATTTCTTTGCCCATCCTGATAATAGCAGTAGGCTCAGCCAGACAGAAGATCTTCGAGAAATAAATACATCACAAACAGAAAGTGACCTTCAAGAGACTTCGTAATCGTAATCGTAATCGTAAACTCGAAATTTCTAAAGCGCCACTCGAAAGCCAAGCGCGGGGCACCAGCTTATTCACGAGCGCTGCGTTGAGTTAGAAGGGTTGTCCGTGAGAGTAGTCCATGGTGGTCCGGGTCGAGTTACCATAAGATCAGGATCAAATGCGTTGAGTTAGAAGGGTTGTCCGTGAGAGTAGTCCGTGGTGGTCAGGGTCGAAATTCCATAGGATCAGAGGGGCGGAACAGCTATTAAGGCGGGTGTCGTTTGGGCCGGGGATTGGAAGGTGGAGGATCAGATGAGACAGGGTAAGAGTTCGTGAAAAGGAGTGTCTTGAGTTTTGAATGAAAAGCCCGAGGTGTGATGGATAGAGGAGCCTGAGGAAGGTGATGGTGTGTGATTAGTAATGATGGCGGATAGACTGAAAAGGATCGGAATTCAGGAGGCAGTTCATTCCAAAGGCGTGGTGCTGAGATGGATATGGCTCGGTTGGAGAACTTGAGATGACTTGTGACCGGCGGTCGAGAAAGTGTAAGGCAGGCGGATGATCGGGTAGAACGGGTAGGTTGGATGGTGAAGAGTTCGCGAAGATAACTTGGCTGAGAGCATTGCAAGGAGTTGTAGGTTAAGGAGAGAACTTTGAAGTGGATTCGCTCTGGGATTTTCAACCAGTGAAGTGATTTGAGGATGGGGGTGATGTGATGATGTCTGGGTGTTCTGGTGACGGCTCTAGCTAGAGAATTTTGAATGAGTTGGAGGCGCTTAAGTTGTGAGGAGTCAAGGCTTAAGAACAGAGAGTTGCAATAGTCAAGTTTTGAGTGGACGATGGACGTCGCAATGGTAGAGGCAGTTTTGAAATCGAGCATGGGTCGGATGCGACGGAGGTCCCGGATGTGCATGAAGCAGGAACGCGATAGGTTGGAGATGTGGTTAGAGAAGGAGAGATGCGAATCAAACATTACACCAAGATTGCGGACAGGAGCATCAGAAGTAAAGGTAAGAGACGAAGAGTTAGTCGATAGGTGTATTGAAGGGTCTGGGATTTTCTTGATTTGGTCAGGAAGTCCAAGAATGATGAACTCTGTTTTGGAGGGGTTGAGGCAGAGGAGGTTGGAAGACATCCATTTAGAGATTAGATTGACCACATTGAGAAGTTGAGCAATGGAGGTGGAAAAAGAGCCTGGGGAGAAGGAAATGAAGAGTTGAGTGTCGTCTGCGTAGAGATGGTGGTCAACAGACGAGGATTTTATGAGATGGCTTAAAGGAGTGGTGTAGAGAATGAAGAGCAACGGACCAAGGACGGAGCCTTGTGGAACGCCACAAGATAGTGGAAGGGGTTGTGAACAGTGACTGGAGGCTTTAACAGAGAAGGATCTGGAAGAGAGATATGACTGGAACCAAAGTAGAGCAGTGCCAGAGACGCCAAAAGAAGAAGAGAGACGGTTAAGAAGAAGATTGTGATCGATGGTGTCGAATGCAGCGGAGATGTCGAGGAGGCAGAGGCAGGAGACTTGTTGATGACTGACGGCAGAAACCAGTTTATTATACAGAGAGACAAGTAGAGTTTCTGTGGAGTGATGTTTAGTAAAGCCTGATTGGTGGGGGTTGAGGAGTGAGTTGGAGGAGAGGTAATCGTTTAGCCGGGAAAGGACAATTCGTTCGGTTAATTTAGATAGAAAAGAAAGGTTGGAGATGGGTCGGTAATTTGATAGGTTTTCCTTGTCAAGATTTGCCTTTTTCAGAAGAGGAGTGACGAGAGATTGCTTGAAGACCATTGGGAAATTGCCAGTGGAGAGTGAAAGATTGATAATTTTAGTGATTATAGGAATGAGGACGGAAGCGCAGTCTTTTAGGAGAGCAGTTGGGATAGGATCCAATTCACACTGTTTGCTTGGAAGAGAATTTAACAGGAGTGACACTTCAGCTTCAGAGGCGGGGTTGAGAATTGGAAGCGATGACTGAGAGACAGGAGGAGTAGGATTTGGAAACGGAGATGCATCGGTGTTGGAGGATTGTGAATCAAGGAGGGACTGCAGTGTGAAGCGAAGGGAGGAGACTTTATCCGAGAAGAATGAACAGAATGTGTCGGCCATAGAGGGGGCTGGAATGGAGCTTGGCAGTGGAGAGGGAGATTTGCGATGAAGGAGAGAGTTGACAGCTCTCCAGAGATGGCGAGGGTTGGAGGAGCTGGAGTGAATAAGTGAGGAGTAATATTTCCTTTTTGTAGCAGTGATGAGTGCGTGATATCTGTTTGTGGCTGATTTTAGGTTTGAGAGGGCTTTTGTTTTGGATAGAGAGTCAGTGGCGTCCTTGTAGATGTGCTGAAGTCGCCTACGGAAGGTTTTGAAAGCTTGGAGGTAGGAAGTGAACCAGGGGTTAGTGGCATGTGAGCTGGGTTTGGTGATGAGTGGTGCGTGAATGTCAAGGAGGTCGGAAAGAGTGGAGTTGTAGCAGGACAGAAGGTCATCAAGGGAGGAAGGAGGATTAAGAACAAGTTGAGAACTGCGGATATCTTTAATGAAGGCCTGGGAGTCAATGGACC
The DNA here is from genome assembly GCA_949752735.1 of Lumbricus terrestris. Taxonomy (NCBI): domain Eukaryota; kingdom Metazoa; phylum Annelida; class Clitellata; order Crassiclitellata; family Lumbricidae; genus Lumbricus; species Lumbricus terrestris. Next base: position 44,841,227 of record OX457037.1, read on the forward strand.
CTAAGCGACGGAAAGAATGAGTGGAAGGAGGAGGCCGAGCAAAGGGTTTAATTTCAAGGTCAGCCATGATAAGGTAGTGGTCAGTTATGTTGAGAATAGAGTGCGATAGCTTGGGAGATAAAAGGGAGGTGTTGGCAGTTATGACAAGGTCGAGAGTGTGATTTTTGATGTGGGTCTGGAAGTTGACGTGTTGGACGAGATTGACTGATGAGAGGAGGTTCAGAAAGTCAGTTGCATGAGAGTTAGATGGATCGTCAACATGGACGTTGAAATCGCCAGTGAGTAAGAATTCGTTGGGAGTAGTGGCAGCAACTGAGAGGAGAGAGCTAAATTCATCAAGAAAGACCGAGTTTTTAGAGGAGTACTTAGACGAGGTAGGAGGACGATAGATGTTGAAAACTGTGAGTAGGTCTGAGGAAAGTCGAAGTGTTGTGGACGAACATTCGAAAGAACTGAAGACGTGGCGAGAGGAGTTTAGGACGACAGCCGGCTCACGAACCAGGAAGGCAGTGCCGCCACCAGATATTTTTGAGGATTTAGAGGAGGCGGTTATTCGAGGGAAACTTTGAAGAGAGTAGCCAGGTGGTATGCAATCAGCAATGTGGGCGTTTGAAGAGGTAGAGGATAGCCAGGTTTCTTGGAGAGCAATGAGATCCGGTGGACGGGAGCCGGAAGCAAGGTCAGTGAGGGAAGTAGAGTTGTTTTCGTTTAGTAGGGACCGGATGTTGAGAGAGTAAAGTAGAAAGTTCTTGCTTGAGAGTCTGGTTGCATTGTGTGAGATATTTGCGCTGGAGTGAGATGAAGATGATGGCCCAGGATTAACAGAAATGTCACCACATAAGAGGAGAAGAAGGAAGGACGGGCAAAGTTTCTGAGGTCTAGTATTCAAGCGATGCGGTGTGATGAAATATGAGAGCGGAATGACTGAGAGGTGACGATATTCAGCCGTTGCAGTTTGGCAGGCATGGCGTGGGTGAGGGGAGTAGGAAGCATTGTCTGTAAGGCAGCGAGGGCAGAGGAGGAGGAAGAGGAGAAGGAGCGTTAATGAGTGCATTGGAGCGTAGAACGAAGATGATTGGTCGGAGTAATGGCAGCGGGTTTGAAAAGATTTGAAACAAAGGGTTTCAGACAAAAGTCTATATTTCAGAAATTAGATAATTTAAGAAGATATGAAAAAAAGGAACGGACTCACCGGATTTATGAAGAGTGTTATGTAGAAAAGCAGGATTGTCGTTGTAAAGAAGACGAAGAAAGGAAGGAAAATGTAGATTCAGTCTCCGAGCGCTGTGCCTAGCTGGTTACCCCACGTGACCTATCTGACGTGATGACTGTAACAAACGTGACTGATACAGAATGGAGTTTTGAACCAAGAAAATGTAATTGTACAGCATTTAACAATTGACAATGTAGGCCTATCGGATAATTCAAATAATTTTATTTTAAATCCTTCAAATATTATGAGACATGTTGACATTGGAGCAGGATCTCATAGCGATTCAGAATTTCGACGTAGATTATTGAATGAGAAGGCCTTGAAAATTAGTTGTGGCCCTGGGCCTCCAAATCCTGTCCGAGGCCCTGGGCGTAATGTTCTATTGTGATGGTGGTGTCAAGTTACCACCACTTTTAAAAGTGGTGGTGACAGTCACCACCACTTTCTGGTCCGACAACGAAATATTTTTTAGAAACATGAAAGCATTTGGCTGTCTAACATAATAAAGGCTATTCATATTTAACATCGCAATGGCGCCAATGCTGATAGCCTATAGAGGTCTCCACTGTCCAAGGGAGTGAGAGAATTCTCAACTGAGTTCATACTAAATTTGAATATTGGGAAGGTGTACAGTGCAGGGGCTCTCAAACTGTGCACATGGGGTATGCCAGGCGCCGGTTAGGGGTAGGCCTAGGCGAAAAATCCCAGAAATATAAATTTTCCTTGTGTTTATGGACTTTGTGTCCATCTTTCTTTGATTAGCAAAGATTTTTAATGTTGCAAAATATAACAGCATCATCATTATAAAAATGAAGTTAGCGAACTGCTGGGGTACAGGAAGTCGAGGATAGAATTGAACTGAGAAGTTGTGAGCCAAGGAATTGTCACCACCACTTTTATGGGGAAAGTTACGCCCATGCTAATAGGTAACTTATTCCAGAAAGACGGACCGACCATAGCAAAGCTTCTATGCAGCACTGTGGAAGATCGAGCCATAGGGACAACCAAGTCACCATGCGTAACAGAGCGAATGAATCTACGGCCTGGAATGGATAGCACAGGTACACAGAGTTCCATAAGATAGAGCAGTATTTAACAGGCTTGGCCTGCTAAATTACGCATGAACATTAGACACTTAAACTCAATGAAGTGCTAGATGCTTGCTAGATAAAGCCAATTGTGCTTGAGTAATCTTGTGAGATGCGAAATCCAGCCAAAGTTGGACAAATTTGAGTATTGGTTAAATACTGCATAAAGTTTGACTGAGGTTCTGAATACCTGCATTGTTATAACAAATGGCAGAACAAGTCAAATTTTTAATGAATATCAAAATGTGAATATGCCTACTTTTGAGAATTGCGTAAAAGCAAAAACATTGTAAGCAAAAAGTTAAACAAGAGATGTTCAAGTGAAAATATTATGTACTGAATGATTTTAAGCTGTTTCATGACCCCGCTACCTTTTAAGCACATTTACTTTAAGTCACCATATGCCAAGTTTTCTCATGCATGATCCAATTTTTTCAGATCACAAATTTCTGCTCAACTTGTATGAGAAAACAAATGTTCAGTTAACAGTTTCTGAAGATAGCAGCACAAGGAATAGCAATAGTGAGGTGACTCTCTAATCAATAACAATTTTATAATATACCAATTATTGCATTGTTAAACCATTAATTAATGCTAGCATAATTTAAAATGCAGTATCTACATATCTAACAGGAGATCAATAGATTAATAAAATAAGTGTAAAAAACAGGATTGTTTAGTGTTGTCTTGTATGTAGAACTTGCTGGCTAAAATTTATATTAGTCAAAAAGAGGTAATTATTTGAAATGAAGCAAATCGCCAAACATATCTGAAAACTAAACTCATTGATAACCTCCAATAGACCATCTAAACCATGCACACTTAAGAATATCCTCCACGCAACACCTGGGTTAAAACTGTTCAAACAAAAGAAAAAAACGTAAATGAAACTGAGTGTCATCCAGATTGTTTCTGTCAACAGAAGCCCAGAGGGACCAACCTATTCAAAACTTCATGGATCAATGCATTAAAACACTGACATTTTAATGAAATTTCAAGATGTGAATTAAGTCAACAATATGGCATGTTCAAATACTCAGATTCAAATTAATTAATAAATAACTTAACAGAAAATATTTATTTCTTACCTCCATTATTTTGTATCAGAAAGGAGCAAATAACAAATGCAAATACAAGAAAATGGGAAAATTTTATTACTAAATGACCAGCAATCCAGAAATTTCTGTTCAGTGACAGCTGATCATCCAATCATCCAGTATAGCTGTGTAAAAGCACCTAAGTGGCAATATTATGAAGTCTTCACTTCATTCTTCACACAATTCTTGAAGTTCTCCCACTGATTCTGACCTAGAACCTGCAGCACATACAAATATTTGAAACCAATCCGACATTGATGTGAGGTGAATGTTACATTATGAATATAAAATGAAATATTGAATGACAGGAAATCTGCTCTTTACCTTTGTTTAAATGTTTATTTTTCTAGTCAGTAAAAAAAGAAACAGAAGAAACTGAGCTGGACTAAAATCCAAGAAAATCACAATTTCTAAATTAGAGCAAATGGCAATGCCCCTAAACTGGCATAGTAAGAAACTTCACGACAAACCACTCTGAAATTCTAAGTCAATGAAGTACATACCGGTAATGCAGTGGCATAGCTACCATCCATGTGTGCAATGTGTGCAAAGCACACGGGCCCACGATCTCCAGGGGCCACGGAGATTGTTAAATTATTAATCTAACTTATAATTAATAATTCACATTAATTTGTGACAGGTCTTTCTTAACGTCACATAGTCATTTCACCTTTCACAGCCCAAATCTTTATTTTTCTACAATACTCATAGGCCTACTTCATTACTTTAGTGACACCTGCTTTCTCGCAGGTCTTTCTTAACGTCACATAGTCATTTCACCTTTCACAGCCCAAATCTTTATTTTTCTACAATACTCATACTGCTCTTAACTCCTCTAACCCAGCGTTTCCCAAAGTGGGTTCCGTGGAACCAAAGGGTTCCGCTGGGTGGGCGTGGGGTTCCATGAAGACCTTAGATACTTTCTTAATTACAAGGAACGATGACAATAATTGGATACGAAACAATTCAAAGTAGACTAAAAACCAGCTAACTCTTTCAACACGAGCATCTTATTGACATGATGCAAATGAAGCAGAATTCACATCAACTTTCAGTGATCAGTGCCTGGAAGGGGATCGTTAAGGAATCCATCGGATCCATCCCATTAACTGAAGTTAACATGCTTTCGCCTGCACGAAACTGCATTCTCGTTTTCAATGAAACAGAAGTAAAATAAAGAAATCAACAAAATGATACAGCTGCCAATAAGAATTCAGTTTTCAGGCATCAAGCCATTTACATAAAAAAAACCATGAGAAGAAACAAAAGAGCTGCTCGCATTCTAATTTCGTATAGCCTACTCCCATTAGCCTATTGCGATCCACGAGTCGTGGTTTTCGAAACAGTGCAATTTAATTTTTCCTATAAGAAAAATAAACTTTCTACAATAATTATTTATAGGCCTCGTGCCTGTTTAGTTGGCTCCTCAGGCGCTGTGCGTGTTTTAATGCGTTTAGTTGAGATTGGGGTTCCGCGAGAAAATATTACGACGCGAAGGGTTCCGTGGCCAAAAAAGTTTGGGAAACGCTGCTCTAAGGTCTCACCCAAAATCTGGGAGATACCAAATTAAGCACGTGTGGATCAGGGTCTGAACAAATTACGTATTTGACTCTATTTTTCCAACTTAAATAAGTATGTACGCATGTACAAAAAGTGTGAAATCCTTCCAACTTAAATAAGTATGTACGCATGTACAAAAAGTTTGAAATCCTTCCAAATTAAATAAGTATGTACGTATGTACAAAAAGTGTGAAATCCTTCCAACTTAAATAAGTATGTACGTATGTATGCGTATTTGTATGAATGACCAGTTTAGATCACATTAACCCATATGAAACAAACCTTTGCTCCTCTGTGAAGCCTCTCTTTCATCACAGACACAAATTCTTTGTGACTTAACTTCCCGTCTCCATCTTCATCAAACAGTTGAAACACGACATGAACCAAGTGGCTGTTTAATGTCTGACCAGTGCACGCCTTAACAGCTCGTTTGAAGTCAACTGAAACAATAAAATAAATAATTCAACAAGTCATACAAAACCAAATCTATCACAGTTGTTAAGAAATGCAAATAACCAATACATCAGGAACATTCTACAATCTACTTAAATATGTCATCTTTGAGTTACCAATGCCAAGCATATTTAAAGCCCACATAACACTTTCCAAGCTACAAGTTACAGGTTTTTTTACATGAGTGTCAGTAGAAACGTAACAACTTACATAAAGGTTCAACACATTTATGGACAAATTACAAATCTTTCAATTTTCTGCAGGACAATGAAGAGCAGTATTAGGGCAACTTGTACAGAATCAAATGAGATACATTAAATGGTGAATAAGTATGAAATTAGCAGCGAAACAATTTTAGCTCAGTTGACCTAATGCAATAAGTCAGAGTGTCAATGTGCAATTAAGTATGTAAGTTTGAAAAGTCATATTAAATTTAATTTTTCTTCTCCAAATTCCTGTTTATTTCTCGCATTTGCTATAGTGTCTCTTTAAGGTCTCAACTCAGAGGTGCACCCGACTACAGCACAGACACTGCATTGGAGTTTCATGCCGAAGCGCAAGAGCAATATTGCAAGTGAAGGACTTGCTCAAGGTTGAGCAAAATGTGTATGTATCAAATCTAATTTTGACAATTTTTATCATTTTAGACTTTGTAAATACACTCTTATGCAAATTACAATGGAATGAGGGAGGAAAGGAGGGAGAAAATCAACAATTTGTGGACTTACAAAAGGAGGGTGGAAAGAAGGGTAATAATTGTAATATTACAGCTAGAAAATAAAAAAAATTGTCAATTCTTAGCATTTTAGGCTCTGCCAATATGCACTTATACAAATTCCAATGGAGTGAGGGAGGAAGGTAGGTGGAAGGAAGAAATGGTAATAATGTACTACTATGGCCAGGGGCGGATCCAGGGGGCCAATCCGACCATGGCCCCCCATTCCAAATCTCCATGGGACGTGTCCCCATCCATGGTCGCCCAAAAGATTTTTTGCAAGGAGTCAGTCATGGCCAGGAGAATTAATATATAAATGTAGTTAAAATCTAAGCCTCTCACACAATTGCATTGTCTTAATATATAAAGCAACGAAAAGAAACAATCTTTCAACAGTATCCGACGATGATTTATGGCATACAATGTTTGTTATTCGTGTATATATTCCTTAGTAAAATGTAAAAATATTAAAACCAATAAACACAATTCTAACTAATAACAACTAACTATTATTTACAAAGCAAGTTAACACTAACAACAGTATTAGGGATTTTTTCCCAGATGCAAAAAATTTCCGGGGTAAAACTTGTTAAGTTTTAAATTTAGTAGTATTATGTGCAAGAAACTGTGGTGAATGATCACACATGTTTACTTCTTGTTCTTATTTATTCCTTACTATGTTTCATTCAGTGGTTGGAAGTATTTTATTTACTATATATAGTCTTAAAAATAATATAATAGGGTGAGGTCTATTCATACTTTAACTTGGAATTATTTTAGCATTGTGTGCTTCATAGTTCATATTATAAATACATAAATACTTTTAAAAATACTTTTGTTTGCCATTAATAACAGCTAATAGAGCAATGTATGCACTAGCCCTACAATAACTTATTCACTATTATTATTTATGGGGAAAGTCTCTGGTTATGGCCCGTAGCCACGCATAACATACATCCATACCATAGCCATAATATCATGGATATATATAAATATAATATATATAATTAATTATATATTTAATATTATATATGCAGTCTACCAAGCAACATTTGCAATGCAACTTTGTCAACTAACTGTCAGTTAGTTGACAAAGTTGCATTGCAAATGTTGCTTGGTAGACTGCATATATAATATTAAATATATAATTAATTATATATATTATATTTATATATATCCATGATATTATGGCTATGGTATGGATGTATGTTATGCGTGGCTACGGGCCATAACCAGAGACTTTCCCCATAAATAATAATAGTGAATAAGTTATTGTAGGGCTAGTGCATACATTGCTCTATTAGCTGTTATAAACATAGTCAGTGTGTGCCCTCACTTCAACCTTTACCACTTGTTACTATTTAACTGCAAAGTGTGTCCTGGCCAGCAATTCAGGACCATCTTAGGATACAGGGGTAAGCTGATTCTAGTGCAGAAAAGTCAGCTCACGTAATATAATTATACTCATGTGTGAAGTTATTCACTATAATAACCCAGCAACAGCAGAACTGAGCTGCTGGACTCGATACATACAGATATTATTAATATTGTATTGTATATATTAATATTAATTATTATTGTATGTATTTTTTATCAGTACTGAACAAAATTTAATTGAATAATTTTGCTAAAATGACATCTCACAAGGGCACTGTTGCAGTGTGGAAACTTCAGAAAACCTATTTTTAAAGTATAGTCTATATTTATTTAGATCTTATGGCACTCTTATAAGCACTGAAAAGTAGTTATTTGGCTCAGATAACAGCTTAAAATGCTACCATTGCAATGTGAAAATTCAAAAAGTTTCTGGTGGGGAGGGGCATATCCCCCTCCCCATACACCTCCCCCACCACTCTCATGATTGTCCTCCAGACGGTCCATAATCTACCCCTCCAGAAACCTCAATGTCCCCCATAGGAGGGGCTAAGTTAAACTATGGTTTCGGCCAAGTGACTAAAAAATTTCCGACCGAAGCCCAAAAATTTTTGGCCCCCCCTCGAAAATTCCTGGATCCACCCCTGACTATGGCTACAAAATGCATAATTTTTTCAATTCTTATCGCTTAATAAATGTTTCCTGCATGCCGGACGGTGTAAGATTTCACTTAATTAAGACAATTAGAGGAACAGATACAGATCAGAAAAGAGGACAAATAATTAAATACACCTTTGACCTAGATTGGTCCATGAATTAGGTACATGATAAAATGGATCCTTCCTATGAGACTTAACCTAGATTGAGCTCATAACCCCAGTTGATATATGAATATTAATGAGGCTTGACCTAAATTGAGCTCATACCCGCGGTCAACCTACTACTTGCAACACAAAACTGCCCTATACAAACATCATATCACAATTACAATTTCAGACTGACATATGGTGACCTTCGGATATTGGGTGATCAGCATAGGTGTAGATTCTTAAAGCCAACGCAAAATCATCCAAGTTGTTAAGGAATTGACAGAATTCTTTAAAGTCAGCAAATGTTATTCCCTGAAAAAAATTAAATTCAAGACATTGGTTCAGTCTGAGCACATGACTCAACAGCTACAAGAGTCATCCATACTATATTAGTATAACATTTGACCATGAGTAGTGAGAAATAAATTATCTGTTAATAACGTAATACTGATACTGACCTACTAATTTAAACAACCATAAAGTCAAATTTCACATAAATTCGTTTTGATGATAGGTTTTTGGGCAGCACACCAATCGCCTTGACCATTTCTTTATCTGTCTCCTTATGAGTCTGTGCCTCTGTCGAAGACTTGTCTGTCAGTCGGTAATTCGTCGTGAGATGATATCGTTCTTGGCTGTCATAGCGCCTTCGCCCAGCCCATTCATTCTTTAGAAATCAACTTCCAACTGATAGTCAGTCCACCAAAAAGTCCACCAAACTGCATCCCCTTCACCTACTAAGCAGGTGTTAAGAATACAATACAGTACAACCACTGAAATCTGATAATGCCCTCCTTTCAAAGCTCAGAAGTGCAAAAAATGACAAAATCACCACTAGAGGTGGCTAAGCTCACACAAACAAATGAAGTCCTCACCAGAATTTACTATCATGTAACAGAAGTCACATTCATCAAATTTAATTCACATAATTAAATAGTGTGGGACAAGCAGTATCATTTCCTGATTATGTGAAAACATATGACAAGAGATCATTTTTACAAAAGCCAAAAGGAAGGGAAGTTCAGCTACAGCTAGTGTTCAAAATGTCCTCCTTGTTCACGGGCACACGACCGTAGACGTAGTGGTGTAGTAGCTGTCCCAGGAAACACCCGGCTTCACATGCTGCAGCTGTGGCTGCCCAATAGTCCAGACCTCAATCTGGTTGACTATCAAATCTGAAGTTGACTGGAGGAGTGGGTTTATTGCTCCTGAATTCATGACATCGATTACCTTAAGGCGCGTCTGATTGAAGAGTGGCAGTTGTTTAACCACATCGATCATGATCATCGACTGTGGTGCCATCAAACAGTGGCATAAAGGGCAAACAGGACATTATGGGCTGAGCTTTAAACTGACCTTAGACTCCATACAGTTGAGAAATAATCTTATGGCTAAGAAATAATTAAGGTGAGATTCTGTGACTGACTTGTTCATGTGTTATGCGCTTCCTTAGGCGTTCAAGGTACTTCTCATGTTCCTCTTTACTGAGGATTGTATAGCGAAGTAGGATTCTTGCAAATTCCTCTTCTTTTATCGTCGGCATACCATGAGAAAATTCCAGATATTCCAGCTCTAGAACCTCTGTTTGGAGGTTGTCCATAAACCTAGGCCAAAAAAATGTGTTTCCGGTAACCCGACCGACCCTCTTTCATTGCCGCGACTCAAATAATTTTTTTAAAATTTGTATTGACATATTACGTTGACATTGCCTTCTGTATAGAGTTGGATCTTAGGCAAAAAAAGTTGTGTTTCCGGTAACACGACCGACTCACTTTTATTGCAGCGACTCGGAAAATTTTGCCTTAAGAGTTTCACGCCTGCCTAACTACTTCCTGGTTACCAGTCTTGAGAAACCTCTAGCCTTATCATTCTCACTTGAACCACCTCTAATGGTGACTAGGGAAAATCAATTTAGCAACCTCTAGGTGTAACTAGTCACTGGCTCAGCCAGTCTGGAATGACCCCTAGCAGTGATGTTCTGTTCGCACTCATCTTCCCCTTCCCTTCCCACTTTATCTTACCAGAAAAGATGTCAACAAAATGAAATTAACATAATTGTTTTCTAGAGCAATTTTAGGTACAGACAGTCAGGAAATAGGCAGTTTATACTTGCTTAGAACACGTACTTTGTGTTGCTGCAGCATGTACCTTTATGCAAAAAAGAGTAGTTGGGTATAATTTTTCTGATAGTCACTGTATAAAAATATTTTACCAAAATAAAAATATTTTTCGACCTACCTACCCAATTTTTTAGAGCTCTGTTACCGGAAACACAACATTTTTTTGGCCCTATCATTATTCACAGCAGCACTGTTATTACCAAGAAATTTATCAAAAAACATAATATAGGTTTATCCAGTATAATCCCGCTTCTCAATATAAACTGATAACTAGTTGCCCAATGCATTCGTAAAATGAAGCGGGGTAAAGACTCTGATCTGGATCGTATCAAGACAGAATCTTTGACGGTTTGTTTTTTTATTTTGCTTTTATTCCCGAAAATGCTTGTGCATGGCAGAGTACCCACCATAGTCATACCCTTGGAAAAAGGGCCTAACATAAATAAAGTTAATAGTATCATGGCATCATTTTAAGTTCAAATTTATCTAAACTTTTCTAGCTGTGTGTGCTTGAGCACTATGGCAGCTACTTATGCACCTCTGATTTGCAGTTTGGATCTAAAATAGGGTTGGGATGCTCAATTATTGCTCATATGCAATCCTTGCAGTCAGAGCAGTTGTTGACTACTTTACAAGTCATGGGTCCACTGTCAACTTATGTGCACTGGACATGTCAAAAGCTTTTGATAAAGTGAATCACTTTACTCTGTTCAATATTAAAAAATAATGGACAGACAGGTTCCTCATGAAATTTTGACCACACTTATAACCATAGGCGCTGAGTTAACCCAAAGAGTGTGAGTGCCCAAACAAATGTGAACTAAAAAAATTGAGCCTTTTTTTATAGGAGTTATTGAAATTACCACTGTTCATAGGCAGAGACTTGTTCATGGTTTTAGAGGAAGAACTCGCGGTCAAAGGACGATCGCCAAGTAGGGAAGGGTCGAAGGGGCTTGTGGAGGGGATGTACCAGTGGCGTAACAACCTGGCCGGGGGCCCGTGGACAATCTAAGCCTTGGGGCCCTTAGACTAGTAGCTAGACTACTCTTTAGCGAGACTAAAGAGTAGGATTAACGAGACAGCTATTTGGGTAAAAAGGAAGAGTGAGTATATATTTAAAATGCTAATTAATTAACTATGGTGTCCTGGTGTTATAAGTGTTATAAGTGTTCTAAATGTTCTAAGTGCTCTAAAACCAATAATAATAATAATTACGAAAAATTTATATGGCGCCGTAACTCGACCACGCCGATACAAGAGCGCCTTGCAAGGCAGCAAATGCCATCTGCTATTCTATAGGCCTAATCAGCACCTCCACGGGTTTGCGAAATTGCATTATAGTAGTTTCGACAATTATGATGTGACTTTGGTTATATCCCATTTATCACAGTTTAAGGTTAATATTATTTATTTAAAAGACTTTAATTGGTTCTATAAATACCAAAATAATAGTTTCATTCTTTTACGCACATGGGCAACCCGAATGCCACTATTGAACTGCAATTAGGCCTAGGCATAATTCTGTTAAATAAGCCTATCGAAAACGCGGAGTGATTTGATTTGCGCTCAGATGCCGACTGTAGGCCTACTCAAGGTTCTCTCAATACACTGTACTAGACATTTTATATATTATTGGCTATTGCAAACTAATAGAGCATGACAAGACATAATTATGTGTAAATAGTTTGATGATGAACAGAAACAGAATATGTTCAAGGGTGTCATCCAAACACAGCCAGCTGGCTGGTTGTGTTGTGATGGGGTGTTAAAATTATGAGGACTCATTGGCTTGTGCATGGGGGGGAAGATTCTGTTGGACTTTGGAACTTTTAGTCTGCATCTGTATGAGTATAAACATTTCAGAATGGGAGAGTAAGCTCGGTGAGGGTCAAGTCAGGGTCACGTCTCAATCTTCCATGGCAAACCGGGCGATGTTGTGTGTGTTTCTCTTTACTCCTCCGGCCACTCTCCACTCATATACATGTACCATAGATAGACAGAACATAATTATTTTGGGAGAAACAGTTGAACCTAGAATGAATGATGTGCACTGTTATGGCAATCCACCATGACGAGCGCGTCTGGTCTTAGGGGCGCTGACATACAGCCAGGAGGGGCGGGGAGGGTGGTTTACCTCAAGCCAGTTGCTAAATCCACCCATGCCTGTGTCACGGAATATTCGATCCCCCTTAAAGCTATCCGGGAGTGGGGTGAATTAACCTATTCCCCCCCGATGGAATATACAGCTGTAGACTATCCGGGGGATAAACCATTCTATCCCAATTACTGAAAATGTTTATAAATGATACATTTATGCTGTAATCAAAATTTAAAGTGACTAATTGTTCTAAGTGTCCTAAGCGATGTTCAGAGCGAGGCAGCTCGAATTCATTTAGTGGCTCTAGCCTAAGTGCTAATTCTTATAAGTGTTCTAAATGTTCTAAGTGCTCTAAAACCAAAAGCAAACAAAGTTTTCTATATAGTAGGAATAAACATAAAATATACCCGTTAGTGTCATCGTTCAAAAAAGCAGATGGAAGTCAATTTGCAAAAATAAATGCACGCGGAAGTGGCATTTTCAACTGCTCTTCATCTGGGGAGATAAGATTAATACGGGAGGTACTCTATTTTCGTGACACCTGCTGACCCCCGTCTGAAATACTGCACCGCTGACACAAAATCGGGTCGGATGTATGATAATTTATGGGTCTAGGCCTATGTGTGTTGCAGTGTTGTTACTGCTAATTCTAAATCAACAGCTGAGGTGCCGCAGAGATGTGGAATAAAGAAAACTAAACGCTGCTGAGAATAAACACTTATAGCCTATCCTTCAAGACGATTATAACTATTGTCCAAGTAATTAAAGCACATAAATTATTTTTGGGGTGAGCAGCTCTGGGGCCCCTGTGACCTCGGGGGCCCGTGGATTTTGTCCACCTTCGTTACATGGTTGTTACGCCACTGGGATGTACCCCTAACCATTTTCGATTCTTTTCTTGCCACACTGCGATGGTAGCATCTTAGGCTGTCATTTTTACGTAATTGTCGTGGTTTAAGACTTGAAAAGCATCCCTGCCGTTGTTTAAAAAATTCCACACAACATGAAATAGTGACATTTTAAGCTGTTATCCCATCAAAATTTCCAATTATTTCACTGTTTAAAGATCATATGATTTAAGACTTCAATAAATGTTCTTCCCAATTGCTTAAAAAAATTTGATCACTCTTTGGGTCAACATGTACACCTACTGTTCTTGAAATCCACACAGAAGAAAAGCACAAACTTCGTTAGCATGGGCATCTTGGAGCACTCTCCTCTAATTAGGTCAACACACAACAGAGTTGAACAGACTCAAGTGTTGCACAAGAAATCAAAAAATTCTCTCTACATTATTAACTGGGTTTGCTCCACTCTTTAGAAGCCCCATCTGGTTTCAATCTCAAATCTATCTAAGATGCTACCATCGCAGTGTGGCAAGAAAAGAATCGAAAATGGTTAGGGGTACATCCCCTCCACAAGCCCCTTCGACCCTTCAATGCCATTATTAACATTGTGGAAGATAGTTTTTCAAATAGTTTTCACAGACAATTTAGTCAAGGCTGATTTGTCAATTAACGCAGACAAAACAATATCCAGCCTTTGTAAAATTGTGATGCTGGGTGGTGATTCGCGCGCAGTGAGGATCATTTATATAGCCTAGCATCATGTACAATCAAAAGAAACAGTCATTCAAATTGTTGCCTTCGTCCGTAAAAAAAAAATGACTGAAGCGGATCAAATGAGCAGGATTTCGAGGTTTTTCTCATATTTGTATGGAGTTCAGACTACCGGATGGGGTAAAACTGGAGTAATAGTAAGGTAGACTTACTGAGATAAAAGAAAATATGTAAAAGACGCAATGATTTTTATAGATAAGCAATGCCACAGAGAAGTAATATCTTAAAAAGCACATCTTGTTGGCTGATTCCTGATGGTGCCCATGCATAGGTGGGCCTCGCATGGCCCATTTCTGGTGGTGCTGGGCACTCACGAGCCTCGCAGAGTCGGCGCCCATACTTATAACACACATGTACACTGTCGTACAGTGTTATATACTTATAAAATACACACACTTGGTAAGCTTATAGTCTGAGTGCAGTATTTGTGAAATGAGACAACATAATTATCAGAAATGACAGCTATAACCTGTGAAGGTAGGGTGGTGTTCTGTGCCCAGTGCTGTTTGCTGTCTATGCCAATGACATTATTGAAAACTTAACTAGATCCAGCCATTGGTGTAGAATTGGATATACTTGTTTGGGACATGTCGTATTAAATCAGTGGAGTAGAGTTCAGATTATGTTGACAAGTTAAAATACTTAGGATGTTTTCTGGTTGCAGCCATGTCATTTAAAATTAGTTTGCATGAAATTCGTGTGAAGATTTTTTTGGCAGAGCAAATGCTAGAAATTAGGTGAACCAGTTATGTTGCATTTGGTTGGTGCCTACTGTAAACCATTGCTTGTTGCATGGTGCGGGCGATCTCAATTGCTGCGAGTGGAGGGCAGTGCAGATATGCATACAGCTGGTGTAGCACGCCGTAAGATGCTAAGAGCGTGCCAATGTCAGAAGTGTAGAGCAAGTAAAGCAAGGGAGCCAGAACAAGCCTTGTGGGACCCCAAAAGGAGCCAGGGCCCAGAGTGACCTTCTTTCTCCCAAAATCGCACAACTAGACCGCCCTGCTAAAAAAGATGTGATCCACTCAAGTGGATGGCCAGCAAGTCCAAAAGAGATAGAGAGGCGTTTAATTAATATATCATGATCGACCGTGTCGATTTAGAATGCATATGTAAATGCTAAAAACACAGTCACCTGCCTTGATCAAAGGGACTTAGCTGTATGCTGATGGCCTAAGCCAACATTCTTAGAGACTGTAGTGCCACCATAACTTCTGGAAAGTAGCACCAAATACTGCATAATTAATGCATATGCAACATAGCAAAAATGGAGCACGCACTCCTTCCTGATTAAGATCGTACCTATGAGAAGATACGCAAGTTTTATTTTAGCAGTTTGTGTAGCAATTATTTTGGGTTTTTTTCCATAAATATAACATAGCACACACAGTGGACGTTACCTGTGAAAATCTTCATAGTTTAAGACATCATTTCCCTTACGACCAAAGAAGTGAACAGTCAAAGTTGTATCGTTCAATGGCAGTTCACCATTTCGTCCATGCTACATCAAATAGAAATAATACAGTCAAACCTTACAAATACATCACAGATTAAAACGAAAAGTTTCTAGCATAAAGTTTCCAAGAATTACCATGAATCCAGAAATATCTTCAACAAGAATTAGAATTACAGCAAAAAGTGATTCCAGAACTGAAACTGAATAGAAAATAAAATCTCACTGAAATGAATGAAAGTCATAAAAAAAATTATAGCTGAGACTATTTGGGAAAAGCACATTTTAAAAAGTCACACAGAGAGTCTGCTTCGTATTCACTTGCAAAGTTATCACGGTTGCACACAAAAACTTGATCGAAGTTCAAACCATCTTTTTGTTTTCTAAAGATCGTCTGTGGTGTGGCCTTAACACTCAGCCTTCTTAAAGCCTTTAAACTTAAACAACACAGCATCCTAAAACTGTTATATTAAAATCTGGCATCTATTAGCCAACTTGTATCATAATTATCAGTTGATGGTCACTTAGAGTGAAATCACAATGAATTCTCATAATCCATTGGAAAAGCCAAGCTGAAAAAACTCCGACAGATCAGAGAAACCAGAAGCCAGGTGGAGAAGCAAGTTGACAGAGACGAGTACTAAGTTTAGACCTCAATGTCATCAAAGAATTAAAAGATTGAACTGATTTCAGCAGTGAATTCTAAAGCCTTGGATCAGTAACCAAGAAAGATCAAGAGCCGAAGACTGCTAAGGCTTCTAAGACTGCAGAAGCAACTGACAAAGTGTACTGGTAAAGTCTATTTGCATGAGGGGTAAGTATGGAAGAGATAAATGCCTTGGTTAAACTGTCATAAACTCTTAACCCCTTTAGCGGCTGTCCCGATTATAGTCGTCTTTAACGTATAGACCTTTATACGGCAAACCTGATTATAATCGTCGATTATAATATCTAACTGAATTTATGAACTACAGTGCACGGCAAGGCCGATTTTTCTTGTCCAAAATGCTAAGGCATTGTTACGGTGAATCGTGATGATGATGACGATGATGATGACAATGATGATAATGAAAACAACGATGATGATGATGATGGTGATGACGACGATGATGTTGAGAATGACGACGATGACGATGATCATTGATGAGGATAACAATGACGATGATGATGACGACGATGATGATGATGATGATAACGACGACGATGATGATGATGATGATGATGATGATGATGATCAATGATGAGGATGACGACGACGAAGAAGATAAGTATGACAATGACAATGATGATGACGACAATGATGATGATGACGACGAAGACGATAAGGAGGACGACTACGACGACAATAAGAATAACGGCACCGACAATGATGAGGACGACGACGACGATGTTGAGAATGATGACGAGGATTACGACGACAACGATGATGACGACGACGACGATGACGAGGGTGATGACGATGATGATGATGACGACGACGATGATGATGATGATGAGGATGATGATGATCAATGATGAGGATGACGACGACGAAGAAGATAAGTATGACAATGACGATGATGATGACGACAATGATGATGATGACGACGATGATGATGATGATGACGACGACGATGAGGATGACGATGATGAGGCTGACGACTACGACGACGATGATAAGAATAACGGCACCGACAATGATGATGACGATGACGATAATGACGAGGATTACGACGACAACGATGATGACAACGACGATGATGACGACGACGATGATGATGATGACGAGGGTGATGACGATGATGATGATGATAACGACGTCAATGATGTTGATGTTGGTGTTGGTGATGTG
Organism: Lumbricus terrestris; assembly: GCA_949752735.1. Classification (NCBI taxonomy): domain Eukaryota; kingdom Metazoa; phylum Annelida; class Clitellata; order Crassiclitellata; family Lumbricidae; genus Lumbricus; species Lumbricus terrestris. The sequence goes on from OX457037.1 coordinate 44,858,657, forward strand.
ATGATGATGATGATGATGATGACGACGACGACGACGACGACGATGAAGACGACGACGACGACGATGATGATGACGATGATGATGACGACGACAACGACTTGTTCAAAGACAATGACTAAGGTCTAACTAATAAAGATAGTGTTGAAAAACATTTTTTTAGTTTCTTACATGTTTTTTTAATTGTCGTGAATTTTTTCCATAACAATTATTTTGCCACATAAGCGTAGGTTTTAAAAATTTTAATAGCCGGTAAAGCAGTGTTTAATCTAGTCCCCCTCCTCTGGGGGGAATTGAGGTTTCTGGGGGGGAAACAATTGAGCGTCCGAAGGACGCTCGTGAGGCGCATAGAGCCGAGACCTGGAGGGAGAGAGGTATGGGGAGGGGGATGTGCCCCCTCTCCATCAGAAACATTTTGAATTTCCACATTGCAACGGCAGCATTTTAAGGTGTCACCTTAACAAAACAGCTGTACTTTTTCAGTGACCCAGTAAAAAATTTTTGAATTTCCACATTGCAATGGCAGCATTTTAAGGGGTCATCTTAACAAAGTAGCTGTACTTTTTCAGTGGCCCATTAGAAACTTTTTGAATTTCCACATTGCAATGGCATCATTTTAAGGGGTCATCTTTACAAAATAGCTCTACTTTTTCAGTGACCCAGTAGAAAATTTTTGAATTTCCACATTGCAATGGCAGCATTTTAAGGGGTCATCTTAACAAAATAGTTCTACTTTTTCAGTGACCCATTAGAAACTTTTTGAATTTCCACATTGCAATGGCAGCATTTTAAGGTGTCATCTTTACAAAATAGCTGTACTTTTTCAGTGACCCAGTAGAAAATTTTTGAATTTCCACATTGCAATGGCAGCATTTTAAGGGGTCATCTTAACAAAGTAGCTGTACTTTTTCAGTGGCCCATTAGAAATTTTTTGAATTTCCACATTGCAATGGCATCATTTTAAGGGATCATCTTAACAAAAATAGCTGTACTTTTTCAGTGACCCAGTAGAAAATTTTTGAATTTCCACATTGCAATGGCAGCATTTTAAGGGGTCATCTTAACAAAGTAGCTGTACTTTTTCAGTGACCCATTAGAAACTTTTTGAATTTCCACATTGCAATGGCAGCATTTTAAGGTGTCATCTTTACAAAATAGCTGTACTTTTTCAGTGACCCAGTAGAAAATTTTTGAATTTCCACATTGCAATGGCAGCATTTTAAGGGGTCATCTTAACAAAGTAGCTGTACTTTTTCAGTGGCCCATTAGAAATTTTTTGAATTTCCACATTGCAATGGCATCATTTTAAGGGATCATCTTAACAAAAATAGCTGTACTTTTTCAGTGACCCAGTAGAAAATTTTTGAATTTCCACATTGCAATGGCAGCATTTTAAGGGGTCATCTTAACAAAGTAGCTGTACTTTTTCAGTGACCCATTAGAAACTTTTTGAATTTCCACATTGCAATGGCAGCATTTTAAGGGCTCATCTTAACAAAATAGCTCTACTTTTTCAGTGACCCATTAGAAACTTTTTGAATTTCCACATTGCAATGGTAGCATTTTAAGGTGTCGTCTTAACAACACAGCTGTACTTTTTCAGTGACCCAGTAGAAATTTTTTGAATTTCCACATTGCAATGGCAGCATTTTAAGGGGTCATCTTAATAACATAGCTCTACTTTTTCAGTGACCCATTAGAAACTTTCTGAATTTCCACATTGCAATGGCAGCATTTTAAGGTGTCACCTTAACAAAACAGCTGTACTTTTTCAGTGATCCATTAGAAGCTTTCTGAATTTCCACATTGCAATGGCTGCATTTTAAGGTGTCATCTTAACAAAATAGCTGTACTTTTTCAGTGACCCATTAGAAACTTTTTGAATTTCCACATTGCAATGGCAGCATTTTAAGGTGTCATCTTAACATGATAGTATCATATATTATAGTAGTAAATATTGTCATTATAATCATGTAATAATAAATAATATCACGGTATATTATAACACTTCAAGTAAAACAATGATGAAAAAGTTACTAAAAACCAATAACATTTTGTCAAATTTTTCTGGGGGGGGGAAATGTCAATCCTGGGGGGGAACTTCCCCCCCCCCAGAGACATCTAGATTAAACACTGCCGGTAAAGGGGTTAACAAGGTAGTTTCTGAAATGTGTTCTTTGTTAAATGGATCTTGCAGTGCAGTAAATGCAATATGGGCCAAATAAACTGCTTATGTATGGGTTTATGATATGGTCTTGACAAAAAGAGTTTTGAACCAATTGTAGCATATGTAGATTACACTAAGAGAAGCCAATGTGAACTGAGTTACAGTAGTCTAGTCTGCTGAAAACCAAAGAACTGAGCAATTCTGCACTTAGACCAATTCGATGAAATGATGAAGGCCAATGACAATGGTGACAAGTGCAGAAGTTGGCAACATGCACATATGTCAATAGATACAAATACTGGTTACATCATTGAACATCAAGGTCATACATAGCAACTTCATAGCAACTTTGATGATGATTGTTTGGTCTTCTGGAAATGCAAAAAACCTTTTTAGAAAAACAGAATTAATCCGCACGTAATGCATGGAGTGTTCCCATATCTACAATTATACATATGTACAGGGTGGTTCAGCATAAATGAACCAAATTTGCATGCACATAACTCTGCCAATTTTTGGAATTTATTTATACCTTATGTATCATATTAACGACATTTCAGTCTAGTATTAGCCTTGAAAAGTCGAGCTGGTACTAGTTTAGGTTTTAAAAATATGCTTGGGACAACCCTAGCTACCTTATTTTGTTGTAATTTATGACGCAATATGGCGCCCTTGACAGATGATGATCACGTTTTGATCCTAATTTTACGCACTGATAAGGGTTTTAATTCGTTTTAAATGATTAACAAGTTTCCTAACAGAGGATTAAATAAAAACACCTTGAATCATCTGCTACAGAAAATTGATAAACCATATGAATTGGTGCTCATAGTGAACACATCCGCCAACATTGCTTGTGTGTCCGAGTAAATTTGCCGCAAGACAATGACCCGGGTAGACCGTACAAGCAAATCTCCCCGAGAAATTCAGCATGAAACAGGCAATCCTAGAATCACCCTATAACGTGTTGGAAAAGATGATCTTAAGTTTAAGTTATTCATCGACGTGAAGTCCAACAGCTCTCTCTCTCTCTAACTCTGACGCTATGATGATGTTACCAGTATTTGTGTCTATTAGAGCTGTTGTTCGATTAAAAAAATTAATCACGATTAATCGCACGATTAAAATTTTTAATCGAAATTAACGCCATATTAATCGACATTTTTCACATTGCCTGACATAGCGCTGCTGTTTACTTGCAAAGCTTATTACAAAACAGTTCAATTAACCATAAGCCTAAAAGTAAAATAATGAATTCTTGATTAATAATGATTATTAACTGTTATTCCTCTTAATTTCGAAACAATTCTGTGTAACAGAAATAATCGATCAAGCAGCAAACAATTCAAATCAGACAGTGCTACCAACAAGTTTTCTACTTTCCTTTTAATTTGAGCTAGGCCTATCTTTACAACGACATCAACTTCCATACAGTGAAACTAAGGGTTCAACTAACATATAAGGGTGAAACTAACACATATTCGACTCACATGAGACCGTGATGGCCGGGGATCCTAGGTATTTCCTAGCTAACTTAGCTAGGGCTGGGTATTTGAGGAGGGACTGCAGGGATCGCTAACGAGAGTAGTGCACTTAAGCAAAAAATGGGTGCAGGTAAGCAACAAAATGGGTATGTGCATCAATGTGCAAAAAATGGGATGTCAATACATTTGAAAACAAGAGACACAGATTGGGCTGAATGTGGATGGACACATTGGACAGACACTGGAGCAAAAGGAGAGTTTCGTGTATCTTGCAGGTCTTAGCGCAAGGGGGATCGGTAAAGGACGTTGAAAGAAGAATCGGGCTCGCTAGAGGAATCTTACAAAGATTGCATAAGATCTGGAGATCAAAGGAAATCAGTAAGACCACCAAGGTAACGTTATTGCTGAGTGTACTGTTATACAACTCAGAGACGTGGACGCCGAGAGAGACACAGAAAAGGCGATTGAGAGTATTTGAAATGACGTGCCTGTGAAGAATAGAGGGAGTCACAAGGATGGAAAGGATAAGGAACACGGAAATACGCAGCAGACTGAAACTCCAGCGAGACATTGTGGACAGGATACAGATCAGAAGAATGCGGTACTTCGTACATGTCACCAGAATGCAGAGCGGAATATACCCAAAGGTGGCACTGTAGGGATATGTGAATGGGAAGAGGAGAAGAGGCATGCCCAGGAAGCGATGGATGGATATAGCGGAAGAGGACTGGCTGAGGATGGGATTAACCGTAGGTGAGGCAACGCGGAGAGCACAGGATAATTATCTACAAATTGGTAATTTATGAACGGCCCTCACTAAAAAATTACGTCATAATGACGTCGTTAATTTACATATCGAAACCAAATGTCAACAAAAATCGTTCAGCCAAGAAGGCAAAATTGTAATAAAATTCTTACGGAAAATAAACATTACAGCGCAAATATCAAAAATGAAAAAGTTTATTCGAAAATTTCCGAACAAGGGATGGACAGTGAGCGGTCTAAATAAGCTTCTAAGAAAAATTGATTTGACCGGTTCGTCAGAGCGTCGCGCTGGTAGCGGTAGACTGAGAACTGCACGGATAGAATTCTCTGATGCAAATGACGTAATTGTGACGTCAATATTCATGCCAGAAACTTCATATTTGAATCAGTGTAAGATAATTATCTCAGGATAAAAACAGTTTTGAAATTTTGAAAATCGATTAAGATTTACCTGTTTTATTCACATTATAAAAAGGGTGCCCGATTTATTGGGACACAGTGTATATATTTGTTTAATGATAAGACCAAGTGACACACCGCACATGGGTAAATAAAGAGATATAGAAAATAATATTAAAAAAAGTATTGAAAATGTCATCTTTAGTAACGGTCAGTCAGTTAGATTAGGCATATGAAGATCAGGGCAATGATTTTTCTTCACGTCGGTATAAAATACTTGGTTTAAAATTGCGATCGTCTTTTACAGGCAGCGAGAAGTCGTGTGGTCGTTGACGAAGATTATAGCAGAGCTATAATCTATAACCTGATGTAAAGTTTAGCAATGAGACAAGAGTGACGTTCAACTTTAGAGGCTAAACTTTGGTATGCCGCCAATCAGGCAAGCTGCAGCAGTAAGCACAGATTGTAACTGATTAAAGCGTGAAAGTGTTAAGTCCGCATAGATAGCACTTCCATAGTCAACTCTCATATAAATGCATGCATCAGAGTTGTGGCGTCTTTAGTTGTAAGCGAGCGACCAGGGATGGGCAAATTACAGGGCAGCATGTAATTGAATTACAAATTACAAATTACTGGAGAAAATGTAATTGAATTACAAATTACAAATTACTTTTGACTCAGTGCCTCAAATTACAAATTACAAATTACGTAATTTCAATTACATCAATTACAAATTACTTTGGGGCTTGAATCATTGGAATAAAAAACCCAGACAGGAAGTGCATGCCTTTTCACTTATTTCTATGTGTATCATTATTTATTGTGTAGCTTTCTTTTAGAAGCAGCAGCCGTTCAAACAAGTTAGGCCTATCTGATAGTTTGTTATGCCTTGCAATCATGCCTGTAAAACTAAAGAACCTATATCCATCTACTGGTGTAGACAAAGGCAGGGCATCACCAAATTGTATGCAAAGAATTTGTTAGTAGTTGTAGAACTATGAGGCATTATTAGTTCCCTTTTCTGTCATATTCCATATGCTGCAGGATTTCTAAATCGTTTTTGTTTCTGCTAGTCGACTTAATTTATGATCACTAACACGCTGCACATTAAAACCATTGAATTCTTCCTCTTCCTCTTCTTCTTTATGACCACTAGTCACTAGAATAGATGCTCAGTATTTTGTTCGCTACCGGTGGTATATTCAGATGTTGTTACTAGCAACTCAAGTATTATTTCAGTTTGGTCTGCAAACTGTGCAGGTAGGCACATAACTTAAAATACGGATGATTCACTGTTGCAAGGATCGCATGATTCATCCAAGAATTTTAATATGGGCCATTCAAAGTAATTTGATTTTGCAGAATGTAATTGAAATTACAAATTACAGGAAGAAATGTAATTGAATTACAAATTACAAATTACTTTGATGCAGAGCATCAAATTACAAATTACCAATTACAATTGTAATTTAAATTACGTAATTTCAATTACTCAATTATATTACTGCCCATCCCTGCGAGCGACGCACCGAGCAAATCTGACGAAGATGGCAGAAGCACGTGCAACATACATTACCCGTATTCACATGCCCTGAAAGGGTCAATTCCTAGTCCAATGACGCACCCAAATCATGCAAAGTGGTAGAAAGTCATGCCAGGAAAGCAATGTTGCAGATCGACTTTAGAAATCTGCACAGAACTTCCCACCCAGATAAACTGTGTCTTTCCAGGGTTTAGACTAAGGTGGTTGGATGTCATCCAGTCGCCAATCACTTCTGATGTCATAATGAGCATTTTCTCCACTAGTGAGATAACCTCTAAGAGCTAGACCTGGAAGTGACTTTGTTCAGTCAATCTGAATCCACTTGACCTTATAGTGACTTGAGGTCGACTTGAAGTCGACGACTTGGAGTCAACATGACTTGACTCGACTTGACAGAAAAACAACCAACTTCTGACTTGGAAGTTTAGAAATCTGCATGCAGCCAATGCAAATGACATGGTAATAACCATTAGCCTAGGCCTAAGCCTATAATGCAAGAAGTCAAGCAGATTTTGCCTGACAAGCATTAATTTCATATTACCGACGAGCAAGAGACCTCAAAACTTGATGAGCGAAATTATTCAAAGGTTATTCAGCCTATTTTATGTTGGTTGTGTTTGAGTTAGAGCTTGAAGAGTTTTGTGATACTTTGGGTTATCCAGCATTTCTAGTATAGTAGCGTTAATTAGCCTATAACTATGCAATTGACAATGCGATGGCAAATTATAATAAGTTTTTTAATTTTTCCATTGTCAGTGATTATTCAGATTACAGTCATTAGGCCTATTATTATTCATTACTACTATTATTTACTACTACTATTATGATTCATTACTATTATGATTCATTACTATTATTATTCATTACTTTTATTATTCATTACTATTATTATTCATTACTATTATTATTCATTACTATTATTATTCATTACTATTATTGTTCATTACTATTCATTAATATTCATTACTATTTGATTCATAACTATTATGATTCATTACTATTATTATTCATTACTATTATTATTCATTACTATTATGATTCATTACTATTATGATTCATTACTATTGTTATTCATTACTATTTTATTATTCATTACTATTACTATTCATTACTATTATTATTCATTACTATTATTATTCATTACTATTATGATTCATTACTATTATGATTCATTACTATTATTATTCATTACTATTATGATTCATTACTATTATGATTCATTACTATTATGATTCATTGCTATTATTATTCATTACTATTATCATTCATTACTATTATTATTCATTACTATTATCATTCATTACTATTATTATTCATTACTATTATTATTCATTACTATTATCTATCTATCTATCTATCTATCTATGTAATTTATATAGCGCCCCTTCAAGGAGTCTACTCAGAGGCGCTCCCGACCCAAGCCCGGTCAAAAAGAAAAGTCTTGAGCAATCTATAGAAAGAGCCAGACATGTTCCGAGGGTGGGAACGCAGGTTAGAGGGAAGGTCATTCCAAGCGGAAGGTCCAGTGACCGAAAATGCCCTGTTCTGCCTAGTGGCAGTGCGGGCATAAGGAACCATGAAGTCACCTCTAGAGGCCGAGCGCAGAGATCGGCGACCCACAGCAGTTGAGGTCAAGGTGAAGAACTCACAGAGATAGGGAGGTGCTGTGCCCAAGACGCAGCGCCAGGCAAAAGAAACAACCCTGAAATGAATGCGTGACTGAACCGGAAGCCAGTGTAAGACATCACGAATATAGTCAGAAATGTGGCCAAACTTAGGGACGCCACCCACCAAGCGTGCAGCCGCCCGCAGGACCCCCTCCAAACCACTTAAACGAACCTGAGGAAGGCCAAAGTAGAGAGAAGAACAGTAATCCAATCGGTTAGCAATAAAGGCATGAACCAAGGTGGAAGCGGAAGAGGAAGACAGAGAGCGAGACACGACTCGCAGCTGACGCAAATGGTAGTAACAAGAGCGAGTCAAGGCCTTGAGATGATCAACAAAAGACAGCTCCGAGTCCAGAACGATACCCAGATTGCGCACAGAAGTGGAAAAAGCAAAGGTGGGGAATTCAGAGGCTAGAGACCCAAATCAATCTTACCCAGCTGTTGACGAGTTCCGAACCAGATATATTGGGTTTTAGAAGGGTTTAAGCGGAGTCGATTGGACGACATCCAGGCAGTAAGACAGTCAGTGGCAAGTGACATAAGTCGGACGGCAGAGGCAGCTTGGGACGCTGTACAATGAGTGTAGGACTGAACGTCATCAGCGTAGGAGTGACTCTTAAGGGAACAAGAGGCAAGTAGGGCCTCTATGTCAGCCGTGAAGAGGAGGTAAAGAAGAGGCCCCAGGACGGAACCCTGGAGGGAGGCCAAAAGGAGCAGGACACCAAGGAGACCGAGTTGAGTGGAAAATAGTTGAGGTGGTGCGCTCCGATAGATAGGAAGTGATCCATTCAAGTGGCAAATCCCTAATCCCAAAAGATAATGAAATACAGCTTAGGAGAAGATCATGATCCACAGAGTCAAAAGCGGCGCTAACATCATATAAGGCCAGCAGAGTGACTTGGGACCTATCAATGGCGCCATATACATCCGAGAGAAGGTGGAGAAGGAGGGACTCAGTAGAATAGCCCTTGCGAAACCCAGACTGGCGGGGAGGAAGCAAGTTATTGGAGTCCAGATAGTTTAGCAACTGACTAGCAACCAGTTTTTCAATAATCTTAGAAATAAAAGTAACGTTAGCTATCGGCCTATAGCTAGACGGAACAGCCGGATCCAGTGTCGGCTGCTTAAGGATAGGAGTGATGATCGAGCGCTTCTGGGAAGACGGCAGGACCCCTTCACGGAGCGAAGTGTTGCAGAGAAGACTGAGGAACGGCAGAAGGATGTCGATCGATTCCTGGATAAGGAACGGAGGAAGAGGATCCAGCTCCGAAGACTTAGGCGGCGAGGCATTACTATTATTATTCATTACTATTATGATTCATTACTATTATTATTCATTATTATCATTATTCATTACTATTATTATTCATTACTATTATCATTCATTACTATTATCATTCATTACTATTATCATTCATTACTATTATCATTCATTACTATTATTATTCATTACTATTATTATTCATTACTATTATCATTCATTACTATTATCATTCATTACTATTATCATTCATTACTATTATCATTCATTACTATTATCATTCATTACTATTATTATTCATTACTATTATTATTCATTACTATTATCATTCATTACTATTATCATTCATTACTATTATCATTCATTACTATTATTATTCATTACTATTATGATTCATTACTATTATAATTCATTACTATTATTATTCATTACTATTATTATTCATTACCATTATTATTCATTACTATTATTATTCATTACTATTATTATTCATTACTATTATGATTCATTACTATTATTATTCATTACTATTATTATTCATTACTATTATGATTCATTACTATTATTATTCATTACTATTATGATTCATTACTATTATTATTCATTACTATTATGATTCATTACTATTATCATTCATTACTATTATTATTCATTACTATTATTATTCATTACTATTATCATTCATTACTATTATTATTCATTATTATCACTATTCATTACTATTATTATTCATTACTATTTTTATTGCTATTTTTTCCTTTTTTATAATGCAATTATTTATTCAACGCAGCATTTTTTACAAAAAACTAAAAGAAAAGTTGCTTTGTTCTGGAGTTAGCATTCCTCATCACCGAACAGCTGCGTGAATGTGCCTCAAAACGCAATGGAGTAATACCTTTGCGTACAAATCGAGAGGCTTGGGAAAAGGTGCGTGGCTTCAAGTGGGTTTCAGTGGCTGTCAACTGCAGGCCTAGTTCAATTAAAAACTCAATGCTTGATCTGCTAATGGGACCAAGTGTTTCAAGAGCAATAGGGATAATATCATTAATAATTATTATTAATATTATTATTATTATTATTATTATTATTATTATTACTGTTATTATTATACTGCAGCAAAAGATCCCGCGAAGGCCACCGCGTTAAAGCGCTGAATGGTCACCGAAAGTCTTTGGTATAAAAATGTCGTTTCTCTCAATTCGTCTGTCGCCTTCGTCAAGTGACGACCCAAATCTGTAATTAATTCGATGCCTCTTAAGTTGACAGGGCCTAGAGTTTCAATGGCCGGTGGAACGAAGTCATGTGTGACTGAAAGTAACTGGTATTTTTGAGTTTTCCTGTTATCTGCAATTTCTGCTGCTGCTCCAGCTGTGACAGCCGTTGCCTGCAAATACGACGGCGCTAGAGTGTCAACCACAGTTACGTCCCATACGAGGCTCCGGCCCGCTTTCCACGGTATAAGTGTCGTACCGTCAGGTCTTCTGCCATCTGAGCGCAGCATGTCCCGATTGTCCCGTGGCTCCTTAATCGCTGGAAATCCGGCTTTCATCAGGCTGCGATGGATCAAATCGTTGATCGCTGCGTGTCGGGCCACGCGACCAAATCCCAAAGTACATGAAAGGCCGTGCATGCCTCTAGCAGTGACCAGCGAGCCACAAGCGCAATCGTGTGGTTGGCAAATGTTGGCTCCCAGACGAAGGCCAACCGCCACTCTGATGGCCTCATCATTGAGTCTGAGACCGCAGGAAGTGATTGGCAGACAATGTAGCCAGTCGCTAGCGTGTTGAAAGGACACGGCTTTCAGGCGCGCCTGTTCGCTCGGCTCTGATGGATCAAATCGTTGATCGCTGCGTGTCGGGCCACGCGACCAAATCCCAAAGTACATGAAAGGCTGTGCGTGCCTCTAGCGAAAAATTATTATTATCAGTAATTTTATTAAATAAATTTGTAACGTGTGCCAGGTCAAAAAAGCGGCCTGGTTGCACTGAATGACGTGTTTTACGGATAACTTTTAAGTTCATTGTCATTATTATTTAAGCCAATGTCGTGTGACAACCTCCCCAAAATCTCTCCCTTGAAGACTCTGTTTTGAAACAGATTCTCCCCCCGGCGGATCTGTTTCGGAATAATTTCGTCCTCCGCCACAGAAATAAGTCTCTCCAGTTCAATAGGCTACAGCAGCGGTTCTCAACCTGTGGGTCGCGACCCCCATGGGGGTCGCCTGACGATTTGCCAGGGGTCGCCTGGACCCCTCAGAAATTTACAAAAGATGCACAAGTGTTCAGGCACAGACAATTTCAACGCTACACTATGGCAACTTATTATACAGAATAAAATTTTACTTATACTTTTGTTATGACTTATTCAGTAGATCGTGGCAGCTAATTTAATTTTTGCCATTTTAGTCTTAAAATATAATTTCCGCTTTTACCATTCTTCCTATAAAAAAATAAAGCAATACCCAGTACCCAGCTTGCTTACAGAATCCATGCTCTCTGCTAGTGAGACCTATCACGACCGGTGACGTTCCAACGAAATTTGTAGTGGGTTCGAACTACCTAGGCTATATCTCCAATGTTTCAGAAATATTTCATAAAAACGTAGAAATTTATAATGAGCGATTTTGGTAAGATGTCAGTTGAAAATAGGCCTACTATCATTACCGATTTACCGTGTGTCAGGTAAAAAAAAAGAACATTGCAGAGGAAATATTATTGAAGTCTCTGAGCACTGAAATCATGAGTAATTTCGTTAAGATGGCAGCTAGAATGCAAAAAAACAAACAATGGGGAGGTGACATTTATTGAAGTCTTAAATTAATCCATGTCTTTCTGCACTGTTATTATGGATAATTATTTTTGAGATGGCTTAAAATGCGACCGTTGCAGTGTGGAAGTTTAACAAATAGGCAGTGACACTGTAGAAGTCTTGCTGAAATAATGAGCAATTTCGCTAAAATGACAGCCTGAAATGCCACTAGGCTACTGCAGGGTGGAAATTCGAAATGAAATCGACAATGGAGACTGGAGAGGGACGCATTTCTCCTCAAGCTTTCTCCATGCTAGGTACATGTGTAGCCTACGTGCATTCATTAAGACCACAAGTAAAGTTTATGAAATTGTTAGCGTCCCCAAACGAGTCAGCTGGGTAAAATAAGTGTTAAGAAAAGAAATATTTATTGACCACTTTTAGACTAGCCTAGGCTTTTTGTTTTAGGCCTAATAGCTAGTTGCAGTATGAATAGAGATGCTACACTGATTTGTTTGTACCGACATAATTGTCGGTCGATTCTATGAAACCCGACAAACAAATAGAGGTGCCATTTAGAAGCTAAACATCCTAACTATGCAGAAAACCATGACCAATATTTTTAAGAATAAAGATGATGATGCCAGGAAGGCACACATTGGAAGGTCCAGTAGCAGCACGTGGCAGCTATTGAAGTTTTACAAGATGAATACATTGAATAGACTTACGAAATTCAACTGCCGAATAGGTAGACCTAACTCTCAGAATCTCAAGAACCAGGAAACCTCAAACAATGATTGCCAACAGCAGTTTCGAATTATGAAGTGAAAATGCATCACAACGGACAATGGTGACAAAATGCTGTAACGGGGGCGGGGGGTTAACGCAATCAATCTTGTCGTTGGGGGTCGTCACAACTTTCAAAATGTTGCCAAGGGGTCGCCGCATTAAAAAGGTTGAGAACCGCTGGGCTACAGACTCTTACAGCCACATGGGCGGAGACTTAGGGGGTGATTTCAGGACATGTGCACTTCATGAACATACTGGCAACGTCATAACGTCAGATAAAATGCATGACTAAAAAAGTCATCAACTTTTTTTGCAAAGAAAATGGTATTTTTCCTGGAAATTTCGGCCGAACGACTAAAAACGGTCGTCAGAAATTTTGGTCGGCAAAAAGATGGAAAATTCTGCACACCCAAAATCTCGCGTCCTTCTTCTGGCCACTCGTTCGTCCCCCGCAAGTTGTAAGCCAAGTCTCCGCCCATGTACAGTCACATAAACTTTATAAATAAGCAGGCTAAACCATTAGTTTACATTGCTAAATTATTTAACACAAACAATCGTCGAACATACGTTTCCAAATTATTAAAATTTCATTTAAAATAGAGTTTCAGCCAGGGGAGACTCTGTCTCGAGGAGACTTGTATTGGGGAAAGACTTTATATCGTGACACTAACTTCGATAATGCAAAACAGTTTTGCAGCCTTTGTAAGCGGCAGATCATAGAAGTTAGAACTGGTAGGCCTATGACTCATTCATTTTTGCAAACACACTACAAAAACTGCTTAAATGCTGCTCTGGCCTAATGATCATTCGTGGAAGTGAAAAATTCAGGTATGTTTGTGTTCAAGTCGATTTAAGTCGACTTGTGGACAAATCAACTTTAGCGACTTCTCTCTACAAAATTCGACTTGAGGTCAGTTGCAGTAAGCGGAAACGACTCGACTCGACTTGGGATGACCAATTGTAATTGTAATTCTAATTCTAATTGAACTTTTATAAAGCGCCGCTCTCAGATTCAGTGGCGCTCCCGACCCAAATTAGCGCTCCCGCTAACAAATAGTATAGTCTTCAGGCGTTTATGAAACAGGGGAAGAGAAAGACCAAGGAGTTCAAGACGTAGCTTGTGAGGAAGACGATTCCAACAAGAAGGGCCAACATAGGCGAAGCTTCTAGACTAAGCCGTAGCTCCACGCATGCGAGGAACAATAAGAAGGCCATTGGCAGCCGAGTGGAGGGCTGAGCGACCAGGAAGAGTGGAGACCAGATTACACAATGCCCGAAGATATGAAGGGGCGACACCAAGAAGAGAGTTGCGCATAAGTGTCATAATTATATATGAACTCAATGCGCTGAGGTACAGGAAGCCAATGAAGGGTGTCCCGAATGAAATCAGACATGTGAGAGAATTTGGGAAGACCAGCAATTAGGCGGGCAGCAGCATTGAGTATTGACTGAAGTTTAGAGAGGTTAAGAGAGGAGAGGCCAGCATATGCAAAGTTTCCGAAGTCAACCCTAGAGCAAATCAGTGCATGGACAAGCGCCTTGAGCGCTTGAAGAGAGAGTGAGTGGCGGATAGTACGCAATTGTCGCAGGTGATAGAAGCATGCTCGAGAGATTCGGTTAACATGGTCAGTAACAGAAAGGACTGGATCCAGAGTAAATCCCAAATCACGAACAGTTGGAGAGAAATGGATATCTGGGAATAAGGTGCAAAGGAGTGCCATGTCAATTTTGGCAAGCTGGGCTCTACCACCAAGCCAGATGAATTGGGTTTTATCAGAGTTAAGGCGGAGACGGTTAGAAGACATCCATTGGTCCAGTGTCATAGTGGCGTCAAGGATAGTTGCAAACAGTGAAGAGGCTGCAATGGGTGAACCATGAACAAATGCTTGCGTATCATCAGCGTATTGATGAGCAGAGGCACCCTTGTGGAATAGTAGGTCCAATAGATCCGCAGTATAAAGGATGCATAGAAGCGAGTCTTGGGGCAGACCATACGGGACAAAGGTCCAGGAGGAGCGTGTGGGCCCAAAGATCACGGATACAAAGCGATCAGAGAGGAAAGTGCTAAGCCAGAGGAGGGCAGAGTCACAAATGCCAAAGGATTTGGACAGACGCTCAAGCAAAATAGTGTGGTCGACAGTGCCGAACGCCGCGCTGACGTCAAACAGGGCAAGCAGGGTAATGTGGGATTGATCAACAGCAGCAAAGACATCAGTGAGTAAGCGAGTGATGAGAGATTCAGTAGAATGGTATTTCCTAAAGCCATATTGAAGTGGGGGCATTAGCAAATTGGTTTCAAGGTAGTCAACTAGCTGAAACGAAATACATTTTTCCAGGAGTTTCGAAAGAAAATAAAGATTGGAAATGGGCCGATAACTGGAGGGGGCACTTGGGTCCAGACCCTGGCGCTTGAGGGAAGGAAAAATCACGGTTCTTTTGTGCTGAATTGGAACCACACCCTGGGCCAGCGAAGAATAGCATACTAATAGTAGAAAAGGCAAAAACTCATCTAAAAACTCCTTAACAATGAATGGAGGAATAATGTCCAGCTCGCAGGACTTCGATTGATGTGGATCCTTGGATGAGGCATCTGAGACTGGAGCGGCTGCCATTCGTTGAGGGTAGCACCAGATGCTGAAGAAGGGAAAGATGGAGGCGGACAACCTTCCGTTGATCGACGGGTCACAGCGATCTTCTCGGTCATAAAGTTCAAGTAGTCGTCGGCTGTGAAAGTTGGTTGCGAAGGTGAGTGAGGAGCGGCGGAGCGTCCAAGGATCCCGGCGAGAGCCGACCAAAGACGGCGAGGGCTATGTGCATCCTTGGCGACTAGCTCCTCCCAGTATTGCGTTTCCCTGGAACGAAGCTCACCGTGCATCGTCCGGAGGCGTTGGATCCAGATGAGGCGGTCTGCCGGGTCACGGGTGCAGCGATACCGACACTACAGACATCTGACATCCCGACGGATGGCGCGGTAATGAGAGTCGAACCAGGGTGCTAGTGGTCGATGACGGATCCGATGAGGGCGAACGGGAGTCAATGAGCAGCCGAATCGTCGCATCGTAGAGAGCAAAAAGCTCTTCAGTGGAGTTCTCAGCACGTGAGGACAGGTCGACGCAGAGCGGGCTGTTGAGTAGTCCTTTGCGAAATGCCTCACGATTCAAGTTCCTCCAACCACGTGAGTGGCGAATGGCATATGTAGGCTGAGCGGAGAGAAAAGGGATATTGTAGAGGAGAAGGCCATGATCAGATATAGAAGGAGGATCCACTCTGAGGTCCGAGATGGCACAATCTTCCCACGTGATAACCACATCCAGCCAGCCACCCAGAGCATGAGTGGGCTCAGCTACGTGTTGGATGAGGCCGAACTGGGAGAAGCGAGTAGAATCGGGATGACTCGGATTTTCCAGGTGAATGTTGAGTGATGATTAGCTGGCTGTTGTGAGTGGAGAAGATTTCCATGAGAGCAGTAAACTCCGAGAAGAAGACTGGTGTGAGCGGTGAAGAACCAGGTCTGTAGAGGGCAAGGACTGTGAACGGCCCTCTAGCAGAGGAGCAGGAGAATCCAAGGAGCTCGAAGGTGGTGAGCGATAATGGAAGAGGAATCCTTTTAACTTGAAGATGCTCCTGCGCCAGCGGGTCAGATAAGGGTTCAATCGGTCGAGGAGCATCGAGGGTTAGGAAGCCCAATGGGGTTGAGCATCTAACCGATACATCAGCTGAGGTAGAATGCCAGGACTCCATTACAATGAGGATGTTGAGGCTGTGATGAGTTATTGTGTTGGCTATTTCCATAAACTTGCTTCCCAGCGAGTGGGCGTTAAATATTCCGATTCTTAGACCCTCGATACCTCCATGTGCCGTCGTGGGAGGTGGCAAGGAGGACGGAGCAGAAGACGCAGGCAGAGATCCAGACTGCTGTCCACCAGATACCGTCGAAGAGGATGGAGAGGGGGGCAGAGCAGGAGACGTAGACGGTAGTCCAGGCTGCTGTAGGAGGGTGGGGGAGACGAGAGAAGAGGAAGGAGTAGAACGGACAGGTATAGACCGCTGGGCCGACGGGCACCAGAGGCGCAGATAGAAAAGCGTGTTACGTACGACGCGAGGGATGAGTAGCGAAGTACGGTTGTACGAACGAAGTTTTGATGAATCGTATACGATACATTTAGATCCCATCGTAGATTGAATCGTAGTTTAGATCCAAAAATCATCAAAAAATAATCGATCCATTGTTAAGAGTTGACAGACATCAGTATCTAGACGGTTGCAGACGCAAAATATACTGAAACTAGAACACGTAAAATCGCCCGAAGCTAACCAAAAACCGATATTAATCCAAGAGACACAGGTCAGCAAACCACACGCTAAGCGCAAACAATCCTACCAAGTTGACAGGGGGTCGACCTATTGGGGTCGATTCCCAGGTCCACTAAGAACCATCAGATGATCCGTTGTCCCGCCGTCTTTACCACAATTGTGCATGCATTTGTTTGTTCTCGTATAGATTACTGTAACTTGCTCCTTATGGATCTCTCACAGATGCAACTCTTCCCCTCCAGTCAGTCTTAAATGCCGCTGCTAGCTCATAGCACAACTTCCTCTGTTTTCATTCCACTTATAGCTGAGGTCTTACACTGGCTCCCTATTACCTCTTGGATCCAATATAAGATCATCCTCCTGGTCTGCAAATCCCAACTTGGCTTTAACCCCAAAAATCTCTCCAACTATATGCGTAAGCCTCTCTCTGCAACGTTTCTTACGCTCTACTGACCATTTTTACCTATCTGTCCCTCGTGTTCGATGTGCCTCGGCTCAAAGCCATGCATAAGCTGTGATAGGTCTTTCCACATGCATTGGCATTTTGCCTCTTACAGGCTAAGCTCATGTCTCGGCTCTTCTCTGCATCCTCTCACTCTCTCAAAACATGTATTTCCCTGGGGCTTCTGTGCTGAAAGTGCCTCTGATTATGTTGTGAAGGGCGCTGACATAATTATAAATGTTTAGATACGAAACGATACGACACAGTTTCCCCTCTTGGGTTTATTCAACCTAAATGCATTTAAAGCCACCTTTGATTAGCAGAGGATTCGATTGATTGTGCTTTGTATCAGCAAACAATCATCACACAATCAACAGCTGACAACAGAAAGCAAATCAATGTGTAACTCGTGAGTCCAAAATACTAGAATTACTAACAGCAAAAAAAACAACATTCAACATTCCAACTGAGATGAGTAAGCAGCATAGCACTATAATCCACTATACAAAATAGACAACAACTGAATTTTAGGCATCTAGTGATGATGGAAACATCACCATACAAGTCTGTAGGAATATTGGTCATGCTCAGCAATATTCTATTACTTGGTTTTTTTACTCTGGTCAGAAATTTGCTATATATTTCTGTATATATTTCTATATAATTATGGTCTGCCATTATCACTATTGTAAAATCTGAAAGTCACACAAAATATGCATTGTTTGCTAGCTGTTGCAATATATTTGTTCTTAATGACACATAGCATCAAACAGGCCAGCACAGAGAGCACTTCTGAGTAGGTTTCTTGAAGATGCGCTATATAAATTCTCGGAATTAATGAATGACTGACACCAAATACTCATCTGGGCCGGTAGTTATGAAACAGGCTTATCTCTTATTCCCAGCTTAAATCCACCTTACACTGGAATAACGGCTTAAAATGCTAATCATGGGTGAGCCGTAAACCTTTACTTTGTGAATAAGGCTACTACTGTTTTGGGGCAGGCGTAAGTCTCTATTCCCTTAGATGGCGTCGGTTGGGACGCGAAACTCGTTGCATTCGACCACATTTTACACATCAAAACGTGTCTAAATAAACGTCTGCAATGAATTCGTCTCCTTTGCCGATGGCGATGTTTATACTGGCTTTTATTTTCGCCGTCACAAAATATTAAAATTTGACTAAATGCCCTAGAAACTTGCATTCAAAGTGCTCATCACAGTAGGCCTACCAAATTGTGGGTCACTTACCTAACGTAGCAACCCTTTTATTTGTTGTAATTAGTTTGTCCTAGCGACAACCTTTAAGCTTATAGTCACTCAACAATAAATTAAACACATGCCACGTGAAACTGGACAGTTCGAGAAACCAACAAGAAATAGCTCTTTTAGAAATCTTAATTCAGTGACTGCAAGCTGACACCATTAGGGTTTCATCTGCTCTCACATCACCCTTCAAAATCTTTTCACTTTCTCGTTCTGTAATTTTCTTCCTATACCTTTGTAACATATATTTATATATTTTCTTATATTTACTCTTATCAAGCATCTCAATTTTTTAATTTGTATATCTATATAAATAAAAAGGAAACTGTGTCTGTTTGACCAAGATGCATTTTCACAGTTTTGGAACTTTTCCCTCCAAACCTTCACTACTGTGTCTGTTTGGGCCTCTGACACCCAGTGGAGAGGTTTGCGAATCTGTCCTACCATGGTGGGGCGACAAACCAAATTCTTACAATTTTTTGTGTTTTTTCACTGGCATTTCCACACTTTTTTGAGCTTTTAACATAGAAACCTTCCCAAGGGAGGGAGGGAGGGAGGGAGGGAGGGAGGGAGGGAGGGAGGGAGGGAGGGAGGGAGGGAGGGAGGGAGGGAGGGAGGGAGGGAGGGGATTGACCGGAAACGGGGCGAATCCTAAAAATCTCAAGCAATCGTTTTGCTTTGCGGCCGTCTTTCAATATCTACTTGCTTATTTCTCGTCGGTAATGATTGCATATAAATATAGCATGGCCATGCGCATGTGTGATCTTTACTATATTTCTCAAAGTTTGTTCCTCCGTTTGTATGTTTGTATGTCCTGATGTATTTCGACTCTTTGTCCCAGAAAACGCTCAGAAATGACAGAGCGTCGGTCTACCAACATTTTTGCAATTGGTTCTTACCCAAATTTTAAGGCCAGGATGACTATTTTCAGCTCTCAATTCACTTCAGAACCCGAGAAATTAGCGTTTTGATCAGATTTTATCACCATTTGCGCATTGCCGCATTAGTAAACAATTATGCACAAGAACGCAAATCACGGAAATATTTATTAGTAAAGAGACGGCAGTCCGCATGACGTCATTTTCGCCCAATAATAATTTCCGTTTATCAACAGAACAGAACAGACAGCCTGCAATAGGCCTAATTGTATTAGGCTGCAGTCAGCACACACCCGGGTCATGTTTGGCTTTTTCGGGAAGCAGGGGTGGGGTGGAGGGGTGGCGAAAACCCGAAATTTAGCTGTCAACACTGGGTACCCCAGAGGAGTAGTGCTGAAAACCCTAAATTTCTCGGGCAACACCGGGTAACACATCTACCTATAAATCTATAACCACCCCTCAAGATCAGAAAAATATTCCGAGCGCTGTGCCTGCTAATGAATTCCATACAAGAGTAAGACTTATTCAGAGAATACCTATTCGAAGATTAGCCTCTACACCTAGTGTAGGATATGCTGGGCTCATAACTACCACCCCCGAGCCGGCTTTCGACTATCCCTGAATGGGTTATCGGCTCGTCGAACATGAAGTCGTGTGATCTGGATCTGCTTCCACCGTTCATCATTGTCAATCTGCGAGATGACATTATTTAATTTCTTGTGAATATGTTTAATAGGTTACTCTGTGATGGATTTCTTCCTACATATCAGAAACGTGTCATAGTATTTCCAAGGCTATAGAAGCCTAACCTGGACCATTTTAATGTTTGCCAAACTACAGGCCCATCTCTAACCTCTTTTACCTATCTAAAACTCTTGAGAGACTTTTTGCAGCTCAATTTGTCCCTTATTTGGTGCAATCTGGGTTTTTGCTCCCACCCAATATGGCTTTAGAAGCCACCACTCGACAGAAACTCTTCTCATCTCACTTCTTCGGATATTTACACGTCCATTGATAGATCTCAGCTATCCCTTCTTGCACTCTTTGATGCCTCTGCAGCATTTGACATGGTAGATCCTGAGCTATTTCTGCAGCGTCTACATCTCTCATTTGGCTTCTGTGGCACACCTTTAATTGGTTTGAATCATACCTTACAGATCGTTCTCAGATGGTTGTCCTGGGTAACACTAGAACACCCTGGATTAGGGTTGACTTAGGTGTCCTGCAAGGGTCGGTCATAGGTTCTCTCTTATATATTCTTTTCACCGCAGACATCTATTAATTGAGTCTAGGACAATACCCCCCGGACAAAACCCCCCGGACAAAACCCCCCGGACAAAAACCCCCGGACAAAACCCCCCCCGGTATAAAACCCCCCTGGACAAAACCCCCCTCTCACAACCGAGCACTTGAGCATCTGGGAATACGTCGCTGACGACATTCATGGCGGCAAGTTCGAAGTCTGTAATGTAATGTCATGTAATGTAATGTAATGTATACATTACACGTACATTGTACATTGCATTACATAACAAGTGTGCATTACATTACATGTGTATTGCATAACATTACATTAGAATGTAAATACCTTACATTACATTGTATTGTAATTGATGTAATGTAATGCAATAACATTACACTAATGTAATGTAATGTAATGTACCGCAACAACGTAGTTACCGTGTAATGTAATGCTATACAATACACTTGTAATGTAAGGTGTACGTGTAATGTATACATTACATTACATTAAATCACATTACATTGCGCTACACTGCTACCATGCAACTACGTTACATTTCATTATGTAATGAAATGTAATATAATGCTACTCAATACACTTGTAATGTAATGTAATATAGTGTAATTACAATGTAATGTAATGCTGTGCAATACACTTGTATTGTGTTGAAATGTAATGTAATGTAATGTATTGTAATGTGTTATAATGCAATGTAATGTAATGTAATGTGATGCAATGTTAAAGACTAAATCTATTTCTTTTACAATAAAACATACCGGGGGTTGGGGGGTTTTATACCGGGGGGTTTTGTCTGGGGGGGGTTTTATACCGGGGGGGTTTTGCCCGGGGGGTTTTGTCCGGGGGGTTTTGTCCGGGGGGTTTTGTCCGGGGGGTATTGTCCTGCTCCCCTAATAATTGCCCATGTCCTCTATAAACATCAGGCCAAGGGTCATCTCTATGCTGACAATGTTGAAGCTCTTGTGCATGGCTCACCTTCTGAACAGATCTCTCTGATGGATAGGATGAGCTCTCTATCGCAAGATCTCCGCCTTTGGATGACAGCAAACAGACTTAGCCTTAATCCTTCCAAGACTCGATTGATTTAGTTTGGAACCAAACAGCAATTACATAAGCTTGGTCTTCAATTATTGGCCTCATTATTCACTGACTTCACCTTTTCTTCTAATGTTCGTGATCTGGGTGTCACTCTTGACAGTGCTCTGACAATTACTGAACACCCGTCTCTCTTGACCGTTCCTGCTACTACTACTTGAGACGACTTAGGGCAATTAGGAGATCAGTGTCCTCCAAGGTGTTTGCGACTATGGTACAAGCCTTTCTCTGAAAAAAAATTGACTATTGTAACTCCCTATTTGGGCTCCCTAAGGTTCGCTTGTCATCTGTACAATCTGTCCTAAATTCTGCTGCTAGACTTATCGCATGACTTCCTCGATACTCGCACATCTCCACATACATGACTCATGACCTTCACTGGCTTCCGATCTTTGCCCGAATCAAATACAAGATCTTGTTCCTAATTACTAAGTTTCTGCAGGGCTTAGCGCCTAAATACCTCTGCGACTTAATGTGCAAGCCTCTTTCTGCAAGATCTTCATGCCCTCTTTATTCTGCTGACCGGCTTGATCTATTTGTACCTAGATCATGAACCTCATTAATCCAGCATCGGGCTTTTGCCATTGTTGGTCCTTTAATTCCTCTGGAGTTTGTGGCAGGATTCTGGTAGGAAATTCATCTGCATTTTTTCGCTGCTTGAAGACATTTATTTTTTCATGGGCCTGTCATGCTGAGAGCGCTTCTGAATAGCTCTGTTGTGAGAAGCGCTTTACAAATGTTTTAATAGATTAGATTTAGAATTTTTAGATTAGACAAGTGGAAAGCAGTGTTTGAAACAAAGGTATCTGAGTAGAATTCTTGAATGGGTGCTATAACAAGCGTTCATACATACATTTGTACATACCGGTACATGCAAACAAGCTTTGAAAAGGTTTAGGTTAGCCTAAAAAACAGTCACAGATACAAATCATTGGCAACTGCAATTTTCTTAAGCTATGTTACAATTCAGTTCTCTACCCTTTGCCATCCAATCTTCTTAATGATTCATCTATGGCAAATGTGCTCATCATGGATGAGTTGGCCAGGGGCGCAAGTGGAAAAGAAATATGATAAATTCTGCCCTGGTAAAGATTTGAACACTCAACCTCTCAATTTAAGTCAAGCACAATAACGACTTAACGACACATCATTCATTTATTCATTTAAGATTTATATAGCACCTCTTCAAGAGAATCTACTCAGAAGCGCAAATCCCACCAGTAGAAGAAAGAGCAGTAATATGACGCCATTGTATCTGCTGGCGCCAGTCGTGCCCCACACTATCAGTACAAGTCCGAGTACAGAGCTAAGATTAACAAACAGCTGTCAAAAATTTCATTATGTATCAAATCTGTAATTAGATTTTGTCTTACATCATGGGAATCTTTAATTAGCTGTCAACACCTACTAGATATCAAAAGATTATAATCGCAGACCAAGGATAGACTAATGGCGTAGGCTGTGGCTGATTGACCTCCCACTTAAGATCAATAGACAGACAGACAGAAATAAAATATAAGAAGAGGTATACACACATAGTCAGATAGACAGAGAGGAAAAGGACAGAAAATGTGTACAGCAAGACAGCAGTGATGTAGTACTCGAGTCCAGCAAAAGACTCGAGTCCGACTCGAGACCGATTTTCTGCGGACTCGGACTTGGACTCGGACTGTCAGGACTCGGACTCAAAACCCTGGACTCGAAATTTCTTCGTGGAACAAGCCACAACCTGTATTGCCAAAACCAATTCAGACATTTCGTCTGCTTTCGTGATCACTCAACTCAACCAAAGGAGCCCTTGTAGCCTACGGGTTTCAGAGTGTTACTACAGTTGAGTTCTGCCAGGGGTTATTGGATGAGAGGTACCAGTAATATCTGTTCATAAACTCTGTTCATAGAATCATTCCACAGTACAGAAATGGCTGATCTGTCCCGACAGGCAAGAGGAGGTCAGAGGCCCATTTGAGAACAGTCCTGTTTCTGTGGTTCTTGCAGTCCAAGTAGATATATTTCAAAGTGCACCAATCTTAATCTGTGAGATGGTCATATTAGGGAGGGGGCCTATTAAGCTTGGCTGCATAAAATCACATCAACAGGTGGAAGGTATCCCTTCTGACAAGTCCTAGTCTCTCTGACTTGAATGAGGGAGTGACAGACCAGACAGGCTTTAAAGATAAGTGACAGATGACCACTGGCCAATCTATATAGCTCTGGTGAGTGAGCAGCACCTGCATATACACTCTTTCCCCCTTCCTATAATGACCACTGGCCAATCTATATAGCTCTGGTGAGTGAGCAGCACCTGCATATACACTCTTTCCCCCTTCCTATAATGACCACTGGCCAATCTATATAGCTCTGGTGAGTGAGCAGCACCTGCATATACACTCTTTCCCCCTTCCTATAATGACCATTGGCCAATCTATATAGCTCTGGTGAGTGAGCAGCACCTGCATATACACTCTTTCCCCCTTCCTATACTCCTTCACCTTCTACCACTGTTCCTCCCCCTCCTCTTTCATAATCTCCTTTCTCTTCCCTGTTATATATTTCAAACAGCAGGAGGAAGAGGTAATAGAAGAGAAAGAGGAGGAAGGAAGAAGAGGAAGGAGAAAACAGAAAGAAGGTGTCACTCTTCTATTTAAATATATATATATTTATAATTATACGTGTATATATATATATTATACCCCTTATTCTTCTCCTTCACTGTCTACCTCTGTTCCTCTGAAGAATGGGTAGTAGAAGAGAAAGAGGAGGAAGGAGAAGAGACAGCATGTAAGAGGTGATACAAACCCTCCCCTCCTCCTCGTCTTTCCTCATCCTCTTGCTGGTAGGCTGTTTGAAATAGGATAGTCTAATAAAGCAACCATCAACAGGCTGTCTGTTGTGTGATTGTCTGTTCATTGTACTTTAATGCAGGTGAGAAATTTAGCAGGTTAGCTGTTAAGCCCTTCAATGATGTGTGGTATGCTATTCATAATTACCCACCCGGCCCGGATGACCTTTCATCACCAGGTCCGGTTATCTGCCGGGTGTCAAATACCCAGCATTTCCGGTTATCTGGGTCAGCACCCGGCTATGCCCTAATTATAATATAGCATATAATTATAATACTATCTTGAAGTTGTATTTGTATTGAGCGTAGATTTCGGTGGGCGTAAATTTGCAAAATTAAAATTATTTGTAATCGTCTGAATACATTAATCTCATGGTTAAAGGAGCTTCATAAGTGCGTTTATTGCTTGGTTGTCTAATTTCTAGAACGACAAAGCAGTCAAACATTAAATGACAGAAACACTGTTAGATACTTTGGTACACTGATTCGATGAAAAAATTACGAACATTATCAATTTTTAGCTTGCGCAAAATTCGCGCAAATTTTTCGTTTTGGTGCGCACTTTTTTCAATTTTTTGG
Source organism: Lumbricus terrestris (assembly GCA_949752735.1). Lineage (NCBI taxonomy): Eukaryota > Metazoa > Annelida > Clitellata > Crassiclitellata > Lumbricidae > Lumbricus > Lumbricus terrestris. Next base: position 44,884,151 of record OX457037.1, read on the forward strand.
CGCAAATTTCTGGGGGGCCTAAATAGATACGCTTACTCATGACTCGCTTACAAAAGTAAGACATACACCAAGAATACGTATGACCTTTATGTCCGGCGTACAGTACACCTACGCCATGACTTCCACCCCGGGGCATATCAGATACCTCACTTCTTTGGTTTAAATCATACCTTTCAAACCACTCTCAAACCACGCCCGAGGAACTCTTGGTTGAAAATCACTGCTTTATATTCTCTATACAGCCGACATTCCCTATTATTTGCCAAGCATGCTGCAGCAATCGGTCGCCTGTGTGCAGATGATGTCCTTGGTGACTCCAGATCCCCGTTGGTCAATGCTCGGACCTATCCTTTATATCAGTGGTTTCAACCTTTTCTAATGGCGGAACCTTTCTCAACGTGCGTGAGTTGCTTGCGGAACCCTGCGCATTTCACTCGCCCAGTAGTTAAAGATATACATAGTCTACAGTTGTAATTTGTAAAATATGCAATGATTAAATGTACGTTACTTGCAGCGGCGCCCGCAGGATTTTTTTCTTGTACGCACAGAATTTTTCGAAGGAGGGGCGAACAGGGAAAAATTTTCGTTTTTTTTAGTCATCAACCTAGAATTTTCCAAAAACATACCTTTTTTATCCGCCAAAAAAACTGATGACCTTTTTTTTTTTTTTTTTTTTTTTTTAGTCGTTAACCTACAATTTCTTAAAAACATACCTTTTGGGTCATCGCGCTGTACGCACTTACGTATGTGCGTACGTCTGCGGGCGCCGCTGCTGTACGCACTTGCGTAAGTGCGTACGTCTGCGGGCGCCGCTGCTGTACGCACTTGCGTAAGTGCGTACGCCTGCGGGCGCCGCTGGTTACTTGCACTTCTTGTGCAGTCAGCTGGCTGTTTATACAAAACAGATCTCGAGCATCCAAATGGTTTAAAATCAATAATTTATGAAAATGTTTTGTTTGTCTGACTGAAGATTTGGAAACGTAGGCAATAGATAGGCCTAATAGATTCCCATATGCCTTCCGAATAACAAGTATTCGAACGACATAATTATAGAAAGCAACAAAACATTCACGTATAAAATATTATTTTAAGAAAGATGATTGAAGGCTGTGAAAGAATCTATTCGTTGTTAATACTTTTGTGATTTCAGTTGGTGCCATGAAAAATTTCTATCAAACTGCCGCAGAACCCCTTGCCGACGCCCGAGGAACCCTTGGTTAAAATCACTGCTTTATATTCTCTATACAGCCGACATTCCCTATTATTTGCCAAGCATGCTGCAGCAATCGGTCGCCTGTGTGCAGATGATGTTCAAGCCTTCATACATGATTCACCAGCTGATCAACTCTCACTGGTCTCCTCTGTTGATTCACTGGCACATCGTCGCCTCAGAATTATCTTCGCTTATCTCCTTTTTTTTCAAAATCGAGCTTAGACTTGATTTTTAGCAAAATTTGTTATCTTTCATCACTTTTAATCATTAGGAGATACAACAAGTCGTTTTAAAGATATTCAACGAAAACTACGTCGCATGTCCATTTTCAGGATTTTTTGTCGTATCTCCATTTTATTTTTGCCATATCTCCAGCACCAATTCATGGTTTAGAAGTGCATTGCCATATGTCCAGAGAAAGCTCGCCGTTGATTGGATGATACGGAGATACAACATGGTGGGTCCGTAGCTCAGTTGAGAGAGCGTTGGTCGATAAACTGAGTAGTCATTATTGCGGCCTGGGTTCAAGCCTCGCTCAGGGTAAAAAATTTTATGAATTTTCTGTTAGCTGCCAGTGGCGCTTTCTGTTGTGTTGTTTGCCTCGGGGCTGTTGAAAATAAGATCGCCCCTCCAACTCTTGGCTTGGCCGTACCAGGAGCGTTCCAGCACTTAGGCCATTAGTGTTAACCAGGAGCGTTCCAGCACTTAGGCCATTAGTGTTAACCAGGAGCGTTCCAGCACTTAGGCCATTAGTGTTAACCAGGAGCGTTCCAGCACTTAGGCCATTAGTGTTAACCAGGAGCGTTCCATCACTTAGGCCATTAGTGTTAAGCTACCGAGCCTGTTGTAGGAGACCTGCGTGTCGGGCGAAGCTGGCCATATTTCGTATAACTTGTACCTGTAATCGTTCTGCGGTGTGTCAGATTGAATGTGAATAAACGAATATTATTATTATTATTATTATTATTATTATTATTATTATTATTATTATTATTATCAATACACTGCCCACTTCGTTGTATCATAGTGTCGTATGTCCAGGGAATAAAAACATTTTTTTATTAAAAAAGGGTATTAAAATCATGAAAATTGAAACGAACAAATTCACAAATGATTGTGTATTGCTTTCTTTTATCATTTCATTTTTTCTCTCGTCACTCGTCAGGATGACTTGCAATTGATTTAAATCCATTTTATACAAAATTTTCACAAATGTCTCAAAAAACAATTTTAAAAGTGACTTACATTTTTGGATGTCATCAAACCGACTTTGCCTCAATTCGACTAACACACAATTGATTTGGTTTGAGATAAAACAACAATTGCTTTTAAGTCCAACTCTGCACTGTTGACTGACAAGTTACCCTGTTTACTTTCTCATCTAGTGTTCGAAATTTGAGCGTCACTCTTGACCCATTACTAAACTTTACTGAGCATGTATAAAATTTGACTCGCTCCTGCTGCTTTAATTTAAGGCGACTGAGAGACATCAGATGATCCTTTGCCCCGCTGTCTTTACCACAGTTGTGCAATGTGCATGCATTTAATATCTGCTCTCGTATATCTTACTGTAACTCGCTCGTCATGGGTCTCCCCAGGACGTGACTCTCCTTCTATCCAGTCAGTCTTAAACACTGCTGCTAGACTCATAGTACTTATGCCTTCCTTGGTTTTCTCGCATTTCCACTTATATGGCTGAAGTTTTACACTGGCTCCCTAATCACCTCTTGGATTCAATATAAGATCATCCTCCTGGTCTGCAAACCCCAACTTGGCCTTAACCATAAAAATCTCTCCTACTATAAGCGTAAGCCTCTCTGTGACATCTCTTAGATTCTACTGACCGCTTTGACCTCCCTATCCTTCGTGTTCGATCAATCAATCAATCTGAATTTATGTAGTGCCCCTTCAATGTATCTACTCAGAGGCGCTCCTGACCGAGATCAAGCAAAAAAAAGTCTTCAACAGTTTGTAAAATTGAGAACAGCTTGGAGGTGTCGCATAGTCAAGGGAAGTCCATTCCAGGTTGTTGGACCAACCACAGAGAATGAACGCCTCTGCATTGTTGCAGAGCAAGTGGAAGGAACCATTAAGTCACCATGGACAGCAGAGCACAGTGCGCAGCGGCCTATGCAAGTGGAAAGAGTGAGGCAAAGCTCACACAGATAAGAGGGTGCCCAGCCTGAAAAGCATCGCCACATCAAAGATGCAATCCTAAATGAGATGCGCTGCGGAAAAGGAAGCCAGTGCAAGACCTCGCACATAGATTGCAAATGGCCAAAGAAATCTGTGGCACAGCCTCCCTCCCTACCTCCGTCCCTCCCTCTGTCTCTGCCTCCCTCCATCCGTCTGTCTGTCCGTTGCGAGAAATAATGCTGATTTATCCAGATTGGGCTTTGATTGACTTAAAAATCACTGCGGCACGTCGCAGTTCAACATAGCATCGACACCGTTGGACAATATGAAAATGGCTGCTGCCATCTCTCGTGGGAGATGTCGTGGAAGAGATTTTTTGGACTGATGAACATGAAGATGGTGTTTGCCGAGATCACAGATCCCCCGACGACCTGGCCAGGGTCGACCCCGTCCCCTGGGCGAACGATTGGGGTCAATTGCTTCAAAACTGTGGCCGTGTATATCTAACAAAGGCACAAACAGAGAAATGCCACAAACACACAGCCTTATGAAAATATATATTAGATATATGATAGACGAGAACAAATTCAAGATCATGTTCGTGGGTAGGAAACATCGTCAGTCATCTATGCATCCACACATAAACAGAAATTTGTGCCAGTTGGTACACAATCAAGTTGTCAATCGCTTTGTTCAGCTGCCTGTGGAGACCTACATGTTCCTAGATTCCCTACATCAGCGTTTCCCAAACTTTTTGGGCCACGGAACCCTTCGCGTCCTAATATTTTCTGGCGGAACCCCAATCTCAACTAACCGCATTGAATCAAGCGGAACGCGCGGGAAGCAAATGTTACTAATAATTGTAAGCATCCATAGGCCTACCTACATGTAAATACACTAAATTATAGAATGTTTATTTTTCTTACAATATCATAAAAAATTGAATTGCACTGTTTTCAAAATCACGATTTGTGGATTCTACTGAGAGTATGCCCTACACGAGGATAGAATGTGAAGGTTCATTGGAATTCTGCTTCATTCGTGCTATGTCAATTAGAAGTTCGTAGTCTCCATTAACAGAATTGGCTACTTTTCACCTTCATTGAGTGTTTTTGTATCCTATCATTGTGGTAATTCATGAAAAGGAAGCAAGGAACCAAGTTCGCTTACAGGACGGTCCTGAATATGATTTGCAATTTCTGAACGATAGATAGTTTCCTCGTGAACCTTAAAAAAATCATGTGAGTTTGGAAACCCTTCCACGTTTATAAATTAAATAAACGAGGTTAGAACTTAGAACCCTAGCTAGTCTAGGTAGAAGTTACTCAATTTTGTCAAATTTTTACACAAACAATATAAAATAATTATTTGTTGTTACTACTGCAATATCAGACTTGGCGATTCTTTTAAAACTTGCATTTAACGATGCTCAGGCAAGTTTCGTCGAGGTAACAATAACAAAGATGACTGCGTCTCTGTTCAGAATTAGGCCTAAAGCTCTGACCTACGATACGTTCAACAGTGTTGTCTACGCATATACAATATACAAACTAATATAGACTAATTATATTGGATTGCCAATAATCAGTGAAACGTCGGATGAGAACAAAACACAAAAGACGACTGATGCTAGTTTAAGACTTCCATTGCATTTTGAAAAGCGGCTTGAAAAGTTGTCTTCAGTAAATTTCTCGCAAAATTTTCTTTTATTCTCAACTTCTCGCGGAACCCTTGTGCTCGCCCCGCGGAACCCTTGGGTTCCGCGGAACCCACTTTGGGAAACGCTGCCCTACATCAACATGAAACCAGCATGCACAGTCCTACATAGGACCATCCGTTTGGGAACAAAAAGTCTTCCTGTTAACTTGGCCAAAGTGACATTTTTGTCATTCGTGAAAATCTCATGTATACTCTATACAAACCGAGATGCATTAATGCATACATACGTATTACGTACATACAAACAAGTGTACATACTCATGTATAATAATAAAAGTTCATCAGCAGCATTCATCAATCGTCTACGCAAGGCAGCAGAGAAGCATATCACAACAGACATATTGTAACTTAAAAAACCTCTAAGAAAATATGTCATATATCGAATCCATACATGCAAACGCACACGCCAACACGCACATGCAAAGTTTGCATAAGCATCAAGCCACAACCTACAGCATCAATAGACTCCTTCAAGAGGCTCCAGATGTTGGAATGGTGGTCCAAATGGTCGGTTCCATGACTGGCACTTGGAAAAACATCAACTAGCTGCACAAGGGGAAAGAATTTTTAGGAAAACCAAAATCACAATAAACAAGAGAAAACCCTCATTCCATATCAGAAATATGGCACCACTGAGCAAAAAGTCTGACTCATCAGCAGAAGAACAAGATGCAGAAAACAAACAGACAAACAGGTCAAAATAAACAGAAATAATAAGAAGATTTAAGTTAGACTGGAAAATGGGTTCCCTTTATTTCCCTCTCTGCTGAAATTATTTGGACCTTAAAAAGAAAGCTTTTTCACTGCATGATACAAAAGAATTTTTATACACTGAAGCATTCAAATAGAATACATGAAAGATATTTCTAAAACATACTCAAAACAAGTCAAAAAGTCAACACACTATTAAATTCATAAAATGAAATACTAAAAAAAATCTACATTGTAAATAAAGGTCTAAAAAGTATCCAAAAGAGAAAAATCAATGAAGTAAACAAAAAATAAGTGAAAGGGACCATGGATACGCTTAACCCATGTTCAGACTCAGACTTATTCAATGAAATTGGCAGCAAACGAATTCATCGCTTAATGATGACAGACGTGAATCAATCTTCCTCTTTCAACATCAGATCTGTCTTCAACGTATTCAAAGATATTACCTGACCTACTTCTGCGCACACACAGTCAATGTATGGATACATATGATTTCAACGCAAGATGTTTTTAATTAACTTTAAACGTTTTTAATTAGCTTTTTAAAAGCTGATGAGTGCAGCACGATATAAGTTGCTATGGGTTCAACTAATATAAATGACATTACATTACAGTGTAAACCATTCTGAAACACAAAATTTGACTTGATGTAGCAACAATGTGCAACAACTTGAAAAACTATAAAACGCAGAGCTATCTTAACCCTTTGAACACTGAGCTCCTGTAACTCTATGGATAACAGGCCGGAAAACCGGCCCGTCGGGTTCAAAGGGTTAAGGGTTAATTGAAAATCTTATGAAGTGACTGAATGTGATGAGTTAATTGCACACGACGACGCACCTCATGACCAGCACCTCCTCCTCCTCTCCGAGATGAACTGCTGTTGGCCATCAGTTGCTCCAACTGCCGCAAAAATCAGTGCAGATAAACTCTTACTCACAGTGCAATAAATAATACAAACTGCATGACACGTATAAGAAAAAAGTGACTGTGATGTTGATGACAGTGATGAACATGTAGCACAGTGCTGTCCAACCTGCAGCCTGCGACGTAATTTCAAGCGGCCCATCTGGGATTGCTAAATTTGTACACTTGGTGTGTAAATGATGTAAAGGATAGAGTCGCTGGACAACTAGAATGTTTATTTGTATTGAAATTGTAACAGTCACCGGTTTGGACAGCTACAAGGCAGGCCAATCCAATGACTAATCTCTTCATTCTCTTCATGGGTTTAGGTTCCCATAGTCTGTCAGGAGATTGACACAAGACTTCTGGTTTTAACAACTCTTATTTCTGTACTCGACTAAACTGACCTTGCAAACCGTCCCAAACCCCTCACTTCTAATCAGTTGTTGAGATGTGTACTGAGTTCCAGCATGTTTGTAAGTGGCTGCAACCGTTCCTTTCGAGAGATAGTCAAGCTCTAGTTCTAAAGATTAAAAGGAAACAATCGATAAGGAACCAACCCCAGGGCCGACGAATGGCAATGTCTTAGCTATTTCTTGTCTGACAAGTATGACTGCTTGTTAGACCAAAGACTCTGGCTTAGAAAATTCTATATAATAGCCAGAGCAGGAGAATGGAAACCCATCTCAGCCATAAAGTTGAGCTGAGTCAACAAAACTGTGACTGGATGACGTAATGAAGAGCTGAATTATTCGAACCGTGGTTGGGCAACAAACTGAGTGCAAGGCAGGGATAAATGCTACTTTGCGCATTTTTGCTGAACTATTATAAAACATGCCAAACATGGCTTGTGTACACTACCACAGGTTATTATTCATTACTATTATTATTACAATTCCTGCTGGACGTGTCTCACTCTTTTTATAAACTACTCAAGACTATTCACTTTGGCCAATGCCTGGGTCAGGAGTGTCTCTAAATAGCTAACTTGAAGGGGTGCTATATAAACTACATAAATAATAATAATAAAATAATATCTTTTCTTTAATTAAACGCCTGCAAGATGCACTGCGCTTTACATTTACAAGTTATGCAGTAATCTTAATTAAACTTAACTACTAACTGAACAGACAGCTCTGTAATTACACGGCACTAATAGCAGCCTACAAAGCAAATCCGCCCAATGGGGGCTCGAACTCACTACCTCTCGCACTCTACGCCAATGTGTTATCCATTGCGCTACCGGGCCCCCCCCCCCAAATATAGATAGCTAGATAGATTAGAATCATTCCATAATAAATTTAAATAATAATTTCAATGTCAATATTATCAGTAAATTTTAGTCACTGCTATTGTGTATTGAGTATGAGTTTACTGCAGTGGCCCTCGGCTTCAAAAGTTTTTCTCCTGCAGTCCATGCTTCTAAAAAGGTTGGACAGCACTGGCATGGCAGAACATGACATGGTGCATGTAGAAGAAAATAAAAATGACAAATAAATATCGAAGAATATGATAAGAGAAACAATGAAGACAAGTAAATAGATGACACAAAAGATAGAGAGAATTGAGGGCATAAGACACAAACTTGGTGCGCATGAAATCTCGACTCATCCTGTGCGTTCCGTGGAGCAATTAAAAATGACGAAAGAAAGTGGCCCAGCGCACGTAGATGTTTTGCAGGAGGGGCAAAGCACAGTTAAACTCTTAGCAAAGACCTTGATAAATGCAAAGCAGGATATTAAGAACATGGGTATTTTCATAGGGGTTTCTAAATGTAAATTTCTCATTTTTACTTTATATATTATTGGCATCTTTAGTAGAAAGATATTTGTTTAAAAATAGGTATCTATTTTCCATGGGGGGGGCAAGGTCCCCCTCTTGCCCCTGTGGGCACCTTGCATGCAAACACAAATTCCTTCAGGGTATTTGGACTGGAAGCGCAACTGAATGGTCACTGTTCTATATAAGTTACAAATAACATTACATCATATAACATATGTACGAGCACTTGTATAACATGGTATGCGGTCTACTGATCAAAGGCCAATTGATCTAGCGACTACTCATCAAAGGACTACTGATGAAGGGACTACTCATCAGAGGCAACTCATCAAGGTACTATTCATCACAAATTATACAACGCACATCCCACATTGAACGAATCATTGAACGAATCATAAATAAATACTCTATTGCTTGTTAAATACGGCCGTATGCTATTAAACTAGGTATGTTACTTTCTGTATTGAGCATAATCAAGTTTTTTTAGTTATACACTGGACTTCAATGTAGGTTACTATGTGTTATAAGAGTCGTAAATTTAGTACTTGTACTAAAATCGTATGTTATTAAGTAATTTAAGTTAGTATTAACATTGAGTAAATCAATTCCGGTATTGAGTTTCGATATATTAAATTTTTCTCTGATTTAATTGCTTGGGTTCGTTCTTAGATAAAACAGACTGTGATGAGTTGTACCTTGATGAGTTGCCCTTGATGAGTAGTCCCTTGATCAGTAGTCTTTTGATGAGTAGTCCCTAGATCAATCGATCAGTAGTCCAAGAACTGTTTAGCATAGTGCCCCTTCAAGAAATCTACTCAGAGGCACTGGCGCTCCCTGTTACAGAGCGAACAACGAATCAGAGCTTTACACCGAAGCGCATGAGCAATTGCAAGTGAAGGACTTGCTGAGGGTCCCTACGCGACAGCTTGAGGTGGATTTGAACCCACAACCTTTGGTTCCAAGACACCGAACATACCCCTACAACACCCCACCCACAAATAAACCAAATTAAAACTTCACTGTAAAATTCCACTCACACTTTTGGACCTATAGCAACATGACAGCTCTAATCTTGTTTATTTCTAGTGGCTTTCATGCATGATCTTGTTCTAGTTCTCTGCGCCAACCATAATTCAGCTATCTGATTAACATCATCAATGCAATTATGAAGAGTTGATTTGCTTTTTACAATAAATACAGTTACAGTACAGTAACTGTATAGGAGAGGGTGAATGAGGAAAGGTTGACGGATCCCAATTTCGCAGATTTCGCAGATATTGCCCTTATCTTATCTGACCATTTATAAAGTGCTTCTCGCAGCAAGAGCCTTTCAGAAGTGCTCCCAGTGCGTTCAACCCTAAGAAAAAAGGCAAGTTTTTGGATGAGAGAAAGACGAGAATACACTACCAGAAAGGATGGCAGAGCGAACTGAGGGGGAAGCCGATTCCATAGGGAGGGACCAATGCAGGCAAATGATCTGGATTGAGACATGGCGGTCCTGACTCGAGGGACAAAGATGTCAAGCCGATCAGAGGACCTAAGAGGACGCAGCGAAGTGGCAGAAAGAGGCGAAGTATCTGATCGCACAGATACTTTGGAGCTCAGTGGAGAGAGCGCTGGCCGTTAAACTGAGAGTCATCCGCGCGACCTGGGTTCAAGCCCCGCTCAGGGCATTGATTTATTAAAGTTTCTGTTAGCCGCCATTGGCGCTTTGCTGTTGTGTTGCTTGACTCGGGTTCTGCTAAAAATAAAGATAGCCCCTCCCACTTCTGGCTTGGCCGACCAGAAGTGATCCAGTACTTAGGCCATTAGTGTTAAGTTACCGAACCCACTGCTGTAAAGCCGACCTGCGTGTCGTGCTACAGTAGGCCGTATTTCGTATAACCTGTACCTGTAATCATTCTGCGGTGTGTCAGATTGAATCATTAAAAGGAATATTATTATAATACCGATTTGAGACTTAAGGACTAGAATCAGGACTTTAAATTGTATGCGGACCGAGAGAGGAAGCCAGTGAAGTTGTTCAGTCATGAATGTAGAAATGTGGAAGAATCTAGGAAGACGGGCAATGAGCCTAGCAGCAGCATTGAGTACAGATTGCTAGGCGAATCTTAGGCAGGCCAATAAGGACAGAATTACAATAGTCAATCCGAGAACATACAATAGCGTGAACAATTGAGGTAAAGATCGAAGATGAGACAGATTTGCGAATAGCCCTGAGACATTTTAGCTGGAAATAGGAATAGCGAGTAAGATTGGCAATGTGCTCAGTGAAGGTAAGAGAACTATTTAGGGTGACACCTAGGTCTCGAACACTGTTTGACGATATACAGAGGCTTGAAACAGCTTAAATCCAAAACACATGTAGAAGTGGCAATAGTTGGACTTGCCATCAACCCAGAGAAAATGAAGATCAAGAAGGTTGGATGATGGAGCAAGGATGACAGAATTGTGATCGACAGCGGAGAGGTGGACGTGGTGGACGTTGGATTGGTGGACGCTTTCTGCTACCTAGGTAACCAAATGACAGTGGATAGCAGCTGCGGCAGAGAAGCAAGGATGCACATAATGAAGGCAAATGCTGCCTTTGGGAGGCTTGGCAAGATATGGAAGGAAAATGGATATAGCCTAAAAACTAAGATTTACCTGAACAATGTTTTGAGCACACTGCTCTACTGATCTGAGACTGGTCCATGACGGTGACAAACAGAAAATGACTGGAGGCTGCACACTATAGGTGGCTGAGGAGTAGTATTCTACACGTATTGTGGTGGGACAAGATAAAAAAAATTACACGAGAGAAGGTCGGACAAGAAGATATGGAACCATCATTAGAAAAGAAGATTGAGGTCGATGGGACATGTTCGCATGGATGAGGATCAAAGAGCGAAACAGGTGATGTCCTGGAATGCTGGAAGTAGAAGGAAGACAGGAAGACCATGAAAGAACTGGCAGGATACCATCAAAGACGACTTGAGATGTGTGGAGATGTCATGGGAGGATGCTGAAGAATTGACGATGGATAGGAATGAGTGGAGGAGATGCGTTGCCCAATGTGCAGACCTGCACGGGAAGGACTAAGTAACTAAGTAAGTACAGTCTTCTTCTTTCCGTTCTCTGCCCTTAGGCAGGTTCGAATGTTTGACGTCTCCATTCTTCTCTGTTCTGTGCTTTCTTTTTCATCTTCTGATAAAAAATCTTTCATCATTGAGTCCAACAGTCTTTGTCTTGGTCTTCCTCTCGTTCTTTTGCCCTCCATTTTCCCCTCTATGATTGTTTCTAGCATCGAGTCTCCTCTGAGTGTGTGCCCGATCCATCTCCTTGTCTTTCTCTAATTGTGCGTATCATCGATCTCTTTTCTCCGACTCTTCTCAATACCTGCTCATTCCTTATATGATTTCTCCAGCTGATTCTTTCTATCCGTCTCCATATCCACATTTGAGGTAACTCAGGAATTGTTAGGAGTTTGTTTACCCAAAATGCACTTTGTCAAGTGTCCAGATACTTGGCTACATACATAAAAAATACTATGTCATGATCACTGCCCTCAACTTTTTTATAATCAGGCTCGTGTCCAAAATGGGCTGTGCGCCTCTAGCACAAAAAATAATCATGAAGATGACAGCATCATTGAAAAATAAGGTAATGAAGCCAGTAAAGAATACATGGATGATGACATATACGAGTCAAAATGAGCAGAAAAACATTGATTTAGAATGCCATGAGCATGATGCTGCGATGAAGGTAATTTCCTTACAACTAGAAATTCTTTCTTGTCCACTCTCTGATCGCCATCCGTGTCAAACATGTTAAACGCAATTCGAAAGCCGGACCTTGGCTCTGAAGCACAAATAAAATAACACTACAATCATTGATATAACCTGCTTATTATTTGTTACAAGTTGCGACCTGTGTGTCTGGTACTGAATAAACTAAACTGATCGAATAAGCGATTGATTTTATTGATATCCTGCAGTATAAAGGACATAATAAAATACAAGACTGACTGGATTTAGTCATTGGCAAACTATGATGGTGAATGCAAACCGGTTATTGATTGCAGAATCTGATTTTAAACCGAATTTTGGTTTTTAATATGACCTTATACAAAATTCACTATTCATAGCTTGGCGTCAATAAACAAAGATGGCAGCTGGTAGGATTCATTGCATTCGATGACGTCTTTGCTGTAAAAAAGTATTTAATGAGGTTCTGAGATTAATTCATCTCGATATTGGTATTTGCTAGTAAATTTTGTTAACTGTTATGGTTTACTGTTCAGATATGAATAGAATTTAATTATAATGTAATCAAATGCTATCAGATGGCTATGGAATAATACAGAGTTATAAATAGGCTAATGTGGACTTTATAATCAGAAATTTATTTTGTTAACGTACAATCTGTTGAGACCCCTCCCGCAATAAGAACCAGGTCGCACATGTATGTGAATCACCTAAATCCGGTGACCCCCAAGCCTCTCTTGCTTCTGTAATATACGGACATCCCCTTATATCTAACTAGCTGGGGTACCCGGCGTTGCTCGGGAAATTTAGGATTCGACCCACTCCCAGTCACAACCCCACACCACCACACCACACCACACCACACCTCCTCCCCCACACTCTGACCTCCACTAGTGCTCCACCCATGAAATTTGGGTTTTCAGAAAAATTTCCCCTCCAAACCCCACCACCACCCAACCCCATCACCCATCACCCACCCCAACCCCACCACACTCCGACCTCCACCGGTACGCCACTCTGTTTGTGGGGCGCGGTGGTGTAGTAGTGGCGTCGTTGCCTTGAAGCCGGAAGGTTCGAGGTTCGAATCCACCTCGCCGCGTAGGGACCTTGGGCAAGTCCTTCACTCGCAATTGCTCAGTGCTCTGGCATGAAACTCCGATGCAGTGTCAGCGCTGTAGTCGGGAGCGCCTCTGAGTAGCGGTTGAGAGCTGAAAGGGGCACTATAACAAGTGCGCATACAAACAAAGAAACACTCGTGAAAATTGGGTTTTCAAGAAAATTTCCCTTCCCACTCCCCAGCCCCCACCCCACCTCACCACACTCCGACCTCCACCAGTACGCCACCCGTAAAATTTGGGTTTACGGGAAAATTTTCCCCCTCCACACCCCTCACACTCTCACCCCAACCCCTGCTTCACACGGCCCTTGCATGGGTGGAGGCGAGGTGGCCCATGTAAAAATCTGCCTAGCTGTAACGTTTTAGGTGAATAAGTGTGAAAATATGCATGGCAATGGCTGAAAAAGTAGCGAAAATGGGGGTTTTTACCCCCACCCTGGCTCCTATGGTGGCATTTATTCGTGAACCCCTCCACTGGGTGTCCCATGCCGAGACGGTAGTGAAGGTTTGGAGTGAAAAGGTGCCAAACTGTCAATTCATCCCGAACAAACAGACAGACACACAGAATCTTCTCTTTATTTATATACAGGGTGGGCCAGCATAAATGTCCCGACTTTGCAGGCGTATAACTTCGCCAATTTTTAACATTTATTTATACTTGATGCATCAAATTAAAGGTATTTCACTCTAGTATTAACTCTAAAAAAGTCGAACTGATACTAGTTTACGTTTTAATTATATACTTGGATCAGCGCTAGCTACCGTTTTTTGTCATTACTGACGCATTATGACGCCGTTTCCCGGGAAAATTCTATCGTTTTTTGCTAAAACGCGCGTAGACACGATCATTTTGAGTGTTTGTAGGGTCCCTACCATGAATATATTCTAATCGCAAAACCGCGTCATTTCAATTTTGCCAACAGCCGTGCACTGCCATGCGCTGCTTCAGACGCTTGCACGCTGCCAGTCGTTTCTTTGCGTAAGAGCTGGAGAGTTCGTGGGACTTCTCGTCGACAAATTACTTTAACTTTAGGTCTATAATCTTTTCCAATTCGCTATTCAGTGCTTCTAAGACGGCCTGTTTTGCGCTGAATTTGCATGCAGGGCCTGCCCTGGTCATTGTCTTGACTGCAAATGTACGCGAACACACGAGCAATGTTGGCGGATGTGAGCGCCGTGCGCTCCGATTCCCATGGTTTGCGAGTAGAAAGTCCTGTTTTATCAATTTTCCGTAGCAGATAATACAAGGTATTGTTTATTCCATCCTCTGTTAGAATATTCGTTAATCATTTCAAACGAATTAAATCCCTTATCAGTTCGTAAAATTAAGATCGAAACGCGATCATCGTTTGTCAACGGCGCCAGGTTGCGTCACAAATTACAACAAAATATGGTAGCTAGCGCTGTTCCAGGCATATAAATTAAAACCTAGACTAGTATCAGTTCGACCTTTTTAGAGATAATACTAGAGTGAAATACCTTTAATTTGATGCATCAAGTATAAATAAATGTTAAAAATTGGCGAAGTTATACGCGTGCAAAGTCGGGACATTTATGCTGGCCCACCCTGTAGATGGGCCATGGGAATGCAGAATCACAGTTACCATTTATTTGCTGTGATTAGTTGTTCTCACAGCAACCTGCAAGCTTGTAGTAAGTGCAAATGCATGGAATCATCTCTTATACTGTTCTAAAATGATTTTAATGATGAATCTGATTGTTTTTAAATAGTTAAAATGGTAATGGGTTTCAAAATTTCAATTGGATTTCCGATTACCGTTTAACGTCTCTAGTATATTATAGGTTCTGTTCATGGAGATAAAGCATTTTATTTCCACATGGCATCTTTCATCCTCTGTGACCATACTTCCTAGGTAGCAGAATTTCTCTACCTGCTCTATTTCCTCTCCGTTTACTGTGATCTTAATTGCTTTCTCTCCTCCCTTGTTTATCCTCATAGCCTTTGTCTTCTTTATGTTTATTTTCATGTCGTATTCTGTTTATATCATGTTCAGTCGATTCATCATTCATTGTAATCCTTCTTGAGTTCCTGCCAACATTGCCTGATCGTCCACGAATCTCAGAGCTTTTATCAGTCTTCCTCTTACCTTTATCCCTTCATTCACTTCTTCCAACGTTTGTTTCTCTTACAATTTCTTCAATGTAGATATTAAATAGTATTGGGGAGAGTGGACATCCTTGCCTCATACCTCTTCCTATCTTTCCCGGTTCCGAGTATTCTCCATCAATTCTTATTTTCACTTTCTGTCCCATATATAGATTACCTATCAATCGCCTTTCCTGCCATTCCACATCACTAATAACCACCCTCTCAAAACCTTTCAAAAATAGATTGCAGATTGGAGCTCATGACCAGAACAGGTTGTCTTCTGACCAGTTTCTGGAGACCCACACACAAGGACCAACTTTACAGAATTAAAAATCACCTACTAAATTATGTAATTGCAACCCCTCTGCAAATCACCAAATCGGATTACACCAGGTTGCAGGAGGCAGCACATGTCAGTCTGCATAATGTTGGCTTCCCAACGCTGCACATACCCACCCCCCTTCCTTCAACTGGTTCTGAATGCTGCAGCAAGACTCATCGTACATCTTCCTAGGTTTGATCACATCTCTGCTTTCATGTCTGAAGTCCTACACTGGATCCCAATAACTTAACACATACACCATAAGATCCACTTTCTGGTGTCTAAATCTCAATTTGGCCTTGCCCCAAATTTCTGTCTGACTTCATACGAAAATCTTTATCTGCTCGCTCACTTTGTTCGCTACATTCTACAGACCGATTGGATCTGTTCATCCATCGAACCGAATCCTCTCTAGCTCAACATCAGCATCTGCTGTTATGCACTTCTCTCCTTCGAATGACCTTTCTCTGTGGTTTAAGCTTATGTTTGGGATCTCATCTTCATCTACTTGTTCCCTAAAGATATTTCCTTTTCCCCAATGACCAACAACCCAAAATTGGTTACACAATTTTTATAAGGCAGCATTTATTTCTCAGGCACAATCATCTGTATTAAATTTTTAAGAAACAATCGCCTCTCTTAAATTTCAAGTCAAGTCAGTTCAGGTGTCTTTAAATTTATAAGGTGGCCAAACAAAAACAGTCATCTCTTATATTTGATCAAATGATATAACCGGTTGCTACGACTATCAGCCTGTGACTGCAGCAAATCAAACAACATAAATATAAGGGGAATTACACTGGTTTCGATTTTCTGTAAAAATATGATTCTAGGACGTTTCATTCCTGGACGATTCATCCCCGGACGATTCATACCGGACGATTCATCCAGTGGACTGTTCGTCCCCGGACGTTTCATCCCCGGACGTTTCATCTCCGGACGATTCATCCCCGAATGGTCCATATAGTATCAAATATGAATTGTTTATTAGTCGGCATGGTATTGTATTGTATTGTATAAAAACATTTATAAAGCGCCTCTACTAGGGTGAATGATGTAACAGCAATCAGTCGATGGATTTTTATCTCTCTTAATTTTACAGTCTTTACACGTAACGCGAGCTCGTCAGAACAAGTTTGTTAAACCGTTGTCTTTCTCTCGATGTCAAGATCAGGAACATCTTTATTTCTTCTGGCGTTAATTCGGAATTTTTAAACCTTTTCAGTTTTAATGCGTGGATTATTGTGCATCTGAAACTAGAACAAATTTCATAATCTACAACGGTAAACATCTTAACATCCCACGACGTCACAATACGTTGCCTATAGCAACGCTGCAAAGACGCTCGTTGATTTACATTTTAAACAACTTTCTCGACCAGTCTCATTCCTCTCACTCCTGGGTATGACGTTAAACTACAGCCGGGTGTGGGTTTCCCTCAAAACCTAGAGCCGCGGGCAGCAGCACGGCTCTTATCGGTCGCTGGCGGATGAGGAGCGTAGATGCACCCAACGGCAGCCGCCGAACGTATGGTTAGGCGCATGTTAGGTCCAACCTGATGCAACGGCTAATCAACTGCGGGACCGGCAAGAGAGTGGGGTACTCAGCAGGTCATGAATTCCCCCTTAAACACAATGGATAGAAGCAATGAAACAAATGTCATACTGGCTCGGACGACGCCCAGGATAAAAAGGTCCGCGATGTTCATTGGGAGAGACAGGGTGAACACCGAAAAGTGTGCTACTGACTCAACAACGACAACAACGACAACGACAACAACGACAGCAACAACAACGACAACAACAACAGCAACGACAACAACAGTTGCTGCGGCAACAGTGGTGAGACACTTAAACAGCAGACGACGTGTAAAGATAGGTCAATGGAATGTACGAGGACTTAACGCATTAGGCAAGTTATCGATGATTGGTAGAGAAATGGAGAGGCTAGATGTCAGCATATGCGGCTTGTCAGAAACCAAATGGGCGGGATCTGGACATTTTAAGACATTGGATGGACATACGATCGTATACGCAGGAGGAACAGAAAGAGAACATCATGGAGTAGCCATCTGGATTCATAAGAATATTTCGTCATGCCTGGCATCATATGACGCGATAAATCATAGAATAATCATGGCCACGTTCGAATCACAACCAAGAAATATAACAATAATACAGTGCTATGCGCCAACAGCAGATAAAGATGAAGAAGAAGCAGAACAATTCTACACAGACTTGGACCATGCGATCAGAGAGGTTCCCAGGCGCAACATATTAGTGATCACAGGTGACTTTAATGCCAGAGTGGGAGAAAACGCGACGGAAAGGGACGTGCTAGGCAGATATGGACACGGAGAGAGAAACGAGAGGGGACAAATGCTGGTGGAGTTCTGCGCGGAACACAACCTGTTCATCACTAATACGCTATCACGACTACACAACAGACACCGATACACGTGGAAAAGCCCGGATGGACATACTAGGGCACAACTGGATTATATTCTAATTGGCAAACAATGGAAACAAACGATCAATAACGCACGGATATATCTAAGTGGGGACTGTAACTCTGATCATAATCTAGTGATATTAACAATGCAGTTAAGATTCAAGAAAAAGAAAAGAGAAAGACCGCTGCTTCTGGACTTCGAGAGGCTTAGAGATTTACAGGTCGCAGAGCAATATGAAGTAGAAATCTCAAACAGGTTCGAAGCACTGGAGAGCATAGAAGAACCACGCACACCAGATGGATTATGGCAGCAACTGAAGGAAGTTACGCGGGGGGCAGCAAACGTGACAATAAGGAAATGGAACCAACACCAAAAAAAGAACTGGATTTCAGAAGATACATGGAAACTGATCGAGAAGAAAAGGGAGATAAAGTCAAAATCGGATATAGAATACAAGAAGCTGTGAGCTGAGGTACAAGCAGGACTCCGGAGGGACAAACAAGAAGAACTTGATTCACTCTGCAAGGAATTGGAAGAAAATGCAAGCAAAGGCAACAGCAGACCTGTCTTTCAAACAATAAAGAGGCTCACAGGAAAGTTCACACCACGGCACACTATCATTGGAGACATCAATGGAAAGAAAATCACAGATCCAATGGCAGTCAACAGAAGATGGAAGGAATATTGCGAAAAATTATACGACGGAGAGGAAGAAGAAGTAGAGATTTCCTATCAAGAAAGAGAACCACCACCATTGATTGAAGAGATCAGAAGAGCAATAACGAGAACAGCATCACGAAAGGCCCCAGGCCCGGACGATATAGCAGTTGAATTATTAAAGTTTGGAGGAGAAATGACAATAAGCAAGTTGCACGAGATCTGCGTAGAGATCTGGAATACAGGAATATGGCCAGAGGAATGGACACAATCAACGTTCATACCGCTTCCAAAGAAAGGAGACCCGCTTCAATGCGGAAATTATAGAACAATCGCATTAGTCTCCCACGCAAGCAAGATCTTGTTGCGTGTAATACTGGAAAGAATGCAAAACAGACTAGCGGAAGAAATCGCTCCAGAACAGGCAGGATTTAGACCAAAACGAGGCACAAGAGATCAAATAGTGAACCTAAGGATCATCTTGGAGAAGGCAAGAGAGAGGAAACAACCGTTGTATCTCTGCTTCATAGACTTCTCCAAGGCTTTCGACACGGTTAGGCACAACCAGCTGTGGCTGGCCATGCTTGACACGGGATTCCCACCGCAGCTGGTAGAACTGATCAGAAATTTATACAGACAACAACACGCTAACGTGAAAACGAACGACCTCACATCAGCATGGTTCAGGGTAAAGGGAGGGGTCCGACAAGGTTGCAACCTCTCACCATGCTTATTTAATATTCTATCGGAGCAGGTGATGCGGATAGCATTGGAAGGCTTTGGGGGCGGCCTTAGAATCGGAGGGAGGATTATAAACAACCTCAGATATGCTGACGATATTGTTCTGATTGCTACATCTCCGGAAGAACTTCAAGAAATAGTGAACCGAGTAGAGAAGGCAGCAGAACAGTTCAACCTGAAGATAAATGTAGGGAAGACGAAGGTCATGACAACCACTGATGAGATTTTGACAACAGAAGTAAGCGCAGGACAGCTGGATCAAGTGGATTCATTTGTTTATTTGGGATGCCGGGTTACAAAGGATGCAAATTGCACGGGAGAAGTAAAATCAAGACTTGCGATGGGAATGACGAGTCTGGTAAATATGACGAAGATTTGGAAAACTAAAGCTGTCAGCAACAGAACAAAGACGAGACTACTGAAGGCATTGGTGTTTCCAGTGGCGACATACGGGTGTGAGGCATGGACCTTAAAGAAAGAGGAGGAAAGACGCATACAAGCATTCGAGAACAAATGTCTTAGAAAAATAATAAGAGTCCCATGGACAAAAAAATTGACCAACGAACAGGTGTACTTCATAGCAGGAACAAAGCAAGAACTGTTGACCCACGTAAAAACAAGAAAGTTACGATACTTCGGACACGTGATGAGACAGAAAAAGGAAAGCATAGAAAACAACCTGATGACGGGACTGATGGAGGGAGAAAGGGGAAGAGGAAGACCAAGAATGGCATGGATAGACAACATCTTGAAATGGACAGGACTTTCGGGGAGGAGGTTAATGAACATGGCAGGAGATAGACAACTGTGGAAAATGCTCATCCATTCGTGCAGCCAACCGTCGCAGAGCGACGATGGCGGAATGACATGACATGACATGACTAGGGTGAAGAGTTCAGAGGCGCTCCCAGTGCGCAAGGCCACGAGAGAAGAAATAGGTTTTAAGAAAAGAAAATGAGGATGAGGGATTACCTGTCAGAAGTTGAGATCGAGTAGATGGAGAGAGCGTATTCCAAAGAGAGGGGCCAATTGATGTAAAGGAACGGGACTGAGCCATAGCCGTTCTAGTAGGAGGTACTAGAAGTTCAAATCTGTTTAAAGAGCGGAGTGGACGATGCGAGGAGGCTGAAACTGGCCTGCGAATTACATTGGTTAGATATTTTGGAGCAAGACCCCGTTGTGCTTTAGAGACCAAAATGAGAATTTTGAACTTAATGCGCGCAGTTAGAGGAAGCCAATGGAGCTGTTCAAACATAAAAGTAGAGATATGAGAGTAGCGTGGAAGGCGTGCAATTAATCTGGCGGCCGCGTTAAGGACCGACTGCAAAGGTGAGAGTCTAACCTTGGGAAGACCAATTAGAAGAGAATTACAGTAGTCAATTCTGGAGCAAATGAAAGCATGGACCAAAGTGGTAAAAACAGAAAATGAAACAGAACGCCGAACTGCCCTTAGACGCCTTAAATGAAAATATGAGGAGCGTGTAAGATTAGATATATGGTCTTTAAATGAAAGGGAGTAACACCCAGATCACGAACAGTTGAGGAAAAGGTATAGTGAGGAAATAATTCAGAGAGGAGAACAAAATCAATTTTCAACGGCTGCTGAGGTGTGCCGAACCAAATAAACTGTGTTTTGGAGGCATTAAGAGAGAGACGATTTGATGACATCCAGGAGTGTAGGGAATGTGAGAGAGACTGGATGCGTTCAACTAAAAGTAGCTGGGATGAAGAAGACCCATGGACAAATGCTTGCACATCATCTGTTTTCTTAATAGGCCTACAACGTCCCGGTGAGGTGTCACCTGGTCTATTGTTTCATCATCACCTGTTAAAGTGTCTGCCGTCTAGTGTTGTATGTTCAATTGGCCATTGCTCAAATGTCTGTACGCCACAGTACAAGTGCCAATGAAAAGGGGAATCAAAGAAACTAGTGTCAGGAAATAATATTGTGACTTTGTCGACTGAGTGAGGTACAGAAGAGCGAATGTGCTGATTATATCTTTGTGCAACTGCCAGTTTGTCACACAATTAACATTGCAAACTAACCCATTGACGAGTTTTTCTTAACATAACATCTATTTAGAGCTTCTAAAATCTTTAATTCCAAGCTTTATAGGCTTAAGTGCTCCTTTACTAAATTGATTTAATTCAGAGTTTTATAGGTTTAATTGTTATTTTTATTAAATCTATGTAGGCCTAGGCCTAATTCAGAGTTTCATAGGCTTAAGTGTTCTTGTGCATTAAATTTCCATCCTTGGATGAACTGTCCTGGGATAAAACGTCTGGGGATGAACCGTCCACTGGATGAATCGTCCGGGATGAACCGTCCGGGGATGAATTGTCCGGGGATGAAATGTCCGCATACCAAAAAAACTTCTTTAACTTTGAGGAATTTCTAGCAGACTCTGTGAATGATGGCATATTGCAAGACTACCTTGTCAACATATAAGTGTCTCAGAAATGATGTAAATGAATGAACTGCAGACTCATCAATAAAGAGTCATTGTGGTGGGCAAGCCATCGGACACCATGTGTAAACTGGACCATGTATAACACAAACTAATGCAATCTATTGTCTGACTAAATCGATATGTTCCAACTATTTGTCATACACTGGTCCACCCAAACATTCATCCATCCATCCATCCATCCAAACATCAGTCCATCCATTTGCCCATCCATCAGTCTATTCAGCTGTCCATCTATCCAGTCCACTGTCCATCAGTCCACTGTCCATCTGACTATCAATCCATTTGTCTGTTCATCCATCCGACTGTCTATCCGACCATAATTAATATGCTCGTCCAATCCTCCGTTCATCCAATCATCCATTCTTCGATCCCATCCTTCCAGTCCTTCCAGTATATTAGGCATAAAAAATAATGTTGTGTTTCTGGTAACCCGACCGACCCACTTTTATTGCTACGACTCGAATATTTTTGTGAAAAGTTCTTATTTGTATTGACATAGTACAGTGACAATGACTTCCATGTACCATGTCTTATACACCTGTATACACACATATATACATATATTATGTGTGTATATACATATAATGTCCTTGCAGTGATTTTATCACAATGCATGTGCCAAGGTATTTATAATTGGGTATCTCAACTGGGCACACAGAATGCTATAATCTGCATCTCCACAGGTGAGTGGACAGAACTTGGCTGGAGAATTCCTATACTTAGTAAAGGCAGCCCAGTTCTCTCATGGTAACTCCTTGTGGGTATTCCCTAGAGGGCCATTGCTTGTTGCATATTATGGCTAAAGACAGCTCTCATCTGCTTAAAGTTTATTGTTTGACCAGTTTGTCCATCCTATGGCTACCCATTTTTGCTCACTGTGTCCTCTTTTGCTTTCTGCTTCTTTCTGCTCTCTTTTGCTCACTGTGCTTTTATGTATACTGCTCTCTTGTGCTCACAGAGCTCTCTTTGCCTAACTCTGCTCTCTTCTGCTCACTGAGCAGTTCTCTTTGAAATGGAGCTCCCTTTGGTGAAGGATTTAACATACTGCTGTTACTGAGTAACAAGAGAAATCTTGTGACTTCTATGGGTGACTGACTACTTCCTGGCTGCCAGTCTCAAGAGACACCTAGTTGTGTCATTTTCACTTGAGCCACCTCTAACGGTGACTGGGGAACAAAGATTTCTAGAAACCTCTAGTGGTGAATGCTCACTGGCTTTGCCAGTCTCCAACAACCCTTAGCGATGATATTCTGTTCTCACTCATGTTCCTCTCCCCACCCCACTCCACCTTGCCAGAAGAGACATCAACAAAATGAAATTAATAAGATTGTTTTCTAGAGCAGTTTGTAGTCCTGAACAGACATCCTGCAAATAGCAGTTTATACTCGTTTAGAACGTGTACTTCATTGCATCGTGCATCTTTGTGCAAAAATAGGGCAGCAGCAAAAATTTTCGGGTAGCCACTCTATAAAAATATTTTACCAAAATAAAAATATTTTCCTACCTACCTACACAGTTACTTAAACCTCTGTTACCGGAAACACACCATTTTTGGGGCCTTAACTGATACGGCATGCTACATTATAGTTTTTAAGGACACAACACCACTTCAAGTTAAGTAGTAAGGAGAAGAGCATGTTAACAAGTCCACACTGTACTTAATGTTACCACTTTAAAATAAGAATACATTTAAGAGCTACTCACTTGTCAGGACACAAAGAAGGAAAAGGTATTCTGTGTATGATATCATCCCTAAAATCAAACATAATTACAGCAAGGAATCATAACTCTGAATATCAAATAATTCTGCTGATGAAATTCAAGCATAAAACATTAAATGAAAATTATATAGGAACATTTTCAATATCAGGCAATTAGGTGTGCTTTTAGCCAAATTTGTCAAATAACAACTTTAGCAATAACAATAAAAACAATTCAGACCTTAAGCCAGCCTAACAAGGAAACAAGTAGGGATGTTAATATCGGTTTTTATTAGAAACCGATTATCGGTTTGTAAAATCCGGTTTTAAATTGGTTATCGGTTTTTAATTGCCTCTCGGTAATGCTATATAATTCAAATTAATCTTTGCAATCCAGCATCAACGACGTTTTTTATTTTCTAATTAGAGATTCAAAATGACCATAATTTACACTGTATGTTTCTAATAAATCTTCATAATTCAACATAAATAAAAGATATTCGTAATAAACAGTTTACACGTGTCTTTACAACAAAATAGGAACTTTCTATTAGCGATTTCCAACCACTCAACGACCGCCATGCCGCCTAATGTCTATTACAAAACATAGACCATGGAAATTTCCATAGAGTATTAAGGTAGGTATAGGTATGCTAAGGGTAGGGCCCCCAGAAATTCGCGATCTTGCGCAGCGCAATTTTTGCGCAAATTTCCAGGTTTGGCGCAACAGCGCAAAAATCGGCAATCCGCGCGATTTTAGCGCAAACTTTGACAAAATCTTGCTAATTTATCTAAATTGGACGTTGATTGACTTAAAATCACCGCGGCCCATGACAGTTCAACATAACAACGACGACCGATGTGCGGTAATCAAAATGGCGACCACCGAATGGGATGAAATTATAGATGAATTTTTAGTTAAAGATCGATTTTTTGGTGGTAACGCACAAACTTATAGTATAAAAAAATCCGGTCACACAGCAGCGTCGCATACTGTCTCGGCTTATGACAGAACGAACGCATTTAATCTATAGGCGTCAGGCTCGCACACAAAAACGGAAAGCTAGCACTCGGCACGTTGTGTAACTTGGTGATTCATTATAATATTGGCTATTATAATACTATTTAGAAGTTGGCATAACTCCGAACGGCGGTCCCAAATTAAAATATATAGTCTATATCGTAAAATGTTGTAATTGTCACACAACAACTTGAGGTACTTTCCGAAAACATCCGACTTGTGGCTAAAACGCCACTGGAAAGAATCATGCTGATAAACTCCGTTATAGATATGTCCAACGTGTTGATGAAATAGAAGCTGGGTTGATGGAAAAATAAAATGGTTTTCTAGTTTAAATGGAAGCTGTATTGATGATTTTCATTCATGCATTTCAACATGCATCCAGCTTCTAGTCTACTTCAGATCTAAAAATACCGTCTATTTCTCGCTCGTTATTTTCGTCAATCCAGCTTCTATTTCATATATAAATATACCCTCATCCAGCTTCCATTACTTAAGCGTTTTTCATCAATCCAGCCTCTATTTCAGAACTAGAAACACCTTTATCCAGATTCCATTTCTTTGGCGTTTTTCCATCAATCCAACCTCTATTTCATCTGTGAAAACTTTCATCCAGCTTCCAATTCTCAACCGCTGGACCAGTTGGATAATTAGCCCAAGTTTGAGCAAATATACCTACAGAAATAGGCTGTTCGCAGCAACGGAGGTGTGCGCAGTATGAAAATAGCATGGGAAAACAGCAATTTTAATTTAGGACCGCCGTTCGGAGTTATGCCTAGAAGTTACATTTGTAATGAGCGTAGATTTCGGTGGGCGCAAATTTTTCAAAATTCAAATTATTTGCGATCGTCTGAATACATTAATCTTATGGTTATAGGAACTTTATAACTGCATTTTTGGCTGGATTGTCTAATTTCTAGAACGCCAAAGCTTTACATTAAATGACAAAAACACTGTTAGATACTTTGGTACACTGATTAACCTGCGCAAAATTCGCGCAAATTTATCGTTTTTGGTGCGCAATTTTTTCAATTTTTTGGCGCAAATTTCTGGGGGCCCTATAAGGGCCGGTTGCAATGTATATATTCGCTAGTAACTCGACAGCAGATTGCAGAACAGAACAAACACAAATTTCAGGCAGACATTTCATCCATAGAAATCACATATTAAAATGTAAGATATCTATGCGCCCATCTGCAAAACTGCGGCCGGCCAAATGGGATGGAATTTCCAAAGCAATCTGATGACACTAAAAGCATTATTTCTGTTAATTTTCACTGCGATAATGATAAGAAAAATAAATACGATTATCATTTGGTAAATTATAAAACCGGTTATCGGATTCAGAACCGATAACCGGATTTCCGGTTATCGTTTAACATCCCTAGAAACAAGCTACTCATATGTGCTAATAACGGACTTAATAAAATCGCGTTTTTGTTACTTTTTGTTGCGTTATGTTTATGCATAGTTAAAAAACAGTGGGTGGTCTCACTAAAAGTGATATAAGTTTTGTTCTGTTTGAAACATTTTTGTGAAATTTGGCCAGTGTATGTATATATCAATTGTCTTTAAGCCTGCAAAATTTGATTTAAAAATTCATACATTTGACGAAGATATTGGCAATAAACTGTAGAGGGCACTTTTTATGGCCCGCCCTGTACAATTTCAGTGTAATGCTGCCCTCGCTATATTGCAGTCCAAGATATGAATCCCAAATCTCATGCACAGTGTATTTATTAGGGAATGTAATTCTGTAGCATTCTGACAATCCTGGAATTACGATCCTGGGAACGGCCATTCATACAATTAACACATTGGCCGCCAAGTACGAGTTAACCCGTACTTCAAAAGATAACGCACACGCCACGTATGAGTTAACTCGTACTTCAGGGAACTGTTGTTATTTAATCATAAGGCGTTTCAACAATACATCTAAAATGGGGATAAATAATTTTCCTCCCTTTTTCCAGATGGGTTGGGTCATGAGGGGTAGGGTGGGGTCGAGTTGGGGTGGGGATCGGTGGGTTGGGTCCGGGTTGGGGCAGTGGGTCTGAGTGAAAACAAAGTGAAACATTGTTTTCCATGATTTTCGTAAGTTGAGCACTTTGCGAGGAAAGGCGGGGTGGAAGGGTGGGGAATGGAATGGGGCTGGCCCGATTTTGGGTGGAGGCGGGGTGGAGATGGACGGTTGGGTATGGGGTTAGAGCAGGTCGGGTGGGGGTAAAAAGAGGAGGAGGGCTGGATGAAAAACCCAAATTTATTCAAAACGGGGGCGGATGTTTGGGGACAGGGTGGGGTGGGATGGGTAATGCGGGATGGGATGGGTTGGCAAAGTGGAATAAGGTGGGGATAGGGTGGGGTTGGCAAAATGGAGTGAGGCGGGAATGGGGTGGGGTTGGCAAAATGGAGTGAGGGGATGGGTGTGGTTTAGTGGGATGCGTCCAGGGTGGTGGTGTAGTAAAAAAGTACGAAACCAGAGTGGAACATTTATTTATTCAGGAATCTCACATGTTGAGCATTTTACGGGATGTGGAGAGGTGGGTGAATGGGGTGCAGTGGCATGAGTTTAGGTAGAGGTGGGGAAGGATTGGACGGTTAGGGGTATGGGGATCGAGTGGGCCGGTTGGGGACAAAGTGAGACGGAGGGTTGGAATAAAAGCCAAAATTTGCTCGAGGAGGGTTGGAATAATAGCCAAAATTTGCTCGAGTAGGGTGGGGCTGTGTACGGGCGAGTTAGGGTTGGGCGTGGTGGGGCGAGGTGGGGGCGGGGTGGAGCTGGGAAGGGGTGGGTTTGGTAGGATTTGGCCAGTGTGGTTGTGCAGTGGGACCGGTGTGAAAACAAAGTGAAACATTTTATTTCATGAATTTCATATGTTGAGCATTTTACGGGTTGGGCAGGGAGGCAAGGTGGAGGATGGGTAGTATGGGGTGGGTCAGAGTTGGGGTGAATGTGGAGTATTTACGAGTTGGGCGGGGAGGCGAGGTGGAGGATGGGTAGTATGGGGTGGGTCAGAGTTGGGGTGAATGTGGGGTAGGGTTGGACGGTTGTGGTATAGAGCCGAAGTGGGCCGAGTGGGGGACAAATTGAGGAGGAAGTTTGCTGAACGAACAACTATATTACTCCAGACGAGTGGGGCTATATGGGGTGCAGTGGGGGTGGGGTGGGGAGTGGTGCGGGTTGGCGGGGGAATGGGAGGATGAGGCAGAGGATGGC
The DNA here is from genome assembly GCA_949752735.1 of Lumbricus terrestris. Classification (NCBI taxonomy): domain Eukaryota; kingdom Metazoa; phylum Annelida; class Clitellata; order Crassiclitellata; family Lumbricidae; genus Lumbricus; species Lumbricus terrestris. The sequence goes on from OX457037.1 coordinate 44,912,175, forward strand.
GGAGATTTTGGGGGAATGCTGCCAGAGTGGTGGTGAGGTGGAACCGGTGTGAAAACAAAGTGAAATATTATTTTTCATGAATCTCATCTGTTGATAATTTTGCGACTTTGGCTTGGCGTAGCGGTAATAATAGTCGTGGCGGTCAATGTGTTAAAGTAGCAAGTCAAATACCATAATGCTCTGTGTACTTCAGACATGGTGATTCTGAGTTTGAGTAACGATGACTCAGAGCATAGGCATTAGACAGTGGTACAGTAGCAGGGCATGTGTCAATACTTGACAGTTGATAGTTATACCATGGCCTCAAATCATGCCCTAGAACACCAGATGAACACCACACTAATCAACTGCAGTACCCTAACAGTACCAGACTAGCTTAGCAGCAGCACAGCAGCAGACTGCACTTTCCTATCTTAAAACAGTAAGAGTCCACCTGTAGTCTGTATGAACCAAAACAGGGGAGGGGAGTAAAGTCAACTTTACTGAGCAATGAGCAAGCACTGGGCAAAGCCCACCTCCTGTCACCTCTCTGGAATTTCTGGTTTGGTAGCCAACAGCCGGCATACCTTTCTTGGGGTGTCCGGACAATTCGACGACGGACAATTCGGAGACGGACAATTCGGACCGGGCAATTCGGAGACGGACAATTCGGACCGGACAATTCGGAGCGGACAATTCGCACCGGACAATTCGGACCGAACAATTCTTAGAAGCCAAAATTCGTGATGGGACTTTCACTTTTAGGTCAGATTTTCCTAGCCTACCCATCTCCATCACCCAAAATGTATTACTGTCCAACCTAATAATATTCTGGCACCTGATCAGCGGGCCTAAAAACCATGGACCTATATAGGTATGAAAATGGCATTGATCTAAATGAATGGCCTATAAGTTGATAATTTACTGCATTTAACTACTATTTCAGTTTCTTATTTTCAGTTAATGAACCAATTTTAGAAGATCAGACAGTATTTCAGACAGCATTTGCTTGGTGCCATATAATTATTTTATGCCAATGATCAATACAAGTTTCATCCCCGTAAACGTCTCTTAGGAGTGCAAGATTTTTATATGCACTCCGAATTGTCCGTCTCCAAATTGTCCGATCCGAATTGTCCGTCGACGAATTGTCCGTCGACAAATTGTCCGGGAACCCTTTCTTGGTCCCCATAGCTGAGGATAGACTACATGCATGAACTGGTTGTGTTGCTGTTGTTGCTGCTGCCGCTGTTGTTACTTCTGTTGTTGCTGTTTTTTGTTGTTGTCGTCATCGCTGTTGTTGCTGACGTTGTTGCTGTTGCTGCTATTGATGCCACTAGCATTGCTGCAGCTGCCACTGCTCTGCCACCACTGCCGCAATCGCTGAAACAAAGTCATCTGACGGGGATCGCCAGTTGCCTCCACCATCCAATGGCACAGCTCCTGCAAGTATCGTACTGATACTGAACCAGGAAAGGACTTAAACTGCTGCCATCAAACACATCATTTACTGATACTGAACCACGAAAGGACTTAAACTGCTGCCATCAAACACATCATGTACTGATATAGAACCAGAAAAGAACTTAAAGTGCTGCCATCAAACACATCATGACAAGAGAGGTAATAATCTAATGAACACTTAGTTTAGTTTCCGGTACCTTGGTCAAGTAAGCCTCTGAAGAACTGTGGTGATCCTTTTCGCTTTGAAGGAGTGTTCTTCAAATACTTCTCCAGTTCACTCTGGCGAAGATGTCTTCTGCGAGTGCGTGCTAACAGCACGACAAGAAATTACCATTTACCAAATGTAATTGTAACTGCAATTGTAATTAAATAGTAATATAGTGTTGTCTCAAGAGAGAACTATTCAGAGGTACAGAAATCGAAATAAAATCAGTAAATGTCCTTATTAATACAGGACGAGTTTTACAATCGAACACAAAGGGCCGGTTTAGCAGCCATTTGCACTCAATGACAACAAGGTCAATGTCAATTTTAAGTCCATCAATTAGCCTAGATATCGGATTTAATTATCTGTGGGCATTGGATTTAATTATCCTGCAATGCCTGTTATCTTATATTACCTAGAGTATCAAATGTAATAAATTAGCTGTCAACACCCACTCAACGAATCTTTAATTGAATTTTAAAAAAATTTAATAAATTTTTGTAGAATTAATTATCTGTCACCACTTAGGTGCCTTCCATTAGAAGCTGCCACTGGAGAAGTGGCCAACCACAGAGACCAAGAGATATGGATGCTCATTGGCAACAGGCTTACACTGGTTTTCTGCCCGGTCAGATCCAAGTCCTTTCAGAAGCGACCCCAATTTTTCAAATCCATTGTTAATGCTAGACTTTAGGATTTCACAGCTTGCATCAAAATGAACTCTAATATTACTAAGGATTTAATCATCCTTATATGTGACCCAAGGAATCGAAATGAGTCGGATGTCGGAAAATTACATTGCTAGGAAAACAGCAAAATATGATCAGAAGTCGTTTTTTACTCATTTTCAGATTTTAATGTAAATTGACAGAAAAATATGTTATATAATCAAAAAAATCAAATCAAATCATTTTATTCTGTAACCAATCACTTATTACAGTCAAACAAAATTACATGTAACATAATCAATTGGGAATGGCCACAAGGATGGGCCCGGAAGGGATCACTGACCCCGCTAATAGGGACACCTATATACTTGTGAAACAAAAAGATGGGACGGCCGACAATTGCTATTAACTAAGAGGTGAATTATTACAATGATTACAACTATACTTCAGATATCTTAACTAAACAAGAGAAAAAAGTAAACTCTTAACTAGATAAGAAAGAGTAAAGATTAGTAAATGCAAAACAAGTATGCGCGAGTGGCTTAAATAGACCATCATTATGATACTTCATAACACATTGTTGCTATTACCAACTAGGTGAGAGCGTAACTTTTTCTTAAATAATGATAATGATGGAGATTGCCTGACTTCTAGAGGGATTTTATTCCAGATTGAGGGACCAGTGGCTCTAATAGAGAATAGACGGGAATTAGTGCGAGCAAAGATACTTATGTAGTTCGACGAGTTTCTTGTTGAATGAGAATGGATCTGTGAACCAAGATTAAAGAATCCCTTGAAAACAGGAGGGAGCAAACCGTGGTCAAAGCGGTACATAAATTCTCCTGATTGATAGAGTCTAATCTGCTCAAATTTTAATATGTTAAAATCACAAAATAATGGGGTAGTATGCGATAAATATGCAGTACCAGCCACTTTGCGAATCACCCTTTTTTGGAGTGTTATCAGTCTATGCAGTCTAGTAGTGTAGGTAGATGCCCATATTAGATTACAGTATGCTAAATATGGATACACAAGCGAATAATATAATTTTACACGGATAGAAGGAGGTAAGAGGTAAGCAGTACGTGCTATTATCCCAGTATTTTTAGCAATTTTTGAGGAAATGCATTTTATATGATCTACCCATGTTAAATGCTGATCTACATATACTCCCAGGAATTTTGTGGATTCTACCCTAGAGAGATGAGATCCATTAATACTTAGTAAAGGCAGCTGGGAGGGACAGGGTTTCCTATGAGACCTAAATAGGATATAGTTCGTTTTAGCAAGATTAAGTGTAAGTTTATTGGCACAGAACCAATCTGCTGCTAATGTCAGCTCCGTATTTACTATTTGAAAGAGGGTTTCCAGAGAACTATGAGAATAGAAGACATTCGTATCGTCTGCAAACAATATGAAATATAATTTAGAAGAAACATTGGGGAGGTCATTTATATAAATTAGAAATAGTAGGGGGCCCAGGTTAGAACCCTGAGGTACTCCATATTTAATTGCTTTTAGTGCTGAGAAGGAGCCATTGCAATAGACACATTGCAAACGACTTTCTAAATAACTTTTAAACCACTGAAGTTGAATGCCTCGTATACCATATCTTTCCAATTTGCTTAATAAGATCTCATGATCTACCGTATCGAAGGCCTTAGCCAAGTCAAAAAAAACACCTAGTGAGTACTCGTTTCTTTCAATGGCAGCAGAAATTCTATCTTGCATACTTAACAGTGACATAGATGGAGAATGCCCAGCTTGGAAACCGTGTTGGGAAGAAAATATAATTTCGTTCTTTGCAAGAAATTTATTGATGCGTTCTTTTGTGGGTTTGGAACGTGGATCTCGCCGCTTATGGACGGAGGTCCGCCGCCTGAGGGATGAAGACCAACAGCCAGGCATGGTCGGCGCCAACGTTGAGTCCATCACGGCTTCATCGCTCAACCTTCACTACATGAACATTTCCACTGATCCCCATTATGTGCCTCCTCCTCTCAAACAAACTGTTGTTCAAGACCATGCTGTCAATTTTAATCTATGTGACATTTATAAAGCACTTGCTTCTGTGAAAGGCAACTCCACCGGTCCTGATGGCATACCATCATGGTTGATGTCAACCATGGCTCACCTCTTAGCTCTGCCTGTTGCGGATCTGTTCACCTGCTCTCTTACTAACTCTTATGTCCCTTTACAGTGGCGCCTCAGCATGATCACCCCCATACCCAAGGTTTCGCGCCCTGTCAAAGAAGCTGACTTTAGACCCATTTCTATCACTTCCATCCTCTCTCGCATCTTGGAAAAAATTGTCGTACGTAAGTACTTTTATCCCTTTATCGCAGAACCCTGCACCAACCGGATCTTTGCAGACCAATTTGCTTTCCGCCCTTCAGGATCCACATCTGCCGCGTTGATATCCATTACTCATGAACTCCAAACCATGCTCGTATCTGAGCCCTATGTAAGACTCCTGTCCCTTGATTTTAGCAAGGCTTTCGACACTATTAGACACAAGCACCTTGCCGATCAATTAGCATCACAGCCCATCCCGGATTTTTTATACAATTGGGTGCTTGCTCTCTTGCACGAACGTCAGCACTGTACCAAATTTGGTGGTGAAATCTCTCCGCACTGTACCATCAATGCTAGTATTGTGCAAGGCTCTGGCCTTGGACCTACTGATTTTGTTATAGCCATTTCCAGTCTCAAACCTAAATTCAGTGGAAACCGTCTCCCTAAATATGCTGATGATAGCTACTTACTGATCCCAGCTTCTTGCATTGACACCACTCTTTCTGAACTTGACCATATATCTCAGTGGGCATCCATTAGCAATCTAAAACTAAATCAAGCTAAGACCAGTGAAATGATCATTAGGCGACCTCGGTCTAAAGCTATTGCTCTCCCTCCCGCCATCTCGGGCATCCAAAGGGTCCAGCAGATGGTTATTTTGGGTGTCACCATCTCTGATCGGATTGGCTTTGAGGCTCACATTAGCAAAATATGCTGTAAAGCCCGGCAATCCATGTTTGCTCTGCGTGTTTTAGTCGCCCACGGCCTTCATGGTCAACGTCTGTTTGACGTTGTTAGAGCTACTACCATTGCTAGATTACTTTATGCCTCCCCTGTTTGGTGGGGTTTTGCCAACGCAATGGAGCGTAAACGTCTCAACGGTCTTTTAAGAAAATTGACCCGTTCAAGCTTTCTTCCAACCGATTTTCCTAGTTTTGACACTCTCTGTTCTAGGGCTGACTCTGCTCTTTTCCGCTCTATCCTCTTAAATCCTTGTCACATTCTTCACGACCTCCTCCCTCCCATCAAGGTCACTCCATACAATACTCGACCAAGGTCACATAATCTAACCCTTCCTAGAGTTGATTCTTTTGCCAGAAACAGTTTTATTATGCGAATGTTATATAACTTTGCATAAATGTTTTCTATTATTTATTTCCTCTGTAAACTACTGTGCGTTTGCTGGTGGTGTAATAAAGAATATTCTTTCTTACTTACTTACTTACTTACATGATTTTCTCAAAAAATTTTGAAAAGTAGGGAAGAACGGAGATGGGCCTGTAATTAGTAAAATTGTCTCTGGCACCCTGTTTAAAAATTGGCACAATTTTAGCTGTTTTCAGAGCTTGGGGGAAAATGCCATAAGTGAAAGAACAATTTATGATTTCAGCCAATGGCTGAGCAACCATAGCTAAATATTTGCTAGCTATGCATGGGTCAATATCATCTATCCCCTTACTATGTGTGAGACGGATTGAATTAGTTAAGTTCAAAACCTCCTCTGGGGAGGTTGGAAGAAGGCCAAATGATTCTGAGAGTGGGCTTTTCAAAAATTTAGTAAAGGAATTTGAAGAATTTGGTATTTCATCAGCAAGGGATTTAGCAATATTGGCAAAATACTCGTTAAATTTATTTGCCATTATATCAGCATCATTAGTCCTGGTTCCATCAATGATTAATCCCTCACTGGAGGAATCAAGATTTCCCATTTTTACTATTGATTTAATCAATCTCCAGGTCTGTTTTAGATCATTATTGCATTTGCAAAATTCAGCAGCATAATAATTTCGCTCAGCTTTCATTCTCACAGTTTTAAATTTATTTCGATACTTTACGAATTTGTTCTTATTGTCCAATGTGGGTTTCTTAATATATTTTAGGTAAAGCGATGCCTTTTTTAGTAGATTTTAACAATCCTTTGGTCATCCAGGGCTGTTTGAATTCTTGTCTATTCTTTTTTTGTTTGGTAACTCACAGGAAAGGCTTTTTCATAAATACTTTTATACTGACTCAAAAATAGGTCATAAGCAGTGTCAACATCCCCAAAGGCACATGCTTCCATGACCGAAGACCACCTCGAGTGGGAAAGCATTTCCCCAAAGTTTTTCATTTTCTCATCAGTTATTATTCTAGAAGCATGTGATCTCTTGTACATGGGTTTAGAGGACTCAAAGTTAAACCTAATGAGAATCGGCAAATGATCAGAAATATCGGATGCAATGATGGTTGAGTCAATAATATTAGACCATGCATTAGTAAAAAGATTGTCTATAAGAGTAGAAGATTGAGGTGTGATTCTTGTTGGCCTGGTTATGGCAGGTAGAAAGTGGTGCGAAGTTATGCAATTGTAAAATATATTAGAAGCCTTATGCTCATCAATTTTAAGCAAGTCAATATTAAAATCACCAATTAATACCACTTCTTTGTTTGTTAGGGATACTTCAGACAGTAGGCTTTCTATCTCAGTATTGAAAAAGTCCAGGTTCTGGCCTGGGGGTCTGTAGACAATTCCCATCAAGAGTGTACCCCTTTTTTGCAAGATTTTTACAAATAGCCCCTCATATGAAGCATGAGTGGAGTTGTTTTGGGATAGATGATATATTTGGAAGGAGATATCCTCTCGTATAAACATACCCACTCCCCCGGCTATACCGCCCAGCCTGGGTCTATGAATGAATTTATATCCTGGTAATGTAACAAGATCCTCCGACTCGGTCTTAAGCCAAGTTTCTGACACAGCCAAAACTGAGATGGACAGTGACTTCATTAGAGCCTCAATTTCAGTTAGCTTCCCTAGTATGCTTCTGCAATTTATATGGAGTACAGAAAAATTTGGTGGCATAGTACTGATTTTAGACTGCAAGATATGTGGTGTGGAGTAAGTACAGTTGAATGGTAGGTCAGTGAAGTAATTATGATCAGGATCAATGTCAATATTGTTTAACAAGGAGCGGCTATCACCATCACCCATTGTCAGCACCAGTTCCAATTCATCATCAACAGAAACAGTTCTTAAATTTTCAAGACCAGATGCACACTCTACAAATTCCAAATCGCTCTCAATGTGATTAAAAGGAAAAATATTAACAGCACAATCAATGCACAACTCCAAACTAGATGAGTTAAGAGATCTCACTTCATTACCGGTACAGTGGGGTTTGCTACTACACGCCATACAAGTAAACATATCGGGCAAATTCTTAACTAAGGCCATATATGGCTAAAAAAAAAGTCTGAATGAAACACAGTCAACAGGACTGTCTCTATAAACAGTTCCAACACAACCACAATAAACAGGTCAGCATAAAGTGCAGCAACCGCTAGATAGACTGACAAACAGAAAGAAAAAAAATCATGCTGATTGCACAGACATTATGAAGCATGAGTGAAAATAATACTGATAGAAAACAGTGAGATGCAACAAGAAAACGAAATTCATGAGCCTGTGTTCATGTGAATATTCCACCGATTTAAATAAACTCAACTTGGAATCTCGAAAACACGTGCCATGTAATGGAACAGCAACATAAAACCACTGGGTTAAAACCAATGAATCAATTAAATCAAATCAGATAATGACAGAATTCTTCTCGGTTTCTCTTCTTGTGCATTAGTTAGTCTGGTATGTGTGACCCCACCAGTTGTCCAGGCTGAGAACAGTTGCTTTTCTCTGACCAGGCTCCGAGCTTTCGCGAAGATAGAGGATTGAAGCTTAGTGAGATGCTCGTTGATGTACACCGCAGGCGTTCCCGGATTGGTTGTGTTACGGAGGGACTTTTTCGCGAAGTACACTGCGTTTCTAGCATGCCGGTTGGTGAATTTGACGATAAGTGGACGGAATGCATTTTTCCCATATCGGGGAATGCGATGGGTGTAGGAGATGTCCGATTCCTTGATGTCGAGATTCAGACGCTTGCTGCAAAGGTCTATTACAGAAGACACCTGTGACTGACTGGTCTGAAGAAACGATCTTGATGAAGTAGCTGAGCCGTAGTCATTAGGGATTTCTGGTAGCCCAAGGATTATCAAACTGTCAGATCTTGTGTTGCGCTCCATATCCTCCATTCGTTCCTTCAGCTGCGTATTCTCAGTTTCAAGAGTGCTTATCTTTTGATTCTGCAATGCAAGCGATTTCGAGACTAAGGCATTAGAGAGCTTTGTGACCAGTTCCTCTAACCGAGAGGTGTAACTGTTCATCATTTTCTCGATAGTTTCCTCAATTACTGGAGTTAGAGTTGCTGTCAAGCGTACTGTTAGAACCTCTATCACTTTATCGTCTTGCACCATGTCCACTAAGTCCTCTATTTTCATACCTTTTTTAGCCATATTCACAGTTTGAGGTAGCAGGTGTAGTTCTAGTCAGAGCTTCGAGGCCAATCCAAAAGCCCCGTAACTACAGTCGCAATGGAGTTTTCCGTGGATGACAGGTGTGCACGAACAGATAATGCGCACTAGAACGACCCACAAGCTCGCGTCCGACACTTTGTAAAGTTAACGTTTAAACAACCGCTTTCATAACCGAGTTTTTCCCCTCGTAGATGACAGGCAAGTACAAACGGTTAATGCGCATCAATACGAACCACAACATGCCTCCAACATTTTGTTAATTTAACATTTGACTTGAGGTTGCGCACGATTTTGTTATTATTCGACCACCATCTTTGGGTGCGTTTTTTCCCCGTGGGGAATTTCGGATATCTAACATTTTATTAAATTCGTTCTTTTAATGCGTATTTTGGTGATTTTTAAAAGGTTACTGTCTTGATTCTCGCGATTTCGTATCAAAATCAGCCTATTTTTCGCATAAGATTTCCACGCTAATCCTAGCGCTAGCCTTTCGCGCTTGGTATCGTTAGAAAGATCTAAGCTTATTCTTTATCTAGCTCGTTGGTTTGCTGCCGAGAACCGGCCGTTCAAACATTAACCAATAGAATCATTTGAAAACAAGCTACATGCATAAACATTTCTCCGACCTGCCAGTCGACGAACTTTAAACGCGTTTTTCTCGAATTATTACTTTCGCAAGAGTGGACACATAATTGTTCATAACTTTGTTAAAAAGTAAGGTAGAACCAACATTTTGGTGTCATTTTAAAGCTAAGAATGTGCTCTTTAAATATATGTATAATACTCATAATCCGAAATTTTCGACATGTGAACCATTTTGATCCCTTGGGTCACATATATGAAAAACAGTAGCCTGGAGAATGAAGAAGAGGAACAGACACAGAATGCGAGAATGAAAACGATAGAGGACTGGAGGTGCTGAGAGATGTCATAGCTGCAATCAGTTATATGAAAAACAACAAATCAGAGGAAATAGATAACATCCCAATACTAAGGATAACTCCTTGGAGAGAAGGCAATGGAGGAATTGGTGCATCTGTGCCTAGAGATATATACAACATGGGAGCATGGCCGGAAGATTTCCTGCAAACCAGAATGATACCAATCAAGAAAAAGCAAAATGCAACAACATGTGGGGACCACAAAACTACAAGCCTCCTCACCCATTCATCCAGGATCCTACTAAGAATTATTACGAAACATCTACAGACAAGAGCAGAAAAAGATAACTGCATAGGATCAATTTGGCTTTAAAAGGGAAGAGGAACAAGAGATGCCAAAACGACAGGTAAGCGGAAGCCTAGTAAGCTGGAGCCAGCAGAAAACCCAAGAGGGGCGACTGGAAGTGTAGGCATTTCTCAGTGATCAGGCAGTGGATTTGTGTTTGCTCCCTCCCATTCCTTGCTTGGTTCATGTACACGGACTGTAGAATGACCCACACACACACACACACACCAATGACACACACACACACCAATGACACACACGCACCATTCAGATGACTGATAGAACATAAACAGATGTCAGATACCAGCAGTGCTGGCCAACTAGGCCTGCAACGTCACAGCGCCTAATTCAGGTGTTCAATGTTCATGACACCCTGCCCCTACTATAATTGAGCCACCTTGTAAGTGGAAGGATCTGGACAGCATACAGACGGCTCTTGCTGGCAGTTGCTGGCACTTGCTGCCTTAATATCAGAGAGCTGTAGCTAGACTAGCCTGCAAGATCAGTCACTCACTGGTGAATCTTGTCTAGACTGCTACTAAGTCTTGTTGTGTTCCTGCCGCTGTGGTCAGTGGGTGAATTGGTCACCTCTTATGGTCTGACCTAATTCCGGGTCATCCTACACAGGTTATTACCCTATTCAGAGTGAGGGCAACTTAAGCCCAGTTAAAGACAGAGGGATATGACATGTCAATTAACGCAGTCTAGGTCAAAGGAGAGACACAAAGGGTAGGCAAGAGCGGGAAGGAGGGGTCTAACTTGGTTGTTTAGTGGGGATAGAAGCCATTGGTCATAGACCTATCACTATGGAGTTTCAAACAAACCCCACTACTGCCCCAGGGACTACTCACTAAAGCTCTTGTGAGAGTGTCACTACCCGTGTATCCTGGGTTGTTAAGCTAGAATATAAGGGTTAACTTTTAGGCTCAGAGGCTGTTGGGTGATTCATCATTAAAGTTGGCTACGACCTAGAACAAGAAATTGCTGAGATTCATTTGAATATATAATATAAAATAACGATATCAATCAATAAAATACAATTCAAGAAATCCTATCTACTTATTTGTGGCGTATTATTTAATTAAGTATTATTGCTGTGATGCTTATCTGTCCACATTGGTTTTCTCCAGTATGGATGTAGATGTTCTTTCCAGCTCACAGGGAATGGGCTGAAGGAAGGAAGAAGAAAGGTCGTTTTCTTCCAGCTTGCCGTCGGTCCTGACTTCACTCAGTTCACTGTAGCTGCGCCTTCAGTAAGTGCTGTAGCTCGAAACAGCAATTTATGTGTTTTCTTCCACTTCGTTGCAGTTTCGCAAACACTGGCGTCTCCAGGTCGCTTGCACGTTTTCTTCCACCTCGTCTTGTCGCAGTTTCTCCACTTTCTTGTCGTTGTCAAAGTTCGATCGCAATCGCAACTTTCAGTTCGCACGATTCGCAAAATCGCTCACAGTTCACTCATCAAGAGCCACACGAAACTTCGCAAAGTTCGATTAACTTGCCCTGGTACTTAATTCCCAGGGTCTTATAGTTCAACGGTGGGATAGGCCGACAGGTTGTCGCCTTCCTCACCCAAAACCAACCGTCAGATCTTCCGAATTACCAACGATTTACGCCAGAATCATCCATGGCCGCCATCGCTCGGAAATCTCTTCTCCTTGCACGCTTCAAACTCGTCGTCTGGCTTCGCTTTACCGTCTGCTCGACAACATTGACGCTGTTTCCCTGGCCTCCGTCGTATATCGGACAATTGTTGTAGCGCTTGCGTACACGTTATTAATAATGTTATATTAAGCCACAATTCATTTATCAATTACCTATGAAAATACGCCAATGAATTGTCTAGCTTGACTCCTACTTAATATTAGTCATTAAACAGTGCATCGTTTAATAGGTTCGTTTGTTTAAGAAGCATTACACCGCTACAGAGAGTCATAGTCCTAATTGATCGGAGACAGAGTAAGTTTTATTATATTTGCCATTATAAGCCAATCTCGGGTCCTGGGATTCCAAGATTGACGCATTTATAATCCCGGAATCTTCCCTAGTTACATTATCAATAAAAATAAACATTCAAGCCAACCAGTGATGCTGCTCTTCTTTTCATTTTACACTAAATACAAAAATTCGGTGAGTTCAAGAGAGCCCCTTGAAATCACCGTGCGGGCCACGTGCGGGCCGCATGCGGTCCAAGGACCGCAAGTTGGACAGCACTGCCTTAGTGTCTTCCTTGATACCATCCCGTTATGTGAATCATGCTACTATGACTAATTGCTGATGGTTACAATAAATTGAATTGAAAAAATTTCTAAGTGAAAAATATCTGTTTGAATATGTAAAGGTGTATATTGTATATTTACATTATGCTAGACATTACGACACTATGTCCAAAAACATACATAAGATGACATGAATATATTATTACACTAGTCGTCCAAAGTTTGTAGCTGTCATTCATTGTAAATATAATTTTAGAAGTCAATTACATTCATAAACAATATTAATAAGTCTTAACCTCTTCCCTGTGGAGGACGACATCCTATCGTCATAAAACTTTAATCGCGTAGGCGGATGACGATAACCTATCGTCATGACTGTATACATATATTATTGTGCCGCCTACGGGGTTAAAAGGCTGTCGCAGCGAAGGGGTTAAATCATATGTAGACCTAAATGATACTAACAAGTCCAAGCATTAGAAAAGAATAACTGAATGACACTAACAAGTTAGTTTACATCTCAATGGCAGTAACAAATCTTATCGGTGATGGCATTAACAAGTTGACACAGTGAGCAAAATCAGAACAATTAAGCATTATCAAAAAAATGAAGAAATAGACTAATTGCATATTGAAAATATAATTTTAGAAGTCAATGGCATTTATAAACAAAATTTTGCCCGGGGAGGATAATTCCTATGCAAAATCAGGGATTTTGTCCAGGGGCTTTGTCCGGAGGATAATGTCCAGGGGAATAATGTCCTACAACCAGGTTTCCTATGAGTCTTCTGTCTTTCCAGTCCACCCCTATTCCTCTCAAAGCATGCATCAATTTAATCCAATCCACTCTATCCAAAGCCTTTAACGTAATCCACAAAGCAAACGTAAATGTTCTGTCCATGCTGTAAGCTCATTTCCACCAGAATCCTCAATGCTTAAATTGCATCTCTTGTGCCCCTCCCCTTTCTGACACCATATTGCTCCTCTCCTAGACAGTCATTTTGTTTCTGCCCTAGACTGCATTTTCTTTGTGAGGACTCTTAATTAAGACAATTATGCATGCATGTGTGAGCAGACTAATAGTTCTGTGGTCTTGCATTTAGTATTATTATTGAACCATAATAATCTGTTATAAATCCTCTGGCCATACTCCTGAGCTGTGTATGTCTTTGCATAGATGTGCTAGTTCTCTCATTGCCTTTTCTCCTCAGTTTTTAATTTTTAGTTTTAATTCAGATAAAAGTAGTCAAAACAATTCAACCACAGCATTTTTTTAATTATCTGCAAAACCAAAAAATAAGCTAATTGCAGTGACACAATAAAAGAAATACATACAACGTGGATTTTCTTCAGTGATTGATTCAAGAAAATCCAGAGGTGTCATATAGACATTTCCATCAAACTCTATTGATGCAAAATTCAGAAATCTGACTTCTCTGTGCAACTGTGTCCGATCAACAGCAGATTCACTCTCCTTTCAATAAGAAGCAACAATACAGCAATATAACACACTGAAATGGTCCGTCCGAAAAAATAACTAAGTATTTAAGTAATATATTAGTAGTGGGTAAAGGACAAGCACCATATCATTTTGCACTCAGTGACCCACGGTCAAGGTCAAAGGTAAACCAATCAGGCAGCCTCCCCGGGTCAAAGGTCAAGCAATTAGGTGTCGGATTTAATTATTTGTCAACATCTGTTACCTTATAACTATGTACACTTGCACAGCATTAAATATTTAATTAAAGGCCAATTTTGAGTCTAGCTATGCCACTGGTCCTCCTGGCAGTGTTTTTCACTGCCAAACATTAGCCAAATATTTACTTGTATTCAGATCTCTCGGCTTCATCAGTATCAACAGTTTCATCATCGTTATCTTCTCACTGTCAGGTCCAGTCTCACCATCATGTTCATCATCATCTTCAATTTCAACAGTGTTTTATCATAATCAACATCTGAAAGTTGTTCCTCAGGCATTGGTATCTGTTCACGTTCACATTCTTTGTTGTAGCTCTCGTTGTCGAAACTGTCATTATTGCATAGTCTCAGTCAGTATTATCTTCAGTACCTCCTTATTACTAAATCTATTTGGTCATTTAGATGTGCTAATTGTAGCTCAGCATATTATAGGAACAAAGTCACAGAAGCAATTAGACAAAATATCACTTTATAAAAAGTTATGCATCAAATATATCAAGGGGGTCTGGCCAAACGCCCTTGTTTGGATGAGGGTTAAACAATATTATATCAAAGTGAGAGTTTTCAAATATTTTTCTTACATTCTGTCATTTTTCTTTTACATTATTACAATTGTAAAGCTAAGATTCATGCCACTATGGTCTGAAAACTGAATATTTAGTCGCAAAACAATGGGTTCCCTTGGATTTCAGTGAGGTGGGTCCCATTAACATTCAGATGTTGCAAAGTGGGTCCGGATGTAACAAAGGTTGAGAACCACTGCCTTAGTGGATTCCAGTGTTTTGCAGCGAATACAATAAAAGCATTGCTTTTCATCCAGCAGCTTTAATGTCTGAGTTATAACAACAAGCAGAACAGAAAGCATTTGCGTCTGAACAGAGTTCAGCCAGTTTCATTAGTTTGTGCTGTTCACTACTTTG
The DNA here is from genome assembly GCA_949752735.1 of Lumbricus terrestris. Classification (NCBI taxonomy): domain Eukaryota; kingdom Metazoa; phylum Annelida; class Clitellata; order Crassiclitellata; family Lumbricidae; genus Lumbricus; species Lumbricus terrestris. The sequence goes on from OX457037.1 coordinate 44,927,194, forward strand.
CAACAGAACTCTGGTATATTCTGCTCATTTTCGGTTACTTCAACATCACTCACCATCGCCTGCCTCAGTGGCGGCGCTACGGCAGGTCTATTTTGCTCACGACCTGTCTAATGACCTGCCTAAAATATTTTGGAATTTTTAATATCTTTTTACATTATAGTTATTTAAGAGTTTTACATGAAAAATCAACATTTTCCCTCGCCTACAAGATCACTTGTGTTGTCGTGCAATTATTGGATTCAACTTACTGACATTTGTCATGAGTTATCTTTAATGGTGAGTTAGGCCCTAGCCTATTACGGACCAGGGTGTTTAAGACTATTATCGAAGTACTAGACTATAAAACAATTAAAGCACAAAACTCGTTTAGAAATTATTAAGGTAAAAAGACAACTGAAATTAAACTAAAAGACATATACAATTAGAGAAAACAATATCGTCGATAGACTAAATCTATAGCGCCCTAATCGATGGTCGTGCCCTTCCCCAGACCCCACCCAACAACTGGTCGATGACTCACGTTACCGTTCGCATGGCGACAGTTTCTGTAGGTGTGAAGAAGTCCAACGGGTTTCACAGCGAAGGGCTTCTGTCGGCTCACTGGTCTGGTTCGGTTGCTCCGTTCTGAAGTCGACTTCGTCCGTTTCCTCGTTCCAGGATGGAAGAAGAACCCAGCGTCCAGAGTTGCAGTCCTGCTGGCGTTCCAGTCACGACCGCTGACCGCGTCTTGTAGAGGAGTGCCTTCCGGCACCGCCCACCTCCTGTCGTAGAAGTGGCGGAGAAGTTTCCGCGCTCGGACACCGCCCACCTCCTGTCGTAGACGTGGCGGAGAAGATGTCTCCGTCCTCGTCTGATAGCACCGTAGCACCGTTGTGCTTCGTATTCTCCTGGCAGCACGGTTGTGCTCCGTAAACCCGCCTGGTAGCACCGTTGTGCTCCGTATTCGCCTTCCGACCACTGGACTCCGACGGTTGACTTCCGACGATTCACTTCCGACGATTGACTTCTGACGACTCACGACGATTGACCACGATTGATCCCCAGACAGTCTGTACTCTTGCCTATATAGCCTATCCGCCTCCAGACAGATGACCTTTACCCCCGGCACACCTTCTTGGACCCAACGACCATCGACGACCATCGATATATTAATATATATAGCTATGTGGCACTAAGTATATATTATAATATTGTCACAATGTTCCTTTAAGCATATAATAATTATATAGGCCTACGCCATAGCACAACATAGATACAATTATATAAGCATACAATAACGGCCTAAAGATATTTACAAGGGCAACTCGTGACAATGGCCCCACACTTAAGAGAAAACTAACTTAGCTTTTCTTTACAACTAAATTAAAAACGATTGCCCTGTCAATATCTAGGTTTACTTATCCTAGTTTAGGGTGACCATACGTCCCGGTTTTCCGGGACATGTCCCGGTTTTTCGTGGTGCGTCCCGGTGTCCCGAAGACTTATGGAAAAAGGCCAAATTGTCCCGGTTTTTGGCAGGAAGGAAATTTGAATATTGAAAACGTCATTTTTATGTAAACCACAGAACAAAGTGTAGTTTATAACCTTAAAAAGTCGTAACGAAAGAGAAGTTGTCAGTTTTATTATATTACATCTTTAGTATGCTATTGAGTTCAGTTGATAAATTCAAAGAACTATCAAGAAGTAACGAGAAAGATTTTATAATAGGCCTAGAAGCCTAAGATTTAAATAGCGGCTCAAGAACTATATCGACCGTCAGGTCGCGCTAGGGCCCTAATGGTCGTTCGACCGCTCATGCCAGCACTGAAATACCACAATTTTCTTCGACAACTTAAATTGCTGTCAGTGTAATGTGGAAGTTAAAAAAAAGGATGATCAGGGACACATTCCCTACCCAAACCCCGTTTCACTGTTCGGCGCTGAACGATCGATCCGCGATCGTCCAACGGACGCTCCTGTTTGCACCAGAAACATAAAATCTTCCTCTGGACTAGATTATACTGGGCACCGATTGAGAGATGGTTCTCTATTAAAAATGAGCAGGGCTGGATCCGGGGGGAGGGCAAATCCGGCCATGGCCCACCGTTTGACCAGCTATTCTGGCTCTGAAAGTTGACGTGCCCCTCCCATGAGTAGTTTTGCAGGCCCTCCCCACGCCCCACGAGGTCCGTACAAGAAGTTTAAGAATACTGTACGACTAAAAAAAGGTCATCAGCTACTTTTGCGGGGAAATGGTATCTTTTTCTTAGGAATTCGATAAATGACTCAAAAAGTCATCAGATTTTTGTTCGGTGACCAAAACGAAATTTGTCCTCTGTCCAAGACCAAAATTTTTGACCCCCATCGAAAATTTCTGTATACGCCCCTGTAAAAGAGTACTGCACTAAGTGCACTGACGACAGGAGCAGGTTGTAGGCCTACATTTCTACACTGAAATCTATGTTCAGCATTAAATTTAATTGAGTATAAGACTATGCCATCGATCGTAAGCCTGTGGCCCTGTAATTAAGGAATTAGGCCTACAATTGATATTTTTCAAAAAGTGTCCCGGTTTTTGATGGCCAGAAAATGGTCACCCTATCCTAGTTCCTATCAAGACCTACAGATGGCGGCTTAAGAAATCGGCTCCCACATTTTCAGACCCTTTTATGGAGCGTATAGTAAAACAATAAGGCTGCAAAATTAAAGCCCAGCGCATTAATCTCCCATTCACTGGATTTGCTCTTTGAATATGGATCAGAGGCTGGTGATCCGTCTCTAGCCAGAAGTGTTTTCCAAACAAGTACACCTGGAACTTCTGTAGCGCCCATACTATTGCAAGTCCTTCTCTCTCAATCGTTGAATATCGGGTTTCTCTTGGTAGAAACTTTCTACTAGCGTATGCAATGGGATGCTTAACGCCATCTACTTCCTGTAGTAGAACAGCGCCTGCCCCATAATTCGAAGCGTCCGTCTGCAAAATGAACTCTGCGCTCCAGTCCGGCAATCTCAGGATTGGATAATTCATCAGATGCTGCTTTAGCTCCTGAAAAGCTAATTCTTGCGCGTCACCCCAGCTGACTTTGTTCGGCTGATTCTTCCTCGTCAGATCAGTTAGCGGAGTGGCGATGCTGGCAAAGTTCGGAATGAACTTTTGATAATATCCAAGTAGTCCCTGGATTCTGGTTCGACTTCGATTCCCCAGTAACCTTTTGAAAGATCAAACTTTGAGAAGAAATTGTTGCCTGCTAACTTGGCAAAAATCTCATCGGCCTGTGGCATCGGCTCAGCGTCAAACACCGTGATACGATTCAAGTCCCTGAAGTCCACACAAGGACGATTGGATCCGTCTGCCTTTCTTACTAGCAACATAGGAGAGGCGTATGCTGCTGTGGAAGGTTCAATTACTCTTAACCTGATCATGTCATCGATTTCATTGTCCAGCTCTTGCCTCATAGCATAAGGCACAGGATATGGTCTCTTCCGCACTGGAACATTCGACGTAAGCTGGATCCGATGTCTGACTAGGTTGGTCCTTCCTGGCACATCACTGAAGATGTCTTGGAATTCTTCCAAGAGGTTTTCGACCTCCTTCTTCTGATCTGTTGACAGATCAGGGCTTATCTCCACATCTTTGTAAGTTTCTCTTTGCAGGTTGTTAAAGAGTGGCAGATTTCCTTCCCCTGTCATCCTCATCTCTGCATCAGACAATTCTTCGACGACAACAGCTGCTCCTACAGCTTGCGTCCCGTCATTCACGGCTTCCTCGCTCGATCTAATCTCGCTCTCTGTTTGACGCTCATAATAGCGTTTCAGCATGTTCGCATGGAACGTCTTTGTTCGGTGAGGAAACTGGATTACATAATCAGCTTCTCCAAACCGTTTCAGTACTTGAAATGGACCTTTCCATTGCATCTGCAGTTTGTTGCTTTCTGTAGGCAACAGTAGCAGTACTTTATCACCTGGATCAAACTTTCGAGGCTTTGCATGCTTGTCAAAATTTCGCTTATACTTATCAGCGGCTCTTTTCAGATTTTCTTGCGCCAAATGACAAGTCTCTTGAAGACGATTCCTCAGATCGACAACATACTCATAAGTCGTTTTCGCCTCTGGTTCAGCAATGTCTTTAGTCCACAGTTCTTTCAAGATAGCCATGGACCCTCGCACATGCCTTCCATAAATCATCTCAAATGGACTGAATCCCGTACTTTCATTACTGACCTCACGATATGCGAACATCAAAGGATCTAAGTATCGATCCCAATCTTTCACTTTCTCTGCACACATCTTCCGAAGCATTTGTTTAATGACTCCGTTATATCGTTCAACCAATCCACAGTTCTGACTGTGATATGGTGTGCTGAATAGTTGCTTTATCGACAGAAGTCGACCTACTTCCTTCATCATTGCTCCTGTGAACTGTGATCCATTATCACTCAGCAACTCCAATGGAGCACCCATCCTTGAAAAGATGCTAAGCAATGCTTCTGCAACAGAACATGTGTCAATTTGCTTAAGCGCGATACACTCAGGATAGCGGCTTGCACAATCCACCAATGTTAAGATGTATCGGTGTCCTCGCTCCGAGCATGGAAGTGGTCCAATCAAGTCGACCACGCATCTCTTAAAGACCGTGTCGATTATCGGCATTTTAATCAACGGCACTTTCTGAACTCGCCCCTTCGGCAAGGTTCTTTGACAAATGTCGCAGGATCGACAGTACCTTCCAATATCACTGTAGCATCCTGGCCAAAAGAATTGCGATAGAATTCTCTCTTGAGTTTTGTGAATGCCCAAGTGTCCTCCAAGAATTGAGCTATGGGCGATTTCCATTACTCTGGTTCTCAACTTGGATGGAATTACCAGCTGCTTCACTTCAACGCCGAAGTTATGATGTGGTGATCGAAACTTGCGGTACAGCAATCCTCGTTCCACATCAAAGCGTACGACGCGATCAACATCGTTCTTGACAGGTGTTTCTTTCTGTGTAGAATATTCCCAGCATTTCTTCAATGAACTGTCTTCAGCCTGCTCCTTCTTCAGCGTTTCCAATGTGACTTCATTCTGAAATTCTGGGACTCTTAACTGCTTTGGCAATGCTTTCGCTTTCTCTTTCATATTTCGAGTCTCCACGGCTGACGTCACATTTAACTGCTCTTCGGCACTCATCTCATCTTTTCCTGCGTCAATTAACAAGTCTTGTTCATGCACTTCAGTGCTCTGGTCAAAGGATCTGGGCCGTAGTTCCGCTCCAGCTATATTTCCAATTACGAGGTCGTATAGTGTTTCCTTCATGCAGAGCGCTTTCACTTTCCCTGTGAAGTAGTCCGTTCTGACTTCAATAATAGCGGTTGGCACTTTCCTCATAGTTTTGTCAATCAGAATGCACAATTCATGCTTCCCAGTCATCTGATTCTTTTTCACCAGCTTCTTGGCTACAACAACTGACGAACATCCGGTGTCTCGAAGCACTTCGACCTGCTGATCACCTACATAACCTATCGTCGTTTTCATATCAGTTCCGTATTTTCCCGGTCTACTTGCTTCAGCTATGACGTGCGCTTTACAACCACATCTTAGTTCGACATCTTCACCATCCGACAGATTTTTCAACGCCTGACCAGCGTTTTCATCACATCCTTCCTTGACCAGCGTCCTTTCTGGATCAGTAGAAGTTGCTGTCGTTCTATGCGTTTTCTTATCAACTGCAGAAGATGTTGGTTTATCCCTGTTTTCAGCTTTTTGTTTCTGTGCATTTCTAGGCTTCCAGGAAGTCTGCATTCCTGCTGCTTTCTGTGAAGTAGGCCTATTCATTCTAAATCGGCAAGAATTATAGGAATGTCCTGGCCGATTGCAGAAAAAACAAAGCCTATCAGTAGCCCCATTACGACTTTGGTCTTTCCGTCCAGTCCTCTCATTTTCCTTAGTGAAGTCTGGCTTGAGAAATTTTCTCTCTGTTCTTATTTCTTTTTCTGCGAAGTTCGACTGGTATGGCTGCTTTAGCCTTCCGTCGTGTGCCTCCGTGTAGGTCTCCGCTAATTTAGCTAGTTCCTGAAGATCTTTTGGCGCTCTTTCTCTCAAGAAAAGCGACAATTCTTTGCTCACGACAGAGAGATACTGCTCCTTTACCAGCAAACTCTTTAGTCCTTCAAAGTCTTGAGTGACTTTGGCGAGCTCAATCCATCTCATCAAGTAGCTTTCTAACCTAGTGATGAACTGTTGAGGCGATTCACCTGTTTCCGGTCTACAAGTATTAAACCGTTTGTGAAAGCCTTCCTCCGTCATTTGATATCTTTTCAGAAGAGCATCTTTCAATGCGTCATAATCGTCGTATTGTTCAGGCGGCATACGCGCAAAGACATCTAAAGCGCGTCCCTTCAAAAGTGCGGCTAAATAAACTGCCCATTCTTGCCTTCTCCATTTTCGAATAGACGCATATTTCTCAAATCTTCTCAGATAAGCGTCCATATTATCTTTGCCATCCTCGAATGGAGGCAGCTTTGGTCCTTTCCTCGCATTGACTGTCCAATCCGAGGGCCGCTCCTCTTCCTCATCCTCCTCGCCATCCTCTTCCGATGCTGCGTTTTCACTCACGCTTCTGATGCTATCCTGCCGTAGGCCTACAGCTTTCCCTTCGAGCTTAGCTTTTTCCAAAGCCATGGATTGCTCATGCTGCTCCTTTTGCATTTCCAATGCCTGCTCGTGCGCCTCTGCTTTCATCTTTCTTTCTAATTCTAATTTTCTCATGGCGCATTCATCGGCTTCGGCTTTTGATTGTCTTTCCAACTCTATGGCTTCGGCTTTGGCTCGTCTTTCCAAATCGAAGGCTTCGGCTTTTGCCTGTCTTTCCAAATCAAACTTCTGTCGCTCCATCTCAAACTTTTTGAGTGCGTTTTCTTCGGCTACGGCTTTAGCCTGTTGCTCCATATCCAACTTCTTGAGTGCGTTTTGTTCTGCTTCTGCTTTAGCCTGACGCTCCATCTCAAACTTGCGCAACTCTCTGTCAGCTGCTCGCTCTTCTCGCTCAAGAATCCGTTTCTGTCGCGCTTCCTCATCAGCTGTGTGCTTTTCCACAAACTGAAGAAGCTCAGGCCCTTTCAAGCCACTCCTTTCGGCAAGTGCTATCAATTGCTCCATGTCGAGAAATAATTAGCAGACTGGGCTAAACTGAAACAGAATATCCCCTCAGCAACAAATGCTAGTCTATTCAGTCTAGATAACTGTATACCTTAGACCGCACTATAGGCGACGCTAAAAGAAGTATGTCTTTAAACAATCCCTCTGGCCTATTTTATGCAGCGTACAACACCTAACCTATCCTAGCATATAAAACTATCTTTAGCAATGCTTCAATGCGTTTAGCTAAATCGTCTATCAGTGCCTAAATCCCCGTCTAATTCTATCGAGACAATGAAAGCTATGTTATACTAATACCCCGACACTAGCCTAAACAAACTCAACCATCCCACCTACGCTGCCACCACATTGTCATGAGTTATCTTTAATGGTGAGTTAGGCCCTAGCCTATTACGGACCAGGGTGTTTAAGACTATTATCGAAGTACTAGACTATAAAACAATTAAAGCACAAAACTCGTTTAGAAATTATTAAGGTAAAAAGACAACTGAAATTAAACTAAAAGACATATACAATTAGAGAAAACAATATCGTCGATAGACTAAATCTATAGCGCCCTAATCGATGGTCGTGCCCTCCCCCAGACCCCACCCAACAACTGGTCGATGACTCACGTTACCGTTCGCATGGCGACAGTTTCTGTAGGTGTGAAGAAGTCCAACGGGTTTCACAGCGAAGGGCTTCTGTCGGCTCACTGGTCTGGTTCGGTTGCTCCGTTCTGAAGTCGACTTCGTCCGTTTCCTCGTTCCAGGATGGAAGAAGAACCCAGCGTCCAGAGTTGCAGTCCTGCTGGCGTTCCAGTCACGACCGCTGACCGCGTCTTGTAGAGGAGTGCCTTCCGGCACCGCCCACCTCCTGTCGTAGAAGTGGCGGAGAAGTTTCCGCGCTCGGACACCGCCCACCTCCTGTCGTAGACGTGGCGGAGAAGATGTCTCCGTCCTCGTCTGATAGCACCGTAGCACCGTTGTGCTTCGTATTCTCCTGGCAGCACGGTTGTGCTCCGTAAACCCGCCTGGTAGCACCGTTGTGCTCCGTATTCGCCTTCCGACCACTGGACTCCGACGGTTGACTTCCGACGATTCACTTCCGACGATTGACTTCTGACGACTCACGACGATTGACCACGATTGATCCCCAGACAGTCTGTACTCTTGCCTATATAGCCTATCCGCCTCCAGACAGATGACCTTTACCCCCGGCACACCTTCTTGGACCCAACGACCATCGACGACCATCGATATATTAATATATATAGCTATGTGGCACTAAGTATATATTATAATATTGTCACAATGTTCCTTTAAGCATATAATAATTATATAGGCCTACGCCATAGCACAACATAGATACAATTATATAAGCATACAATAACGGCCTAAAGATATTTACAAGGGCAACTCGTGACAACATTATCGTCTGATCTTATCTATATATAGGCTATAGTAGGTACCGGTAAATGTAGAGATCTAGGCCTATGGGGCAGGTTTATAAGAAACCTCAAACATTACAGATAAGAATAGGATGGGAGTGCTCTCAAGGGAGGGAGTTATTGGTAGGGGTGAGGCAAAGGTCCGCCTCTTTAAAATATACATAGAAGAACTAATGCAAGAGGCAATGGAACAGACAGGATAGAGTATAAAAGTGGGTGGAATACTCATACACTGTAACTGGCTCGCTTGGCCACATCGGTAAGGTCGATGGCTGCGCGTCTGTACGCGACTCTGTGTGACAGAGACCGTGCGGGCCGCGGTTCGATTCCCGAAGGTGGCTATTTTAGAGATTCAAAATCTCGGGCTAGCACGGTCCGTCCACGGGGACCTAAATGGCGTGGCGACACTAATCACCTTCGATATGGCAATGTCATTCAACATGTAACAAGAATCAACAATTTCTTCGACCTGCCAAATAGTTCCCATGACCCCGACGCGACCTGCCGAAATTTTAGACCTGGCGCTGCCACTGCTCAGGCTCCTCTCTATCCATTCGAAATTGAACTCCCACCTCTTCAAAAACTCTTACCTATCTCATCTGATTTGTCACTTTCCAACTCCATACCCAAACGACACTTGCCTCTGTAGCTGCTCCGATCCTCTGGCATCCGGATTCAGGCCTCCTTTGAACTATAATTTACAGACAATCCTTTTTTCTCAATGCAGTGCTCGTAAATAAGCTTGTGCCCTGCGCTTTCAAGTGGTGCTCTAGAAGCTGGAGATTGTAAAGAAAGTATTGATTTACCCCAGCATATAAACAATACTTTGAAGGAATGAAGCCTGAAGGTCTCCCTCTTCATTGATGATTGGGAAGTTTTCGAAAATGATGGAACAATGCATGGAACTTCTAAAACCCTCTAACCTACTCAGGTATAGTAGTGTTGATAATATGCAGGTCATGTCACTTGGAACCATATCTGTGATGGGATGACATATGATTGATGTCACATCTGGATGTGCGACTCTTGATCCAGAATCAATTGCTTGCATTGTCCTTTTATACCAACTTGGACCTTATCCTTCACCTGAAGAGATCTGCCAGAGAAGACTAGAAGTTTACTGATGTTCGTAATAGGTAATGGAAGTTCTCTGAATGAATCTCCATCTCCATAGGCACCGAGTTGATTCGAAGAGTGTGAGTGCCCAAAGGAATGTGAAAAAATCCACGCTAACGCGTGGAAAAATTGTTTTGACCCTTTTTGGATAGGAGAGTTATTGAAATCACCTCTATTCATAGGCGGAAACTTGACCCTGGTTTTGGGGATGAACCTGTGGCCAAAGGACGATCGCCAAGGTGCACAGCGCCGAGTATACCCTGCAGTTGATCAAGTTGATCGATCGAGTCGATCATAACTCCGCCAAGTCGAGTTGATCGAAAAATTGTCGACTCGATCGACTTGCAAATCAAGTCGATTGTGAGTCTTTGCCAGTCGAGTCGATCGTTGTTTCATCGACTCGACACGACTTATAAATATTTTACTTAGGCCTACAACTTCTTGAAGTCTAAAAGTTACCTACATAATATAACGGCATAATTTAGTTTTTGCACACAAGTGCAGCTAATGAACCTTTTCTCAGCTGGCGATTTCGTGTTAGTGGAACTGTGAAAGTTGACTACAGACGTATGTTTTCGATTTGAGTTGAACAAGCACAGGGGCGAATACAGAAATTTTGGAAGGGGCCAAAATTTTTGGTCTTGGGCTGACAAAAATTTTCGTTGGTCTTCTGCCGAAAAAATTTTTTTTAGTCTTTTGCCCAAAAAACTTATAAAAACCCGTGGCAACTCCGGTTATTTAAAATCTGATGACTTTTTAGTCATGTGCTACTTTCTCTCTCACCATCCTGTTCCCGTCACGTTGATTTACAGCTTCCTGACCGGATTGCCCCTCTTGAATCTGCTCCTGAATGAGCAATTGAGCATGATACAGATCTACTATTATAGGCCTATTATAGAAGTGAATTTTGAGAATATAAGCAAGGCCTATTGTGACATCACTTTGATTATAATACAAATGTACTGTTATAGAAGTGCATTTTGAGAATATAAACAAGGCCTATTTTGACATCACTTCGATTATTATACAGATCTACCAGTATATTATGTTCATTTTGTAAATATAAAACTGGGCCTTTTATGATGTCACTTCGAATTATGATACAATTCTACTATTAAATAAGTTCACTGAGAAAACGAAATTAGGTCCATTGTGGCGCTATTTCGATGATGATATAGATCTGCTGTCATACTGTTTCATTTTCATAACACAAAACTGGGGCTGTTTAACACGTTGACCACCAAGTACGAGTTAACTCGTACTTCAGCCAGTCATTTAGCATGGCGTGTAGGCGGTCAATGTGCTAAACGCAACATCGCTCTGACTATGATATACAAATCTATTGTTATACGCTCAGTTTGAGAATATAAAATTAGGCTCATTGTGACGTCACTTCGATCATGATACAGACCTACTATTAAAGAAGTTCATTTTGAGCATAAACTAGGTCTATTGCGACTAGCTTCGATTATTACACAGATCTACCGTAATAATTATCGAAGTTCATTTACAGAATCTAAAACGAAGCCTATTAATTGTGACGCCATGACGATTACAGTGCAAATGTACTATAACTTCACAGAGAATACGAAATTAGGCTTATTGTGACGTCACACAGATTATGACACAGATCTGCTATCGCATAATTTCATTTTGAGATAACATAACTGCAGAGGTGAGCAAGAGACAAAACTAGGTCAAGTCGACAAAGTCGATCGAGTCAATCGTCGCACGAGCCAAGTCGATCGTAGCCCACAACTCGATCAACTGCGGGGTATAGTGCCGAGCAGGGAAGAGGTTTTTGGGGAGGGGATGTGCTCCTCTCCATTTTCAATTTTTTTTTATTACCACACTGCGATGGTAGCATCTTAGGCCATCATTTTAACGAAATTGCTCATCATAGTCGTGGTTTAAGACAGGGGTTCTCAACAGGGCCGGATTAAGGCATGTTCGACATGTTCGGCCGAACAGGGGCCCCCACACTTCAGGGGGCCCCCACACATGCAATAAGAATTTTTTTCATCATTGCTAATTATAATAGAAAACTGAGTTCAAAATATATGAAAATTGTCAAATTATTCAAAAACTAGTGACTTTAGCATTATGCAACTTTTGAACATGTGGGGGCCCTTATTGCAGTTTTTATTGCCAGGCAGATTGATCTTAAAATAAGTCAGAAATGTTAATAAGAGTTATACGTTTTTTGCTCATTTAAAAATTGTGGGGGTCCTTATTGCAGTTTTCATTGCCAGGCAGATTGATCTTTAAAATCAGTCAGAAATGCTAGTAAGAGTTATACGTTTTTTGCTTACTTAAAAATTGTGGGGGCCCTTATTGCAGTTTTCATTGCCAGGCAGATTGATCCTAAAATCAGTCAGAAATGCTAGTAAGAGTTATACGTTTCTTGCTCATTTAAAAATTGTGGGGCCCTTATTGCAGTTTTCATTGCCAGGCAGATTGATCTTAAAATCAGTCAGAAATGCTAGTAAGAGTTATACGTTTTTTGCTCATTTAAAAATTGTGGGGGCCCTTATTGCAGTTTTCGTTGCCAGGCAGATTGATCTTAAAATCAGTCAGAAATGCTAGTAAGAGTTATACGTTTTTTGCTCATTTAAAAATTGTGGGGGCCCTTATTGCAGTTTTCACTGCCAGGCAGATTGATCTTAAAATCAGTCAGAAATGCTAGTAAGAGTTATACGTTTTTTGCTTATTTAAAAATTGTGGGGGCCCTTATTGCAGTTTTCATTGCCAGGCAGATTGATCTTAAAATCAGTTAGATATGCTAGTAAGAGTTATACGTTTTTAGCTAATTGAAACACTTAATACATCACCTGATCGGAACTCTAGTGCTATGCTACACATTATGAGATGGCGTGATAATAACATTGAGTACGCTTACATGTACATGCAGTCCGCATTCTATTTTTACGAATTCAATCAATCTCATAAATTTATATAGAGACCCTTGAGATTTTTACTCGAAGGCACTTCCAACGCAGTCGTTGTCAAAAAGAAAAGTTGAGAAGACGAAGGAAAGCGCCAGCAGAGTCACGGGAAGCGAGAGAGCCACGGAGATGACTGTACCCAGTGCCCACTACCGAGAGTGCTCGTCGTTGCATGGTCACAATACTCGAAAAAAGAACAAGGAATTCTCCACGAGCAGCTGAGCGCACTGAACGACTGCCTAGAGAGATATACACCGGGTGAAAGCTCACATAGATCTAAGCAGGATGGAGCTTGAGCCAGGGTCTACTACTGTCATAACCGCTAAAATATATTTTAGTTTGTAAACAGTGTGGGGCCATGCACACTAGGGCAAATCAGGCCAAATGCTCTGGTAAGAACCATTTGCCCAGGCCGTTATTCTGCCGCAGGTCTATTCGAAATTTTCATAGCCAAGAATGTATTTGGGGCATAAAATCGCTTCTGCACTGTTTGCTTGTACGAGTGCTGTGCGCTGGTCAGGAGAATGACTGACCATGAATCACTTTAATATTCTTAAACCGTAAAAGATATTTTACCAAACAGGGCCCCCACATTTGTTAATCCGGCCCTGGTTCTCAACCTTTTTCGTCCCGCGACACACTTAAACTTGCCATCAAATTTGGTGACACACCATTCAATCGTCATATGTAAATGTCGCAAAAATATTTTTTAAAAGTGTCAAAGTTAAACATGTCTATTTATTTCAAATTTCCTCTCAAACTTATTTATCCTTTAAAATGCTAAACTGCTGACATTTTTAATAAATGAAAATAATTATATTGAATTTCTTTCCAATTTTTATGATTCTAAAATTCTAAATTATTCTTCTGATCCCAATCTATAAGCTTAGTCGTTTCTACAACTCGACGTCAATTTAGTCACCTAATTACTAAGACCTTGTAGTCCTAACAGTTAATGGGATCTTTGTTCTTGAATTTTTTTGGGATCATATTGAAAATTTGTCTTTGGATCATATTAAAACGCGGTTCCACAGTTTTTGTAAGTGCAACTCGTGAGCAGTCTGAGAGGGCACCTCCGACAAGTTTGTTCCGATTCTTGTTCTTTATGTTGATCATCTGAGAAAACCCCTGTTCAGATAAGTAGGAGCTATGAAAGGAAACCAGCTCTTTGATAGCTTTGCTTGCAAGTGATTTGTAATGTTCTTTCTTGTACGTCTTTGCCCAGAACTGAGTTCTTGATAATTGCTTATACATGTCCTTCATTCTGGAATCACATTGCAGCTCAACAAGTGTTTCCTGTTCATTGTTGTTCAAATCTGCTCCATTGATGTTTTCTCTGAGGAATGGGTTCAACATCCACCTTGTCTTCTTAATATCAGCATCTGATGAGGATGGCTAAATTTACGTTTTTTTACCCTTAAATCTTGCCATTTCGATTGCTGACTTAGCCTAGGTTAACGGGTAAAAGTTTTCTAAGAGGTGCGATCGCAAACGTCTTTACATAAGCCCTATGTCATATCCGTTGAACATAAACGTCATAACTACCCCAGACCGTGGTAAAATAGATAGATAAATAGAGCGCAACAAATTCTCATTGCAGTCAACCGCTAAACTTCTAAATTACCTGTAGGTAAAGTAAGTCAATGCAAGAACAACGGACGTGTGCTGTGAGAATTCAGTAGACTGATGTTATTTGGATTATTTCATGTAATCATAGACCTACTGCGGTGTGTCAGTTTGGAAAAGAAACGAAGATAATTTTTATTATCACTATTATTAATTCGCGACACACCAATTCTTCGCGACACACCAGCGACACACCAATTTTACGCAACACACCGCCGGTCAAGTCGCGACACACCAGTGTGTCGCGACACACCGGTTGAGAACCCCTGGTTTAAGACCTGAAAAGCATCCTTGCCATTGCTTAAAAAATATTCTACGCTCATATAGTGACATTTCAAGTTGTTATCTTGTCAAAATTTTCTACTATTTCATTGCTTAAAGACATGATTTCAGATTTCAATAAATGTTGCTCCCAATTGTTTAAAAAAATTTGATCACTGTTTGGGTCAACAGACTCAACAGTCAACATTGTACATGTAGGCTACTTCTCTTGCAATCCACACAGAAGAAAAGCAGAATCTTCGTTAGCTTGGGCATCTTGGAGCAATTTCCTCAAATTAGGCTAACAGGCTCAAATTTTGCACAAGGAATCAAACAATTCTGTCTACATTAGCCACTATTTAGAGAGCCAATATTAACATTGTGGAAATGACGTCTTTCAAACAGTTTTTACATACAATTTAGTCAAGGCTGATTTGTTAACGCAGACAAAACAATATCACGCTTTTGTGATGCTGGGAGGTGGCTCTCGTGCAGTGAGGAACATTAGACAAAAAAAAAATGTTGTGTTTCCGGTAACCCGACCGACCCTCTTTTATTGCCGCGACTCAAATAATTTTGTAAAAAAAATTTATTTAAACAAAAAATTTTAATAAAAAAAATTTATTAATTTTTTTTTAAATTCTAATTTTTTTATTGCCGTAATACGGTGACATTGTCTTCCGTATAGAGTTGGATCTTAGGCCAAAAAAATTTTGTGTTCCGGTAACTTGACCAACTCACTTTTATTGCCGCAACTCGGAAAATTTTGTGTAAATTTTTTTATTTACAGTGACATTGCCTTAGAGTTTCACGCCTGCCTAACTACTTCCTGGTTGCCAGTCTTGAGAAACCTCTAGCCTTATCATTCTCACTTGAGCCACCTCTAACGGTGACTAGGGAAAATAAATCTAGCAACCTCTAGGTGTAACTAGTCACTGGCTTGGCCAGTCTGGAACGACCCTTAGCAGTGATGTTTTGTTCGCACTCATCTTCCCCTTCCCTTCCCACTTTATCTTACCAGAAAAGTTGTCAACAAAATGAAATTAATAGAATTGTTTTCTAGAGCAATTTTAGGTACAGACAGTTGGGAAATAGGCAGTTTATAGTTGCTTAGAACACTTACTTTGTTGCAGCTTGTACCTTTATGCAAAAAAGAGTAGCTGGGTATAATTTTTCGGATAGTCACTGAATAAAAATATTTTACCAAAATAAAAATATTTTTCGACCTACCTACCCAAT
Organism: Lumbricus terrestris; assembly: GCA_949752735.1. Lineage (NCBI taxonomy): Eukaryota > Metazoa > Annelida > Clitellata > Crassiclitellata > Lumbricidae > Lumbricus > Lumbricus terrestris. The sequence continues at coordinate 44,942,926 of OX457037.1, forward strand.
TGTTTAGAGCTCTGTTACCGGAAACACAACATTATTTTTTTTTGCCTATAATCGAGCATGTACAATATGTACAATAAAAGAAACAATGTAATTCAAACCATCGCCTTCGTTCATTATTTTAAAAAATGGTGAAGCGGATCGAATAGGCCTAGGCAGGATTTCGGTGTTTCCTCGTAGTCGCTGATTGGCTGAGGACCAATCAGACCTCCCGATGGGGCAAAACTGGAGTAATAGTATTAAGGCCCAAAAAAAATAATGTTGTGTTTCCGGTAACCCGACCGACCCTCTTTTATCGCCGCGACTCAAATAATTTTGTAAACAAATTTTATTTTTAAAAAATTTTATCCCAAAAATTTTTTTAATTAACAAATTTTTTTCCCCAAAAATTTGTATTGACATAATACGGCGACATTGCCTTCCGTATATAGTTGGATCTTAGGCAAAAAATATGTTGTGTTTCTGGTAACCCGACAACTCACTTTTATTGTCGCGACTCGGAAAATTTTGTGTAAATTTTTTATTTACAGTGACTTAGAGTTTCACGCCTGCCTTAGTACTTCCTGGTTGCCAGTCTTGAGAAACCTCTAGCCTTATCATTTTCACTTGAGCCACCTCTAACGGTGACTAGGGAAAATAAATCTAGCAACCTCTAGGTGTAATTAGCCACTGGCTTGGCCAGTCTGGAAAGACCCCTAGCAGTGATGTTTTGTTCGCACTCATCTTCCCCTTCCCTTCCCACTTTATCTTGCCAGAAAAGATATCAACAAAATGAAATTAATAGAATTGTTTTCTAGAGCAATTTTAGGTACAGACAGTGGGGAAATAGGCAGTCTATACTTGCTTAGAACACGTACTTTGTTGCAGCATGTACCTTTATGCAAAAAAGAGTAGTTGGGTATAATTTTTCGGATAGTCACTGTATAAAAATATTTTACCAAAATAAAATAAAAATTCTACCTACCTACCCAATTTTTTAGAGCTCTGTTACCGGAAACACAGCATTATTTTTTTTGCCTAAGGTAGACTAACTGAGTTATATATATATATATATATATATATATATATATATATATATATATATATATATATATATATATAAGATCCAATGATTCTTACAGAGAAATAATATCTTAAAATGCACATCTTGCTGGTTGATTTCTGTGGTGCCCATGTATATGTGGGCCTCGCATGGCCCATTTCTGGTAGTGCTGGGCACTCACGGGCCTCGCAGAGTTGGCGCCCATGTCCAGCTCTAGGTTTCCTATAGCTCTAAATGTTTATGGTTGCAGAATTCTTAATGTCGCTGTGATTGACATGATGCCTGTAAACAGAAGGATAGATCTTAATGTTCTGAGAAATTTTGGCAGACTTGATGATTCGCCCAGGGCAGTGGTTTCAAGCTGCATTATGGCAATGATAAAAGATGGGACTATATATCCCAATCCTGTTGGTGATATTTGCAGCATTGGGTAATGACACCTGTAAGTTTCTCCTATTTCTGCATGCTTTCACAGGCGCATCCCACACCAAATCCAGTATTTTTTATATCGTATATCGGGAAGACTGGTGCATCCTGTTTTGATTGTTGCCAAAAATCATAAATTGAAGCTACTGGAAGAAAGGCAATTGATGCTTTTGTTATATCATGGCTGCAAAACACTAGAATCCACATGCTCACTAAGTCATCGAAAGTTGGCTGAAAAGTAGCTGCAGTTAACTCTCTTGTTGCACACGAGAATTTACAACCTACCAACTTCTCCACAAAGTACCACAGCTTTTGTTTGCAACTTCAAGTATGAATTTGGAAGTCTACAGAAGTGAGCATCGATGCAGAAGTATGGGGTTGGTGAGTAAAGAATAAATCTGCGACATGCCACCAGCTCTAGATTATCTACTCAGCATGATACTCTGTTCCTGCAAGAGGAAATGTTCAACTTCATGATGTAGATGCAAGCGTAATGGATTGCCGTGTTCAGCCACTTGAGGCAAGAGCTAAATCAATGGCTACGAAAATAACCCAGTCACCGTTAATGAAAGTGATGACAGTGACGGAGTATGCTAATTTTTGTCTACTTGACATCAAGTATCAGTAATATTACATCCCCAGGGGCGTAAAGCCAATGAACCTGCCTTTGGGTAGAGAACCATCATCATCATCATCATCATCATCAGTACTGAACAGTACTTTATGCACAAACTCAAAGATCTGTTACTCCAATTCATACATAATAAATAATAATTGGTCGTCTTGTATTTGCTTAGGACATCATGGGCCCTTACCCCAACTGCCCCACCCCAAGCCTACTAAGACCATGTACTATATAGATATACCTATCAATGTTTTGGGGGTGACAACCAATAAATCTGTAAATATTGTTCTTGAAAGCATCACTTTCTAGCACATTTTTCTAAGAATTGGTTTCTGTGCAATATCTATAATTTTTTAAATAAAAAAAATTAAAACCATCCAGATTCTTGCATATATGGAAATAGCACAACTAATTACACAAAACATATTATTTCAGCTCATTTCATGGTTGAGATCATATTGTAAAAAACTTTTTTTCCGTTTTTTATTCTCTCCCAAAAAACGTCGTTTTTTATTTTTCCCATTGTTTTTTATCGTTTTTTCTTTTTTCTTTAACTTTATTTATTCATTTACTTTCTGTTATTATTTTCCTTAATTTTAATTTTTTCTGATATTCCTTATGTTTTCCGCCAACTCTCAAGGATTCCGCTAACTAAAGTCATTACTTCGTCATTTAACTCCTTGAACCCGGGATCCCCCTATAGCGGGATGACCTTATACCGGTAATCCTAATCCCCGGATTCCCGCTATAGCGGGATGAGCGTATAAATTTATATTCTGGGGTTAGATAAATACATACATGTATGCATACGTACATACATACATACATATATACATACACACATCCATACATACATATACATACATATAGACATACACATATACATAGATACATACACACATACATATATATACACACATACATATACACATACATACACACATACATACACATACATGCACACATACATATATACATACATTCGTAGATGCATGCATACATACATACATACATACACACATATATACATACACACAAACATACATACATACATACATACATACACACATACATACATACATACATACATACATACATACATACATACATACATACATACATACATACATGCATACATACACACATCCATACATGCATGTACATACATATATACATAAATACATACATACATATATATATACATACATAGATACATACATACATCCGTACATACATATATACATAAATACATACATACATACATACATACATACATACATACATACATACATACATACATACATACATACATACATACATACATACATACATACATACATACATACATCTGTACATACATCTGTACATACATCCGTACATACATATAGACATACATACATCCATACATACATCCGTACATACATATATACATACATACATCCATACATACATCCGTACATACATATATACATACATATATACATACATATATACATACACATACATGCATATATATACATACATACACACACATTCTTACATACATGCATAAAACACATAAATACATACATACATACATTGCTCAGGGAGCCAGGATCAGCAGATTGTATGTACATACACACACATTCTTACATACATGCATAAAACACATAAATACATACATACATACATTGCTCAGGGAGCCAGGATCAGCAGATTGTATGTACAGGTAACCAGGGTTCAAAGAGTTAACACCATCATTTAAGAGATAGCCTGTGTGTAGTAGGTTCCTAATCAATGTTTTCAAGGTTAAAATGCGGTTTTAGATGTAGCAAAGTCAAATCATTTACCGCTTCCGTTTTTTATCGTTTTTTTGTCGTTTTCTATTTTTTCGAAAAAAACGACGTATTTTACGTTTTTTTATTCCGTTTCCATCGTTTTTTACATCTATGGTTGAGATATCACAGTCCAAACTTAATTTGATGGATAATGCCATTTTCTCGAGTTACGTTTTTTGATCATTAGCTTCAAAAATTAATATCTCGGTCACATTTTGAGATATTATGCTCACATTTTCATTGCTATTCATTATATTGCATGTAATTTAAGTAAAAATTCAGAAAAATTTAAAGGGGTGTGATGGCAAATTGCTATTTTACTGGCTGAATGGAATGAAGTCTGGTCACTCTTATATGCCGTAACTAATGAGAATGAATGAGAGTTTAAAAGAAATAATTTCAGCAGATGCTGGTGGAATAGATAGATAATAAAATACACACGGGAAATAAAAATTTTGCGGAAAGGGTAGGCCTAATCTGTTGTGCCGCAATGTTTACCGTGGTAGCCTAAAGGTAATCGACCATTTCTCCGCTTCTCAACAACTATTCGATTCTGGTAGCGAAAGACCTCGTTCAAGGCTCAAAACTACTATGATAAGCTAATAATTATAGGCCCTACCTTTGCGAGGACTGTTTCTGTGGGTCGAAGCGCCGTGAAGCGCGAGTTGACTGCTTCGTAGGCAATGTAAGCAGTTACGGAGGTCACTGCGAAGGTCGCAATCGTTTTGACTTTTTTTAAAACAACGCATCGTTGACTGAATTTGGATGATGTAGTAAAAAGTCGTCTCAATGAAATGACTCTAAATCGCTGCGTTGCATTCATTGTTACGCTTCGTGCACCCATCACTGCACATCGGCGGGTTGCTGACGCCATATTTGTTTATCACATAGCCTACCACCAGCCTACCACGGTCTGACTGCGCAGCCAGCCAGTTTCTCAGATGATAATTAGACTATTATTGATCATGGCGCTCACCAACGGCTGCCAGGCGGCGCCTCTGGGCAGCGCCAAGCGCCGCCATCCTAGTGTATAATAATAATAATAATAATAGTCATCATCATCATCATCATCATCATCATCATCAATGATTCAATGTTCATGGGTTCGTTGCTCGTAGGTGCTTGATGCTCCTTCAATCATCTCCTTCCATTTGTCTCTTTCTCTTGCTTTGTGGCTCAATTGCTGCAGTGATCTGTTTCCACACCATTCCACGATATAATCCTTCCAAACTCGGAAGGGACGTCCCCTTTTGTTCGTCCCTTCCATAATACCAAACAACAACGTCTTACGGTCTTAAGTTTCCTGGAGTCGTCCATTCTGCATAATGTTCAAACAGTAGGCTAAGTGTTGTAATTTCCTGCAATTTCTTTTTGCAACAGAGTGTATCTTAGACCAATTCGATTGTATATCCTACTTGCTCATTCGTCATCTTTTTTCTCCAACTAGCGGCTAGCCTAACTCTTAATGGGCGCCCGCAGCATAGGTCAAGGGGGTCGCGTGACGCCGTGACCCACCTGGAAATCGTGACAAAATATTAATAATAGCACTTTCTGGGTAAAATGTTAGTGGTTAAACGGGACAGGATGCCCAACAGTCATCATGGGCGGAGTTTATCGGGGGCTAGGCCCCCCAAGAAGACCCAGAGTCATTTTTACCGTGTAAATAGTATCTTCACTCGGGCCTAGCCCCCCACGCGCAACACGCGAAACATACGAACGACTAAAAAATCATCAACTTTTTTGGGCCGGGAAAATTGTTCCCGTTTTCTGGACCGAGTCTCAGCCTCCAAAAATTTAACCCCTCCAAGAAAGGGAACCAAACTCCGCCCATGACAGTCATTGCGTTCTTTCATTTCACCAATTTTTGCTGTATATATATAGCTTGTGGTTATCTTTACATACTGAGCACTACTGGAACCCCTTACTCAGTCATATGTAGGCTGTATTATACATGTACCTACAGAGTCAGGCGTCAGACAAACAGCGAGTCTTTCAATTACACAGGTTGTCGGGGTACGGTAATCCGATATAGGCCTACCGACTGGCTGGCCCGTAGATGTACCGTCAAGGCCCATTTGTAAGATTGAGTGCACCCTAATTGTCTTCCTGTAATGTAGGTCTATATCTATAGGTCAATGGTCAACCAGTGTTTAATCTAGTCCCCTCCTCTGGGGGGGGAATTGGGGTTTCTGGGGGGGAGACATTTGAACGTCCGAAGGACACTCGTGACGCGCGTAGCACCGAGACTGGGAGGGGAGGGGTATGGGGAGGGGGATGCGTCCCTCCCCATCAGAAACTTTTTGAATTTCCACATTGCAACGGCAGCATTTTAAGGTGTCATCTTAACAAAATAGCTGTACTTTTTCAGTGACCCAGTAGAAAATTTTGTGGATTTCCTCATTGCAATGGCAGCATTTTAAGGGGTCATCTTAACAAAATAGCTGTACTGTTTCAGTGACCCATTAGAAACTTTTTGAATTTCCACATTGCAATGGCAGCATTTTAAGGTGTCATCTTAACAAAATAGCTGTACTTCTTCAGTGACCCATTAGAAACTTTTTGGATTTGCACATTGCAATGGCAGCATTTTAAGGGGTCATCTTAACAAAATAGCTGTACAGTTTCAGTGACCCATTAGAAAATTTTTGAATTTCCACATTGCAATGGCAGCATTTTAAGGTGTCGTCTTAACAAAATAGCTGTATTGTTTCAGTGACCCATTAGAAACTTTTTGAATTTCCACATTGCAATGGCAGCATTTTAAGGTGTCATCTTAACAAAATAGCTGTACTTCTTCAGTGACCCATTAGAAATTTTTTGGATTTCCACATTGCAATGGCAGCATTTTAAGGGGTCATCTTAACAAAATAGCTGTACAGTTTCAGTGACCCATTAGAAACTTTTTGAATTTCCACATTGCAATGGCAGCATTTTAAGGTGTCGACTTAACAAAATAGCTATACTGTTTCAGTGACCCATTAGAAAATTTTTGGATTTCCACATTGCAATGAATGGCAGCATTTTAAGGGGTCATCTTAACAAAATAGCTGTACTTTTTCAGTGACCCATTAGAAACTTTTTGAATTTCCACATTACAATGGCAGCATTTTAAGGAGTCATCTTAACAAAATAGCTGTACTTTTTCAGTGGCCCATCAGGAAATTTTTGGATTTCCACATTGCAATGGCAGCATTTTAAGGGGTCATCTTAACAAAATAGTTGTACGTGTACTGTTTCAGTGACCCATTAGAAAATTTTTGGATTTCCACATTGCAATGGCAGCATTTTAAGGTGTCATCTTAACAAAATAGCTGTACTGTTTCAGTGACCCATTAGAAACTTTTTGAATTTCCACATTACAATGGCAGCATTTTAAGGAGTCATCTTAACAAAATAGCTGTACTTTTTCAGTGACCCATTAGAAACTTTTGGAATTTCCACATTGCAATGGCAGCATTTTAAGGTGTCATCTTAACATGATATTAACATATATTACAGTAGTAAAATAATGTCATTATAATCATATAATAATAAATAATATCACGATATATTGTAACACTTCATGTAAAACAATGATGAAACAGTAACTAAAAATCAATATCATTTCGTCAAATTTTTCTGGGGGGGAAATGTCAATCCTGGGGGGGAACTTTCCCCCCCCCAGAGACGTCTAGATTAAACACTGATGGTCAACCTGCCGAAGTTAGCCTAAAAGCCTTGCATATACATGTATAATACGCATCCTGTACTTATGGTGATCCCCTTTCCAAGATTGCCAGCTCCAAAGCATAAGAAAGATATCTCTCATCAAACTACCCTCCCGCACACATTCTCGTACGACACCAGAGTTTACTGTATAGGCTATATAAAATATTTCGATGTGGTATGTTAATACAAGACTGTCCAGCCTCTTTGAATTAATTATCTCAACGAGATCATCCGCTAGTGCAGTGTTTCCCAAACTTTTTGGGCCACGGAACCCTTCGTGTCCTAATATTTTCTTGCGGAACCCCAATCTCAGCTAAACGAACTGAAGCATGCATAGGGCCTAGGAAACATACCAATATGGACTACATAAGCCTACCAAAACACTATTGTAGAAAGTTTACTTCTCTTATCTGAAAATCAAGTTGAACTGTTTTGAAAATCACGACTCGTGTATCACAACAGGCCTACTGAGAGTAGCGCACATGAAAGTCTATAGAATACGAACAGCCATTTTTCTTCTTCTTATGCATTTTTCTACTATTGGCTTGACACTTGAAAGCTGGATTCTTAATTATTGTCAGCTGTAGACCTATTACTTAAATCAAGAAGAGCATCCTATAACCCAAGCTTACGATACAGCCACTGCATTTTGATAAATTTCTACACTAACTATAATGGGTCAACCAATTATAGTTAGTAATGAAGCCCCTGAGGTATCCTAAATACCTCGGGGCAAACAAACTAATCAAATTAATATTTGTCACAACTGCGCAGTACGATAACGGTAGGGATAACGATAACAAAAATGGTTGAGTTCCTGTTCAGATTTACAGCTCTGACCTGCGTAGGCTACGTCTCGGTAGTGATCGATGTCTACAAATTGTAACTGGATTTCTGATGGGCAATGAAAGCTCGGATAGCCACTCAATGGGTGAGGACAAAACACAAAAAGTCGACTGACTGCAGTTTCAAACCTTCAGTGCATTTTCAAAAAAAAATTCCTATTATTTTAAACTTTTCGCGGAACCCTGCGCTCGCCCCGCGGAACCCTTGGGTTCCGCGGAACCCACTTTGGGAAACGCTGCGCTAGTGGATAAAACTGCCTTGACATAATATGCTGGTATAATAGGCCTATGTACAGATGCTAGTATCAAAATATAAACTGACCTTTGTCAAAGTTTTTCTTTTTTTATTATTTTTAACCTGGTAAAACTCTGCCTGAAGGGCTTGATTAATTCTTCTGTAAAATATCTAAAGTTCTAAACACGTCTGCAGGTGATTTGGCAGGCAAAGCCTTAGCTAATTCAAAGCAATATCCTTATGAGACCATTGGCAATAGGCCCATGGTCTCATAACAGAAATGGAAGATATACCCTCTGTACATAAGACAAATAATTTAATCGATGGCCCATTGAACCTGCATAACTTTTTAGCATAGTAAAATCATTCCAAGTGGTTTCCAAATGTTTGTCAGCTTACCATAGGCCTACTGTTGAGATATTATTCAATCAGCAGTAGCCTCTCCAACGAGATCATTCAGCAAACTGAAGAGCCTGAAGATGATAGAATTAATTTCTTAAAAGTCATATACAATGTTTCATTAAAACATCTTCTGGATATGGCCCTGGAGGTTGAGCTTTGAGTCTAATATTGCTAGAAAGGCTGACTTTAAAACTGCCACAGGAAATTTTGCAGAAAAATGGCTCCTCTGTTGGACAAATAGGCCCATAAGTTTTTTAACCTCCTTAGCGTTAAGCCCGAGTACGACTTGGGCCGGGAATTCGATGCAAAAACGGTTAAACCCCGAGTCACACTCGGGGTACATACATATGTACATACATACATTCATACATACATACATGCATACATACATACATATACATACATATGTATGCATAAATATATACATACATGCATACATACATATGTACATACATACATACATACATATGCATATATATATGCATAAATATATACATATTTGCATACATACATACTTGCATACATACATACATACATACATACATACATACATACATACAGACGGTACATACGGTGCATACATACATATACATACATATATATATATATGCATAAATATGTGCATACATGCATGCATACATACATACATACATACATACATGTATACATAGCCTACATACATGTATGTATACATGTTTGTATGCATACATATATACATACATACATGCATACATTTATGTATACATACATACATACATACATACATACATACTTACATATACATACATACATACATATATATATATACACACACATACATAAATGCATACATACATATATGCATGTTTGTGTACATGTATGTATGGATACATACATACATACATACATGCTCATACATACATACACATACATACACATATATACATACACATATGCATATATATACATATATACAATTATACATGCATACATACATACATACATGCATACATACATACATACATACATACATACATACATACATACATACATACACAAATTCAAGCATGCATACATGCATACACTCATGGACTCTAAAAAATAAGGACAAACAGAGGATAATAGCATACATACACATTCGTACATGAATACATTATATAATCGTAAATAAATGTAACCTATTTTACACCTTATTCATGATGGTAACGTAACGCTAGGGAGGTTAACAGCATGATCATATTCTCGTCTGGGAAAATTGTGTGATGGTTTCCACGGCTTTTCTTCTAATGGGTCATCATACATACCTCCATTTTTTAGCCTCTGGTTGAAGTGAAGAAGCACAGTGACAGCAAGTGACAAAAGTTCCATTTTGTAGCATAACAATTTACAAATGTTGTTTAGCAACTTGCTGTGTATTAAATATATAATTATATATATAATATATTATATATGTATAAATTATATATGGTTATGGCCAGGTTATGGATATTATGCTTGGCCTCAGGAGCCACAGTCAGAGGTTCCCACATAAAATAATAATATTCAAAAAATAATTATTGCAGGCCTAGTGCATGCAGCATGCAGTATTGCTCAATTAGCTGTTATTACTGCAAAATTAATGAAAGTATTTAAAAATATTATTTTAGCATTAAATATAGAGTACACAATACTGAAAATAAATTTGAAATTAAAGTATAAATTGTATTCTAAATGCAAGCGCAAAATACTTTGATATAGTGTTTAAAATAGTATCTTAAATACTGTAGCAGGGCCTTCGAGATGTTTGATTCAGTTATGGAAATTATTTTAAATAGGGCCCTGCTACGAAGGAGATTAGAAGAATAAACAAAGCAAAAGGGATAATGGCGGGATTCAACAACATATGGAGGAGCAAAACAATGTCACATGGCACAAAGAAAAGAATAGTAGAAACATGCGTATTCAGCACGGCGTTGTATGCATGCGAAACCTGGACTCTAAAAAATAAGGACAAACAGAGGATAATAGCATTCGAAATGTACTGTTACAGGAGAATATTGCAGATAAACTGGACGCAAACAAATAACTAACATAGAAGTGCGAAGAAGACTTAACAGCAAATCAGATATGGTAGGAACCATAATGGAAAGGAAACTGAAACTATTCGGACACATCCAAAGAATGAGCGATGATAGAAAGATAAAGAGCATAATGACGGGAATCATGGAGGGAGCGGGGAGAAGAGAAGACCATGCAGAGAATGGTTGCAGGACATAGAAGAGTGGTGTGGGATGAATGCGCAGGAGCTAACACAGCGGGCACGGGACAGTGAATCATAAAAGAGAGTAGTCAAGTGCGCAGTGTATACCCCGCAGTCGATCGAGTCGTGGGCTACGATCGACTTGACTCGCGCGACGATCAACTCGATCGACTTCGTCGACTCGCCGACCTCTCGACGACTCGATCGACTTGGCTCGGCCGACGATCGACTCGATCGACTTCGTCGACTTGGCCTAGTTTTGTCTCTTGCTCACCTCTGCAATTATATGATCTCAAAATGAAATTATACGATAGTAGATCTGTGTCATAATCTGTTTGACGTCACAATAGGCCTAATTTCGTATTCTCAGTGAATTTAGATTATAGCATATTTGCACTGAAATCGTAGTGGCGTCACAATTATAAGCCTCATTTTAGATTCTGAAAATGAACTTCAATAATTATTACATTAGATCTGTGTATTAATCGAAGTGGCCTATGGTAGACCTTGTTTATACTCTTCTATAATAGTAGGTCTGTGTCATAATCGAAGTGACGTCATAATAGGCATAGTATATATATATATATTCTCAAAATGAACTTCTTTAATAGTAGGTCTGTATCATGATCGAAGTGACGTCACAATGAACCTAGTTTTATATTCTCAAGCTGAACGGCTTGAACGTATAATAGATTTGCATCATGACCAGAGCGATGTTGCGTTAAAACAACCCTAGTTTTGTATTATGAAAATGAAATAATATGATAGTAGATCTCTATAATAATCGAAATGCCGCCATAACAGGCCTAATTTCGTTTTCCCAGTGAACTTGTTTAATGGTAGAATTTTATCAAAATCGAAGTGACGTCATAAAAGCCCAGTTTTACATTGGCATAATGAACATCTTTACTGGAAGATCCGAAGATCTGCATAATAATCGACATGACGTCACAATAGGCCTTGTTAATTTATATATTCTCAAAACGTACTTCTATTATAGTATAGCCTACATTTATATCATTCTCGAAGTGACATCACAATAGCCAAGTTTTTTAATTCTTGAAGTGCACTCAACGACCTGAGTGAACTTATGTAATAATAAAATTGTATCATATTAAATCAGAGTGACGTTACAATGGGCATAGTCTTGTATTCTCAACAATTAATAAAATTATATGATAGTAGATCTGTATCCTGATCGATATGAGGTGACAATAGGTCTAATTTCGCTTTCTCAATGAAATTATTTAATTGTAGAATTGTATCATAATCGAAGTGACGTCACAAAAGGCCCCGTTTTATATTATAAAAATTAACATCTACATGTAGGCCCTAAACAGGCCCATAATTGTAAATCCTTATCATACTCATTCAGGGGTGGATCCATGGTGGCCAATCCGGCCATGCTCCTTTCTGAGATTTGCATAGGACGTGGCCCCATCGAGTTTAAAGAAGCTGGAAATCAACGCAACGGGAACAGGAAGGTGAGAGAGAAAGCTGCACGTAACTAAAAAGTCATCAGACTTAAAATAACCAGAGTTGCCATGGGTTTTAATAAGGTTTTTGGGGAAAGACTAAAAAAATTTTCGTCGGTAGACCTGTCGTGTCCTCCCCCCTGCAGTAGGTCGTCGCCTAGTCTGGCACTACTCAAGAAAGCCCCTCGCTCTCTACTGACCTCTTTAGGCCTAGCGCCCCCAGGGTTAAACCTGGCTACTTCCTCATCTATTCTCACCTCATCCTTCTCTGCTTCCCTATCCACCACATTGACGACACTACAAGGGGGTTTGCCCCCACTGGACACGGGTGCTGTTCTGGTAGCGGCAAAGGAGGGCGCTACTGCTCCTATTGACGTCACTCCAGTAGGCTGTAACGGGGCCCTTTCTCCCATACTCCCTCTCTGCTCCCTTCCCTCGGCTAGGGCTGTCCCCATGAGTGATTGAGGGAAACCCACCTGATCGTGAAGGAAACCCAACCGGTTCAAATCCGAATAGTTAGGCCTAGGCTTTCCCTGAAGTCTAGCACTAAATCTACCCACCGGCTGTTCCAACAAATCCTCCCCTCTTCCTCTTCCATCTGACGCAGGTGCCTGTGTTGGCGCGACAAAAGGTCTTTCTGTAATCATGTTCATATCATGACCTGGGTTCGGTTCTTCCTCTCTTATCCTCAGCTCCTTGTAAGCTCCTTCTTGGTCTCTCCCTCTATCCATCCATCTCACTCTCTCTCTTTCTCTAACGTCTTCAGTCGAAATGACAGTCGCATGCATTCTCAACTGCTCTCCATGCATCTCTTCACAATCCACAGACATCATCCTCATTCGCAGTTCATTCTGTTCATGCATAATCTCATTCATTCGTTCATTCAGTTGTTCATTCGTTTCCGTCAGTCGCCTATCCACATTAGCTAGAGTCACACTCATTTGTAACATCAACTCTTCCATGCTAGACCTAGGCCTGAGTAAGGGCGATGAACTCCGACTGTCGCCTCTTCTAAGTCCTTCTCCTACTTCTTCAAAAACAGCAGCGTCTATCCTATTCAAAGATGAAAGAGACATAGCACGCTTTAATATAGCTTTCGCTACTTTTTCTTATTAATAGTAAAGCAGTTTCAAAATGACAACAGTTTAGAATAACAGCAATGTCTCTTTAAAGTTTAAGCTAGGCCTATCCGATACAATATTATTATCAAACTGAGTTTACTTTCACTTTCAACCTAATTATAATATTTCCATTCACTCAACCACACACATCTAGCCTAAGAAACTCGGCGGTAGCAATTATTGGACTTTTATGATGCAGGGTTTTTCCCCTCGTATATTTCTAGGTCTATATTATAGTACTCAACTGTTGCAGCTGCGGTGTTCGTTTGTAAACAAGAATCCAACGCCTCTCTCCCTCTCCAAGCCTTTCTTGTAGAAACCGACTCCCGTTCTTTAAAGAATGAAAAATCCCTTCCACAGCGTCTCTCACAGAATCCAGAATTTCCGCACAGAATTCCGTCGTTAACGAAAGCAGTTCCTTTCCTTCCTGGCTTCCGGGCTCCGATCTCCAATTACGACTTCAACGAATGCGATTCACGATCAATACGAGGTGCGTCTTACAGTGTCCGCGCAACCCGCTGTTGACTCGTATACCTCCAGACAATCATGCTGAGGCTTCAAGAATCGTACCGCAATATACCGGACTCCAACGACAACTAGACGAACGTCGAGAGCATCCACACATCGAGAGCGTCCAAACAGAGAGTGCCGGGCCTTATATAGGAGCAAACTGCAAAGTCATTCTTACACTTCAAATTCCTCAATGTACATCCCCACTCGTTCCCCTTCCCATTTCAATATCCACACCAACAACCCACACATACCTACACACACTCAGTCACACACGCTTACACACAGTTATATGTAACTTATACAAGATAGCAAGGAGGTCGTTAAAAATGAAGAAAATTAGCTTCTTTACAGACCTACGAAAATTTTTGACGACAAAGAACAAAAATGTTGGGCCCCACTTCCAAAATTTCTTTATCAGACCCTGTACTCATTCAACTCTGATCGAAAACGCACGTCTATAGTTAGGAACTTTCACAGTCTACTAACACGAAATCGTCAGCTGCCAAAAGGGTCATTATAGCTGCACTTGTGTGCAAAAACTCAATTTCGTCATTATTATCATGTAGGTCACTTTGAGACTTCAGGAAATAGTCAATAAAATATTTCTAAGTCGAGTCGAGTCGATGAAACAACGATCGACTAGACTTCGGAAAACGAGCGATCGACTCGACTTGCAAGTCGACGATATTTCGATCGACTCGACTTGGCAAGACTCACGATCGACTCGACTTGCAAGTCGATCGAGTCGACGATTTTTCGATCGACCCGACTTGGCGGAGTTATGATCGACTCGATTTGCTAGTCGATCGAGTCGATGATTTTTCGATCGACTCGATCGATCGACTCGATCGACTGCGGGGTATAGCGCAGTGAACACCTATGGACAATGAAGAAGAAGAAGAAGAAGAAGAAGAAGAAGAAGAAGAAGAAGAAGAAGAAGAAGAAGAAGAAGAAGAGGAAGAGGAAGAGGAAGAGGAAGAGGAAGAGGAAGAGGAAGAGGAAGAGGAAGAGGAAGAGGAAGAGGAAGAGGAAGAGGAAGAGGAAGAGGAAGAGGAAGAGGAAGAGGAAGAGGAAGAGGAAGAGGAAGAGGAAGAGGAAGAGGAAGAAGAAGAAGAAGAAGAAGAAGAAGAAGAAGAAGAAGAAGAAGAAGAAGAATCAAACATAGTAAGAAATTAAAAAAACTAGAAGAAAACATGTTTGATCAATCAGCCATATATGCAGGTTCTTTCACATGTAGGCCTAGACCAATTAAAAATTTCACAAGCTGGCCAAGTTTTGCTGCAGAAAATTTTCTGCAACCTGGAAAAAACGAAATGACGTGACGCCCCTGCATGGTACTGTTATTCTCTTATAGTTTATTTAGTCTATCAACATTACTGTTATAGCTTATTACTATGAGTTATGAATATATGCATAAATAATATATGCCATAGCCTAAATCAGCGTTTCCCAAAGTGGGTTCCGCGGAACCCAAGGGTTCCGCGGGGCGAGCGCAGGGTTCCGCGAAAAGTTTAAAATAATAGGAATTTTTTTTTGAAAATGCACTGAAGGTTTGAAACTGCAGTCAGTCGACTTTTTGTGTTTTGTCCTCACCCATTGAGTGGCTATCCGAGCTTTCATTGCCCATCAGAAATCCAGTTACAATTTGTAGACATCGATCACTACCGAGACGTAGCCTACGCAGGTCAGAGCTGTAAATCTGAACAGGAACTCAACCATTTTTGTTATCGTTATCCCTACCGTTATCGTACTGCGCAGTTGTGACAAATATTAATTTGATTAGTTTGTTTGCCCCGAGGTATTTAGGATACCTCAGGGGCTTCATTACTAACTATAATTGGTTGACCCATTATAGTTAGTGTAGAAATTTATCAAAATGCAGTGGCTGTATCGTAAGCTTGGGTTATAGGATGCTCTTCTTGATTTAAGTAATAGGTCTACAGCTGACAATAATTAAGAATCCAGCTTTCAAGTGTCAAGCCAATAGTAGAAAAATGCATAAGAAGAAGAAAAATGGCTGTTCGTATTCTATAGACTTTCATGTGCGCTACTCTCAGTAGGCCTGTTGTGATACACGAGTCGTGATTTTCAAAACAGTTCAACTTGATTTTCAGATAAGAGAAGTAAACTTTCTACAATAGTGTTTTGGTAGGCTTATGTAGTCCATATTGGTATGTTTCCTAGGCCCTATGCATGCTTCAGTTCGTTTAGCTGAGATTGGGGTTCCGCAAGAAAATATTAGGACACGAAGGGTTCCGTGGCCCAAAAAGTTTGGGAAACACTGGCCTAAATCATAGTCGAAAAACACTTGAAAAACTTTTTCGCCTTCTTGTAAAAGACTCATAAATAATAGTACGTTATATTGAGACAATTTATGCAACTGTGTGATGCCTAGTTTTAATGGCATTTATACATGTAGTCTGTGTCTGAACTCCTCTGGCCATGACTGACCCTACTGCAAAAATCCTGCGGGCGCCAATGTCTGCAAGATCTGGAGATGACATGGAACGATGCTGTTGAGATGCATGCGATGAACAGAGTGGAGTGGAGAAACTGCATTGCCCGATGTGCAGATCTGCACGGGAAGGACTAAGGTCTAAGGTATAAGGTCTCGTGTACTTCGGTCGAGAAAATTTTCGCTTAGTCTATATAATTATATAGGCTATAAGTGGTGGATTTACGTTGAACTAGCCGCCGCCTAATTGCAATTTTCAGCTCTTAAGGCGATTGTCTTAGGTAACGCGTGTAGATCTATGTTCTCACAATGCTCTCGTTAATTGGTCGAGGTTTCTCGCCTCGGCCGCAATTGTTTATCGAAGATTAAATTGTGATGACGTCATCCTGCACTGATAAAACTTTCGTCGCAACATAGTCTAATTAGAGTGTTGTAAGGCATAAACAATACCAACATTATTACAGTCGTTTTCTGTGAGTAAACAGCGAATTTGGTCTGCATATGCTAAATTATATTGAGATGGATAAGAACCGAAATTAATGGCATTTTATCTGCCACGCACGGACAGCAAAATACGACTAGAAAGACCGAAACAGATCTCATGCATACGTAGACCTACAGGCACAGGTTTCAAGGAACGTGCATAGAATTTAACTTTTGCACATCTGACAGCTGCAAGCCTACGGAGAGGACCGATGGCAGAGTTGGTCCCGCAGCAGAAAAGACAGAGCATCGTTTTGGCGTTGACGGATCACGATTCGGATAGCGAAGGGCATATACAAATCGATGCAACTGATTCGAATGAGGACTTAACGACAGATGTCAAAAACTCGCGTTTTCCGAACGCAATCGACATCGCTGCGCAAGGTAGTGAACATGGTACGAACGACGGCAATGGGGGACGTACAGCAGCAGCAGCAGCAGGAGGAGGAGGCACTATCGTTCAGATTCGGAAGGAGCAGCGCGTTTCCATCTCAGGGAGACTCAAGAGGCAGAAGAAGACAGCGAAAGTCATCGAGGACAGAGTCAAACAGACGCTACAAGACAGACAAAAGATGATCGACTCAATTTACGATGAGCATAAAGACCTTCAAAAGAATATACACAAATTAGAAGTCATTGCAAGAGATAAAGGCAAGTATGCAGGCCTATGTATGTAAGTAGGGTACTATTACCTATAAGTATCACTTCATTAAAACCATCATCTGGTAGCCTATCAACTGAGATGACTCATCACTTCCTGAAAACCATTAGCCGGTATGATATCAACTCATGAGTGGCTTCACACCTCAAGACCATTAGCCATTTTCAATGCAGATAACTCTTGTCTTTCAATATAAATAGGCCTAAGGTAAATCAATTAGGTGTCAGATGTGGATACAGGCACACATAGCCTACAGACAGGTAACATAGGTACACTGACAGAACAGACAGACAAACGCATACAGGCAGACAGATAGGATTCGCGGACGTTTCGTCCAAGGACGATTCGTCACGGACTGTTCGTCATGGACTGTTCGTCAAGCGGACGATTCGTCAGAGGACGTTTCGTCCACGGACGATTCGTCATGCGGACGGTTCGTCAACGAACTGTTCATCAACCAGTCAAAGTTGTAGGCCTACATGAAAGACTATCTGTGTAGCGCCCTTCCTACATGGAGTGATTTTGTAAGCCAAAAAGTCACACACACACTCGGCACATACGGTTCATCAACAATCACATCCGGCCGACATGCATCATCGCACATTTGAACTTCTTACAGAAGATATGCCACAACATGAAAAGATGGATGAACTGCTATCTTATTTCGAACACACCTACGTGAGAGGGAGGCGACTACGGGGAAGAGGTGCGAATTATGCTACTCCTACCTTTGCACTCCCTTTGTGGAACCAGTACGAATCGGCCGGTGACGGGATAGCCAGAACCACTAACATTGTAGAGGGGTGGCACCACGGGATGCAGTCGCTGTTCATGTGTAGGCCTAGTCACCCAAGTCTTTGGCTACTACTTGAAGGGTTGGACAGAGATTGCCAGAAACAAAAAGCTGCATACCTACAAGGAGTGACTGTTCTTCAAGAACCACGTACCAAAAAGTACCGTCACTTGGTTGAGAGATAACAGGCATATAACAGAACAGATGTTGTCACCTATATCCGTGGAATTGCACACCTATCTCACAGCTAGAGCAGAAACTGTTTACTTGAGACAAATATGTTTTTAACATTTCTTGATGCTTCCGCACTTAACTACATAAGCGTCAAGGAGAGTAGAAATCTTAGAAAACACTGTTTACATGAGACACTTTTGTTTTTACGTTTAACAATGCAAGTGCATATGTTGTGCACTTAAACTAAAAGTACATTGTGTATATATTCTTCTTCACTAAATAAGCGTCAAGTAGAGGTAAAACTGTTGCCACTATTAACTTTGTAATTCATCTGACTTCATTCATACTGTAATCATTTAGAGCTCTGTTATATAACTGACGAACAGTCCGGTGACGAACCGTCCGCATGACGAATCGTCCGTGGACGAAACGTCCTCTGACGAATCGTCCGCTTGACGAACAGACCATGACGAACAGTCCGAGACGAATCGTCCTTGGACGAAACGTCCGCATACCGACAGATAGGCAGACAAACATGTACACAGTACACTCACACACACCTACACACACACACACACACACCTACTCACCTACGCATACTCACCTACGCATACTCACACACCACACACGCACACACACACTAACATCCAAAAGTCAACACTTCTAGCATACGTATTGTGCTTTTGCTATTGCTATTGTGCGCTTAATTGCAAATATTTATACGCATTATAACAGCCAGTTGCTCCTGTTACATGACCTCCACTCATGGATGTCCGCCAACCGACTTTGCCTTAATACCATATAGAACTTTTAATTGCAAATATTTATACGCAATATAACAGAAGAGAGCCGGCCAAGTTGCTCTTGTGGGATAGATTGGTCATACGAACTATGTCTCATTCCCCAGTATGCGAAACGTTACTTTTAGGTTTTACACGTCAAAGCATTAGGCTTACTTATAAGCATACATGTACTTTATAACCTTTCGAACTCGTCCACAACCTTTCGAGACCAATAGCCTATGCCCCAGAAAACTACTGATATGTAGGCCTAAATTATAATGTAACTATTTGTTTACAACAGTATGCCAGCAGCTGCTGTCTACATTACTGTCATTAATTCCGTCCATAAAACTACTAATGCCTATAAGTACATGCACATAGTCTGGTCATCACTTAGGGTTGAAAAACAGCCTTACAAGAGTGATCAACTCAGCCCAGTAATATGCAACCTAAGCACATTAAATGCAGTTATACATGTGTCCACAGCAGCTAATAGGCCAAATCTCCATACTGTTTCTTTAAACTGAGAACATAAGGCACATTAATTGTCAATAGGCAGTGCATTCTAACCGAAGCTATAGGCCTAAGTGAAAATAAGGCCAAAGCCTACGGTATGCTACATTTCTAGTTAAATTATTAGCAGGGCTCTAATGATTTTACATAAGCGTCACTGTCAATTTTTGATGGTTCTTTAAAATAAAGGCAGAGGAATCTTCAAGTTCATATTCATCAACATCATGAATCAAAGGTCTAAATCACTTGTCCAGAAGCTACTACAAACCGCCATTACGCGGTGCCAAGGAAACTGACTATAGTAGGACATTCCGGGTCAACCGATTTTAGATTCGAACTCTAACCACCGACTCTAAAAGTTTTCGACTGGCGAATCACCAAGAATAAAACTAATTATCAAGGGATGAACTGCCTTTACTCATCCTGTAGGCATGCAAAACAAAACAGCACATTAGCCATAGGCTACCACAATAAAATTCTTAATGGTAGTGCAGCTAAATTGATTTGTTCTCCTCGTCATCCAAGAGCTAGTCGCAGTTTCATAACAACCGAAGTCCAGTGACGGCGCTAGGATTTCAGTTTTGGGGGCTGAATCCTCCCGGAGGAAATTTTCCATTTTCATCCGCCAAAATTTCTGACGACCTTTTTTAGTTCATCTTCTGAGAGATCGTCGTGAGTTGTTCCTTCAGTAGCAGGGGCACTTGCTATGCTGACCACAGGTTGCACCTCCACGTCCGGTCGGACGACCTCAGTTTGCAGCCATGGTCGGACAATCATTCGGCAAGCGGTAGCTGTGAACGCGCGGTGAACTGGCAAACTAAGTCCCTTGCAGAGCACCTGCAGGCTACACTGAAGTCCCACGCAATATAGCATTGCGAGACAATTCATTTCGAGAATCAGCTCGTTTACCTGCGCGGAGACCAAGCAAGGCTCGTAAGACGATAAATCACCGGCTTGACCACGTAGAATGGTCTGAAAGAGGATCCGGATACCTGTTCCGTTGGCGGCGCTCAGGGTTTCACCATGACAGCAATGACAGCAGGGACCAAGAATATTTGTTTCCAGAGTCAATGAGGGGGCAGACAGATTTCCACTTATGCATATCGAGGCGTGGTTACTCACTTGACTGTGGTTGAAGCTGGCGCCAGTCGTGGGACCAATCATCTCCGGCGGATCTTCACTCATTTTTGACGAAGAAGATAATTTCGAATGATGTGATTGAGGGCTCGACATTCATAGCAACGTCGATGTGTTCTGTGGGAGACTGTGGGTACTTCCGACCCAAAGAGCATCGGTTCTTGGTCTCCGTTGCGCCATTCGAAAGGAACTCTTCATCGCGCGCGCAGAAGACGCTACAAGATTCGATCATTTCATCCTGACGCTCTACATCCTGACGCCTATATGTCGCAAGACGGCATCCGTTGTCGGCTCTGTTTCTTTTACAGTCTTGACCTGTCCATAACGTCGTTCGTTAGGTCCGTCGTAATCCACCTCTGCTCTCCGTTATCTGTCCAGTCTTGTGGCTACCTTAGGCTTCATCCAACGAGCGGGGCTCCTGTTCTCGTAGTTTCATAGCCGCATAGCGAGTCTCCGGTCGGATAAGGCGTCGATGAACGCATGTACCGTAGGCTATAGCGATCGTGTCACTGTTCACTGACAGTGTACACTGTACACTGTACAGGGTATATGCGAGAGTCAGTAGTCGACGACATAGGCATAGGAGGCGGGGGTCCAAAGGGGCTTTTTCGGCAAGTCATGTTTTTCGGGCAAGAAGACCCGGAGAAATATTAAACAGGCTACTTGAAGTTAGCGCTCATTGTCACACCACATTATTTCCCTGTTCCAATTTGCCCAAATCGAGTTAGATACGCTGTTAGATCGCAACCACCATGGATAGGGATAGCAAAAATCCGCGAAAAAGTTCTGACTTCACAGACACGGTAGCATATTGTAAATAATGGCGAAAATCGCTGAAATTCACAGCATTCAAGCCAAGTGTTAGGCCTACAACTTAGGCAGATCACGGAATTCACTGTATGAATGACACCGGGAAATTCTACTAGCGATGGAGCACGATAGACACGATAATCTTGCGACCATCAAAATTGAACGTGTAGCCATAGGCCAATATGTTCTGCAGCTGCAGACAGGTGCGGATCCGGGGGGCAAAATGGCCATGGCCCCATTTAAAAATTGCATGGGACGTGGCCCCCATTTGGTTTCAACAAGCCATTAAATAAATGCAGCGGGAGAGAAAAACAGGATACCAGGCCCCCTCCCCATTAAAGAAATCGCATGGGACGTGACCCCCATTTGATTTACGACACTCCTCCCGGCGGCTATGATAACCGATGACTAAAAACAAAAAAAGGTCGTCATCTTTTTGGTGGCTGAATTGGTATTGGTATCTTTTTCCTTAAAAAATTGGACGAATCACTAAAAAAAGGTCATCAGTTTTTTCGGCGACGAATAACACGAAATTTTCCCCTGTCCCACCAACAAGACCGAAAATTTAGGCCCCACCACCTTCGAAAGTTTCTGTATCCGCCCTTGGCTGCAGACATAGGCCTACAACGACGGTCCGTTATTGAGACTTAGCAGACTCAAGTAGGGGCCGATGAGAGAAATCTCTGGCCCCTAGGCAGAGCTTTCACGGATTCCTAAACTAACTCAAGGTTAGGCCTGTATGAGGATAAAATTTAGAAACAAAATTTAAATTATAAAAGTTCGGGTACGACTTACGATGTAATGATTGCAAGTGGCCCACACTTCGTATACTTAGTTGGGTGTATTGAATCTATTACTATCGCCTCTCCCTTAACTTCAAAGACAGAATTCATCTGGTTAGCTACCTGTACCTCCAGCAGCTCCAGAAACTCGATATTGTTCTGCTATCTGTAAGATTTCTGGATCGCTTTATAGATGATTAAATACGATAGAATACAAAACAATAGGCCCTATACAATTGCGAATTTATTCAGTTGTTCATTTGAAGCTTAAACTAATTGTGGTCAGTGTAAGATATATTCAGTGTTTAATCTAGTCCCCCTCCTCTGAGGGGAATTGACGTTTCTGGGGGGGAAGACAACTGAGCGTCCAAAGGACGCTCGTGAGGCGTGTAGCGACGAGACCTGGAGGGGAGGGGTATGAGGAGAGGATGTGCCCCTCCCCATCAGAAACTTTTTGAATTTCCACAATGCATTGGCGGCATTTTAAGGTGTCATCTGAACAAAATAGCTGCTCTTTTTCAGTGCCCCATCAGAAACTTTTTGAATTTCCACATTGCATTGACAGGATTTTAAGGTGTCATCTGAACAAAATAGCTGTCCCTTTTCAGTGCCCCATCAGAAACTTTTGAATTTCCACATTGCAATGGCAGCATTTTAAGGAGTCATCTTTAAAAAGCTTTACTTTTTCAATGCTTATAAGAGTGGCCTAAGACTTGAATAAATAATATATAGGCTACACAATACTTTAAAAAATATTTTTGTGGGAGTTTCCACACTGTAATGGTACCCTTTCAAGATGCCATTTTAGCAAAATAACTCCATTATTTTAGTACTGATAAAAAGTGTCTTAGGATTTCAATATATATTATATATGTATATATATTATATATAATTATAATTACAATAAAAATATCTTTATGTATTGAGTTCCAACAGCTCAGTTCCGCTGTTGCTGGGTTATTCTAATGAATAACTGCAGACGTGAGTATATAAGCTGACTTTTCAGCACTATAATCAGCTTATCCCTGTTTCCCAATATGATCCTGAATTGCTGACCAAGATACACTTTCCGAAATCATATGGTATACAAATCAACCAAGAACTAATAAACTATCGGTATCAAAATCTAGAAGCCACGTCATGTAGTAATGATGTTGTTTTACTAAGTGTTCAAATAATAGGGCCAAAATATTTTGCAATTTGAGAGTTTAAAATTCGAATGATAGCACTGGAGAGAAGCCATTCAGTTGTACAAAAATAGTTTTTGTACAAAATATTAACAGTAAGTTATACTCATTTTAGCCGGATTGTGTCACATATTATAATAGTAAATAATTACTATAACCATAATTTATAATAGAAAATAATATTACGGTATATTATTATAACAGTTCGTGTAATGCGATGATGTAAACAGCAACTAAAAACTATTATAATTTTGACACATTTTTCTGGAGGGGATGTCATATTTGTTTTTAGTTAGGAAAAAAATAGTGTTTATACAAATATATAGAGTAAGTTATACTCATTGCAACATGATAGTATCATATATTATAGTGGTAAATAATGTCATAATAATCATATAATAGTAAATAATATCACGGTATATTATAACACTTCATGTAAAGCAATGATGAAAACAGTAACTAAAATCCAATATCAAATTTTGTCAAATTTTTCTGGGGGGATGTCAATCCTGGGGGAGGGGGAACTTCCCCCCCAGAGACGTCTAGATTAAACACTGGATATATTGTACTTTAAAATGCATACTTAATTCACTTTGCACATAGGCCTAAAATTACCCAGCCTGGACCATAAAAGTAACCGAGCCCGGGGTATTTGCCCCTCTGCTCTTTCCTTTTTCTTAGATTTGGGTGCATGAACAGAAACTTTGCTTTTGTTGAGAGACATAATTACAGGCATAATTAGCTCACGACGTCGATTAACCCGGATTTATTTTTTCGGACAGAAGCAAAATTTTGGCCCCTCACTGGTGAAATGTCCCCTACGCCTATGGTCGACGAAAGTCCTGCATTAGCCAGTTAAGTTCTTCGCCATCTCTTTGTTTTCTCGTACTCAGTTGGGTTTGGTAGCCTACAAATTGGATAAGAAGAGCAAGGAGTCAGCACTGCTGCACTACCATCTGGCTCGTAGTCGTTGCACCAGGTTGGGCCAAGTCACGACATTCTCAGCGTCAGACGGCCACAACAAATGGCTCGCTGATTCAATCAGAGCACGCATAGTCGTCCTAAATGCATTACTGTGTCATTGACAGAGATCTGTGATGAATCCTTCTGTGAAAGAACAGCATTTATATAACCTTGATGTAAAAGATTATTAAATTGCAGTTGCTTAATCGCTTTACAGCTGTGGATGATGCTATACGAATAGCAGAAGAAGAGCAAGCCGCGAAATACTCGGAAATAAGAAAATTGGATAAGAAGATTAAGGAGACGATCGACGGAAGACAGGAAATGATTCAGCAGCTGGTTGCAGAGCAAAAGCAGATCAATGAAAGCATCCATGAACTCGAAGAGATCATCACTGCGGTTAGCAGCGACAGATCAGGTATATGTACAGTCACTTTTAGTCTTAATGCAACTATTCTCGATAACTAGGCTACTAATGAATCCGTGAATGCAGATTAAACGTTAGCATGTAAATCGTAATCATAATCGTGCATTTATATAGCGCCACTTCAATAGAAACTCCTCGGTGGCGCTCCCGACTTGACACCAAACCACAATCAAAGAGAGTGGTTTTCAAATGCTGGCGGAAAAGGGCATGCACAGAAAGACTAAGAAGTTCATGATGATGATATAATTCGTTTTATTTAGTTCTTGCTGACATACCGCAGCCAGTTACAAATAAGAAATGATACAGAAAATAGCAATCATAATAATTCAATCAAATGGGTGGAAGTCAGAAAGAGGGGCAATGGTCGAGTATCCGTCAAGTACTCGATAAATGTAATTCCTGTCGTCCTTAATCGGTAGTTCAAAACTGTGAGGACGATGACGAAGATTATATGGCTTGTGGACTCTCGGTGGAGAAATGTTTATCGGGACATGCGAGTCGGATCACTGTGCGAAGTTGCCGATTTTCAATGTCATGTTGGCTACAAGAGCTTCAACGCTCTTAATACCAGGCGTCAGAAAACCGTAACTGTCTAGTTTTGATCGGTCGTCAGCGGTAGTGAGGCCCCACCAGGCAGGGGCAGCATAGAGGAGGCGCGCTGTTGAACGTTTGTTCAGTCCATGAGCTCTTAGGACGCTCAAGGCGTAGATGGAGAAAGAGCAAGAACTCAGGACACGACTGACGTTCGACGAAGCCCGTAAGTCACTGCTAATGGTTACACCGAGAACAACCATGCAGCAACAATCATTACGGAGAGTATTAATGAAGCTAATTTTGTATAACCTTGAATGGTCAGCTAATTATTATGCAAGAGTGTACAGGTAAGGTAGGTCAGATGGCTGAGTAGCGGGAAAGTTTGCTGGTGCGTGGCCGTACGCCTGAGAGCAAGAGAGACAGAGACACAGAGAGGGACAGAGCGGCTGAAGGAGGCTAAGAGTGAGATAGGCTTGGATAGGAGTGCCAGTCGTGTGTCGTGAATAAGCCGATACCCCGCGCTTGGCTTTCGAGTGGCGCTTTAGAAATTAGGAGATTACGATTACGATTACGGTATAAGGAGTGTGTATAAAGAGAGTTTTATAACTTGCCGGCTCCTCTTCAAAATCCACCTCCATTACCTGTGGCGTTCCTCAAGGCTCAGTCATGGGACCCATTCTCTTCCTCCTCTGTACCGCCGACATCTTAACCTGGATCGTCTGCTCTAATATCCAACCATGGTCTGCAAGGTCATCTCTACGCTGATGACTCACCGATCTATGGCTTCTGTCGTCCTTGTCCAACTGATGTCCAAAACCTGCGGTCCATCTCAACGAGCTGCATCAGTGACATCGCTGACTTGATGAAATGCAACCGATTGCAACTTAATTCATCCAAGTCGGAATTTCTCTGGTGCTCGTCTTCGCGCAGAGTGGGAAAACTGGTATCCGGTCAATACCGCGCACACAATACCGCACACACAATACCGCGCACACAATACCGCGATTTTCACTACCGCGCAGCTTCAATACCGTAAAATGGGGTAACTTTGGCATATTTTGGAGGGTTTTTGTGGGATAACACCTAAACGAGTTGAGAAAAAGACTTGATTTTTTAAACTATGAGCATTATGGATGGTACCTACGACCCTGAAAATTTTGAAAATTTAGAAAAAATTATTTCTATGCTTTAAAAATATTTGAAAAAAAGACAAAGTTACCCCGGGTTAGGGGCAACTTTGGCACCATGTATTATTTCAACGTGAGACCAATTTTAGACACATCCTGGGTAACTTTATCATCCTAGAACGTTTTTAAAACGTATTGCGCATATGGGCCAAGCCCAAATCTTTTTACAAATCAGAAATCCTTCCAAGGATACCGATTTTATAACAGTTTTGAGCTTGTATCGTCCGAAACCCAAAAATGTGTTATCCTGGTAACCAAAAACTGCGTCATCAGTCGCTTTCAACGTGTGGTTCAGCTCTCGTCAAGTCTACTTCATCAAATTTTGGGTTTCATGGGAAGCGATGACTCCAAGTTTTTTGTCATATACGCGCCTTAACACGGTTCTCTGTGTATAATGCATAGCCTGGATCCCTGCGCCAAAGTTACCCCGCAGTGCCAATGTTACCCCATTTTACGGTACCGCGCACGATCGTTACCGCGAATTTGTTCAATTTCCATATTTTATCGTACGAGGGTGTTCGGTTCATCAAGTTTCCATTTATCGCTCGTTATTCTCGTCAATCCAGCTTCTATTTCACATATGAAAATACCCTCATCCAGCTTCCATTTCCCATGTTTTATTTTCGTCAATCCAGCTTCTATTTCAGACTTAGAAATACCTTCATCCAGCTCTTATTTCTCATGCTTTATTTTTGTCAATCCAGCTTCTATTTCAGACATAGAAATACCTTCATCCAGCTCTTATTTCTCATGCTTTATTTTCGTCAATCCAGCTTCTATTTAACCTGTAAAAAACGATCATTAAGATTCCATTTCTCATGCGTTTTTCATCAATCCAACCTCCATTTAACCTGTAAAAAAACTTTCATTCAGCTTCCATTTCTCAATGCATCACAATCGGTTTATATAGATATTCGTTTAATTCGTGAAAAACGTCCAGGTTGACACACCGCAGCCTGGTTACATGGTGACATCAAGAGAGACAAACATCATAAAATGAACAATATAACGCATGAGAAGTAAAAGCTGGATGTCTATGTCTGAAATAGAAGCTGGATTGACGAAAATAAAGCATGAGAAATAAGAGCTAGATGAAGGTATTTCTATGTCTGAAATAGAAGCTGGATTGACGAAGACTGCCTACAAGCCATCATCATACCGATTAAGAAGAAACCAAATGCAACATCTTGCGAAGAACACAGAACCATCAGCTTGATCACACATGCATCCAAAATGATGGTAAGAATACTGGCAAAGAGAGCGCTGGGAAGAAGAGTCAATTGGAGGACTAGGAGATTACCAATTCGGTTTCAGGAACGGGGTGGGAACAAGAGACGCTATCGGAACATTGCGAATACTAACAGAAAGAAGCTGTCAGAATGGACAGGACGTATATATATATGTTTTGTGAATTATGAGAAGGCATTCGATAGAGTCATCTGGAGAAAGCTACTACATGTAGGCCTACTGAGGAGGATGGGAATAGACTGGAGAGAGTAGAGACAGGAGATTTATAGGAAATGTATACATGGGGCAGATGACATAGGCTAGGGCCTATTGATCATTGGCGCCGGTGTAAAGGTTTCAAATTACCCCCTCCTAAACATTACCCCCGGTAACTTGAAACCGGTTTCAGATTACCCCTAGGGGTAATATGAAACCGGTTTCATCCTACTCCCAGTTTCAGGTTCGTCGTCGTCGTCGGTGCCTTATTCGTACGTCCGAACTTTGGCGGCACAAAGGACGATCTGTCTCCAAGAAGATCTCTGCTGCGTTGCTCGAATCGCCTGCTCCAACGTCATCCCAGTCCACTCTCTCACGTCGTCGATCCACGCCCTACGTGGTCTTCCGCGTCTTCTCTTTCCCTCCGTTTCTCCAGTGATTATATCCTTCTCCAGACAGTTTTCCTTCCTCATGATGTGACCAAAGTAACTTAACTTCCTCCCTACTACCTCTCCCCAAAGCCGTTCGCCACCCACCTCCTGTAGCACCTCCTCATTCCTTCTCTTAGCCGTCCACGGTATTCTTAGTACTCTTCTGTATGATGTCGTTTCAAAAGCCTTTATTCTTCTCACTTCACTCTTCCTGTATGTTCATGACTCCGCTCCATATGTTGCAATTGGCCATATTAGTGTCCTCAACATTCGCAGTTTGGTTGGTATGGTGATGCCTCTGTTTTTCCATACCGTACTCATGCCTGACAACACTCCCTTCGCCATTCCCAGTCTTGCCCTTATATCCTCATCACATCTTCCATCTACAGTTATTTGGGCTCCTAGATATTGCATCTTATCCACCTGTTGCAACACCTCTCCTTCCACATAAATTTCAATCTCAAACCGGTTTCAGGTTACCCCCTCTGAATTCCGAATGAATCCAGCTTCCATTTCACCTACAGCGAACCTTCATCCAGCTTCCATTTCACCTACAGAGAACCTTCATCAAGCTTCCATTTCACAAAAGTTGTTTTCGTCAATCCATTTAACTAAGTGATAGACATTAAAAAAAACTCAGAAGCTGGATTGACGAAAACAACGCTTGAGAAATGGAAGCTGGATTAAGGTTCTCTGGTTGAGAAATGGAAGTTGGGTGAAGGTTCTCTAGAGGTGAAATGGAAGCTGGATGAATGCATTATATGGGGTAACCTGAAACCGTAGGGGGTAGGATGAAACCGGTTTGAGATTACCCCCGAGGGTAATTTGAAACCGGTTTCAGATTACCGGGGGAGCAATCTCAAACCGGTTTCAAGTTACCGGGGGGTAATGTTTAGGAGGGGGTAATTTGAAACCTTTACACCGGTGAGACAGAGGAGATAGCAATTGAAAATCACAACAGCAACCTGGGCGCGCTGTTAGAGAGATGCAGAGAAAACGCATTGAGCTTAATCAGAAGAAACTCCGGCGAAATCGAGAATCAACCATCTTCTGTGGACACGAGCTAACAAGGGACGGCGTTCGCCCTGATCAGAGATAAGTGGCAGCTATCAAACAGATGCCTCCACCTAGCGATCGACAAGGTGTCTTGCGTCTCCTTGGAATGGCGACATAGGCCTATCTAGACAAGTTCTGCGCCAACTTCGGCGAGACAACGGCACCCAACAGCGCATTACTTAAAGCAGAAAACGAATTCTGTTGGAGACCAGAATTGCATGGCTGGACAAATTGAAAGACATGAGAGATGCCGATAAAATCGCCCGCACCACCTGTTCTATGCTTCTAACATATTTTGACACAACTAAGCAAATTGCTATTCAGGTTGGTGTAAGCCAAGGGGTATTGGCGCCATTTTACTTCAGAATGGATGGCCTGTCGAATATGCTTCAGTGCTTCACGCGCAATGACAAGAACGGAGCAAGAATCTTTTGCGCAGATCGAGAAGGAGCAATTTTCCATTATTTTTGCAATGGAGCGTTTTGACACTTACGCCTATGCAAGGCAGAATGTGAAGGTCCAAACCGATTATAAGCTATTAATTGCCATAGCAAAGAAACCTTTAGGCTATCCTCTGTCTCCAAACGGCTTCAGCGTATGCTGCCTCGGTTACAGCGTTATAGGCTACTTACGATCTGGCAGCCAGTTGATCTTCGCCTCACTCACAGCAAACAACAGCTCACTGGGAGCTGAATTCCCCGCTGAATTGGCAGCGTTAATGGACGAACAACAGCTACAAGACCTGAGCTTAGTAGCCTCACATGGTAATAGCAGAAACATTTCAGCAGCCGCAGCGTCCGATGAAGAATACCAACAGCTGCTGTGGCAGAAATAAAGGCTGGATGGCCAACCACCCATAGCGAAGTATCAGTGATTATCAGGCCGTATATGACGTTCGCTGATGAGCTAATTGCGAGCGAAGGTCTGGCATTCAAGGGTCAACGCGTCATTATCTCTAGACGTGCCAGAGACGACATCTTGCAGCGACTTCATTCAAGCCACTGAACACTAGATTAGTTGCCATATTAAAGTGTTAGACTGTACTGAGACGTACCGTTACAATCACAGTCACCATCCTATCACACGGGCATCGTGATCAATGCTGTATGCAGAGTGCAATCTAAAGCTCAATCAAAACAGATCCTATGATATGTTAATTCATAGACCTAGGAGATGGTGTGAACCGCGTGACCAACCCAATGCCCCTGAAATTACGCCAGGCCTGGAAAGGGTTACTATAGTATGGTGATCCTGGGTGTCACGCTCTCTGATACTTTAGACTTTCGCAGTGGCGTAGCTTTCATGAGTGCAATGTGTGCAAAGCACACGGGCCCACGACCTCCAGGGGCCCACAGAGATTGCTGAAATATTAACTTAACATAATTAGCAGGCTAATTCACATTATTTTGCGAATAAATGTTGTTTATGTGAACACACTTGCTTTACTTCGTTAAATTGCAAGATGGCATTAGCGTGTGTGAACAATTTTAAGAATAGGTCTAACACAGTTTTACGTTGAGAACATGAAATGAATCATGCCGGAATGAGATTTTCGTTTCTCTTAATCGCTTTCCTATGCAAAGGGAAAGAGGGTGCCTATAACTAATTATTATAATATATTATTCTGTCCGTCTATCTGTCACGTTCGAGTATTGCAATTAAACGGGGCACCGCAGGAATCTCATACTTGTCACAGGCACGCTCGTATAATCCGGTCATTTGCTGGATAGTAATGGTAACGGTAGCCCCCAGATGGGAAGCACACAAATATGATAGACCTCATATTGATGGAGAGGAGGTGGAAGACAGCAATCCGAAACTGCAGGACATACCAGGGAGCAGACATTTCATCAGATCGAAGCCTGGTAATGGCTAAATTTGAGGCGCGACTAATGAGACTGGAAAACGGAATAAATACGAGCCGCAATTGGACATGGAGGCACTGAAGGACAGGGAAGTGCAGGAAACATACTGCAGAGAACTAGAGATGAAGCTTGAAACTCAGGACAATGAAGGAGGGGAGAAAGATCTGAACACCAAAATTAACAACCTGAATATAGCCATACAACAAGCCATGGAAACCACAATACCAAAGGTGGAAAAGCGGAACAAACCGTGGATCACCATCCACACACTAGAACTGGCCAGGCAGAAGCGGGAAATGAAACAGATACGAATGGAATCAGACGAGAGAGCCCTCGAATACAGAAGTCAATGCAACAGGGTCAGAAGAGCAGCAAGAAGAGACAAGGAAAGCTGGCTGAAGGAACAGCACAAGGCCATAGAAGAACTATCAGGAAACATCAGACAAACGTACCAACTAATAAAGAAACTGAATAGGAAATGGAAGCCAAGGCGGACGGTAATAGCAGACAAGAACGGAAACATCTTACAGGATAAAGAAGAAATAAAGAAGAGATGGACCGAATACTGCAGTGAACTATATCAGGAAGCCGAGAACAGCGACGAGATCATTAAAGAACTTGCCGCCAGAAGATGATGGGGAGGATGATATCCTTCTAGCAGAGGTAGAAGCGGCCGTGAACAAATTAAAAAGCCATAAGGCGCCAGGAACAGACCGAATCACATGAGAATCCATAAAAACAGGAGGAGAAACACTAACCAAAAGTATCCACAACATCTGCAGCCAGGCATGGAGAGAGGGAAAGATTCCAGAGAAGTGGACACGCTCGATTATAGTAACCCCACCAAAGAAAGGAAACCTATCAGAATGTAGCAACTATAGAACAATAGCGCTAATGAATCACATGAGCAAGGTGCTAATGATGATCCTCCTAGAACGGTTGAAACCACAGGTGGAGGAACATCTATCCGAAGAACAAGCAGGATTTAGAAAAGACCGAAACACAATACAACAGAGACTGATAGCAGAAAAAGCGAAAAGAAAAGGAACGCTGATGTACAACTTGGGACTTCGTAGATTTCAAGAAAGCGTTCGATTCGGTGAGACATGATGTACTCCAAGCGGTGCTCAAATCTTTTGGAGTGGGAAGAAGACTGACACAGATGATTAAATAATTAAGCGTGCGAAGAGGCGAAATCGGCGGTTAGAGTGAGCGGAGAGATTGGTGAGTGGTTCAACATCTCAATAGGCACAAAACAAGAAGCCCCCATCTCACCGACAGAATTCATCACATACCTGGAAAGAGTTATGGAGAAAATCAAAAACAAAAGATCAGGAATCGCAATTCATGGCACCAGAGTAAACAACCTGATATTTGCAGATGACATAGACCTGATAGAGGAAGACATTAAAAACATACAGGAAAACGTGGATACCCTGCAAAAGGAAGGAAAAGCGGCAGGTCCAAGAATCAACATCAGCAAGACAAAGACAATGACATTCGGGAGAAAGGAGAGTACGAGGGTGGTGGAGGTGGACGGAGAAAGCCTAGAGAACGTGGAGGATTTGTGTATCTGGGAAGTCTGCTGACTTGGGACAACGATTGTGGGAAGGAGATAAGGAGAAGAATAGCGAAAGCAGCATGAGCAATGGCGGGCTTCGGAAGTATCTGGAGGAGCCGAGAGATTAGTATACAGACAAAGATAAAGATCATCAAAACATGCATATTCAGTGTACTGCTATATGCATGTGAAACATGGACGCTACGCAAGCACGACAAGGACAAACTATTAGCATTCGAGATGAGGTGCTACAGAAGAATACTACGCATCAGATGGCAGCAGAAGATAACAAGCAAGGAAGTGCGCAAAAGAGTGAAAAACACCAGAAACATAATACAGCAAATAATGGAAAGGAAACTCAATTTTTTCGGCCATGTATGTAGAATGAACAACAACCGACTAGTAAAGCAGACCATATTCGGAATGATCGATGGTACGGGAATTAGAGGAAGACCAAGTAGAGAATGGTTGGGCGATGTCAGGGATTGGTGCAGTATGGACATACACGGACTCAGCCTGATAGCACAAGAGAAGAGTGCATGGAGACAAACAGTGAAACTTGCGATTGACACCAACGGGTGTTGAACCCACAGACGATGATGATGACGATGATGAATGGTAACGGTATTGACCTGACATGTCCCTCAACCAGGATGGTAATTTCCGGAGGTTTGAGGTGGTTCTGTGGCGTTTGCACCCTCTCTATATCACCTTGGTTACAAAGGGTATCTGGCTGCTCCAGCCTCGGGAGATACTCCGTTTTGCCAGGACGCTGTTAACCTCCCGAGTCACTGAGGGCTGCGTGTGCGACATCATCGCCTTCATCGATGTGAGAAGACGCCCGCGAACGGGTGTACAGCTCGGTGGCGTCAGACCAACTCTCTGCCTAGTTCGCGGTCACCGAGTAGGCGACGTCCTGAGAAAGAGGATGGCCGGCTCTCAACACAGGGATCGTAACTCCACTGGCAGAAGGCCCTCGCCCGGAGCTTCCTTTCGCGGCTGCAGGCTTCGTCCTTTTGCCCGACCGATTAATGCTCTTTCGCACCACGCTGCACCTGGCAGCCGTCGAACCATCGCCACCGACGGGAAACACCGAACGTTCTCTCATCTCCGGAGACCAAAGTGACAGAAACCACGGCCATTCCAGATACGCCAAGACAACTTCCCCATCTCGTCGCTCTCTGAAGCGACGGACAAATTACCACACCAGAGAATTACGCGACTACGTCTCGTATGAAATACTCGGCGATTGCCTTCGTTGCTCGTCTAACCCTGAAGACTGACGGCGACAGCTACAGTTCAACGCCCAGACCAACAGACACTTGCGGATCGCCTTCCCGGCAGAAGACCGCAGGAATACGTCTCACCACCGGTGAACCACTTGGGAAGACCGGGGCGAACTACACACACACATGGCGTGACTCTCAGACGCCCAAACCGTCACGATCTCTGCACGCACTCAGCGGCTTCCACAGACTCAAACGACCGATACCAAGGCGAGACCAACGCCCGTAACAGATAACCAACAACGGTGAACGTCGCTCTACCGATGCCAGTTCTCCAAGAGGAAACTGTTCGGAGCAAACCGATGCTGGTCTGGTTAACGAAATTATCGGAAAAATATTGTCCTTGTGGCTTTCGGGAGACGGTACACAGGGCTACCACGCGTAGCGCTAGGCCACTCTAGCCAGGCTCGCGCTGGGACCACACACAAGGAACGCGCTGACGGACTTGACCGTAAAGACGGAGATTTGACTGAGACCCCTTGGCCGTCACCACTCGACCTCTTTACTGATTAAGCCACGACCTGCACTTGGTCGCTGAATATACTGTAAAAAGTTTATATTTGTTGGACGTTCTACCGGCGCCTTTCGCCCTTACTCTCGGCAGTTAAGGACTCCCAGAGTAAAAGTCCTAAACATTGGTCTTATCTAAGTTCTACTCCAACCACCAAGCACACCGGCTCACTGGGACAATCTGTCCACTGACGATCCAGTTACGCGAAAACCACAAAAGTAGAATAGGCTAGACAAATTGTCAGACGCACGGCTGGCACAACCAAGCAAGGAGCAATGAGTTGAAGCTCATGCAGAAACCAGACAATTTCAATCAGTCAGACGAGGCCCTGTCGGCGGCGGTCCAATGCCCAGCGACAGACGATCAATTCCACGGCGGCAGCCGTAGCATTCACCAACGAGACAGATGCAAAGTCACAGTTGACCAAAGATGCAACGTACAGAGCCAATCTCGTCTCGACAATCACACCCAGGATAACAGCAGATCAATAAGAGACTCGACTGATCGGCGGCCCAATGCCGAACAGTCTGCTTGTAAGGATGCGCGGATATATATATATTTGTAACCGTATTAAATCGACACACCGATCTTCTGCAAACCTACGGAGTTGCAGCGTCTCCGACCAAACCCCGTAACGCTCGCGTTACGTAAAAGAAACAGACAAACTTTGACTGTAGAGCGCAGTCAACGAAACCTCTACGTGATAGGTCTACTGCGACCACCCACTAGTGACTAGGCAGATCACGAATACCGTATCACTCCCTGAGCTTTCACTCCAGAAACGGAAAGTTGAACTTCGTGAGATCGATGACAGGTAAGAACACCCTGAAAGATCGTCACCGAAAGCTCTCACAACCGAATACTAGGCTATAAATCAGGATCGCCAAAAATCGTATTCGAAAGGCGAATGCCGACGCTGTCAGGAGGACAGTCGAACACAACCGAAATCTCTATGAGCAAGTCACAGTACGCGCAGATCGAGTAGTCGGCACTACTCTACAATAATAGAACTGCACCGTGTGGCAGGCTTCATTCCACAGGAAAACCCGTCTCCAAGAAAAATGGTTACCTAACGAGAGTCATAGTTACTCCCGCAAGTTCCCGTAACACTACCAATAGCAGAATAGCTGGGTCTGCCAACTGTAGCGTGTCCGCCACAGTTCGACCCTCGCTAGTCTTTCTCAGGGTCACATAGTTAAATCTTTTCACTTTTTCACAACCCAACTCCACGTGGATCATAATCTCACCCCTATTATTTTTCTACAATTCTCATACTCCTCTCAACGCCTTTCGGCTCTCACTTCAAAATGAGGGATACACCCAATTGAACACGTGTGGATCAGGGTCCTAAGGAATCACGTATTTGCCCATATTTTTGCAATTGCAAAGAATATTGGTAAACTTATCTCTATGTAGGCCTCCTGTGTAAAATTGATGATTGTGCTGTTTTGGGTGTGCAAATTGCCAATCATGGACCAGAATTGATAGATGATTGATAATTTTTGATGAACAAAATGCTAGAAAAACTCTACAGGGTGGCTCAAAAAAAAACGTACCACCGGGGAAAATGCGATATCTTCGCAGCCGATTGGGGTTTTTCTGCGAAAATTTCACAATTTGAAGGGGAATGAATATACAACAATCCCTGAAAGTTTCATTTGAAACTTTTCATGTTTGCAAAAGTTACAGCTGTTCAAACTTAAAATTTCGTTTTTTCAATTATCCGGAGAATCATGCTCCAATACAAGTGATTTCATTAGGATGTTTGGCAAATTACAACACACACACATTGATGATGATGTCATACGACCTCACTATGAGCTGTAAAGAAGCTGTTCATGAAGCAATCTGCTGGTATTTGGTGATATTTTATAGATTAAGGTCTCAATTGGTGAACCCAAACAATGAACGTCATGGGCAAAGTTTCTGCAAAAGATAAAATGGGAACTCGGACTTTGCATGAACAGAGACTGAGACATCGCGTGATCATAGCAAAATACCCAGTGAAAAGTGGAGCCTGAGCACATTGAAGACTATCTGCAAACATGTTTATGTAACGAAGATCAGATGTCGGAAGAGAGGCAGGAAGTGGTCGCTTGATCTGACGGAAAAAGCGCGATTTTCACGAAATTCGCTTGGTAATCGAAAGGTCAAGTTTGCAAAGCAAATCGTGGTTTCGGCATCAGATATGCCGGCGTGTGTTGCGGCTGCAAGAAAAGACTGCAATTAATCCCATTCAGTAGGTTAGATGTCAAACTCATCATTGAACTCGCTTACCCAGACTCATTGAAGACCAGGTATGCTCTAACATCTGGTTTTATTATGCAGCAGGACAGTGCGCCTGCTTGCTCGCACGGCAAGGTTGATTATGATGGCGCTACCTTATTGACATCAACTGAAGTAAATGCATTGGCAAAGATGATTTACAAACTCGCCAGACCTTAACCCTCTTGTTTATCACGTCTGGGGAGCTATGCTGGAACGCTGCAAGACATTTAATCCCAAGTTGGAGAACATTGGCCAGCTGAAGCAAGTCTTGCTGCTAATGTGGGGTCAGTTGCCGCAGGACCCGACCAACAAGGCCATACTGAGCTTCACAAAAAGAATTTGAGCTTGTGTTAAGGCAGAGAGTGGACACTCTCATTATACCTTACAATAAACTGCAAAACCGAATGCTGAGGTCGTAGGGAAAAGTGATATCATATGACATGGAAATCTACAAGTGACGTAAATTTTCCGCGGATATTTGAAAAAACGAAATTTTAAGTTTGAACAGCTGTAACTTTTGCAAACATGAAAAGTTTCAAATGAAACTTTCAGGGATTGTTGGAAATTCATTCTCCTACAAATTGGGATATTTTCGCAGAAAAAGTTCAATCGGCGGCGAAGATATCGCATTTTCCCCGGTGGTACGTTTTTTTTTGAGCCACCCTGTATTATGCCACTACATTGTTTTATGCAGGCCTATTAGTTTACGTACTCTTAATAAACGGGTGCGTTTGCAATGTGATAGATTTTAAATTCGACTGAGAAATCACTGCAATTAATATGACACGTTAATTTATCTGTTTCATTCGTGCGGCATTCATGTTTATTTAGTGAGTCAGTTGTTGCATGTGTTATGTGTAATAAGTAAGTGACATTGCTTAGTTGTGGTGATATTGATTGCACGAACGCAAGGATAGCGGCCTTACAAGGCCAAACACGGGCCAACACGGAACCTCTGCATACGGGCCCATTAAAAGCTAGCTACGCCACTGGACTTTCGCAGTTATGTTTAGTGCATAGGCCTAAGCTTATACATATATATATATTATGTTGTCGGGCTCGCCATTCCCTCTATTCCATGCCCTCTCTAGTTGCTCATGGCTTGCATGGTCCTCGCCTACACGATGTGGTGAGGGTCACTACTCTGGCCAGGAGGCTATGTGCTTCCCCATCTTGGTGGGAGCTTTATTGGTCAGCGCGACCGGGATCGGCGCCGTCTTATTCAACTCCAGTTCCTCCCTGAATATAATCCCTCCTTTGAGTGAGCAGCTATGTGCAGAGACGGATTCTAAGCTCTTTACTGCAGTCCTGGGGATTGGGTCATGTGCTGCATGACCTGCTCCCCCCAGTGAAAGCTTCCTTCTACCACCTGCGCAAACGGGCCCATAATCGCACAAACGCACAGGAAGCTTTCACAGACTTAGGATGAGGACAGAGGGCGATCCCCAATGTTTATGGTGGGGGACTGTCCATGCTCGTGCCCCCTCCCCAATATTTAACAGATGTTCATAGGCCTAAGTGGCATCGTAAATTTTTACAGTGTGAGGACATTTAGAAGAAACAAAGGGGAAAGGTAATAATTAGGCTAATTTGACGGGAAAATGGAAGAAATGAATTTTAAAAGGTCATGATAAATTTTGGTCGATGAAAATGGAAAAGGTCGTCGGCCACTCAGCCGTCCGCCGAAAATGTCGCGCCTCGGCGATCGTCCTTCGGCCGCTCGTTCGCCCCCCCCCCCACCTCTAGACCAAGTCTCCACCTATGTAAAGGCTACGATATTGGATATAGTATAATGTGCTTTTTATATTTTAATTTGACTGCCACTATAAGTTTGATTAATTACGTAGGCCTATGTCTATATTGGGGCCCACTATACATGTAGACTAAACCAAAATGCGGATAGCAATTGGTGAAATAAAGAATATCCTTATCCTATCTTATCTACCATAATTATGGGCCCTTGGCCTAGCCATTCTGCAATGGCTAGAGTTATATGATTATAACTCCCATTCCATTAAAAGTTCTTTCACTAGCGCACAATTCCATACAATATCCACAGCCCAGTTTTCTTCGCAAGCGCTAGCTTATCCCATTATGCCACTCTGCTGAAATTGACCCCATCATGTCTCTCTTTGCTCTGCACCCTCACTTACTACCGGTACTCTCACGGTTTTCAACAGACCCATGTAGGCCTACAATCTTCCTTCACCAGTGTTGTTCGGCATACATGTATAGGGGCCCGGTAGCCTAACGCATTGGTTGACACGTTGGCATGGAGAGCGAGAAGTAACGAGTTCGAGCCCCCGTTGGGCGGACATGCTTTGTAGGCTGCTAGTAGCGCCGTGTATTGCAGGTTGTCTGTTCTGTTAGTAGGCCTAGTTAAGTTTGATGTTAATTAAGATTAGGCCATAAGTCAAGTCAGTTAAGATTAGCCTACTCATAACTTGTAGGCCTACATGTAAAGCACAACGTTTACAAGCGCATAAACTAATTAAATAAAAAAATTTACCCGAGGTATCAATGATCCCTCAGGATTTATAAAAATTAGGAGGTCAATGTTCTGGAATGGCTAGTCTTCGCAAATTGGAAAAGTGCTGCAGAAAGCGATTGCGTTGAAGCGTTGAATATTCATAGATAAGCGTTGAAACAGGAAAGTTGTTTCTCTGATGTCTCCTGACATTTGTGAAAGCCGGTAGCCGAGGAGATTGATCAGTGTGAGGCCAGATTGATTTATTGGACCGAGAGTCTCAAAGGCCAATGGCACAAAGCAATATTAAGGCAAAATGGCAGTGTAGGCCTATTTAGATGTCTTTTTATCTGCTGCGATCTCAGCAGCAGCACCTGCATTCCCAGCTGATCTGGTACGGCAAGAATCTGCCTGCAGGGTGTCGATAACAGTGGCGGCCCAGGAAAGACTTTCCACCCTCCCATTGAATTAGCGTCACACCATCGGGACGCTTCCCATCTGACCTGGCGAGAGCAACAGGCTCCTTTGTGGCTGGGAAGCCCGCTTTGGTAAGGCCACGCCATATGATGTCATTTTAGCAAGGCGTGTCTGGCAGTACGGCCCGGCCCAAGGCTGCATGACATGCCATGTGAGCCGCCCTCTTGGACCGTCACTCCACAGGGACATACATGAGGAGCGCATAAAACGGTTCCCAGGCGCAGACCAGTTGCAATGCGGATTGCCTCGTCATCTAGCCTCAATCCGCAGGCGCTTATTGGGAGCGCCAGGCGCCAATCACTCGCATGTGGTGAGGCCACTGCATGCTCACAACCTGGCCTGGTGGTATTCAGATGTTACTGAAGCCTGTAAAGCTGTCAGGTGCTTCTGAATGAGAGGCTGATCCCAAATACACTGCTTATGGAAGAGGGATTCTTCAGGGAGTGGAGTACCTGACTCAGTTGCCCATTGGTCTTTGGCCATTTCCAGAGAGAGGTCTTGGGGCACATCACAGTTGGACAGGCTATGGCTCGAGTGTAAATGCGCGACGGCTGAGTTAGCCACAACTACAGATCTACTGTAGTCAGGGTCTGTGTTGGGCTCTACAGCGAGTTGTAGGGTAGGAGAGGTTACAGTCTGTCAAGGCGACTCATGACCTCCCCTACGTGAAACTTCATTTCGCCTACCTGGAAGTTCACCTCCCCTACTTGTGATTTTATTTCCCCTACTTGGGACCTTATATCCCATTGAAGGGAGCCTACTTGTGATTCAATCTTCCCTTCAAGTGCCCATACTTGTGATCTCACTTCAAATTTATTATCCATCCGGTCCATCATCAACTCCAGAACCGAACTGACCCGTGATATATCAGAGACACGTGACCCTCTATCTTCATCTTCACTCGGGCGCTCCATAAATGCCGGAGATATAGGACAAAAACCGCTCATGATGAAGAATGACGACTCCGCTTTATTTCTTAATTAATCAAATTTATTCTTAAGTAAGATAAAAGTGAACGCTAAGGATATACTAATTAAAACAATCGACAATCTATCACAACTTGGAAAAATTATCGCAATGTCCCAATTCTACTTAATGGCGATTAATACCCGTTTTCCCCATTTACTCTAATTTCCATATACCTTGGCTTGGGAGCGGACGATGGGAAAGCAAGAGTTTTATCCTCCGTAACGACGCAAGTGTGTGTAATCCACGCAGTTATTTGACGACGGTGCAATTTGTACTCCAAGTTTGCACAGAGAAATAATGCCAATATTCCAACGAGAAATAGATTCCAAATTAATATACTCCACGATTCGTATAATTGCCGATATCGAATTATCTCACTTTAATCTAATATTCCACTTTTCAGACCGAAATTTTTACATAAATCTCACACACCGGAGCTCTTGTCATATACATCCAACTTCCTCCACGGCCAGGACAAGACTGCAGTCCAGACGGCGTGCTGACGATATTCGCACAAAAAAAACCGCATTTCGGACAAAGACCAGCTTAAGGGTATAGAAGCGTTTGTCTGAATTTCCAGACAGTAATGCTTAAAGTTTAGGCCACTTTGTCATAGAGCCTCGCTTTGGTCCAGACAGCCAGACAGCTATGTTAAAGTATAGGCCACTTTATCATAGAGCCTCGTTTCAACTCAGAGTAGGCGGCAATTTTAGAGCTTACGTCAGCCTGTCCGGGAAGGTCCTGTCTTAGCACACGGGCCTATGTCTAAGTGTCCTGCTGCGTATCGCTGCGTATTATTAAATATTACTGCGTCATCATCATCATCAGCAACCGTGGGCTCAGCGCCCGTAGGTGTCCGATGCCTTCTTCACCAGGTCCTTCCACTTTCTCCTATCCAGCGCCGCTCTGCTCAGCTTCTGAAGCGAGGCTTTGCCCCAATCGGATACGTCATCGAGCCATTCCCTATGCGGCCTTCCTCTCTTGTTTGTCCCATCCATTCGTCCGAACATCAGTGCTTTGATCTTCCTGCTGTTATCCATTCTGCAAATGTGCCCGAACAATCCTAGTTTTCTTCTGATCAGCTTCTGCATGATGTTTTCCTTTAGCTGCACTCGCTTGTATAGTTCTGTGTTGTTTACCTTCTGCATCCATCCTATTCTTAGTATTTTCCTGTAGCACTTTCTTTCGAAGGCCATAAGTCTTTGTTCGATGTACTTCGTTACAACCCAGGCCTCGCACCCGTATAACAGAGTGCTGAAAATGCATGTCTGTAGTACCTTCTTTTTCGTTTCTGTCCCTATGGCTTTGCTTCTCCACACCTTCTCCATTGCCTTCAGTGCTGTCGCTGCCTTCGCCAACCTAGTTTGCACTTCCCTTCTGGCGTCCAGGTCATATGTCGTGTTGCTCTCGAGGTATGTGAAATGTTCAACGTTCTCCAGCGGGTTTCCGTCTATGACTATTACTTCTTCTTTAGTTCTCTGCCGTCAGGCAGGTTCATATGTCCAATGACGCCACGCGTATCTGTTCTGTGCATCCTCCTTTAGTCTTCTGTAACCATCCTTTGCCATCATCCAGTCCAGTAGCATTGTTCTTGGTCTTCCTCTTGTCTTTTCCCCCTCCATTCTTCCTTCTATAATGTCCCTTACTATGGAGTCGCTCCTCAGGACGTGGCCAATCCAGTTTCTCTGCCGCCTCCGTATTGTCTCCATCATTGACCTTCTCTCTCCGACCATTCGCAGTATTTCTTCGTTCGTCTTGTGCTCCGTCCAGCTGACATGCTCCATTCTTCGCCAAATCCACATTTCGAAAGCTTCCAATCTTCTTATGTCATCCTTTCTCATTGTCCATGTTTCTGACCCATACAGAACTACACTCCATACCAGCGTCTTGACCATTCTCTTTTTTAGATTCAAATTTAGCTTTCCTCTGAGGAGTTTCCCTCTTTTGTTAAATGCGTCTTTTCCCATGGCTATTCTTCTTTTTATTTCCACATGGCATCTTGCATCCTCTGTGACCATACTTCCTAGGTAGCAGAATTTCTCCACCTGCTCTATTTCCTCTCCGTTTACTGTGATCTTAATTGCTTTCTCTCCTCTCTTGTTTATCCTCATAGCCTTTGTCTTCTTTATGTTTATTTTCATGTCATATTCTGTTGATATCATGTTCAGTCGATTCATCATTCTTTGTAATCCTTCTTGAGTTCCTGCCAACATTGCCTGATCGTCCGCGAATCTCAGAGCTTTTACCAGCCTTCCTCCTACCTTTATCCCTTCATTCACTTCTTCCAACGTTTCTCTTACAATTTCTTCTATGTAGATATTAAATAGTATTGGGGAGAGTGGACATCCTTGCCTCACACCTCTTCCTATCTTTCCCGGTTCCGAGTATTCTCCATCAATTCTTATTTTCACTTTCTGTCCCATATATAGATTACCAATCAATCGCCTTTCCTGCCATTCCACACCTATTCGTCTTAGCGCATTCATCAACTTCTTCCAGTCCACCCTGTCAAACGCTTTTTCATAGTCAACGTAACATATATATATGTCTTGCCCATGCTGGATGCTTCTTTCCGTTAGAATTCTCAGTGCTGCAATTGCGTCTCTTGTTCCTCTTCCCTTCCTGAAGCCAAATTGATCGTCTCCAATGCATTTATCTTTTTCTGCTCTTGACTGTAGTCTTTTCGTGATGACTCTAAGCAGGATCTTTGATGCATGGGTAAGGAGGCTTATAGTGCGGTGGTCCTCACATGTTGTTGCGTTCTGTTTTTTCTTGATTGGAATCATTATGGTTTGCAAGAAATCTTCCGGCCACTCTCCAGTATTGTATATGTCTTGGCACAGCCGCACCAATTCCCCCATTGCCTTTTCTCCAAGGTTCCTCAGTATCTCTATTGGGATGTTATCTATTCCCTCTGCCTTGTTGTTTTTCATATCACTGATTGCAGCCATGACCTCTTCTTTAAGCAGCTCCATTCCTCTGTCGTTTTCATTCTGTGCCTGTTCCTCCTCTTCGTTCTCCAGACTACTGTTTCCCATGTATAACTCCTCCACGTATTCTTTCCATCGACTCCTTATCTCGTCTGGTTCCTCCAGCAGTCTGCCATCTTTGTTCTTGATTGCATTTCCTCTACCTATACATTCGGCTTCTTTCCCAGTGACTTGATCCTGCTGTAGACTAGATCGTGGCGTCCTTTTTCCTGAAGCATTTCTATCTCCTTGCATCTCTCCTCCCACCAT
Organism: Lumbricus terrestris; assembly: GCA_949752735.1. NCBI lineage: Eukaryota > Metazoa > Annelida > Clitellata > Crassiclitellata > Lumbricidae > Lumbricus > Lumbricus terrestris. The sequence continues at coordinate 44,987,811 of OX457037.1, forward strand.
TCCTCTTTTGCTTTATCCGTTGTTCTCCTTAATTGGTTGTTCAGTCTTTTGTACTCTTTCTTTGCCTCTTCGGTACTTTGGTGCTTCCATTTTCTTCCTTTCTGACTATTACCTCGGTGGGGTTTTCTGCGCCAAATGCTAGCGTTTTCGTTTTCTCGAAGTTCATATTGAGGCCGTATCTCTTGCTCTCCTCATTCAGCTCTCGAGTTGTTTCTTCCAATCTCTTCGCATCTCTGTCTAACAGGTCGATGTCGTCAGCAAACGCGAGGTTATTAATTGTTGTGCCACTTATGACTACTCCTCCCTCTTTATCCCGAATCTTGTCCAGTACTCTTTCCAGTACCAAGATGAAGGTGGTTGGCGATATCGGGTCTCCCTGCCTTGTGCCTCTGTTTGTTGCGAACCATTCTTCCAGGTCACCACCTATTTTCACTGCTGCTATTGCATTGCCATTTATTTCCTCCAGCAGACGCGTTAGCTTCTTGTCTACGCCGTAGGATTCTATGGCCGCCCATGTTACACTCTGGTCTATGCTGTCGAAGGCCTTTTTGAAGTGTTTTTGCGTGCTTAGCGTCAATAGGTCCTTGAGTGCGTTTCACGGCGAAAGTGAATATTATTGAATTTAACGTTGCAGGCCTTCCCCGTGTATTTTAACCATTATAATCGCCATTAATATTAATATTATTATAGCAATTAAATCGTAAAATGTAACATTCGTTATGCTACTACTACTACTACTACTACTACTACTACTACTACTACTACTACTACTACTACTACTACTACTACTACTACTAGCCTACTACTCTACTACTACTACTACTACTACTACTACTACTACTACTACTACTACTACTACTACTACTACTACTACTAATAATAATAATAATAATTATTATTATTATTACTAATAACTACTACTACTATACTACTAGTAGTAGTAGTATAGTAGTAGTAGTAGTAGTAGTAGTAGTAGTAGTAGTAGTAGTAGTAGTAGTAGTAGTAGTAGTAGTAGTAGTACTAGTAGTAGTAGTAGTAGTAGTAGTAGTAGTAGTAGTAGTAGTAGTAGTAGTAGTAGTAGTACCATTCAGGCTAGTAGTAGTAGTAGTAGGCTAGTAGTAGTACTATTCAGCGTAATGATCGAAGTTTAGCAAGTCCTGACTAGGACGTACTGTAGTTTCGTGCGTTTTACATCTTCGCCGAGCCGCTAGCACTCGACGTTCGTACTTATGACATTGGATGGAATTGTGTTGCCACAATGTTTGTGCTAGCTGAAATAACCATGGCTATCCTTAGGCTACATGCGTTGCCTACCCAAATGTCATTACAAATATTTCCTACGTTCTTTTTCATAGCAAAATACTCTATAATCTATATAAGAAATATTAAGTTTATCTGACAACGAAAATTAATAGGCTACATGAATGCTGTTTCCAGTAGGGAAAGACTTCGCCGAGGTGCAGCCTCTTGCAAAAATTTGCCCTCATCCACGACGACAAGCAAATCCCGCAGACCACGATCAGAATCTGGATTGGGGCAGAAGGGAACAAGGCTGGAGTCACAACGTGGATAAACAGCTTGATGCGTGCTCGAATGCACGTTTTAAAATGCAGATTGGTCGCCGTCACGACGATTCAAAGAATGGAAGAGACCTGAAGACAACGACGATGAAACGCATTCTTCCAATGACAATCTTGAGACTGCTGTAGTCTGTCTTCCTGCACGCGTTGTGTGAAATACTGTCACAACGCCTACAATGTCGTATTTTCCCAATATTTTCTCTTGACGTCCATGGATATAAATAATTTGCATGTTTCTCTAAGCTAATATCTCCAGTCTTTTTCATTCTCATGTAGGATATACATGCTTAAATATAATGCATGGTAAGCTCTGCCTGCAGTTTATTTTCTGAAAAGAGACCGTAAATATCTCAACAGAGGTTGAGGAATGATAATACTATATTGACTATTAACTAAGACAGGGGTGTCAAACCTTTTTTAGTGGCGGGCCAGTGTGAACATCTTCCAACAAGTGGCGGGCCACATGGGCGCCCACATAAAAAATTTTTTGGGGGGCGACATTTTTACGATAGTCGCGGCCAAATTTTTTAGTAGCAAGGGCTTGAAAAATGCAAAGCTGGAAATCAAGAATACGAGTATTTTTCAAAGAGGTTTCTTAGGCAAATTTTTCAGTTTCATTTCGTGTATAACTTTTACTACGGATATATAGGCCTAGTTTCCTTAGAAATTTGTTAAAAATCTAAGAGCAGATGTTTAAAAGTATTTTCCTAAAGGTGCGCTATATAAGTGTGTAGAATGAACGAATGAATAAATGAGCGAAAAATAGGCGTCAGTTTTCAAGGGGCAAGTGCTCCTCTAGCTGCTTCTAAAGTGCCACTCACAAGCCAATCGCAGGGCACCAGCTTATTCACATGTGCTGTATCGAGTCAGAGGCTTATTCCAAAGAGTAGTCAGAAAGAGGTCCGAATCTGGCAGCCTGAGGGCCAGAGTAGCTGTTAATGCGGGTGTCGTTTAGGAAGGTGAAGGATCCGAGGATCAGATGAGTGTGGGTATCAATTCTTTTGAACAAATCTCTCGATCTTTGTCAGTTTGGTGTAAATCCTGAGGCGTGATAACCAGAGCCAAGTTTACCTACAGTTTGACCTCTCTGGATTCTGCGCTGGCAGCTTGCAAAATGGACAAAATGGAGCCTGGCTTATAGCAGACTTGGTTTAGTTAACTACAATGCTAGTGAATAAGCAGATCTCTCTGATGTAATTTCAGTGTACTGTGAGAAATTTTCAAATTTTTGCATTAGTAAAAGCAAATTTTTTTTTAAAAACCCAAAAGTAGTAGTTAAAAACACAGGTGTCAAATTTTCAATTTTTTTTGCCCTTTGCCCCTATTTGGTGAGCGCCCATGACGGGCCAGGGCGTCGAAGCTCCTGAGCAAAATTGGGCATTGATCTGTGAGATAGCTCATGGCCAGCCAAAACCAACCGGAAACCATAGAATAGCATAGAAACACAGTCTACACAGAGCTGTGAGTCTGAGCAAAAGTGACGTCAGTGAGAAAAACCTCCGTGTATTTGGCGCTGTCTGTAAAATATAAAAATTTGAACTTTTATCCTCTAATTTTGTAATCTTTAGGGAAGGCTCCGCGGGCCAGAAAAAAATCGTCGGCGGGCCAGAAATGGCCCGCGGGCCAGCTCTTTGACACCCCTGAACTAAGATAAGAACAGGTAAGAATATCCGTTTATTATAGACTATAGCTGGGGTACCCGGCGTTGCCCGGGAATTTAAGGATTCGCCCCGTTTCCGGCCAATAACCTACTTCCCCACCCTCACTTCACCCCATCTTCATAACTACTCCCCCACTTTTTCTTCCCTTCCAGTCGCCGACCGACCCCCCTAACCCGGTGAAAGAAACGACAGAGGCGAAAGGCTTCTTGAATTCGCCTCGAAACATAGTATGTTCATCAGCAACACAAGATTCCAACAAAAAGGATGCAGGAAATGGACATGGTTATCCCCAGATGGAAAACACACGAACATGATAGATATGATACTGGTAGAACAAAGGTGGAAATCTGCAATATGGAATTGTCGAATCTACCAAGGGGCGGATGTCGCATCAGATCACAGCATGGTAATGGCAAAGTTTAAAGCAAGGCTTAAACGAACAGGACCACGAAGAGGACGCGAAATAGAGATGGATCTGGAAGCTATGAAGAACAGGGAGACACAAGAAACATTCAGCAGAGAACTAGAAAGGAGACTGAAGAAACAAGAAGCAGAAGGAAAGGCGTACGATCTAGACGAAAAGGTCACCCAACTTAACGAAACTCTACACCAAGTAATGGAGACTACCCTACCAAGGGCCCAAAGACGCAACAAGCCCTGGATCTCAAATCAGACGCTGGAGCTAGCAAGGAAGAAACGAGAGATGAAGCAAAGTCGAGGGGAATCGGACGAAAAGGCTAAAGAATATAGACAACAATGCAATAGAGTTAAGAAAGCAGCAAGAATGGACAAAGAGAAATGGTTAAAGGAGCAGTATGGAGAAATAGAAAGTGCAGCGGCTGGTAACAGATGCAGACAGGCGTACCAACTCATAAGAAGGCTAAGTAAACCGTGGAAACCAAAACAGACAGCAATAACAGATAAGAGCGGAAACATTCTCCAGGACAAAGAGGAGATAAAAAAAACGATGGACAGAATACTGTAGCGAGCTATATAAAACAACAGAGGATAATGGAGACGCCGTCAAAGAGCTAAATTATATAAAACCACCACCACGGGAGGATGAGGAGCATGATATCCTTTTGGAAGAAGTGGAGTTTGCCGTAGCCAAGTTAAAAAACAACAAAGCACCGGGGACCGACAGAATCACTGGTGAAGTTCTGAAGGCGGGAGGAGAAGCATTAACTAGAAGAATACATGACATATGTAACCAAGCGTGGAAGGAAGGACGAATACCAGACGAATGGACGAGGTCAATCATAGTAGCAATTCCAAAAAAGGGCGATCTGTCAAACTGCTGCAATTACAGAACGTTGGCGCTAATGAACCACATGAGTAAAGTATTGATGTCCATTTTGCTCGAAAGATTAAAATCGCAGGTAGAGGAGCATATGGCTGAGGAGCAGGCTGGGTTCAGAAGAGACCGAAACACAACACAACAAATACTAATACTACGGCTCATAGGGGAAAAGGCGAAACGGAAAGGAAAACTAATACACAATTGCTTCATTGACTTCCAAAAAGCATTTGACCCTGTAAGGCACGATATACTACAAGCGACACTGGAATCTTTCGGAGTCGGAAGACGGTTGACGCAGCTACTCAACTATGCATGCACAAAAGCAAAATCGGCAGTCAGAGTGGGAAAAGAGATAGGTGAATGGTTCCGAATTGGAGTTGGCGTCAAACAGGGAGACCCAGTATCTCCTACCGAATTCATCACATATCTAGAGCGAGTAATGGAGAAGATCAAGGAGAAAGAAACCGGAATTTCCATACATGGAATACTTATAAACAACTTGGCATTCGCAGACGATATAGACTTGATAGAAGAAGACATCCACAACATTCAAGAAAACGTTAACATTCTAGGCAGGGAAGGAGAGAGGGCAGGCCTAAAAATCAACCGCAGCAAAACAAAAACAATGACCTTCGGAGAAAAACGAACATTAAACCAATCGAGATCAACGGTGAAGGCCTAGAACACGTGGAAGAATTTCTATATCTGGGAAGCCTGCTAACATGGGACAATGACTGCGGAAGGGAGATAGGAAGCCGGATAGCGAAAGCAGCGGGGGCATTGGCAGCCTTTGGAAACCTGTGGAGAAGTCGTGAAATAAGCATAAAAACAAAAATGGAAATCATAAAAACATGCATATTCAGTATATTGCTGTATGCATGTGAGACATGGACCTTGCGCAAGAGGGAAACAAACTATTGGCATTTGAAATGAGATGCTACAGATGGATACTGCACATCAGATGGGAGCAAAAGATAACAAATGTGGAAGTGCGCGCAAGAGTGGGAAACACAAAGAACATAAAACAACTGATAATGGAGAGGAAACTAAACTTCTTTGGGCATGTATGCAGAATGGGAAACGACCGACTTATCAAACAGGTCATCTTCGGAATGATGGACGGAAGGGGGGTTAGAGGAAGACCGTGCAGAGAATGGCTAGATGACGTCACGGACTGGTGTGAACTGGAAATCTACAAACTTAGCAGAATGGCGCTGGAGAGAGACAAATGGAGACGTATTGTGAAACATGCGATCGACACCAACGGGCACTGAGCCCATGGACCGCAATGATGATGATGATGATGATAGCTGGGGTACCCGGCGTTGCCCGGGAATTTAAGGATTCGCCCCGTTTCCGGCCAATAACCTACTTCCCCACCCTCACTTCACCCCATCTTCATAACTACTCCCCCTACTTTTTCTTCCCTTCCAGTCGCCGACCGACCCCCCTAACCCGCCGGTCCACCTTGCCTCGACGTGTGTGATAGACGGCATCTAACCGCTACGCCACGCTTGAAATTTTGGTTTCCTGGCAAATCCCCCAACAATGCCCTGCTCCGACCCGGCCCCTGCGGTGCGAGGTGTGTGTGTGTGTGTGTGTGTGTGTGTGTGTGTGTTGAGGTACCCGGCGTTTCCCTGGAACTTTAGGATTCGACACGCTCCAGGCCAATTCCTTACTTTCCCACCCTCACTTCACTTCATTTCATTCCATATCCACGCTCATACTCTCCACCTCACTTATTTTCCCTCATCAAACTCACCACCCACCCCTAACCCGCCGGTCCACCTTGCCTTTACCTCTGTGGGGTGCTCCTGCATTTGTCGACAAGTTTAGCTTTTGGCCCACTCGAACCCGCCCCAACCGCCGCGGCTTCCCAACCGCCCGCTCCCCCCCCCCCCCCCACCCCACCCCACTCCACCCCACCTAACCCCCAACCTCATCACACTCCGACCTCCTAACGGTACCGGTACGCCTCTCTGTGATACTTGCGTTTACCGGAAAATTGTTTCCTCCCCAACAATACCCTGTCTACACAAAGTCATGCCTGGCCCCGGAGGTGCTGGGTGGAAGCATGAGTGTGTGTTTGGTAGGGCGAGGTGGTCCCTGTAGCACTATGGCTGTGTAGCTGCAACGTTTCAAGTGAAAAAATGTGAAAGTATGTGAACGGAATGGGAAATGTATAGCGAAAATCAGGGTTTTAGCACTCCCTGGTGGTAGAGATTCGCCAACCCGTCCCCGGGTGTCCCATGCCCAGACCGACACAGTAGTGAATAATTTGTAATAATTTATTGAGTCGATTTTCCTAAAATTCTTCCACTAGAAGGTTTTGAATGAAAAGCTCAAAAACTGTGGAAATGCATCCCGCTCAAACACACACACACATACAGAAAGTTCTCTTTCTTTATATAGATTGCTACCCACATTTTGGTGCACATGCGTATGGTCCTAAATTAACAGTAGAGGAATTTTAGTAGAAAAGCATCATTAGTAGAAAAACGTTAATTGACTCAGCCACTTTTCAGAAACTATGGAAACTTGGTTGAGTACACCCTACTGACAAAAATACCAAGAGTCCCCATAAATCCGTGCTGTGCTCGATCCGCCATCTTTGAAAATGGCGGCCAAAATTTGGTTTTTGCCAGTAGCTTCCAAACCATTAAGCCTGCAGCTAGAAAAAAATATAAAAAGGCAAAAATAATCTTTATTAAACGGCAAAGAAGTCTTGCATATTTTTCTATGATTAGAAATAAAAATGTTTAACGCATGGTAAAGTAGACATTGTTAGGCTATGTATTTCAATGCGATGCACCAACTTCTATGACTTGAAGAACAAACGCTGTGCTGTGAATAATGATTTAAGTTATTCTGTTGCCCAAGCTGACATCAGGCACAATACAAATCAAGGGTGAATGCGTAATTCGTTTATATAGTCTATGGATTTATATGGCGCTCCTTTAAGAAATCTACTCAGGAGCGCTCCCAACCTAGCCATCCTGGAAATTGGCGGAAGAACAAATGCTGGACTACAAATGATGATTTAAAATCAAATTTATGTCGGTGTCTATTCCTACTAGGTTGGTATATGATAATATAGTCCTCAGAGTCACCTATAGTGACATCTGAGCTGAGGAGTCAAAGCAGGTAGTTACTTGGCATACTCCACATAGCCTATCGCTGATTACGGAAAACCAGACGGAGCACGCTTGCATCTCTTGGCGATTCTAGCTTACTTGCATGAAAGTAGTAAATAAGGGTTGAACATAGCCCCTCCACGTTTTCTGGCCGTCACGTGACTGTATGACGTCATCTGTAATGGATACTCTCACTAATGACTCTTGTTTTTGGCCCTGTGGTTTATAAACCGTCACGCTTCACTGATCATGTCTTTTGATCTTTTGTTTGGGATGCTGAAGGGATGGGGAAGGGATGGGGAAGGGATGGGGAAGGGGATGCGGGCCCTCCCCTCCCCCTCCCCCCCTCCCCCCCTTCCCCAGGCTTCGTCAGCACATTTCGATTGTACAGCAGCTGCTACAGCTGCTTAGTCATTCTCATTGTACAGCAGCTGCTACAGCTGCTTAGTCATTCTCAACTCATTTCTTTTAAAATGGTAGATTACTTTATAGCACATGCACTATAAGACGCGTACTATTTTAAAATTATAAGAGGCATCTTTCGATTTGTAAGATTCTGTTTTGACTTGCGAGGTATTCTCGCACTATAAGACATGCACTATTTTAAAATTATAAGAGCCATGTTTCGATTTGTAAGATTCTGTTTTGACTTGCGAGGAATTCGCCAGCCAATTCTTTTAAAACGGTAGATTTGTAAGATTCTGTTTTGACTTGCGAGGAATTCGCCAACCAATTCTTTTAAAACGGTAGATTTTTTATAAGACATGCACTATTTTAAAATTATAAGTGGCATCTTTCGATTTTTAAGATTCTGTTTTGACTTGTGAGGGATTCTCGACTCATTTCTTTTAAAACGGTAGATTGTTTTATAGGACATGCACTATAAGACACGTACTATTTAAAAATTATAAGAGGCATCTTTCGATTTTTAAGATTCTGTCACTATAAGACATGCACCATTTTAAAATTATAAGAGCCATGTTTCGATTTGTAAGATTCTGTTTTGACTTGCGAGGTATTCTCGCACTATAAGACACGCACTATTTTAAAATTATAAGAGGCATCTTTCGATTTTTAAGATTCTGTCACTATAAGACATGCACTATTTTAAAATTATAAGAGCCATGTTTCGATTTGTAAGATTCTGTTTTGACTTGCGAGGTATTCGCCAGCCAATTCTTTTAAAACGATAGATTGCTTTATAGGACACACACTATAAGACGCGTACTATTTTAAAATTATAAGAGGCCTGTTTCGATTTTTAAGATTCTGTACAAGTCTTTTTTCTGTTCATTTCATTTTTGACTTGTGAGGGATTCGCGAATCAATTCTTTATGCACACACACACACAAACACACACACACATCTCCGTTTGACCGCATCACAACCTTATGCATAACCTTCCGCGCCCATGCGCGTCCTGGGAACTATTTCGCGTAGAAATACCGGAAAAAATTACTCCCAACACACACGCACGCATACAATTGTCAAATATCTGTTGAATATGCTAGCGTGTGTAAGAGCTGTAGAGGTCTGTACTTTTGGTATATTCGGGTGAGTTTGCATACCTTGCGAGATTGTGAGCAAACGTTGAATGCTTTAAAAAATAATTTGCAAAGTCACCAGCAGGTCAATTGAATATAAGAAATTCTGATCTGCATGGGAGATGGTGGCACCCTTTGCGAAGCTCTGATTGGCTATGAGAGAGAGCTTGTCGCATGACAGACAAGTATAGTGCGGGCTCTGTGGGGCGGGGCACAATACGAATTCCTAGCGTGAGGAAGTTCTGATTGAGTGCACCTACCACAAGCGCAGTAATTTTGCGTCGAACCAATGGCGAAGGAGTTTCAAGAAATGGAAATAATACTATCTGCTGCAGAGGAAGTGCCCATAAGCTTTCAAAGATATCGGCTCTTGTAATGCGCGCGCTATAATTTTAAAACCCTGCATGCATAAAAGTGTAAAAAAGCTGTAAAATTATCCATTCACAATCATATGGTGTGCGTGCGTGTGTGTTGGGAGTAATTTTTTTCCGGTATTCCTACGCGAAATAGTTCCCAGGACGCGCATGGGCGCGGAAGGTTATGCATAAGGTTGTGATGCGGTCAAACGGAGATGTGTGTGTGTGTGTGTTTGTGTGTGTTGTTGGGTTCACTGGCCGTCTACGGGGTATGATTAATAGAATAAGGTCCCAATTTGGATGAAATAAACATAGATTTATTCAAGAGAGCAATATATACAGCGAAATTAACAAAACGTTACCGTCTAGTAGATACGAAGTCGAACAGACCAGAGAACTCAGAACGAACGACAGCACGGCAGACAACGGCTAACGGAGCCAAGGAAGACGGATGAACGGCCAGACCACCAACAGGGCGAAGATGGCGACGTAGAAGAAGAACCCGCAGGTTAACTCGCATAACAACGAGGAAGAAGCACCGCAAGACCGCTCAACGAGAGACAGCAACCACGCTCACCACACACCACAACCGCAGGGACCCTACCCACGACAGCAGTCCCTTAAATAGGCAAGGCCCCTCCTACCAACACCCACGCACCAAGTAAGAGAGAGTACGGAAGAGAAGAAGGGCCGTAGACATCTAATGGCTACATATCCCCCTCCCAAAAGCTTGAGGAGTCCTGAGGGGACGACGAAATAGAACAGCAAACGCTACGCCTACAAGTCCGCAACAGAAAGAATCGCCCAGCACTATATCATTACAAGTTAACGTACTAAGCAATTCATCGCACAATGCATCGCCACAACTAACGCAGCACAAAACACTAAACTACTGCATCATCATAAACAATCAACTGAGAGTTCATACAATTCAAAGCTAAATACAAAGTTCGAATCATATAAACCTGAAAAGCAAGAAAAAAATTTGGACACACGCTGTGTATCAAAAATGAACCAAAATTGAAAGTATCTTTGGCCAAAGCCATATAAGACTAAAGCTAACAGAGTGAACCCCATCAGTTCATCACAGAACCGAGTCAACAAACAAGAACCCCCAACTCTTGAACAGTTCTGGAACAAGACTTTGAAGATTTTCACACTTTTTCTGGAAAGTGACTGACAGACGCTCGCATGACACCCACTGAAGTGTTCAATGCGAGAAGTTCAATTTTTCTGACGATGACAAATGACTGACGAAGAACGTAACATAGAGCGTCTCTGTCACGCTCGATGACGCCAAGGTCAGAATCCCTGCTGAGACCCCAATGACTAGGCCTCAACAGGATCCCAACCACGTTACTGCGACGGACGGCTGAGAATGTCTGGCAGAACATTTAACTTGCCAGGCCGATGTCGAATGTCGAGATTGTATTGTTCGAGTTCCAGACTCCATCGCAGGAGTTTCATATTTTTATTGGCCATCTGATGGATGAACTGCAGAGGCTTATGGTCCGTGTATACCAGGACGAGTGCCGACCCGAAGTACACACTGAAGGCCCGCAACACGACCATCAGAGCCAACGCCTCCTTTTCGATCGTCGAGTATCGGACTTCATGCGTCAGAAGCTTCCGGCTGATGTAACAGATCGGGTGTTCCAAGCCCTCGTGCATCTGAAACAAACAGGCTCCCACACAGAATTGAGATGCGTCAACACCAACACAAAACTGTTTAGAAAAGTCAGGAGGTCTAAGAATAGGTCGAGAAGCAAGACGAGATTTCAAATCAACAAAGGCATTCTCCGCTTCCTCATTCCATCTAAAAGGAATCCCTTTCTTCGTTAACGCCGTAAGCGGCAAAGCAATATCAGAGTAATGAGGCAAATATCTCTTATAATATCCCGCAAGACCAAGAAACGATTGCACCTGTTTCTTATTACCAGGTCTGGGAAAACGTAACACAGCCTCCACCTTCTTTACCCGTGGCTGTACACCATCCACTCCAATGTGGTGACCCAAAAAATCCACTTCCGCATTTGCAAAGACACATTAAGCTAAGTTCAAAGTCAAGCATGCATCCGCAATCCTACTCAACACCTTACGCAAGTGTATCAAATGATCAGACCATTCCAAACTGAAAATGATTATATCGTCCAGATACGCATCACAAAAATCATCCAATCCATTCAAAACTTTCGTAATCAGCCTTGAAAATGATGCAGGCGCATTTTTCAATCCAAAACTCATGAATTTCCACTGGTAATGACCCTTCGGTGTTACAAAAGCAGTCAACGGGACTGAATCAGGATGCATTGGAATCTGCCAATACCCTTTGGTCATATCCAATTTTGTCAAATAGCGGGATTTTCCCAGTCGATCAATTAAGACCTCCACCCGGGGCATCGGAAATGGATCCGCTACGGACAGACCGTTCAGTTTCCTGAAATCCGAACATAAGCGATCCGTACCGTCTGGCTTAGGAACCATGACAATCGGAGCCGCCCAAGGACTCTCGGATTCCTCTATGATCCCAGCCTTCAACAACTGTTCCACCTCTTGCTCCACCTTAGCCATCCGCTCAGGATTCAATCGATAAGGGGTTTGTCGAACAGGACAAGCACCTTCGACCAATTCAATTCGATGTGACACCATATCAGTTTTACCCGGTAATGTACTAAACACATGTGCAAAGTCATGCAAAACATCACGTAATTCATCACGACATTCAGCAGACACATCACATTGTAAGACTTTATCCTCCAAAGTCAACTCAGTGTGAATCCGTATTCACCAACAACACAGAAGCAACCACATCATCGTTCGGTACATCATGCAACACATCCGCACGATCCACATACCGCTTCATAAGATTAACATGTACCACTCTTTCCGTTTTCCTTCTATCCGGCGTACATACCAAATAGTCAACCGGACCCAGCCGACGCAACACCACATAAGGTCTACAATATTTGGCCTGTAAAGGTTTACCCACCAACGGAATCAACAAAAGGCCTTTCTCGCCTTCTTCAAAAGTGACAGCCCTCGAATGCTTATCATACAGTTGCTTTGACTTAGTCTTAGCAACAACAGCATTTTCACTAGCCATGTGCAACCCAACACGCATACGCTCACGCAATTGTAAGACATATTCAATCACATTCTTGCCAGACACTTCGTTCACAACATCTTTTGACAACCATGCCTCTTTCATCAACTGAAGCATACCTCGAACATCCCTACCATACATCAAGTCAAAAGCAGAAAACCCAGTACTCTGTACAGGAACTTCTCTATATGCAAACAAAACCCAAGGGAGCATTGTATCCCACGAACCCGGATATGTTTCAGCCAACGCCTTCAACATATCTTTCATAGTACGATGGAAGCGTTCACACGAAGCATTCGTCTGTGGTCTATAAGGACTAGTCTTCAATTGTAGAATACCACATTCATGCACAAACACTTGCATCAAATCAGACATGAACTCACTTCCACAATCAGAAAGAATTTCTTTCGGAAAACCGAACATCGTAAACACCTCACACAAACATTTCGCAACATCCTGTGCCGTATGAGTCTTCAAAGGAAAAGCAAATGGGAAATGCGATGCCAAATCAATCACCGTAAGTATAAATCTGTTACCCGTTAAGGCACAAACACTTAGGGGACCAACGATGTCCATTGCGAGACGTTCAAACACTTCTTGCATAACAGGCACACTGACCATAGGCGCTCTATAATTCCTGGAACCTTTACCCAACCTCTGACAAACATCACATGAACGACAGTACTCACGTACATCCTTATTCACAAGTGGCCACCAGAAATGTTTTAACAGTCTGTCCAATGTCTTCTGTGTTCCCAGATGACCCGAAGCTGGTATATCATGTGCAACGTGCAACAATTTCCTTCTCAACTGGCGTGGAACCACAATTTGTGACACACCCATACCAAATGGAGTTAATTTATCGTCCCACCGACGCACCAACACACCTTCAACCAATGCATACGGTTGTACACTGCCATCGCCTGTCGATTTATTTTCCGCCAGCGCAAACAATGGAACCAAATCTGGACAATTTCTTTGCCTCATTATAAATTCAGATCTCGGAACACAGATCTCTGTCCAGTCGTCGTCAATACTTTCAGTCGCTGCAAATAATGCTGCTAAATCACCGGGCACTAAAAGCGCTGGGTCATTTGACACACCCAATAAATCACCTGTCAATAAAGTCCGATCGACCGACTCTGCATTATGACCCAGACTCGGCGTCCCCACGCGCGTCGGTTCACTGCACACAGCGCTTATTGTCTCACTTCGTTCCTCTGCATATTGTCGTGCTCTAGCCCTGGTCGTAATAGCAACATCAACAATATCACCTGCAAGCGCTATATCATTCCCAATTACAACTTGTACACCGTTCATAGGAAGGGAATTCATCATACAGCAAAGAATTTCGCCTTTCACAAATGCACAGTCAACACTCAATTTCACAAGCGGGCGCTCCATAACTTGACCAGATATACCGCGCAGAAGTCTAGTTTCATTCAACTGCACAAAATCATGTTCATCCAACCATTCAGCAGAGACTAAAGATTGAAGAGCTCCGGAGTCCCAAAGAAAAATACCATCCTTTCGTTCATTCACATCATTAATGACACAACCATTCACACAGAAAGGAGCATACATTTTATCGACATTTTCAATAGGCTTCTGAAAACTCTGTTCCTTAACAGGTGCCGACAAAGTTTGTACCAAACCCACTGGTTTCGGACCCCTCCAATTTTCAATTTCAGGCCCCTCCTTTCGTTTTAATTTCAAACATTGGGCCTTCACGTGCCCAGGAATTCTGCAGTACGAGCACGTGACTTGCTCCCCAAACCCATCAACGTCATCATATTGACGACTAGGCTGTTTAAACCCATACGTCCCTCTTTGAGGCGAACGCTTACTCCATTTTGAATCATTGCGCACACCTTCCTTGTGCCCAGAGCCCCGACGCTCCCACACATCTTTCTTCTCACTATCGTCAGATGAGAATCGGTTTGTACGCTCAGAAAAATTCCTTTGGAATCCCCCAGCATAATTACTCGGCCCCTGTTTATACAAAACAGCGTATTCATCTGCCATTCGTGCAGCACTCGCTACACTCTCAGGACTTTTGTCCAAAAGCCACCTGTGGACCTCTAGCGGTAACGCTTGTACAAATTGCTCCATCTGTACAACCTCTTTAAATTTAGCCAAATCATCCCACGAATTTGTACCCTCTATCCAGCGCTGAAAAGGGATCTGCAGACGATAGGCATAATTTGCAAAAGTCTCCCGTGGTTCTTTTCTCATCTCCGTAAATTTCTTCCGATAGAACTCAGGTATCCGTTCATAAGCAGTGAGGAGCGCAGTTTTAACAATAGCATAATCCACACAATCATCCATAGACAAAGACGCAAATACTTTTGCCGCCTTTCCCGACAGTTGTGGCTGTAAAAGGGATGACCATTTTTCCATCGGAATTTTATGCAATGCCATCGCCTGTTCGAATGCCGCAAAATAATGTTCAATATCTGAGGGATCAAATTTAGGAACAAATTTCATTGCCGCCCCAAAACGAAAATCCTCCTTGTTCTGCACAGGGCGTTCTGCCACACCTCCGAATTCCAATTTCCTCATTTCAATATCCAATTTCTGTCTTTCGACCTCCAAATTCATCCTTTTCTCTTCCATGTCAAATCTCCTTTTCGTCTCCTCAGCCTCAGCTGTCATTCTCATTTTCTCTTTCTCGATTTCAGCTGCCATTCTCATTTTCTCTTTCTCGACTTGCCACTCAAAGTCTCTGTCCTCTTTAAATTTCAGGCGCTCCATTTCGACGGCCTCTCGCTTCGCTTGTGCCCGAAGTTTCCACTCCTCACTTCCTTGTTTAGGCGACAACGCTTTTCTAGCCAACTTCTGTAATTGAGGTTTCGATAAACCTTTAACGTCCTCACCCAACGTCGCACAATATTGTCTCAATTCCTCAACCGGCAAATCCACTATCTCGTCCCAGTCAAGAAGATTACCTTCCGCGGTCGACGCTATAATAGTCTAACTGCGCAGACCAACGGACCAAAATTTTCCCAAATTCCACAAAAAAGGCGAACGACAGTCCACTTCAAGACCGTCACACGTGCGAAACGCACAAAATTTCCGCTTCAAACTCAAAACAATAGCCCAGGCCCCCACAAAACGAAATGCGACTTCGCAAAATTTCCGAAAAATAACGGCAAAATGCACCAAAATTTCTGCGAACCACACGAACCAAAATTTCCGAAATTTTCCAACGGAATTACGCAAAAGACCGGTCAAAAGAACGTAGGGCCCCCATATGTTGGGTTCACTGGCCGTCTACGGGGTATGATTAATAGAATAAGGTCCCAATTTGGATGAAATAAACATAGATTTATTCAAGAGAGCAATATATACAGCGAAATTAACAAAACGTTACCGTCTAGTAGATACGAAGTCGAACAGACCAGAGAACTCAGAACGAACGACAGCACGGCAGACAACGGCTAACGGAGCCAAGGAAGACGGATGAACGGCCAGACCACCAACAGGGCGAAGATGGCGACGTAGAAGAAGAACTCGCAGGTTAACTCGCATAACAACGAGGAAGAAGCACCGCAAGACCGCTCAACGAGAGACAGCAACCACGCTCACCACACACCACAACCGCAGGGACCCTACCCACGACAGCAGTCCCTTAAATAGGCAAGGCCCCTCCTACCAACACCCACGCACCAAGTAAGAGAGAGTACGGAAGAGAAGAAGGGCCGTAGACATCTAATGGCTACAGTGTGTGTGCATAAAGAATTGATTCGCGAATCCCTCACAAGTCAAAAATGAAATGAACAGAAAAAAGACTTGTACAGAATCTTAAAAATCGAAACAGGCCTCTTATAATTTTAAAATAGTACGCGTCTTATAGTGTGTGTCCTATAAAGCAATCTATCGTTTTAAAAGAATTGGCTGGCGAATACCTCGCAAGTCAAAACAGAATCTTACAAATCGAAACATGGCTCTTATAATTTTAAAATAGTGCATGTCTTATAGTGACAGAATCTTAAAAATCGAAAGATGCCTCTTATAATTTTAAAATAGTGCGTGTCTTATAGTGCGAGAATACCTCGCAAGTCAAAACAGAATCTTACAAATCGAAACATGGCTCTTATAATTTTAAAATAGTGCATGTCTTATAGTGCGAGAATACCTCGCAAGTCAAAACAGAATCTTACAAATCGAAAGATGCCTCTTATAATTTTAAAATAGTACGCGTCTTATAGTGCATGTGCTATAAAGTAATCTACCATTTTAAAAGAAATGAGTTGAGAATGACTAAGCAGCTGTAGCAGCTGCTGTACAATGAGAATGACTAAGCAGCTGTAGCAGCTGCTGTACAATCGAAATGTGCTGACGAAGCCTGGGGGAGGGGGAGGAAGAGGGGGAGGGGAGGGCCCGCATCTCCTTCCCCATCCCTTCCCCATCCCTTCCCCATCCCTTCAGCATCCCAAACAAAAGATCAAAAGACATGATCAGTGAAGCGTGACGGTTTATAAACCACAGGGCCAAAAACAAGAGTCATTAGTGAGAGTATCCATTACAGATGACGTCATACAGTCACGTGACGGGCCAGAAAACGTGGAGGGGCTATGTTCAACCCTTATTTACTACTCATGAATGTTGCTGTTAAGCTCTGCTGGAATTGCTATCTTTGCTAGTATAGGGACAAGCTTTAGGTGATGCCCTTGTCATGGACAAAGTTAGTGGAAACCAATGCAGTTGTTCAAACGGAGAACGGCCATTAACCTCACCGGACAACCCCCGGACAAAACCCGAGGCCCCAGTAGGACATGATCCCACCAGACATCCCCGGACAAAAGCCCCCGGACATATTTTCCCGATTTTGGGTAGGACATTATCCCCTGGACAGTTTACGGTAATTTTACGGTTACCATATTTTCAGTACTGTATACACTACATACATACATACATACATACATACATACATACATACATACATACATACATACATACATACATACATACATACATACATACATACATACATACATACATACATACATGCATACATACATACATACATAGATATGTACGTACATACATACATATGTACGTACGTATGTAGGCCTACGTACGTATGTATGTACGTACATACAATACATATATATTGTGTATATATATATACAGTACGTACGTACGTATATATCTATATATCTATCTATCTATCTATCTATCTATGTAATTTATATAGCGCCCCTTCAAGGAGTGTATGTACGTACGTACGTACATACAATACATATATATTGTATATAAATATATATATACAGGGTGCGCCAAAAAGGACCCCCTAGGTTTTCCAATATCTTGGCCAAAAGTAAGAATTTCCAAATGACATTTTACAGTCTTGAAGACAATTTATATTCACACATGCCAGATTTCATCAAAAATATTTTGAGCAGAACATAAGTTATGCCGCATATCCGTGCGTCCTTTTATAGCGCATTTATAGCTTTCTACAAAATCAACGATCTCGGATGACGCGCTTGCACTGCTTTGCTAAGTTGCGGAATGATGTTAGTGGCTGAACAATAATGACAACGGACTTATAAATTATCATCATAACATGCCATTTAGTGCAACCAGTCCGCGGTCCTCCATTTTATTTTAGACCTTGCGCGTGTTACAAATTTATTCAATATTAACATTAATAATAAAAATAATAATAATTACGAGTGTGATCTGAATAATCACAATGGGCAAGCTAAAATTCATAGGCCTAATAATTTGCCGTCGCATTGTCTAGGCTACAGTGCTACAAGATGGCCCAAAGCATTACAAAACTATTCAAACTTAAACACAAACAGCCGGTGTGGCATGAAATGTTGTCCGGCATGAAATTGTGTCAGGAAAACGTTGTCGTTGGTTCATGTGACCGATGACATCAGATAGCAACTGTCAAGCTAAAGCATCATGAAATCTTGTCCGGAAAAGACACAAAATATTCAAGATAATTATACGACCTACTGAGGCATCGAACTCTATAATTAGGTGCATATAATAATATAAAAAATATAGATCAATGACTAAGATATGAAGTGTAATTATGTAGGCCTATGATTTCCGATACTACCGAAAAAAATGCTTTAAGTAAGCTTACTTAAAGTATGATAGCAAACAGAAGCAATTTGCTGCGCTTTCGGAATATTTTTCCTTTTAGATGAAGTTATAAAATTAATGGTCTATTACAGTCACACAAAATCGAATCTATTATCTTTAGTAGACCTATAAGTTTGCATTTACTAACAGCATCTATATTTGTCAACAGCGTAAGCTGACAAAAAGGAGAACTGCAAGTGAACTACGTACGTATATATGGATTCCGCTACATTATACATTATACATTGCATTGGGTATTATTATAATCTCGTTATTATTATTATTAAATCAATCACATAAATTTATATAGCGCCCCTTCCATCTCTCTACTCAGAGGTGCTCCCAACCTAGGCCTGGTCAAAAAGAAAACTCTTGAGACGACAATAAAAAGAGCCAGCAGAGTCACGGGGAAGCGAACGGAGAGCCGCATGGAGGCCATTCCAGATAGCTGGACCCACCACGGAAAATGTTCTTCGCTGCATAGTAGCGGTAGGCCTACGACAAAAAGGGACAAGGTAATCACCGCGGGCAGCTGACCGCAGCAAACGACGGCCCAGAGAAACGGGATACGCAAATGAATACGAATATGCCGCATGGTTTCTGAGCGTTGGACCGTTTACTTTTTCCATTTTCAGAAACGGAGACTAGAGTAAAAAGCTCACACAGGTAGGGTGGAGGATGCAGCGCCAACAGGGCAAATTGTGCTATGTAAAAACTAAGCATCTTCCAATAATGACCGCTATGTAACGGGAAAATAAACAGACCAAAACCTAACGCAGGTAACTCCGCTGAGGTATTTGTGTTAGCCAAAAGCCCTTTTGCTTTGTCTCAATGACTGGAGTAGACAAGAAAAGATAGATATGAATAAATGAAAGCCTAAACAGTAGCGGCGCTGAGGGGGCTGGGGGTGGCTAAGCCCCCCTAAAAAAGGCCATCTATTTTTTTCGCCATGTAAAAATTAAATATCTGGACGATTTACCCCCTTTAGCCCCCCCCAAAAATGAAGCGCAAGGCTGAAGATTTCGGTCGATGACTTAAAAAAAGGTTGTCAGAAATTTTGGCGACGGAGATGGAAAATTTTCTTAAGATTTTGGTCCATGACTAAAAAAAAAGGTCGTCAGAAATTTTGGCGACGGAAATGGAAAATTTTCGTAAGAATTTGGTCGATGACTAAAAAAAAAAGGTCGTTAGAAATTTTGGCGTCGGGCGGAAAATATTTCCCCGAAAATCCAGCCCCCCAAAACGAAAATCCTGGCGCCGCCACTGAGCTTAAATTTCGTATTTGTGTGCAACTCTAAGACTTGCTTACATACGTCTCAACATATCGCCCGTTCGCCCCGTTCCACGATGGGAATTTCCTTCTAAAAATAGAACTAGCGCCATCGTGACCCCGACTACAAGATGCGCGCATTAAAACCATGATTCCAATGCTCACACCATTGCTTTCTCATCTGCTTCAACAAGCATTATTGCGCTTATCTTATTGTTATTACGTCGAGACGAAACACCAACGCGGACAATATCTCACGTTTGTAATAGTAAATACTGTTTCCACAACGAAAGTGGCCGGACCCGGACATGATTCCATGCCGGACAAGATTTCATACTTTCCGTATGAAATACTGTCCTCACAACGGAAGTGGGCGGAGTCGGACAATATTTCATGCCGGACATAATTTCATGCCACACCGGAAATGGGCTTAATAACACTTTAACAAATTCATGCTTCAATCATGGTGTAAGAGCCTCATTACTCATTGTTAGGCCTATATGAAATTAATGCTTGCCAGGAAAATTGGCTAGACTTCTTGCATTAGTAGCTGTACGTAGACCTAGGTTAATGGCTATTACCATGTCAGAAGTCGACTTCAAGTCGGAAGTCGATTGTTTCTCTGGTTCCCTGTCGTTTGGTCGCAAGTTATTTCGTCGTAATCAATTCGTCACAATTTATGTCGCCGTTAATTAAATCGTCGCAGTGTAATTCGTCGCATGCAAGTCGTCGTGTTCAGTCCGTCGTTTTTTATGTCGTTAAATAATATCGTCGCAGTTTATTTCGTATTGTAAGCCTAGGCTATAACTGTAATAGTAGGCCTACATGTAAAGCTAATTTAAAAGCTGACATTTTAATAAATTGACGGTTACATAGCCAAGTAAAAATAGGTTAAAACTTTAAAAGCACAACAAAACGATCTAATTTCACATCGCCAGTATATCTTCCCGCTCACTTCTCTATCCTTTGTATAAATATAACCCTCATAGACTGCCTTGTGATTTCCTCTGCAACTCGTAACAAACGTTAACTTCGACATTGTGGGGATTACTAGGCGTGCCTTCTTTTTTTAACATGTTTAACGACACTGTCGTATCAAAGATACGTGGGGCGCGGTGGTGTAGTGGTGGCGTCGTTGCCTTGAAGCCGGAAGGTTCTAGGTTCGAATCCACCTCGCCGCGTAAGGACCTTGGGCAAGTCCTTCACTCACAATTGCTCAGCGCTTCGGCGTGAAACTCCGATGCAGTGTCCGCTCTGCATTCGGGAGCGCCTCTGAGTAGAGAGAGCTTGAAGGGGCGCTATAACAAGTGCACATACATACAAAGATGAATAGTAGGCCTATCGCCCTCTTCCTTTATCCAAGCTTGGGACTGGCACTGGCAGAGAACAATCAGTGGCGCATTTTACTGGGCGTAGCCTACTACTCAATTTATCTACATGAGCGCGGCGACCTATCGACGACATTGCAACATGCATCCCAACATGCAAAGCGCTCAGTGAGTAAGTAACCGACGCAAGTAGCAACAGTAAAAATTAGAGCGATGTAAAAAAGAAACGTTTTATAAATTCGATGAAAAATATTTCCTAGCGAAATAGAAGCGGGATTTTTCGCGTGAGGGTCGGTTACGGTTCAGGTAATCAGGTTAGGCGTCGTGAGGGTCGATTAGGGTTAGTTTTAGGGTTAGTGCAGTCATTCTGCTGAAATTGAAGCTGGATTTATGAAAAATATTTGCTGACGAAATAGGAGCGGGATTTATCGAACAAATTCTCACCTAAACAGAAAGCTGGATCGATTAAAAGGATTCTCGGCAAACTAGAAGTTGGATTTATCTTGCATGTGGGCAATGAGCCGGTTACTTACTTACTGAGCGCTTTGCATGTTGGGATGCATGTTTCGATGCCGTCGATAGGTGGCCGCGCTCTAATTTATTGCATTCGTTGGCAGCCATATTGTTTGGAGTACGGGCATGCAGTGTGCGTAATTACCCTAACCATAAAATTATATCGCCCTTTAATTTGATTACCTACTTACTTATCTTGCATGTGGGCAATGAGCCGGTTACTTACTGAGCGCTTCGCATGTTGGGATGCATGTTGCGATGCGCTCTAATTTATTGCATTCGTTGGCAACCATATTGTTTGGAGTAGGCTACGGGCATGCAGTGTGCGTGTTTACCCTTAATTAAATTAAATTAAATACATAAGCAGATTAAGCCCTGTTACTGTTGTTGCCAAACAATTTAGTTAATAAAAATCATAACGCTGTGAAAACTATCACCTGGGGATATGAAGGAAATTCGCTTCGGGGATTCGGGGTTTTTAATACGGTTTTTTTAATACGGTTTTCTTCCTCCTTCTTCAGCGGTTGTAGGACATTAGCCCCCCTGGACATTATCCCCCCCGGACATTAGCCCCCGGACATATTCCCCCCGATTTTGCGTAGGACATTAGCCCCCCGGACAAAGTCCCTCCTTTATGTGCAAATCGTAGAATAATGCCGTAACCGATAAGACTTGTCACTGGCATTCACATGCAAACGAAAGTACTTAGTGTCATTTAGTTCCTAATTGTATCAATAGGCCTAGGCCTAGACTTAGATTTGAAATGAACGAATGGGAATCGTATGTAGGGCCTATACAGTCTATTTGTTTAGTGCCTCACAACAAAGATTTGTTAACGTCAGTTAGGCTATGTCTCTCGCTTCCTAGACTTATTAGTGTCATTTCAATTCAAAATTAGATTCGATACACTAGAGAAATGAACGAATGGGAATCCTATACAGTAAGTAGACGTACTTGTTAGTGTCAGTTATGGCTATACAACGAAGGTTTATTAACGACATTTACGTATGAGCTTCGTAGACTTCTTAGCGTCGTTTCAGACCTTTAAAATGTCTTATAATATACATATTAAACCTTCAATTAACTTAGCATATTCCTACAGGATGTTAAACTAATGTGTAATGTACAGATATTCATATAACATAGGCCCATTAATTACATTTTGTGCATCACTTTTAGGTAATGCTATCATATACTGGGGGGGGGGATAATGTCCTACCCCGGGGGGATAATGTCCGGGGGGGCTAATGTCCGGGGGGATAATGTCCAGGGGGGCTAATGTCCGTTCCCCTTCTTCAGCACCCTTTGCTATACGTACCTAGTTTGGAAAAGAGTTGCCTTAAATTTGAATCTTTGTTGGGTCCCGCCATGTTGCAGCGTCAGCAGTTTAAACAGAGCGGTCCGAATCTGGTATCCATCGAAAATGTCGCGAAGAAAATGTCGCGGTCAAAATGTCGCGGACAAAATGTCGCGGATAAAAATGTCGTTGATAACTTGATATATAATGTCGCCTTACAAAATGTCGCGAAAATGTCGCGACATTTTCCCCGCGACATTTTGACCGTATGACCGTATAACACAAACAAGCTTCTATTTCTCGCTCGTTATTTTCGTCAATCCAGCTTCTATTTCAGACATAGAAATACCTTCATCCAGCTCTTATTTCTCATGCTTTATTTTCGTCATTCGAGCTTCAATTTCACCTTAGTCTAAGCGGTACAAGTCAGATTCTGGTTAGTAAACTGCACTTTTTGAACACGGGTTGCCGCTTGGCACAGTTGTAGTTGGGACCCAAGAGAACATTTTAAGATGGGGAGGCATCCGAAATTTCCCTTAGAATTCAAGATGGCGGCTTTTTTCAAAATGGCGGCCTGAGGCTACAAAATTCTTATAAATCATCGTATCATCTCGTGTCTGGTGTCGTTTCTATATATTTCTGACTCGAATAACATGAATCTAAGGTCAAAATCAACATTAGACATCAAAATTAAGCCAAAAGAAGTATTTTTACATAAAAAAACAGCAAAATTGCTATTAAAATTTATCAAATAGTTCTTCATTTCCATTGCTTGCTTTCCAATTTTCTTGTGGCATATTCCTTCATAGCTCTGGATGTTTTCTCACAGTTTTGATTATTATGCATCGGAACCATTGGGAATTATCCTTATAACTCAAAATGGCGGCTTCTTAAAAATAGCGTCCTGCGTCAAAGACATTCATACAAATTGTCAAGACATGTCACGTCTAGTGTCGTTTACAAAATATATGATTTTTGACTCAAAGAACGCCAATCTAAGGTCAAAATTATCATAGGACATCAATATAAAGCCAATATGATCAATGTTTTGCAAAACAGCAAAACTGTTTTTTTTATAAAAACAAATATTTCTTTTGTTTCCGATGCTCTTCTTCGGTTTTTCGTGGCATCCTTCCTCATGTATCTGGGTGGTTCTTGCAATTCTATTTATAATTATTATAATTTATAATTGGACTAAATAGCTATAAAACCTAATAATCTTAGTTTTTCATATTTCCGCCCGGAAAGGGAAAACGCCCGCATAGCAGTTATGACCAATAGTACAACGATTATGACGATGACGACGACGATTTTGATGATGACGACAACGACGACGTCATTAACCGATCCGTCTCCCTTGGCAACAGCGTCCGGTTCTGCACCGTTACGGATGAGTGATACGTTGATGACGAGATAGAAGAAGGTTCGCGCCTGACGAACAGTTGGACCGTGATCACGGACCTTGACCTTGACCTCTACGAACAACGTCAGATTGGTCGATTTAGACATGCTGGTGGTGGTGGTGGTGGTGGTAGTGTTTATGGAGATGACGCCTGTTCTCTGGTTGATCTGAAGGAGTGTGATGGTAAGCGGTGTCTACACGATGCTGAGATATGTAATAGGAGAGACGAACATTGTCTTCTGCATCAGAATCTATTGCAATGACTCTCATCAGTTGACCATGATGATCCCCTACCTGCGTTCCGGGCTGGTTTTCCAGGACACCGAAGCTGTAGCTGAACTCAGTGAACCGTGGAATCTCGTCGTCAATGTCTTTGATGGTCAACAAAGGCAGTGCTGATGACGTCAGAGATGGTGTCCCAAGGTCAAAGGCCAAGATGGATACGTTGACCTTGGGCGTCACCTCCCGATCGAGACTATCCTTAACCGTGACGATGTCTTTCGAAGGATGGACAATTGGACATTGAAGATTTCCTTCAACTGTTCGTCAGTTGCCTAACGTGTGACTGCGCTCAGTCCGTCGTCACGGTCCACTGCCACTACAATAGCTAGATGATGACCAGGGTATATAGATGTTCTTAATGGCCCCGTAGATATCACTCGTAAAAGACGGAGGATTATCGTTTTCGGTTGTTCCACCATGGTTGACTGCATTGGATATCCAAGATCACTACAGACAGGTCAGACGATGCTCAGCTGTCGATCCACGGTCCAATTACCTCTATGCTGCTGTAGTCCCTTTGTACTAGTCGTAGTAGATTGAGTCCAACAGTGAGATCCCGTCACCGTCCAGTGAACACGTCGTCTGTCCGTTTCGCCTGTCATCCGGATTGTTGACTCTGAGATGAGTGACAAAGGTTCCATTGAGATCATCCTCAGACACTTCGGTCACTCCAGACACTGTCAGGACCGTCACAATAGGTCCATTGCCATTGAAGTCGGTGACGTGTACGATGACGCTTGCATCGTCAGTCAATCGGACGTCATGACTTGAGTCAATGGCTAGCACCTGCAATTTATGGAGAGATGCAGATTCAAAATCCAGCCTCCTCAGCAGCCCAATTGCCCCATTTCGTTATTTATACGTGAGAGATCGGTCATCCTTGAGGGCCTTCTGCTGGCGTCGAGGTAGAACCGAACGAATCCACCACCAGCATGTCTAAATCGACCAATCTGACGTTGTTCGTGGAGGTCAATGTCCGTGATCAGGGTCAAACCATCTTCTATCTCGTCATCAACGAATCACTCATCCGTAACGGTGCAGAACCGGACTCTGTTGCCAAGGGAGACGGATCGGATAATGACGTCGTCGTTGTCGTCATCATCATAATCGTCGTCGTCGTCATGATCGTTGTACTGTTGGTCATAACTGCTGTGCGGGCGTTTTCCCTTTCCGGACGGAAATATGAAAAACTAAGATTATTAGGTTTTAGCTAATTAGTCCAATTATAAATTATAATAATTATAAATAGAATTGCAAGAACCACCCAAATACATGAGGAAGGATGCCACGAAAAACCGAAGAAGAGCATCGGAAACAAAAGAAATATTTGTTTTTATAAAAAAAACAGTTTTGCTGTTTTGCAAAACATTGATCATATTGGCTTTATATTAATGTCCTATGATGATTTTGACCTTAGATTGGCGTTCTTTGAGTCAAAAATCATATATTTTGTAAACGACACTAGACGTGACATGTCTTGACAATTTGTATGAATGTCTTTGACGCAGGACGCTATTTTTAAGAAGCCGCCATTTTGAGTTATAAGGATAATTCCCAATGGTTCCGATGCATAATAATCAAAACTGTGAGAAAACATCCAGAGCTATGAAGGAATATGCCACAAGAAAATTGGAAAGCAAGCAATGGAAATGAAGAACTATTTGATAAATTTTAATAGCAATTTTGCTGTTTTTTTATGTAAAAATACTTCTTTTGGCTTAATTTTGATGTCTAATGTTGATTTTGACCTTAGATTCATGTTATTCGAGTCAGAAATATATAGAAACGACACCAGACACGAGATGATACGATGATTTATAAGAATTTTGTAGCCTCAGGCCGCCATTTTGAAAAAAAGCCGCCATCTTGAATTCTAAGGGAAATTTCGGATGCCTCCCCATCTTAAAATGTTCTCTTGGGTCCCAACTACAACTGTGCCAAGCGGCAACCCGTGTTCAAAAAGTGCAGTTTACTTTTGTGTACCCCTTAGACTACCTGTAAAAAAAACTATCATCCAGATTCCATTTCTCTTGCGTTCTTTCATCAATCCAACCTCCATTCAACCTGTAAAAAAAACTTTCATCCAGCTTCCATTTCTCAATGCGTCACAATCGGATTGACGACATTAAGACATGAGAAATAAAAGCTGGATGAAGGTATTTATATGTCTGAGATAGAAGCTGGATTGACGAAAATAAAGCATGAGAAATGGAAGCTGGATGAGAGTATTTTTATATATGAAATAGAAGCTGGATTGACGAGAATAACGAGCGAGAAATAGAAGCTTGATGAACCGAACATGTGCACCCTCGTACGATAAAATACGGAAATTGAACAAATTCGCAAACAAACGCGGTAACGGTCGTGCGCGGTAACGATCGTGCGCGGTACTGAAAATCGCGGTATTGTGCGCGCGACATTATTCAATTCAATTCAATTCATTTATTTATTGTAACCAACCATCAACATACACAATAGACATAGTATAACATGCTTCACATTATCGGATGGTAACAAGGAATCGTATCGTAATCGTAATCTCATAATTTCTAAAGCGCCACTGGAAAGCCAAGCGCGAGGCACCGGCTTATTCACGAGCGCTGCGTTGAGTTAGGAGGGTTGTCCGTGAGAGTAGTCCGTGGTGGTCCGGGTCGAGTTACCATAGGATCAGGATCAAATGCGTTGAGTCAAAAGGGTTGTCCGTAAGAGTAGTCCATGGTGGTCCGGGTCGAGGTACCGTATGATCAGAGGTGTGGAACAGCTACTAAGGTGGGTGTCGTCTGAGCCGGGAATTGGAGGGTGGGGGATCAGGTGAAACAGGATAAGAGTTCTTGAACAGGAGTGTCTTTAGTTTCGAGTGAAAGGCCCGAGGTGTGATGGATAGAGGAGCCTGAGGAAGGTGATGGTGTGTGATTAGTAATGATAAAGTAGGAACTGAAAAGGATCGGAACTCGGCAGGCAGATCATTCCAAAGGCGTGGTGCTGAGTTGGATATGGCTCGGTTGGAGAACTTGAGATGACTTGTGACCGGCGGTCGAGAGAGTGTAAGGCAGGCGGATGATCGGGTAGAACGGGTAGGCTGGATGGTGAACAGTTCGCGAAGATATCTGGGCTGGGAGCATTGTAAGGAGTTGTATGTTAAGGAGAGAACTTTGTAGTGAATTCGCTCTGGGATTTTCAACCAGTGAAGAGACTTGAGGATGGGGGTGATGTGATGATGTCTGGGTGTTCTGGTGACGGCTCTAGCAAGAGAATTTTGTATGAGTTGGAGGCGCTTAAGTTGTGTGGAATCAAGGTTTAAGAACAGGGAATTGCAATAGTCAAGCTTTGAGTGGACGATGGACGTAGCAATGGTGGAAGCAGTTTTGAAATCAAGCATGGGTCGGATGCGTCGGAGGTCCCGGATGTGCATGAAGCAGGAGCGCGATAGATTAGAGATGTGGTTAGAGAAGGAGAGGTGTGAATCAAACATTACACCAAGATTGCGGACCGGAGCATCAGAGGTGAAGGTAAGAGATGAAGAGTTAGTCGATAGGTGTATTGAAGGGTCAGGGATTTTCTTGATTTGGTCAGGAAGGCCTAGAATAATGAACTCTGTTTTGGAGGGGTTGAGGCAGAGGAGGTTGGACGACATCCATTGAGAGATCAGATTGACCACATTGAGAAGTTTAGCAATGGAGGTGGAGAAAGATCCTGGGGAAAAGGATATGAAGAGTTGGGTGTCGTCTGCATAGAGATGGTGGTCAACAGACGAGGATTTTATGAGATGACTTAAAGGAGTGGTGTAGAGAATGAAGAGGAGTGGACCCAGGACGGAACCTTGAGGAACGCCGCAAGATAGTGGAAGAGGTTTCGAACAGTGACTGGAGGCTTTAACAGAGAAAGATCTGGAAGACAAGTAGGACTCGAACCAGAGTAGAGCAGTGCCAGAGACGCCAAAGGAAGAAGAGAGTCGATTAAGAAGGAGACTGTGATCGATGGTGTCGAATGCAGCGGAGATGTCAAGGAGACAGAGGCAGGAGACTTGCTGATGACTGACGGCCGAGACCAGTTTATTGTAGAGAGAGACGAGTAGAGTTTCTGTGGAGTGGTGTTTAGTAAAGCCAGATTGGTGGGGATTGAGGAGTGAGTTAGAAGAGAGGTAATCGTTTAGGCGGGCAAGGACAATTCGTCCTTAGGGAAGGCCCTAAGGGAAGAAGAAGATTATAATTCGCGACATTATATATCAACGACATTTTTATCCGCGACATTTTGTCCGCGACATTTTGACCGCGACATTTTCTTCGCGACATTTTCGATGGGAACCGTCCGAATCTGAACCTGAATTGTACTAAAAAAAATATTAGACCGGTGTAAAGGTTTCAGATTACCCCCTCCTAAACATTACCCCCCTAGAAACTGTAAATTGCATCAATCATCGCATTTATTGCACTAAAAATATAAAAAAAAATCATCCCGCTTCTTGTTTTGGTCTGAAGATTTTCATCCGTCATCCCACTTCGTGGTTTGTTATCAATATTTTCATCTGTAACTAAAATACTATTCGCCGCTGAAATTTACATGGAGAAAATGGCTTCGAGGCTATTATTTTTTTCGGATCAAAATATTGATAGAAAACCACGAAGTGGGATGACTGATGAAACTCTTCAGACCAAAACAAGAAGCGGTATGATTTTTCTGATTTTTTTAGTGCAATAAATGCGATGATTGATGGAAATCTAGTTTCCGGGGGGTAATTTGAAACCGGTTTCAAGTTACCGGGGGGTAATGTTTAGGAGGGGGTAATTTGAAACCTTTACACCGGTTCAAACACGTTGTTATCAACACCGGACACCTACGAATAGGTATAGAGGAAGCATGACAAGTCGTAGCAGTCTAATTACAAGTCGTAGCAGTCTAATTACAAAGCTGTCTGTTCAGTTAGTAGTTAAGTTTAATTAAGATTACTGCATAACTTGTAAATGTAAAGCGCAGTGCGTCTTGCTGGCGTTTCATTAAAGAAAAGATATTATTATTATTATTATTATTATTATTATTATTATTTTTTTTTTTAGCGCCCGAGGTATATATGATCCCTCAGGCTTTAAAATCAATATTTATTATTATTAAAATCAATTATTATTATTATTATTATTATTATTATTATTATTATTATTATTATTATTATTATTATTATTATTATTATTATTATTATTATTAGTCGGCCTAGTCGCCTAGCGCAAGTGTTTACCAGTGTTTACAGTTTAAGAGCGCCGTGCATTCTGGGATTCCTGACGGATAGCCAATGGCGGCGACAGGGGTGGCTAGGGGGCTAAGCCGCCAAAAAAATCCATCAATTTTTTGGCCAATGTCAAAATGAAATATTTGCACGATTAGCCCCCCTAAAAACTTAAACGCAAACATATGTCACCCGGACAACCATGGACTACTCTTTCGGACAACCCTATTGACTCAACGCAGCGCTCATGAATAAGCCGGTGCTCCGCGCCTGGCTTTCGAGTGGCGCTTTAGAAATTAGGAGATAAGGATTACGATGAAAAATGGCCATTTTCCAAGATTTCGACCAAAAGACTAAAAACACTGAAAATTTTCCTCCGCAAGGATTCAGCCCCCCCCCCTTCCAATACTGAAATCCTGGCGCCGCCACTGCGGATAACAACAGTTAGGCCTACTACTCACGCATCAGGACTTGTCTTAGCCTATATAGAATGAGTGATTGAAAGTCGTGAGTAGCCTAGTATTCTTTTGCTCATTAGCAAAAAATTAATGACAAGATTAAAATTTAAAAGTAAGTAGGCCTAAAAAGTGTGTTTTTATGTCATATGTCATGTCAAATCGCCATCGTCGCTTTGATGGTTGGCTACACGAACGGATCAACAATGCCCGAAGTCTCTTGTAGCGAGCCGCGTTCAGCAGTTCTGTTGTGTGCTCCATTGCAAGACGTTGTACGTCGAGCCACGAAATTCTCGGTCCACCTCGTCCTCGGACTCGCTCCACGAGACCCGTCCTCAGACTGTACTCGATGCTGTCGTGCTGATGATCATGTGGCCAAAATATCCCAGTTTCCTAGCTTTGGTCTGAGCTAATAGTTCTTTCCTGCCCCTACTGATTTGTACGCCTGTATCACCATTTTTGTCTACGGGATTCTCGTTAGTTGTCGGATGCACTTAATTATTGTCAAATGACTGCATGAATACGGTTTTCTTCCAACTTCTTCAGCGTCCAGACCTCGCACCCAGGGCTGTACTCTAGGGTATACGCGGGTATACAGCGTATACTCACCTCCGGGAAAAAATCCCAGCGTAGGCTATCCTCACCTTGAAAAACGAGGACTCGAGAGGGTTGACTGCTTGGTTCTCGGACTCGGTGTAGCCATCAGCAGTGACTTAGCTTAACACTTGTCTTGTCTTGTCCTTAACCTTCCTCGATTCGAGGGTTGGTCGCTTCATGGACACGCCTTCGCCGCTTTTTCTTGTCCTCCGTCTCCTTCAGTATCCTCTCGAATGGTAATTCCATCCACGTGATGATATTGGCGATCCATCCCATCCTCGGTCTTCCCCTTGCCCTTGCTCTCGAAATTGTAGCCTACCCTGTATTATTTCCTTTTAAATGCAGCCCCTGTTTAACACTAACACTAAACATACGTTAATGTAATGTAATGTAAATTTTCGAGAATTTCTCAGCGCCCACAAAAGCCACGTCAGGGAGACCAGCTTAACACCGGCGCTATATCAGTTAAAAGCTTGCGTGCTTTCTTCTTCTTCTGGTTCTCTGCCCCTAGGCAGGTTAATTCGGCTGTCCAATGTCGCCACTCTTCCCTCCGCTGGGTCTTCTCCTTTAGTCTTTGGTATCCAATCCTCGTCATCATCGTATCCAACATCATCTGTCGTGGTCTTCCTCTTGTTCTTTCCCCCTCCATTTTGCCTTCTAGGCCTATCACAGTTTTTACCAGGTTGTCTCCTCTTAGCGTATGCCCTATCCATTTCTTTTGTCTTTCTCTGATTGTTTTTATCATTGTTCTTTCCTCTCCAATCCTTTCCAGCACTTCCTCGTTTGTTCTGTGTTCCGTCCAGCTGATCTTCTCCATTTTTCTCCAAGTCCACATTTCAAACGCTTCGATTTTCTTTATGTCCTCTTTTCTCATGGTCCAGGTTTCGGAACCATACAACACCACACTCCACACCAGTGTTTTATCATTCTCTTCTTGAGGTTTCTGCTTAGTTTTCCTCGTAGTAGTTCTCCTCTTTTCGTAAACGCCTCCTTTCCCATTGCGATCCTCCTTCTGATTTCCTTAGGCTATGACATTTAGCGTCTGTTGTCATCAGGCTTCCCAGGTAGCAAAATTCCTTCACCTGTTCTATCTCCTTGCCTTCTATTTGGATGTTGACTGTAGCTACTTTTCCCTTGCTGATCTTCATTACTTTTGTCTTCTTGATGTTGATCCTCATGCCGTATTCAATTGACGTTGTGTTCAATCTGTCCATCACTTCTTGCAGCCCCTTCTGGCTTCTCGCCAACATTGCGTGCTTACTTACTCTTAAATGCAACTTTCTTTGTTATGCAACGCGCCAGTGGATTTGCTATTGTTTCGTTAGCAGCAGCTGTTGGTCAAGCTTGACCAATAACTGCTAAAATCAACAGTTACTGCAAACTCCGCCTCTAGTCAGAACAGTCTTGGCCGTGTTATAGATTGTATTCACCATTGAGATATTCTATATAATATATCTCTATGGTATTCACGCTTTCCTAACGATGCGTTTCCGGTTGGTCATAGGTCATCGGTTTCTAAGCAAGACTCTTTGTACACAGGACTAGTTTCTTTTTCTTCTTCTTTAGCCACCTTGTACAGGTTTTGGGGCGATAATTGAAGTTCCGGAAAATTTCAAATCTTATTTACAAAATAAAAACATTCAATTAGTTATATCTATGAAAGTAGATTAACGAATAATTATGTTTGCAAAATAGACAAATGTTTTTGGAGATTCAAAACATGATTCGTAGTGATAGAAATGGAATTTTAAATGGAGCGTCATCTATCGCTAAGAGTGAAATCATGACCACAATATGTTCACAACTAACCTATCCTCCAATATGGTTTCTAAGTAACGCCATAAATAAAAATAGCACTAATAAAGTCGTGGAACAATTCATTTTATTAGTATAGGGCAATAACGTGCTAATTTGGAGATCTCTGAAAGTAAAAGACATGGTAGACACGAAATACGACCTTTATTCAGCGATTTCAATGGATACAAAAATCTATAACAAACCATGGTGAGTTCTTATTTTTACTTAAAATCCAGACAATGTCACACATCGTAAATGACTGAAAAACAACTCGCTTTCCGGGTAGCTAATGTGGCTGATGAGGCTGCTGTTCAGTGGCTGGATGCGCTCTGCAAAAGCTAAATAAATAAATAAATAATTTTTACTTAAAAAGTTAGTAAGTATAGCCTTTATTACTCCATTTGTAAACGCACAATGGGACATCGGAGCAGTATGGCTAGGGTTGGCAGATGGACTATGGTTAATTATCACGTTACGGGGCCATAATATATTATATAATATATATGTAGTGGTGGCGCTAACACATAAGATATAATTAAGATAGTACAGAGAGATAAAGAGAGAGAGAGAGAGAGACAGAGAGCAGGCAGCCAGGCAGCAGGAGAGAGAGAGAGAGAGAACAGATAGACAGACAGTGGATTGCTTACAGACCGCTGGAATAGAGGCTAAGGGGTAAGGAAGGCGGAGTTCATCAGATTGACTACAGGCCAGTAACCAATTGAGTGAAGACACATAGGCCAAGAAACTGAGAGAGTCAGTCGGTAAAGAGGAGAGTTGGCAGTCGGGATTCAGTCAGCAAACAGTCAAGAGCTGAGAGGTCAGATAGTCAGAGAAGTCGGCAGAAGGCTGAGGTTAAATTCCTACGCTGGATGCCTAGCCAAGTCAGACACTAGAGTATGAAGGTTCTCAGTCAGTTTGGTGGCCGTTCACGAGCAGTTGTCATTCAGATACTTAATTATTGTTTTTCTGTCGTGTACGTTTGATATCAACATGCGTCGTTGTCTTTTACAACAAGAATTAAACTCTGATCATCCGAAGTTCTCTTTTCCCCTTAATTCCTAGTCGACCCTCCTTGAACTTGCCAAGCGACTCAGCCTAATCTTCTACATATATATATATATATATATATATATATACAATTATAGGTAATGTTCCCTTTTAGTGTCCGAAATTATTTCAATGGTTTCAATGGTAGCATCCGATATTATATACTCCGGGTTTAAATGATCATTTCACTTAGGGCTAAAATTTAGATAACAATTATTTTTCGTCAATCCAGCTCCAGTTAGCAAGAACATTTTCATCAATCCAGCTCCAGTTAGGCATGAACATTTTCATCAATCCAGCTCCAGTTAGGCATGAACATTTTCATCTGCAGAATTGTACACTGCAACCGGTTGCGGTCTGTCAATGTCATGAAACACCTGAATGAAAGACATCAATTCAGCTTCCATTTTCATCAATCCAGCTCCAACTAGGCATGAATACTTTCATCTATCCAGCTTCCATTTGGCATAAATATTTTCATCACAATCCAGCTTCCATTTAAGTAAGTTTCTGCTAACATCCGGAAGTGAACGCTTTATTTGAAACGACGAGACGCTGAAAACCCGGAGTATATAATATTGGATTCTAACTTGAAATAATTTCGGACGCTAAAAAAGAACATTACCCAATTATACATGTGTGTGTGTGAGGTTTGGCGGGGGTATGAAAAACCGAAATTTCCCGGGAAACGTTGGGTAATTCATATTTTAATATATATATATATATATATATACACGCATTTTATATATATACTAGCTGTACCCGGCCACGCGTTGCTGTGGCTGAAAAGACTGTCCAACCCTCCCTTCCTAGGTTCCCTCCCCTTACCCCTCCCCTCCCGTTCCCCCTCCCTTCCTCCCCTCCTCTTCCCTCGCCTCCCTCCCATCCCCTCCCTCCCTCCGTCCCTACCTCTCTCCCTCCGTCTCTCCCTCCCTCCGTCTCTCCCTCCGTCTCTCCCTCCCTGCATCCCTCTCTCCCGTTTCATCCCCTCCCTCCCCTCCGTCCCTCCCCTTCCTCCATCCCTAGAAATATGCGTTTTAGAAAGACGCGCGGAAAACGGCCGCAAATGGACGATTTTGTTAAAAATTATTAAATTGCATACCTCAGAATTTGTGGTTGACTAGAATGCATTTTGTGTTTCCCTACGACCTGTAGCCAGGTGCTAGTAGGTCACAGTTAAAAAATTTGAGGAAAACATTAATATTTAGGACTGGTGCGGAGCTGACGAAATTTTCATAGTTTCCTAATGGATTTCACACACCTTTTAAAACGTGCCCGAAAAATAAAGACACACCTTTTAAAACGCGTCCGAAAAATGGGCGGACGCCGCCGGACGGATGCGTCAAAATTCAAACAGATATGGCTGGACTCCATCGACGTATATCGAATGGAATTAAAAGTTGTGTTTTTTTGGTCGTAAAGATTGCGCTTTTTCCCAAAAGGCATTATACAAACCCGCTTATGTTCGAATGGAACGTTTTGCGAAAATTTTGAAAACAATCGATCTATAACTTTCCGAGATCCTTCTTGTCGAACGGTAACATTTTACATTTTTATTTATATAGATTAGGGTGGTTCTAAAAAATGAGTGGTTTAAATTTGTTGTCCAACCCACCATTTGGTGACGCCAGGTGCTAGTAGGTCACAGTTAAAAAATTTGAGGAAAACATTAATATTTAGGACTGGCGCGGAGCTGACGAAATTTTCATAGTTTCCTAATGGATTTCATCAAACTTATCAAGACATCGGCACACGGCAATGTTAGTAATAAATGCATTCTAGTCAACCACAAATTCTGAGGTATGCAATTTAATAAATTTTCTAAATAATGCTACTACAGTCATGTCGGAATGAGTAAATTTTGGTAGTTTTAAGACATTGACTGCAAAACTTAGAAGACAACAATGTAATGAAAATGTAGCCGAGAATATCAACATTTTCCGATGAATTTGCCAGTCATTCGATTTTACCAACTAGATGGCTGCCGTCTTGGTTGGCTCATAGCATTGCCTCTTGTGTTTCCCTACGACCTGTAGCCAGAACATTGCCTTTGTTCTGCACTTTGTGCTGGCGAAGAGTTAAATTTTTGAACTGAAGTGTCTGCTCAACTTCAGCGATACAGTTAACCACTTTAACGGATTTGAGAATCACATGGCTCTTTTATTACATTCGAGCTCCAATAATTATATGGGCTTGGATCATACTGTAAAAGGTCGTCAGACAGTTCCAAAGAGTTGAAGAATGTCATGAGTGATTTAACGACGGAAATATAATATTGTGGAGTCCTGTTTTGCTACAGGTTCAGGGAATGGTGGGATTCTTTCTAATGATCTCACAGAACCTGAATTTTCGTTTAGGGCCACTGCCATGAGTCTCTTCTCATCCACTTAAAAATGAACGTAAAAAACGCAAGCCCAACCAGCAACTCAGGCAAGTACTAGAAGTGAAAAGTGTTTGTGGCAACCTTAGCAACCTCCCTGTTTTTGCCGGTGGACAGCATGAATAGCAAATTCGTGTCATGTTTGGGAGAAACTGTTGACGCTGCGGTCTGGAAACAGCAGGCCTACTTGGTATTATAATATCATGTGAGTCACAAAGAGTGACACTTCCTTCAGATACTTCCAGACTTGTTCAGTTGTTCGCCACACGAAAGACACGAGACTTCCGTGATTTCGTTGATGCTGGCAGCAGACCGTGTCAAGGTTCATATTGTGAGAGAAACATCCACATTTTAAAGCTCGACGCACAGCTGCTGGGTAGCGGAAACATATTCGATGTGGTGGAATGTCACCGAGAAAAATGGCAGATAGCTCAAGAAGTTCATCCGTAATCATCACCGCAAACTCAATAACCTCGTCCTTCCATGGGACCCGGTCGTCATCTGCTCATCTTCTGTGGGTGTGGAAAAGGTGGTCTGATATATAATGGGCCGGAAATCTTTAAAGCGACTTGATTGCTCCATATTGGAAAAACGTGGATGTCATAAGGACCTAAGACCTTCTCCAACATGATTTCAGAATTGTTGTGGTGGCATGCTAAATTTAGGAGCTCTCGACCCAATTCTCTTTCCGACAATGAGCACACGCCATTTTCGGAAGTCTTAAAAATTTCGCGGCATTACCAACTAAGCAACTTGGAGTAGCATCTTGACTTGGTACTTTACTGTTTAGCCTTTCCTTTCCCGCAGCACATTTCATTCAGGACTGCATCTTTTGCGTGGCGATGCTTATCATGCTAAGCACCGTCTTATCTGCATGCGCTCTGCCTTCCACTTTTTACTTGCATAGGCCTCCGCGCACTGCACTCTGCTGTTAGTGGTGAATCAATGGTTACTTTCACTCTTACTTTGGCAATGCAGAGCCATTTCTTCTCTGTGGTTGGTCCAGCAACATGGAGCTTGATTATTCGACACCTTTCAAACTGTTTTCAGTTTTAAAAGCGGTCGAAGACTGTTTTTTGCTTGATTTTGGTTGGGAGCGCCTCTGAGTAGGCATCCTGAAGGGGCGATATATAAATTCTGATCGATTGAATGATTGATTGACTGATTGATTTACTGACCAAGACAAATTTTATACCAAAAAGTAAGTAGCAAAATAGTTCATTATTCATTAGTAAGAAATTGCCGGAATATGCGTAATCATCTAAACTTCAACTGGTTCACGCCAGTCCTAAATACGTTTGGAATCTGAAAATATTTTGGATAAAGAGTCTCTATAAGTCGTATCACCAAATGGTGGGTTGGAGAATAAAGAAGAAACAACTTCATAAGTTGCCATTGTCGATGGAACCACCCTAATATATATATTATATATATATAAGGCAGTATTGGTGCCGGGGACTGTTTGAAACGTGTGAGCCAAACCACGGACGCCTAGATAAACTGGCTTTTAAAATCTAGACGGCCGTATGGAAACTCAGCCAAGTGCAGCTTATGGAGCTAAAGGGGGGATAAAATTATGCATAGGCTTATGTAGTGACTAATTTCAAAAATTTCACGCCGGGACGAATGACTGAATTTGGATATTAAACAATATTAAAAACACATTTAACGATTTTTAGCACTCAATTCCATTCTGCAGATAACCTCAGTTGACCTACAGACCTGCAAGGCAAAATGCGATTGCATCATTAGGACGCAATCTTTGTAGTCGAGACAAATATAATTAATCAGTGTGGGGTTTAAGAGACGGACTAGAAAGACCAGAGCGAGCTAGGGTGGCAGATTGACACAGTCAGACATAGACAGACAGAGAGATAGAGAGGCAGATAAGCACAGACAGATTATGAAACGCTCACCGGTCCGCTCTTCGTCAACACGGCGCCTTAACTCATACTCAGACCCACCGATCATTTCCTCTTCTCGTATCTGTGCCGTCGGAGAAGAATGTCTCAGCAAAGAGGCCCGGAACATTGAATACAGCTCCGAAGCGTCGGATCCTGACTCTACCCCGTCCGCGGTCACCTTGGGGGTAACGTCCCGAACTCCAGGATGGCCAATCCTCGAAACAGGGTTCACTCTTCGGGCAGAGGACCCTCGCTTAGAGCTCCCTTTCGCGGCCGTCGCCTTCGCTCTCTTCTCCGAATGATCGGGTCTCTTCCTCACCATGCTGCATTGAGCTGCCGACGCGCCGTTACTTCCAACAGGCAATACCTGGCGCTGCCATCCAGTCGGCCAAAGGAACCGAAACCATGACCACTCTAGGGGATTCAACCCTATCCGATATTGAGACACAACCATCGTCTTGTGTCCGCTACAAGACGGTCAGAACTCGCGTTATATGTTTTTCTGGTACCAGGCCTTTAAGGAGACCACACGTAATTCGCTAAGAAGCGAAACTATCGTACAATTCGCGCAACAGCGAAATTAACCGTATCCAGGATCACGCGCTTGCCAGGCGCTCTCGTACTTCTCTCACTCTGAACACTGCGCTATCCGAAAAGAAAGGCGCACCACCGTACGCAGAACTTGTCTGCTCTTCGCCGCAACAGGCGCCAACGATCACTGACTCTGTAACGCCTTTGACTCGCGTTTACCGTCTACAGACCAGCATCGTACAAAAGTACGGGGCTTAAAAATTAGCTAAGGGATACACACTTCCTTAACTAGATTAACTTATGACTTATGGAACCGGGACACGCTGCGTAAACTACAGGGAGCGGTTAGGGCAGCTGAGTTCAACCCTAAAATTTGCGCCTGCGAATTCCTCGACCGGGCGGGGAAAACCGCAGTTTCGGCGAAGATAAGCTTGTCGAGCCTTCACCGTTCGAACCACTCACGATACTCACTCACTGACGTTACTTTCACGCGAAAACCTGTGCGCTGAGTAGATTGACACCAAGATCACCCAGATCGGACCAAAACTGACAAAGATACAGAATACGGGGAAATACACCGGGCGACGGCCTATGAAACGCTTTCCGAAGCCCTTCCCACGACACAGTTAACCAACTCTCAGGTACACGATATAGATCTCGGCGTGCTGTTTAATATGACACCGACTTTTCACTGATCGGACCACAAACACCAAAGTTACAGCCTCGCGACCGGTGGATCGGCCGGTCTTCCGTGGACTTCAACCAACACACACGATCAGCCGATATGGCTAGGCGAACGTTCCAGCGACCCTGCTACTGGTCGACTCAAAGATCAACAGGTGAAGGTTGAAGGTATTCGAAAGAGCCAAGATTACAATTTCATACACTCTCGGGCGTATGGAGCCGCGCTTCTCCAACACACACCTGTACAGGGCGGTCGCTTGCTGGTGCGGCGCCGCTGTGCCGTACGCTAAAAGACCGGCACGTATTCTGAGAACGAAAGTTGCGGGTAAAGTGCGGGGCACCTTTGCACGCTTCTAACGTCGAAACTATCACTCACACACGTTAACTCTCAACAGACGAAATACTCGCCTCAACGGGACGAACAGTTAGACACCAAGTCTGTAACGATCGGACCAGAACTGACAAAGTTGTACGACCGCGGTAGCAGGCCGGTGTAGTGCGATATGCAGTCCGGGCAACATAAACGGTCCGGCCACGCCCACTTCGCTGCTAGGACGTAATCTCGCACGACTTACGTGCGAAATCTAATCCGTTGACAAATACGGTCCGGATGGCCTGACCAACCTCGTTAAAATGATAATTATATTCTGTTTATTCAGCATAGAAACTCGGTGCGCAAACCCATTGTAATTCACGCATGTAAGTGTGATTGTGGGGTAGTAACATTACGAATATGCAAACATATTTTAGTAGAAAACGTGATTCCAAGGGACGAAGCGGTGTTAAGTACCGTTGCGTATGCTATTTTTAGAATGGAAAATCCGCGTTGGAAAAATGAACTAATTGATGCATCCGATTTAAAATTGCATTGCTTATAAACTAAGTGCGTCCTATGTTACGGGCATCTTATTTTAAAGTGTTTGCCTGTGTGTTTCGTCTGATTGTTTGTGTGTGGATCAAAGTTATGACAACGCTAACGATCTAAATCATATATTTTATCGTAAACACCTTTTTCTCACGATCTCGCAAACCTATATAAGAATTAACTGCCGTAGAACTCCGCCACTGGTTGCATTCTGCCAGTGCCAGACCCAAGCCTGGATAAATGAGGAGAGCGTCGCTAATGATCTTTGTTATCGCACAGTGACATTAAACTTAAAAAAAACACCAGAGTTGTCATAACCTTGCAACTGATGTAACACTACACGATCATACTCTATTCTAACATTCTGGAACCTGGTGAGAATTATAGCCCTACGTCTTCCTTGGAACACGTAGTGTCTTCGTTGTACTCAAACTCTATAAATCAACATCAGCCCCAGACTACTTTTCTTAATTTTCTGTAGTTCTCCTACTAAAACAGTCCACGCCCGTTTCAAGTCTTCAAGCCCTGTCCAACACTGTAGCCTACCATCTCTTGAACTATCTGTTCTTTTCCTTAACCCCTTTGCATTCCACTCAAAACTAAGTATCGCCAGAGGGCAATTTGCCTGTGGGGTTGTGGGTGTTCAAACCCCCAGTTAGGACCCAGTATAGTCCTCATTAAAACCCATTACCTTAGCTTAGACCCTAATCCTACCCGTGCGGATGTGCACTTCGGGCAACGCATTCCGCACCGTTTATCACCACCTCAACAGCATCGTTCCACGTCATCACGAGACATAACAAATCCTCTCGTAGTCTCCACCCAGTTCTTCCTTGGTATTCCTCTACCACGTGCTGCCTCCGGGGTCCAGATCGTTGCTCGTTTGGATCTTCTGTCTTGATCCATTAATAATACAAGCCCATATAGGCCTAGATCAACGTCTGACCCCTCAGCTATTTTTACGTTTGGCTTTCGATTAGCGCTTTAGAAGTTCAAATATAGGCCTAACGAATAAGCTACTCCTAATCAGAAGGTGTAGTTCTACCAACCTTGCTATTTCTTATTTCAGTTGCAAAATATTATGTAGCCTAGTTCATAGTCTTGTGAATGGAATAACTGGCCTTATTGCAACTTGCAAGAGTCAGAAACAAATTATGCTTGACAAGAAATTAAATTATTTATCATAATCGACATATATGGTCTATGCCTAACTTTTAAATCGGCATAGCAACGTGAGACTAAACATGTTCAGTGCTGCGACTAGAGAAAATAATTTTTAAACAGTTCTTCAGCTTCATAACGTGTATAAGACCCTACACTTCTGAAGTTCTTTAATAATGAGCTTTGTTCAAATGCATTGGCCTAGGTTTCAATTGAGAACAAGATCCATTATTAAGGCAATTTATAAAAGAAAACAGGGTGTCTAACGGATATAATATTCAATTTGTTAACATACATTTCAAATACATCATTCTGTCTGACTCTACCACTGGTTGCACTCTGCAGATGTCAGTCCCATGTCTGGATAAAGAAGGAGGGCGTCGCTAGTGAGCTTTGTTATAACAAAATAACGTTGAACTTGAACTTCAAATATTACTAAAGCCTACACCAGTCCTGTCTCTTGAGGTTCTGTGGATCGAAACAGCTGCAGCTAACTAACCACTCTGATCATCCATCCTCAAAACATCTTAATCTCTCGGCTCTTGTCCTCAACCCTTAACTCTGGTAGCTATTTAACACTATTTAATAACACTAAAAAGTCCAAACAACCCGCCTCTTGTTTTCCGCAAGAAAGCAACCCGGACCATATTTGTCAACGAAAACGAGGCAGTGGCGTCTAACGTTGCCCTCTGACGTCATATGTCACGTGGACCAATGACAGAAGGTTTCGGACCGTTTTTGTTGCCGGACTGTAAATCGCACTACACCGGCGATGAGCTTTGCTAGCCTCTACCGATTCACCGAGAGCCCACAGCTACCAACTCTCGTTAGGCACAGATGTAACTAGGCAAGACGAACAATCTGACACCAAGATTGAAAGGATCGGACCAAAACTGACGAAGCTGCTCGTAGAGCGAAGCCCTTGTTGCGGCTAACGTTCTCTCTCTTCAGCGGTCGCCGATGAAATCACAAATATGCCTCTAGCTCCCAAACGCGGCTAGCTAGACCAGGTTTTTCGACACTTTCGCGGGGAAATCGTATGCGCCGCACAATCTGATGCAAGTTTCAACACCGTAACGTGAAATTCCACTGAGTATGACACTCAACGACACTAGGACCAGGAGTCAATGCCTCTGCAGGAGCTGCACCGACCTCACGCCGAAGAGTCAAAAAGGCACACTTCACCTAAGAATTCGATCTGTAACTGTAAATTGCGCGTGTGGCCGAGCAAACTATTACTCCCGACCGACGCGATCGTTCCTTACGCTTGACAGAAATTAAGGGGGCTGCACCCTTATGTGACAAGCCTCTACCCGGCTGCTTACGGGCAGATTATCATTAACTTCTCGCCGGCGGCAAGATATAGGTAACACGGTATTTCTATTGCACTCTTCTTCAGTATTTCATTCAACTCGTACACTCGGAACTAGATTTCACTGTTATTCAACTTCACTGGGTTTTACGCGATCCGCCGAAGCAGAATGCGCAGCGCCCGAAGCCCTCGGTAGCCAACGGCCGGCAGCCAAGGGAAAAGAAGGCGCGATGAACAA
Source organism: Lumbricus terrestris (assembly GCA_949752735.1). Lineage (NCBI taxonomy): Eukaryota > Metazoa > Annelida > Clitellata > Crassiclitellata > Lumbricidae > Lumbricus > Lumbricus terrestris. The sequence continues at coordinate 45,030,875 of OX457037.1, forward strand.
TGCACCCTCAAACCGATGAGCTGACGCGGTCCAAATTCACCACGATCAATGTAACTGGCGTTCACAACCAAACTGGAAAGACGAAAGACTCACTGACGCCCGAAGCGCTCTCGATTGACCGGGCAGCGCCCGCAACACTGGATGACGGCGCGTCCGGGGCGTCCGGCGTCCGAATGAAATGCACCCGTGCTCGCGCGGCTCAACGACCAAGCGCGTCGAAGTTTTCAACGTAGTCACCAACACAGTCAGTAGGCAGAAATGCAATGTATTCACGTTCAATATTATTCTTCTGTAGCTTGCGGGTTTCCCTTTACCCGTGTAACGTTAACCGCACTCGCGGCGAGGCGCTATCTGGCGTGACCGAGGCGAGTAGGGGGCTGAGGCCTACCAAGCCGGGTCCTTCTCGCAGAAGCAGATGATGGAACCGTATGTATAATATAAGTATGAATATAAACCTGAGGGCAATCCCGAGCAGGTATAGTTGCTGGTATCACTGAAACGTTCTCTCTCCCAATGCGTGGCGCCAAGACGTCTCCGAGGCACGCCAGATGTATGGATTGGCCAAAAGAGCTACACACCGTACGACGCTCACGTATTCCACCCGAACTAGGTAACTCTGTAACTGTACACTGAAATCTGTCGGCAAGACGTAAGTAGATGTGTATTTATGAATAAACCTGAGGGTATTCCCGAGCAGGTATCTCTCTCTCTCTCCCTCACCGGGTGGTGAGTCGATTGCTTGGCGGGAGACGGCCCAATGTCTCCCTACCAACGGCGGTAATTGTACGACGACCACCATTCGCAGTCAACAAAGATACAATGCAGCTGTAAAAGAGTTTCTTGAGGATCACCAGAACACAAATAGGTTACGAGACAACTGAGGGTCACACTAGATCACTTGCGATCGTAGGGAGTCGCGCTGCTCCCAGGTAAAGATCATGCTGAGGGTTGCCCGCGTATGCGGTGCCGTCTATACGCACTTCTTTAACCAGTATAAATTCACCGGGTCACAATCGGAATCACTCTCACAAACGTATCGTAATGTAGGTATAATTCAATATTATGCCCCGACGAGATCGTGGCGGGCAGGGTGCCGAGGCCTGCCGACGCCGGATCTACGTGCGGGTGTCGTGCGTATTTTATCGGAATTCACGGGTCACTGTAGCTCTTCCGGAGTGCAGAGCAGAGAAACAACCGACGGAGGATATTGTTAAGCAAGGAATCAAATATAGAAAGATCTTAACTGACTATCAAACGACCCAGGCAGAACACTGTCACCACCTGGTGCGGTCGTAGCGGGGAGAGGCCCAGTCTGCCGCCGCTAGATCGTCACACAGGTTACTATGCACACTTCCGTATGTACGGATTCAAACGTATCACTCAAATTTCACTTGGATCGACCAACGAGCCACTATCACAATGTCAAACACTCGTATTCAGGATACCAAGGTTGCATAGAGATCAATGTAACAAAGAGTATTCGTATGCATTGACCATGGAGCAGTCGCCACTACTCCACACTATAGCAATGCACCGTTTAGCAGGCTTTATTCCACCGGAATATCGCTGTCTGCACTCTATACTTTGGCATAAAACCTGTATTCGGTCTTCCGTATAGAAAACTTCAATAATTTGTCAAAAATCCAGTTTTCGTCCGATCTTCACCATTTTTGTTTCTATCGATTCCTCTCGGTCCAGGCTATATTCTACACTCTAAACTAAACGTATTGGACAAGCCTAAAATTAATTATAGAATTAAACCTATTTCTACCTATAGGGTCTTAAGCGCAAATTGGGCTATTTTAAGCGCAGAACTATTGCTCCCGCCTGTTTCCAGCTTAGTTTCACAGGCATTAAACTATCGGTCGTCTTCTTGTGGCGCATATCCGCCACAATTACAAGCGCCCCTGTTTAAGCCTTAAGGGCAAGGTAGGAGATATAGACAGACAGAGAGGGAGAGATCATTTGTGCAGAGAGACAGACAGACGAACAAACAGACATACAGAGACATATCCTAAATACAGAGATTCGGTTCAGCCATTATTTGAACAATGAATCAAGCCTCCAACTTTACACACCAGGTATAATGGCTAGTATGATCCGTGCATCATATATTTGGCTCTGTTGTGATAGTTTATTTAACGATGCCGTCATTTCGACGATGGTCGGTGTGTAGGTTATAAATTTGTCTTTGCTTGATACAAGCGACAAACTGCAGAAACTGACAGCAGCTGCGAGCGTGACAAGATGCTGGCAACTATAAGGAACATGAAAAACTTACTGTATTGTCAAAGATATCTTTTCTTCTTTAGGCTTGCTGCATCTCGGCAGGTCCAGATGCCCAATGACGCCACTCTTCTCGGTGTTGCGCATTTTCTTTGAGTTTTCCATATCCATCCTCCATCATCCAGTCCAAGAATTTTTCCCTAGCTCTTCCTCTTGCCCTCTTTTTCTCCATTTTGCCCTCCACTATGTCTCGTTGCAAGGAGTTGCCTCTCAGTACATGTCCTATCCAGTTCTTCGGCCTTGTTTTAATTGTATTCATCATGGATCTTTCCTCTTCCACCTTCTTCAGTACTTCTTCATTTGATTTATGCTCTGTCCAGCTGACTCTTTCCATCCTTCTCCATATTTACATCTTGAACGCTTCTATTCGTTTGACATCCTCCTTTCTCATCGTCCAGGTCTCTGCTTCGTACAGTGTGATGCTCCAGATCAGTGCCTTGATCATTCTTTTCTTGATGTCTCGACTCATTCCTCCTTTCAGTAGCTCTTTCCTTTTCGTGAGCACTTCTTTCCCCATTGCTATCCTTTTCTTGATTTCTTTGTGGCACTTTGCATCTTCCGATATCAGGCTTCCTAGATTTCTAGGCTTCCTCTGCGGCATTTGACATGGTAGATCATGAGCTCCTTCTGCAGCGTCTTCACCTCTCATTTGGCTGATGTGGCACACCCTTTAATTGGTTTGAATCATACCTTACAGATCGTTCTCAGATGGTTGTCCTGGGTAACACTAGAACATCCTGGGTTAGGGTTGACTTAGGTTTCCCACAAGGGTCGGTCTTAGGTCCCCTTTTATATATTCTTTTCCACTCTGTCCTCTATAAACACCAGGCCAAGGGTCATCTTTACGCTGATGATGTCCAAGCTCTTGTGCATGGCTCACCTTCTGAGCAGATCTCTCTGGCAGAAAGGATGAGCTCTCTATTGCAAGATCTCCACTTTTGGATGTCAGCAAACAAACTTAGCCTTAGTCCTTCCAAGACCCAATTGATTTGGTTTCTAACCAAGCAACAATTACATAAGCTTGATCTTCAATTACTAGCACATTATTTCCTGACTACTTTTTCTTCTAGTGTTCGTGATCTGGGTGTCACACTTGACAGTGGTCTGACCTATACTGAACACCTGTCACTCTTGACCCGTTCCTGTTACTACCACTTGAGACGACTTAGGGCAATTAGAAGATCTGTGTCCTCCAAAGTGTTTACGACTATGGTACATGCCTTTATCTCCTCACGGATTGACTACTGTAACTCCCTACTAATTGGGCTTCCTAAGGTTCGCTTGTCATTTGTGCAATCTGTCCTAAATTCTGCTGCTAGACTTATTGCATGACTTCCTCGATACTCGCACATCTCTACATACATGACTCATGACTTTCACTGGCTTCCGATCTTTGCCCGAATCAAATACAAGGTCTTGCTCCTAGTTACTAAGTTCCTGCAGGGCTTAGCGCCTAAATACCTGTGCGATTTAATGTGTAAGCCTTTTTCTGCGAGATCTTCACGCCCTCTTCGTTCTGCTGACCGATTTGATCTATTTTGTACCCAGATCACGAACCTCATTAACCCAACATCGGGCTTTTGCTATTGTTGGTCCTTTAATTTGGAATCACCTTCCTTCTGAAATTCGTGGCAGGATTCTGGTAGGAAATTCACCTGCATCTTTTCGCTGCTTGAAGACTTTTCTTTTTTCATGGGCCTGTCGCGCTGAGAGTGCTTCTGAATAGCTCTGCTGTGAGAAGCGCTTTACAAATGCTTTATTAGATTAGATTAGAAGATTAGATTAGATCCTAGATAGCAAAATTCAGTGACTTGCTCCACTTCTTCTCCATTGATTGTTATTTTCATATTCTTTCCCCTTTTGCGTCTCTATTTATTCATATTACCTTCGTCTTTTTGATGTTTATCTTCATCCCATATTCTTTGCTAGCTCTGTTTAGTTCATCTATTATGTGTTGTAGGTTCTCTTCTTTGCTTGCCAGCATTGCCTGGTCGTCCGCAAATCTTAGCGCCTTTATCATCTTTCCTCCAACCTTTATTCCTTCTTCCGTGTCCTGTAGTGCTTCTCGTATTAGCTCTTCGATGTAAAGATTGAATAGTATGGGTGAGAGGGGACACCCCTGTCTCACACCCCTTCCTATTTTTCCCGGCTCCAATAGTTCCCCTCTATCCTCACTCTTATCTTCTGTCCCATACACAGGTTTCCTATTAACCTTCTATCTCTCCAGTCCACTCCCATCTTCCTCAGGATTGTCATTAGCTTCCTCCAGTCTACCCTGTCGAACGCCTTTTCGTAATCCACAAAGCATATGTACACTTCTTGGTTGTTTTCCAGACTTCTTTCCGTTAGTATTCTCAAAGCTCCAATGGCGTCTCTCGTTCCTCTGCCCTTTCTGAACCCGAATTGATCGTCCCCACGACACCCGTCTGCCTCCGCCTTTGTCTGCAGTCTCCTTGTCAGTAACCTTAGCAGCACCTTCGAAGCATGGGTCAGCAAGCTTATAGTACGGTATTCTTCTCATCTTATTGTGTTCGCGTATTTCGTTAATGGTATTACCAGGTTATTGTCTGCAGAAAGTCGTCTGGCCACATTCCAGTTTTGTAGATATCCTGACAAATTTGGATCATTTCATTCATTGCCTTTTCTCCCAAATCCTTTAATATTTCCCCTGGTATGTTGTCGATTCCTTCCGCCTTGTTGTTTTTCATTTCCGCGATAGCTGCTATCATTTCCTCTTTCAATATTTCTGGTCCTGTTTCCTCATCCTCCACTTCCCCCATCTTCTGATTTAACCCCGTGGGCCTGTTTTTGGTTTGATAGACAAAACTCTACATATTCCTTTCTATCTCTCCTTTACTTGTTGGGGATCTTGTATCATTGTGCCATCTCTATCCTGTACCCCAATTCCTCTCTTCTGCATCATGTTCTTTGTAGCCTTTTTCACTATTTCATACATTTTATCATATTTTCCCTTCCTCTGTAGTTCTTCTATCTCTCTGCACTGGTTCTCCCACCATTGTTCTCTCGCCTTTTCGGTTGTTCTTCATAGTTTGTTGTTTAGCCTTCTGTACTCCTTTTTCGCCTCTTCCGTGCTTTGATGCCTCCACTTTCTTCTCTCTTCCATTTATCTTATCATTTCTCCCGTGGCTTCTGTGGGGTATTTCCTTTTTGGTACCCTATTGCCTCCGTTGATTCCTCCACGATTATATCCCTGATATTTTCCCACCTTTCCTCCACCGCTGTCTCTTCACTTTGCTCTTGTTGTGTCTTCTCCACTCTGCTTTCTATTCTCTGCACCAGTTCTATTCTTTTCGTCTCTGTCTTTAGCTTTTCTTTATCCCACCTCTTTATTGTCTGCGTTTTTCTTCTTATCAATTTTAGGTTTAGCTAAGTGTCTTGTCATAGCTACTAGATTGTTATGCGTATCCGCATCCGCTCCTGGCATAGCTCTAGAGGTTTTTACACTATTTCTATATCTTTTTTTTACCATGATGTAATCTATCTGGTATCGTTTCTCATCACCCGGGGATTTCCACATAATAATAATAATAAAATAATATATTTTCTTTAATTAAACGCCTGCAAGACGCACTGCGCTTTACATTTACAAGTTATGCAGTAATCTTAATTAAACTTAACTACTAACTGAACAGACAGCTTTGTAATTACACGGCGCCGATGGCAGCCTACAAAGCAAATCCGCCCAACGGGGGCTCGAACTCACTACCTCTCGCACTCTTGGCCAGCGTGTTAACCACTACTCTACCGGGCCCCCCATGTATCGTCTCCTCTTTTCCTGTTGAAACCTTGTATTTGTTATCACCATTTTCTGTCTCTTGCAGAAGTCCACCAGCTTTTGTCCTCTTTCGTTTCTTTTTTCCAATCCATATTTTCCTACACAATTTCCCTCTCTTCCCTCTCCCACCGATGCATTCCAATCTCCCATCACTACTGTGTAATTCTTCCCTAGTCCACCAGCTTTTGTCCTCTTTCATTTCTTTTTTTCAATCCAAATTTTCCTGCACAATTTCCCTCTCTTCCCTCTCCCACTGATGCATTCCAATCTCCCATCACTACTGTGTAATTCTTCCCTCTCGTCTTTCGCTGTTCTTTCTCTATAACCTCGTATATCTCGTCTACCTCTTCTTCCTCGCTTGCTGTTGTTGGCATGTACACCTGTACTATATTGATGTCTACCTGGTATGCTTTAATTTTCACCACAAGCATCCTATCCTTGGGGTTCTCAATTTTCGTCGCACATCCGACTACCTTTTCATTTAGTAGCACAGTCACTCCACTTTGCCAATTTCTTTCTTCAGTATATATCACTCTCACTCCCTCACTCATGAAGTCCCCACCATCCTTCCATCTCACTTCTGACAATCCCAAGATATCTAGATTGGCTTTTCTCATCTCCCTTATCACGTTTGCCAGCTTCCCCGCTCTTCTCATTGTTCTCACGTTCCATGTTCCGATATTAATCTTTTCCTTAATGGATTTCCTCTCGGCCCCTCTCGTTTCACAAGGATTTCTCTGGATTATGACCTGCATGGCCCTGCCTCCATGCCTGCCAAACGCGACTCTTCCCACCATTGGTTGGGTTGACTCGTTAACATTGTTTACTTCTTTCTGTAATTCAAAGATATATATCTCACTTAATTAGAACAGCAATGCCAGTGCCAAATAGCAAGCTCTCGACACTTTTTAGCTGTGCCGAGAAACTATAAACATGTTTTGCACGGCATACTCCCACCCTGGCATAAGCTTAGGCATAGTCTACAAAACTCTAAATCTTTGTGCTAACGATCGAGAAATAATCTCCTTGGTGAACTTGTAGGCCTACATATCTCATGCAAGAATTAGAATTTTTGTTTATTAAAATTTTGTAAACCAAACTGCAGTTTGCAATTGGTTGGTTAATAAAGAGTATTCTGTTCTATTGAAAATCAATAAAGTATGGCTGTTCGATTAAAAATTTTAATCGAAATTAATCGCACGATTAATTTTTTTAATAGCAATTAACTGCAAATTAATCGCAATACATTTCCTTCAAATATATTAATCTTACTATTTTCTAAGGACCCCGAAGCATAAAATTTTAATGACTGCATGCATTCTTTCTGTTGCAAATATATTCAATAACCTTTGGCTTAGGCCTATTGAATTTCTGCATTTAGTTTATTGAACAGTTTTGTATGACAGACAGAACTGAAACACTGTTCAAATCAGTCAACTGCTCAAAACCCGTTATATTTTCAATTGAGCCACATTTAGGCCGAATTAAAATGACATAGGCCTAAATGTGAAATTAGACAACCGTTTTCTGACTATCAAGATTAATTATTTATTCAGCCAATAATTGTATAGGCAGACCAGTTTATTTACATTGGTCGGTTCAAGGGATGCTCTTATTAATTAACAATAGTAGGTCTACTATTGCAGTGGTTCTCAAAGTGGTGGTCCGCGGACCGGCGCCGGTCCGCGGAGACCTGATCACGGGTCCGCGAAGAAATCTGAGAGTGAAAATAAATTATAAATATTAATTGATTTATGTTTCAAATTATGAAATTATTTGAATTGTTATTCAAAATTTATCGAAACTTCTTTTTCGAATTTAAGAAATGCATTACCAGTGCCTTATTTTAACTTACCAACTGGCTTTTTAAACAATTTGTATTTTTAAAAATTAATTATCTACGTCTATTACTGCAGTCAGTTTCGTTTTTCTTCTGTAGATTCTTTGGTGTACGTGCGATAGTCGAGTACGGTAAACGCTGATCATTGTGATCAATCGTTAAGTTTTTTCTTCCTGGATGCAGGTCTTTTACTTTTATAACATGATATAAAATTATAAATATAAACAAAGGTGCTTGTGTGATTTTAAAATTTTGCAAAATGTACATGTAAACAAACCTGTCTGGGCATTATTTTTTTTAACGAAAGAACATTGCTAGAGCGTGGCCGCTCAGACACTCTGAGCGCATAAAATGATAATTCTGAACTGGTTTCCCATGCAAACATCCAAGCTAAAAAGGAATCGACCATTCACACGAAAATATGATCGACTATATTTAAAATGCTGTGATATGCTGATTTCTGTGTTTTATTTCGAGCAGATGCTTTCATCATTAGCGCAAAATCTTAGTAGGCCTAATGTGTCATTATCTATTTTTGCAGATCCTCCTATACATTGTTGGCTAACATTAACAAACTTCTAATCTTGTTTGAAACTTTGAGTTCAAATTTTTAAAACTGCAATTAGATGACAATTAAATTGAGAAATAACTTAAATGCTATTAGGAATATGTTCTAATTAATGAAACAAATCCCTAATTACGAATAACCCCATAGGCCTAATAGTATTTTTTTAAATAATGCAGTTCGTTTTTAATTTGCTTGCGCATGCCATTAAAGTTAGTGGTCCGCGAGCTTCCGACAAAATTATTGCCGGTCCGTGGCCTGCGGAAGTTTGAGAACCACTGTACTATTGAACCTCATTATTTAGTCACAATTTTTCACAAGAGGTTGCGGTTCTTGCCAAACCTCGTCTCAGTTGTCCTTCTGTAGGCTAAACATTTATCACTTGAAACCTGAAATCCATTGGTCTTGCCATCTCATGGAGTTCAACCAACGTAGTCTGACGTCTGACGGGGTGAGGAAAGAGGAAATAACCTTATAGTGGACGATGCGATGCGGCCGATGTTGACGGTTCATTGCTAGCGTTTGACGCATGTTTTGGTTCGCATGCAGGCGATAATTAAGCAACTAATTGCTACGATAATAGGCCTACTCAAATTCTTTTTTGGAATATTTGCCAAAGAATGTATCACTAGCTTTAAGTATGAGCCCTTCCTTTTAAAACGAGTTGTTCTGCCTCTGATTCCATTTTAATCAGATCTAATTAATGTGTACGATTAATGCGCTAAAATTTTTAATCTCAAATTTTTTTTATGCGTTAATCGCACGCGTTAACGTGATTAAATCAACAACCCTACAATAAAGCATTCACATACATTTGGAAAAGCCAGTTCTCTGCCAGACGGATTCTTCATGTCAATGTAGGCTGATAGGCACCCCATGTGCTGGGTTCTAGGTAACCATACCCTTTTTCTAGGAACATTTTATCCTGGGACTTTTTGTCCAGGACATTTTATCCGGGGACATTTTGTCCATGGACATTTTATCCGGGGACATTTTGTCCAGGGACATTTTGTCCGGGGACATTTTATCCGGGGACTTTTTATCTGGTCTTTTTGTCCGGGGACTTTTTATCCTGGGAAATTTTGTCCGGGACATTTTGTCCATCCACGCAGTGCAGATATGCCTGAGTGCCATCTGCATACAGCTGGTGTATCACGCCGTAAGATGTTAAGAGCGTGCCAATGTAAGAAGTGTAGAGCAAGTAAAGTGAGGGAGCCAGGACAGAGCCTTGTGGGAGACCAAATGGAGCCGGGGCCCAGGGTGATCTACTTTCTCCCAAAATCACACAACTGGACCGCCCTGCTAAAAAAGATGTTATCCACTCGAGTGGACGGCCAGAGAGTCTAAAAGAGATAGAGAGGCATTTAATTAATATATCATGATCGACCGTGTCGAATGTTGCACTAACGTCGAAAATATATGTTTGTATATGTATATATTGTTATAAGGTCCTCCTAGGTAAAGCTCAAATAAACGACTCTTGTCTAGTTTAAGGGTATAATTCAACAAAAATTGGAACTCCTACAGTTACCAAACCGAAGTATAGAACGGTAGACGACACCAGCGCTCCTTCAGCGACGAAACAACCGACCAAAACGTCTTCAAAGCTGCAACAGGCTGACGACAACTTGAACTTAACTAAAGATACCTCTTTTGGGTGTACCGAGAAAAACCTTAATTAAACTTAGGTTACCGAGACCTCTGACAACAAAACTGCACACGCAGAAACACCGCAGTCGAAAACATCAGAGTCTCTCTTACGCCCCCTGAAGTTATTCCTTTTATAAGAGAACTCTGTCACTAGATGTCCCCCTTAAGGTTACCAAAGTCAGTCGTCCCTGACTACAGCCCATCCCAGGACCAGAACCAGTCGTGGAACCCAACAATATAATATAAGCTTAATCATCCCTTGCAGTGATTCTATCACAATGCATGTGCCAGGCTTTTTATATTTGGGTATCTCAACTGGACACACAGAATATGCTAATCTGCATAGAGGGACCCACACAGACAGATCTTGGCTGGACAATTCTCCACTTAGTTTAGACATCCCAGTTCTGTCATGGTAACTCCTTGTAGGTATTCCCTAGAGGGCCGTCGCTTGTAGCAGACGATGGCTATTATCTTGAACCATAAACTTGAAGCAGATGACCTGTCATCTGCTTCAAGTTTATGGTTTAACTAGCTGTTTGTCCATTCTAAAACAGTCCCATTTTTTCTGACTTTGCCCTCAGAGGCGTAGCGACCACCCTCCGTACCCTCCGACCGGACGGGGCCCCCGCAAGAAAGGGGCCCCCGAAAGTGGCAAAAAATGAAAGGTGTAGCTTATATAGGTTAGTGATATTTATTGACGCTGTTTCACAATCCATGTTGGAAAGCAGTCAGAAATTGTGAACGCTGAAAATGCAACGGATTTTCATATAATTTTTTATGCAGTATACTGGATCAAGTCTTTGATGACAACACTAGAAAAGTTCATGGAGTAGGCCTATAATAGGTCTAATATCATACTTAGGGCTTTTTAATAATCGTTAAAACGAAAATTACTTAGGCTACAATAAGCACGTTACAGAATTACGTGTGCCGCGTATATAAGTTTCTGTAGTGCAAGGGTCCCCGCCGCCCCGGACATAATATGTTTGGAGGGGGCCACGCTCATTGTTGCTACGGCCCTGTTTGCCCTCCTAGGCTCTCTGTTCTCCCTGTGCCCTTTTTGACTCTCTGCTTCTTTCTGCTCTCTTTTTGCTCACTGTGCTTTTGTGTTTACTGTGCTTTCCGGTGTTTCCAGTGCTCTCTTCTACCAATTCTGCTTTCTTCTGCTCACTGAGCAGTTCTCTTTGAAATTGAGCACCCTTTGGTGAAGAGTTTAAGATACTGAATAACAGAGAAATCTTGTGACTTCTATGGGTGACTGACTGCTTCCTGGCTGCCAGTCTTGAGAGACCTCTAGTGGTGTCATTTTCACTTGAGTCACCTCTAACGGTGGCTGGGGAGCAAAGGAAACAAAGGAAACCTAGAAACTTCTATTGGTTCTAGCTGGCTTTTCCAGTCTCGAACGACCCTTAGGGGTGGTGCAGTGGCGGCGCCAGGATTTCAGTTTGGGGTGGCTGAAGCCTCGTGGCGAAAATTTGAAAATTTCACATTTTCATCCGTCAAAATTTATGACGACCTATTTTTTTTTTTAGTTGTCAACCGAAAATCGTGGATATTTCAATGTAAAAAATTCGGATGGCCATTTTTTAGGGGGGGCTGAGCCTTTTGTAGGGGGGCTTAGCCCCCCAGACCCCCTAGCGCCGCCACTGGGGTGGTGATGTTCTGTTCACAATCATCTGGCCCTCCCACTCCACCTTGCCAGAAAAGACTTCAACAAAATGAAATTAATAAGATTGTTTACTAAAGCAGTTTGTTGGTACAGACATTCTGCAAATAGGCATTTTATGCGCACTTAGAACACGTACTTCGTTGCAGCGTGTATCTTTGTGCAAAAGGGCAATGGCTTAATTTTTTGGTTGTCACTGTATAGCAATATTTTACCAAAGTAAAAATATTTTTCTACCTACCCAATTTTTTAAACCTCTGTTACCAGAAACAGGAGTAGGCCAGATTTAAGCTGAGAATAAGAGATCGACCTGGCCCATAACTACTGCCCCAGGCCAAAATTTTGTACAAATTTACTCTCCTGTTTTCCTTCTCCCGACTATTGCATTCCAATTTCCCATTACAATCATGTACTCTACTCATTGCCTTTGATATTCACCAGGCTATTCTTTATCACTTCATATATATGTCATTCACTTCTTCTTTATCATGAGTTGTCGTTAGCATGTACGCTTGGATTATTGTTATGTCCACTGGATGTGCTTGTATGATCACTATGAGTAGCCTTCCTCGTGTCTCTCCACTCTTGACACGGTATCGGCGACTCTCTCCGACTGCAAGATGACATCTCCGTTCTGGCTCTTCTCTCCTCCAGTGTAAATTACCTTTTGATTTCTCCACCATCCTTTCATCTCACCTCCGACAATCCAGAATGTCTAAGTCTGCTTTCCTCATCTCTGTTATCACATTAGCCAATTTACCCGGTTTCTTCACTGTTCTTATAAAGATTTCTGTTGCAAATCTGCCCACATGATAACAGTTGTAAATCTGCTGGCAGGGCTGGTGTCGCGTGACTCTGTCACGCAACAGAGACAGAGTCTTCCCCTGGAGACTTAATTTAAAAACAGATTCTCCCCTGGCGGATCTGTTCCCCAGATTAAATTTGTGAGAACATATTCTGCTGAAATAAAGTCTCCAGGTCTGTCTACGAAATGGGCTACAGTAAAAAATCCTAATTTACGTTGCTAAATTATTTAACTAGAAAATATATATACTTTTACATCAGAAAATTTCTTTCAATACAGAGTTACACCCAGGGGAGACTCTGTTTTGGTGGTCATAGGCAAAGCAGGCAGTTGCCTAAGGTGACAAATTTCTTTCATTCATTCATTCATTATTAGCATTTATATAGCGCCCCTTCAAGAAACTGCTCAGAGGCGCTCCCAGCCCAGCCAGGGCAAAAGAAAAAAGATTTAAGGGACTTAAGGAATAAGGATTGACTGGTCAGGTGGAGGATATGGAGGTTAGGGGGGGAGGTCATTCCAGATTGACGGTCCCACAACCGAGAAGGCTCGGCGCTGTCTGGTAGCCAAGCGAGCCCGTGGAACAAGCAGTTGTCCCTTCGCAGCAGAGCGAAGGGCCCGACGCGCTTCAATGTCAGAGACTGGGCGACAGAGAATGCGCAGGTAAGATGGAGCGCAACCAAGGATACAACGTGAGACCAGGGCAGCAATTCGATAATGGATGTGTTGGGCTATTGGCAACCAATGCACCACATCACGCATGTATGTAAAAACAGAGGAAAATTTAGGGATTCGTCCAATGAACCGGGCCGCAGAGCGCAGAACCCGATCTAACCGACCCAGAACCCCAAGGGGGTGTCAACAAGGATTGAACAACAATGGTCGATTCGACTGGTTATGAAGGCATGAACAAGAACTACCAGCGCATCATGAGAGAGAGAGCGTGCAATCACTCGAAGTTGATGAAGCTGGTAGTAACAGCTTTGAGCAACAAGATTGACATGCTGGCTGAGACTGAGTTCACAGTCGAGGGTAACACCCAGGTCATGAACCGTGGAAGAGAAACTAATGTCAGGAAAGATTTGAGCTAGCAGCTCTAGGCAGATCGATATTCTCAAGTTGCCGACAGCCACCCAGCCAAATGAATTGAGTCTTACTGGGATTTAGGAGAAGCCGATTTGACGCCATCCAAGAGGAAAGGACGTCTACAGTCAGACACATTAGACGCACAGTGCTAATTGAATCCAATGGGTTATGTAAGCTTGAGTGTCATCAGCAAAGATTTGGTGGAGGAGACCCTGGGACTCAAGTAGAGGACAAAGATCAGCCGTGTAGAGAAGGTATAATAAGGGGCCAAGTACGGAGCCCTGAGGAACACCAAAAGGAGCAGGAGCCCAGAGGGACCTAGAGGATCCAACAACCACACAGTTTGAGCGGTCAGAGAGGAAGGAACGCAACCATTCTAGAGGCTGTCCAACCAGCCCAAAGGATGTAGAAAGACGTTGCAGGAGGATGGAGTGGTCCACAGAATCAAATGCAGGCAGAAGAAACGTCAAAAAGAGCCAAGAGTGTAACCTGACCAGTGACCATGGTCCATAGCGGAGTACAGGTTAGAAAGAAGCCGGAGCAAAAGGGTCTCTGTGGAGTGGTTCCTCCGGAAGCCAGACTGCTGAGAAGGGTTCAGTTCATTAACATCTAAATATGCAATCAACTGATTAGCATCAATGCGCTCTAGAAGTTTAGAGAGAAAAGTTACATTTGCGATTGGACGATAGTTAACAGGATCGCTAACATCTAAACCATCTCGCTTCAATACAGGCAGAGGAATTGATCGTTTCTGTGAAGCAGGTAAACAAGCCTCACTGATAGATTGGTTGCATAGGATCGTGAGGAAAGGCAGGAAATCGTCAATCAGTTCCTGCACAAGGAATGTAGGTGCAGGATCGAGCTCGCACGTCTTAGGAGCTGAGGCAAGAATTAAGCGTCGCAGCTCAACGCTTGATATTTCGTGTAGAACCGGAAGCCGGCATTCCGTTGTAGAGAACGCAGGTGGAGAGGAATCGGCAGTAGCATTCCGAACTGATGCGATCTTTTCCGAGAATCGTTCTAGGAATGCATCTGCGGTGAACAGCGATGGTGACTCGAACTTACTTCTAGGGGGCGCCCAAGTTTCTAGGGGGCACCAGAAATCTGTTTTGGCAGTTTCATGTTTTTAACTTTTCAGCCATTACCCAAAATTAACATTATCTAGGCTTCGGTGAAGTCCCTGCAAATAAAAAAAAAATAAAATACTTGATTGCATGGTGTAAGTGCTCTGGCTTGTTAATCATTGAACCAAAATGTCTGTCAAATTACTGATCCACCCATTTCCCATCTTTCTTTCCTCTCGAAGACCCTTGGAAGACTTGTTTTGTGCAGCTTCTTCGTTGTTTTCAGATTGTTAGGTTCTTGCCACCAGCCCAATCTGGATTCAGAAGTAAGCTATGGCTTAACAGAAATCGCCCTCTTTCCCTTCTGCAGATAGGCTATATAATTATGTAGCCATTGGCCAGTCTCATCTCTTCGTCTAAGCGCTTTTGACGTCTGCTTTTTGCTTTTGATGTAGTGTACCACAAGATTTTGCTTCATCAACTACAGTTGCCTGCCTGTCTGGTATTCCGCTTCTTTGGTTTAAATCCTATCTTACTGAACATTCGCAGATGGTTGTCCTTAATTGGAGACTTAGGGCTGAGTGAGTTAGGGTCATGTTTGGAGTTCCCAAGTTCGGTACTTGTTGGCATCTCAACCTCCGCACTCTCTTTACTGCTGATATACCCTTTTTTCTTTACTAAACATGGGCAAATGGTCTTCTTTACGCAGGTGATGGCCGGGCTTTTGTACAATGTCCATCATCTGATCAACGTTGTTTCTATTTGACCTATTGGTCGTCTTATTTCTGATCTTCACCATTGGATGAAGTCTAGCCGACTATGCCACAAAGTCCAATTGGTCTGGCTAGGGACTATATAGACAACAGCTTGCTATCATGTTCAAAGTTACTGAAGAAATTCTGCATTTGAAAAAAATAATCCGTCAAAATATGGTGAAGTTGATCAGTCACTGACACAGCTGGTGATGTGCAGAATCATGGGCACCCACACATAGGGGCATGAGAGGCACTTGCCCCCTGGAAAATATATATTTTTTAAGCTACTAAATTTTAGATTTCGACATTTCTTCTCACGAAAGCACTAATGATACTACTAATTTACATCAACAAAGTGAAACTGAGAAATTTACAATTAGAAACCGCTTTGAAAAAGACCATTACTCTTAACTTCTGCTTTGCATTTTCAAGGTCTTAAAAAAAAGGTAAACACAACCATTGTGTTTTGCCCCTCTGCAAAAATTTCTGCAGGCGCCCATGTGCAGAATCCACACTATGTTCCCATAGGCTTACAATCTCTTCATATGGGTGCGCTGACAAAACGGCGCCGACATAACGGCGTCGCCATAATGGCGTGGCAACAAAACGGCGCAGGACAAAACGGCGCTGACAAAACGGCGCAATAATAAACTAAAACAATAATAGTTTATAGAAGTTTAATAGTAGCAAAATATAGGCCCTATACTAAAATATCAATCTAACTTCCATTAAAAAATTTCAATTATTTTTCATCAATCCAGTTCCAATTTAAGTAATAACATTTTCATCAATCCAGCTTCCAATTAAGCAAAACTATTTTCATCGATTAAGCTCCAATTTAAGCAAGAATATTTTCCTCAATCCAGTTTTCATTCAAGCAAGAATATTTTCCTCCATCCAGCTTCCGTTTAAGCAGGAATATTTTCCGCAATCCAGCTTCCATTTAAGCAAAATATTTTCCTCAATCCAGCTTCCATTTAAGCAGGAATATTTTCCTCAATCCAGCTTCCATTTAAGCAAGAATATATTCCTCAATCCAGCTTCCATTTAAGCAAGAATATTTTCATCGATCCAGCTTCCATTTAAGCAAGAAAAATTTCATCAATCATCAATTAAGCAAGACTATTTTCATCGATCCAGCTTCCAATTATGCAAAACTATTTTCATCAATTCAGCTCCGATTTAAGCAGGAATATTTTCATCAATGCAGCTTTCATTTAAGGAAAGATGATTTTGTATCAATCAGGGTTCTATTTAAGCGAAAGTATTCCGACTTTGATTCGCTTTTTTGCCGGAATCCGGAACGATGTCTCATAATCTTCAATTCGTAGTGAGCTTGCACTTTAATAAGCAATCACTAAACGTGTATCGTAGTCTTTGTACTGCGCCGTATTGTCAGCGCTGTTTTGCCGTGGTACTGTGAATTGCGTCGTTCTGTCGACGCCGTTTTGTCGGCGCTGTTTTGTTGGCGCCGTTTTCTCCAGCGCCGTTTTATTACGCCTCCCTTCATATGATATTATTTTACAATGTACTGCAACAGCCATAGGGTTCATGTTTCTGAGCTTTGAAGGAGGGCTGCAATGAAGCTGATTGTAGAGGACTGTAGTTTTGGTAGACAGCTTTTTTAAGTCTATGACTTAAATGACTTTGACTTAATCATTTCTGATTGCATTGTTTCACTTTGACATAAAGTCTTATGTTTTTGCAACAGGTGGAAGGAAAGACTGAAGGGCAAATATATTCGATCTCTTGATCCTCAAGGTAAAACTGTCTACTTTGATGTCAAGTCCTGGACTTTTATGAAAGATGGCTTTGATGACTTCAGAGATGGTCTGCCTCCAGTCTTTGATGATGGTGCTTTTATCAAGGTAGGTTATCTTATGTACCATATTTTACCGGACTATAAGTCCAGTGCCACCTTTGCCAATGTGACGTCATAAACGGAATTTTTTAAAGAACGTACATAGTCGCTCTGGCAAATAGATCGAACTCATACACAGATTCCAGGGCTAGGATGCATAGCTAATGACTGCCATAACTATACGGTAATCGTCAGCAAATACTTTGCTGAAATTTAACCTTACCTTGAAGTTAAGTAAAAGAGTTTCAACATAGATATCCTTGAATGTATTGTTTCACAGGTTTAAAAAACCACATTGTACCATCGGCCTCTTGATGTTTCTGCCTATAATCTTATTATTAATTAGTTACTTTTATAGTGCTGCCATAGAAATGCACAAGGCATCCACCGATGACGCATGAAAACGAAGCCATAATCTGTTCAACATTTAGATCAGAATATTAATGTAATTGGTAATACATGCATATATGCCTTTCCATAGGCGCTGAGTTGAACCGAAGTGTGCGAGTGCCCAAATGAATGTAAAGAAATCCGCATGCGAGCGTGAAAATTTTTATTTTCGCCTTTTTGATAGGAGAGTATTTAAATTACCTCTGTTCATAGGCAGAGACTTGTTCATGGTTTTTGGGGACGAACTCACCGTCAAAGGACGATCGCCGAGGCACTCAGCGCCGAGCAGGGAAGGGGTTTAGAGAGGGAATGTCCTCCTTCCATTTTCAAAAACTTGTTATTGCCACATTGTGATGGTAGCATTTTAGGCTGTCATTTTAACGAAATTGCTCATCATTGTCATGGTTTAGGTCTTGAAAAGCATCCTTGCCATTGCTTAAAAAATTCCACACTGAACTAGTGACATTTTAAGCTGTTATTTCATCAAAATTTCCTATCATTTCATTGTTTGATGACATGCTTTAAGATTTAAGACTTCCATAAATGTTCCCAATTGTTAAAAAAAGGGGGTTTGGGGGTGGAGTGGGGGGTGGAGGGGTGGGGGCAGTGGGATGGGGGCGGAGTGGGGTGTTGGGGGAGGTGAGAGGGTGGGTGGTGGGGTGGAGTGGGGTGGAGGGGTTGAGAATTTGTGTATCGCGAATTCTCACAGCATAAGCCACCGCTCTTGAAAAATTCTTTGCACTCTATTTTTCTATTGCATTTCATCGCAATCTGAAGTGGCCCACAATCTCTACATAGACCTGCATGAAATATTTTGCAGATGTCACGAAAATGTGCCCTCTTAGTCTTGGCTTATAACACGTATGCTGTAGTATTCGAAAATGGGGGGAAACATTTGATAAGAAACGAAAATTTTGTGGATGACGCGGAATTGTGTCCTCTCAGCCTCTTTTCGTATTCGAAGTCAAACAATTAGCTTAGGTGCAGGCTACAAAGTCCAGGGCCAAACGACCCGAAACGTTTAACTAAACATTTCTTGTATGTCTACTTTTCAAGGTTTCAGTGACAATAATTGGACGTTTTGAGGGGCAGCGTTTAGTTTCGTCATGCAGTGGTTAGCTGTCTTTGCCCTATGTTTTCATGCTTTGATGAACTGGATTGGACTATGTGGATAATTGATGATAATTTCATGCTTTTCTTACCTAAAAATAGTTTTATATAACTATCCCATGAAGCCCATTTGTTAGTCTCGTTAATTGGTAAGGCCCCAAGCTTAAAGTGTCCATGTAGGGACCCTAGCTAAGTTGCTACGCAGCTGTATGTGCCGTTATTGCACTCACAAAACCCGTCTTTCTATATACCGTAATTATACGATGCACAGAAAATTCAGGGGAAAAAATCGCAAGTCAGGTAGGGGTTGGTGTCATAAAACGACGTGGAATCGTAGATTTAGGTCAGTGGAATTTAGAATTTTTAAATAATTAGAAACTAGAAAGTATTCAATGTCAACATTTTCATTCATCAGAATTTATAAAAATTTAGAATATAAAAACTATTTTAACTTTGACATAGACCTATTTTAATTTTGAAGAGATTTACATCATTTATAACGATTGCATGGTGTGTCGTGAAATTTTGTTGCAAGTTTAGGTGTGTTGCGAGCGGAAAAAGGTTGAGAACCTCTGCACTAGAAGAATATGTGTAAACAGGGAATTTCTCAATTGGTAATTGAAAGTCAAGTTTAGCAAGTGGTTGTCTATTCAGTCCAATTTCTGTCCCAAGCCAGATCAATTGAGTCTTTGTGGCATTTATGCAAAATCGGCTAGACGAGCGGTACTCAACCTGTGAGTTGCGACCCGCAAGTGGGTCTCGAAGAGCATCCCAGTGCCAATTTTTCGTAAATCACAGACATTACAAATACAATGCTAAACCATGTGGATGTGTTACATACAAAATTTATTAATTATTTTTCAACTGAACTCACAGAGAAATATGACTGTGTACGAAAGCCCTTTTGCAGCAGCTATTACCAAATTTTCCTTATTTATGGAGCAAGAGTCCTAACTATCTTACGATGGAATGTTCAGAACCACATTTAAAATGCAAGCGCATTGATATGATATGTCACAATTAAACAATAAAAGTGAGACTTTTCAAATATTTTTTTTACATTCTGTCATTTTCCTTTACATTATTACAATTGTAAAGCTAAGATTTATGCCACTATGGTCTGAAATCTGAATATTTAGACGCAAAATAATGGGTTCCCTTGGATTTCAGTGGGGTGGGTCCCGTTGACATTCAGATATTGCAAAGTGGGTCCAGATGTAATCATGTAACAAAGGTTGAGAACCACTGGGTTAGATGACATCCAATAGTGAAGATGAGAAATAAGACAAATAAAGTCAGAGTTATATATATATATATATATATATATATATATATATACTCATTTAATGACAAAAACCAAGTGACACATCGCACATTGTAATTGTAATTTTAATCGTACATTTATATAGCGCCACTTCAAGAGAACTCCTCAGAGGCGCTCCCGACCTGACACCAAACCACAATCAAAGAGAATGGTTTTCAAACGCTTGCGGAAAATGGGCAAAGAAAGACAAAGAAGTTCATTGCGGAGACTAATAGGTAACTTATTCCAGAAAGACGGACCAACTATAGCAAAGCTTCTATGGAGCACTGTGGAAGATCGAGCCCTAGGGACAACCAGGTCACCATGCGTAGCAGAGCGAAGGAATCTACGGCCTGGGATGGCCAGCACAGGTACACAGAGTTCCATAAGATAGATCGGAGCTTGGCACATGGGTAAGTTGGTCGGATGATGGACCATGTAAAATGCCTGAGCACCGTGTGCATAATGACGGCCATTTGTCCGTGTTTAATAAATAAAAATGGTATATCAGCAGTGAAGAGAGTGCGAAGGTTGGGATGCCAGGCAGTACCGAACTCTGGAACTCCAAACTTGACCTCAACTCATTCAACCCTGAGGACAACCATCTGCGAAAGGTCAGTAAGGTAGGACTTAAACCTATACCAGACATGCAACAGGGGAATAATATTGTAATCGCCAAGGCAAAGTCTCATGGTACACCATATCAAAAGCGAGAAGCAGACGTTGATCGTGCTAAGATGGAGAGATGAGATTGCTCAATGGCTATGTCTGAAAGAAGGTCAAAGAGGACGGTTTCCATGCAGTAGTTAGCCTACTTCTGAATCCAGATTGGGCTGGCGGCAGGAGCCGAGCTTGCTTAAAACAATGAAGCTGCAGTGAAACTAGCCTCCCAATGGTCTTCGACAGAAAAGGAAGATGGAAAACGGTTGGGTCAGTCATTTTGACAGGCATTTTGATTAAATGATTAACAAGCCAGAGCATTAATTTTACACTCACTCATGCAATTAAGCATTTTTTTTGTTAGCAGGACCTTCACTGAAGCATGGGTAATGTTAATTTATTGGGTAATGGCTAAACAAGTTAAAAACATGAAACTGCTAAAACACATTTTTGCGCTGCCCTACCCCTCGAAATTTGGTGCCTCCTAGAAATTTTTCACCATACGCAACTGCCTGCTTTGGCTGTGCTTAAGGCCGGGCCCTGGCTAAAGATATTGTGGCTTGCCTGCTGGGACCAAATGCTCCCAAAAAACTTGAGATTGTTCCTTTGTTGGATAGTGCTGTTTTCCAACGAGTTCAAGAATTAAGTTCTGAAGTAAAGAAGATCCTCATTAAAAGAATCTTTTGGTCGTAATTATGATGCTTTATTTATGGTAGGTGTTGCGGCTACACGGAACTTCTACAGTTACCCAGAAAAGCTAAGTTGCAGGAACCAACTAATTCACAGGCGCTCAATCAAAACAAAGTCGATAGGCAGGGTTAATATCCAGATAAACAGGCAAGGAGTTAGACAGACTTCTAGGGTGGATGATGTTTAGAGTTGGAAAAGCATTGGAGGTTGGGGGAAGTGAAAGAATCAAGATTGGCCTGGTGAAAAAGCTATGTTCGGTTTGGAATGAAAGATCTGTGGGGATATAGCGAGAGTGGAGTTTTGTTGAGTTCTTATGATGAGTCAGATGTTTGTCATAGTGCTGGCATCAGTTTGTTCCAAAGAAAATGCAATGGCTACTGTGTTTTATTGATTCTGCTTGTTTCAGGGTGATAAAGAACTTAGACCAAACACTATTTGTGGCAATGGCAAATCTGATAATGCCACCGATTGTTCCAGAAAAACATTTTCAAAGATTGCCACCTGTTTTTCCAAGAAGAGTCCTTTACAGGAGCAGCGTCTTGATCAAGTCAACCAGATTGAAAGGGGACTGATACAACATCCTCTGGCACTCTATCCTCATCTCGAAGATTGCCTTCCACCTGACGTATGCTCTGTTATTCACTCTAGAGCTATGCCAATTTTTTTTTATTCAATTCACTTTGAACCTGATTTGTGTTCTGAATAGTCTATTCGTATTCAGCCAAATAGTTTTTTCAAACCAAACATTCATTATTCAACTATTATTTTTATACTAAACCAATGTCTTGTTGATTGGATGACATTTAGGGCAATAACCTACATTGCAACAAATAGCCAGACAATATGCAAATTGGTAACCTGATTTCAGCTTTGAAATCTGGGAATAGTCTCCACTAATTAGCGAGCCATAGTATGGTTTCCATTCCCGTTACACACCCGTGGTGGATTACAATGATGATGATGGTTATCTGCCTATAGGCAGGTTCATTGGCTTTACGCCTCTGGGGATGAGATGAGTGAGGTGGTTTCCCATTGCCTTCCCCACAGACATTGATGGGTATTGGGTTAGCAACTCTCCCAAGGTCGCTCCGCAGCAGCTTGCACCCCTGCGTCCCACATGTGCTAGCCTGAGATATCTAAATCTCTGAATGTCAACTCCCAGCCCGGGGCTTGAACCGCAGTCCGTTGCAGCCAACAGACGTATGCCGCTCTCGCTTACCGATGTAGCTAACTAGGCTAGTTGGATTACAATATGAACTATTATTTTATAATAAAAAGAATTCTTGTTGCATGGAAGTCGGATTGATGAAAATAATTGTTCCTTAAATATTCGTATGTAAAATAAATACTGTTTTAATAGAAGTTGGGTTGATGAATAAATAGTTGTTGCTGAAATAGAAGCTGGAACGATAAAAAGCAAAAAGCATACGTGCGAACTGTACGAAAGCGCACCCTTTGATCCATATGTACATTTGCTCTTAGGGTTTTAACACTTCTACCCTTTTGTGATTATGGGCTTAATTTCGTTGAGATGACAGCTCTTAAATGCTTCAGTTACAATGGGCAAATTTTAAACAATTTGAAGGCAACACTGTATTTAAAAAATGAGCAATATTTTTTAGATAACAGCTTAAAATGTTACTGTTAGAGTCTTGAAATACAAACAAATTAGACAATTGGAGGGAACACTTCTGAAGTCTTAGTATTGAAATGATGAGCAATTTCGTTGAAATGACAACCTAAAATGCTACCATTACAGTTTTGTAAATTAAATAAATTCTCGGCAATGGTCAGACGCATCACCTCCAAAACCCCTCAGCTATCGTCCTTCGGCTCCACGCTCCTCTACCCCTCCCCATACTCTTGACAAAGTCCCCGCCTATGGGTCGGCCTACTCTAGCTTCTGTTCCACAAATTAAAGACTGAAAAAAATGACCAAACTGGAAATTAGGGAAAACAATCCCAAATCCTAAGCTAATTTGGCAATTTTGGTGCAATGAATAATTTGTGTCGCTTGCGATCGACGCACTGAATCATTGTTATTATTATCTATATAAATAAAAATGTAAAACGTTACCGTTTGACATGAAGGATCTCGGAAAGTTCTTGACCGATTGTTTTGAAAATTTTCGCAAGACGTTCCATTCGAACATGAGCGGGTTTGTATAATGCGAGCCCATTACAGTTCTGCATTGAGGCTCAGCTAAAAGACCCATGCTTGATGATTGCATGCAACGAGAAGAATTGTAAGGAGTAAGCAGTGACTGAAGGTAGGGAGGTATTCCGGTGGAGAGGGATTTGTAGGTTAAACAGGCCAAATGTTCACATCAAGATAAGCTGTTAGTTGAGAAGCAACAATCTTCTTAATTACTTTAGAAAGAAACGAAACGTTCGCAATTGGCCTAAAGTTGGAAGGATCTGACAAGTCCAGTCCTTCACACTTCGGAACAGGAACAAGGATGAACTTCATCTGCGATGAAGGAAGAACTCCCTCTTGAAGAGAGCGGTTACAGAGGACTGTAAGGAAAGGAAAGAAGACGTCGATGAACTCTTGCAGAAGGAATGATGGAAGAGGATCGAGGTCGCAGGTTTTAGGAGCTGAAACTAAGATGATTCGCTTTAACCCCTCGCTGGATATTGGACTAAGAGCTCAGAGAGAGCATCACAAAGGAGGGAACTCTGGCGGAGGAGAGCCAGCTGTGCCATTGCGAACCGACCTGAGTTTCGAGGCGAAATCGTCCAAGTATTCACCAGCTGTGAACAGCGGTGTAGCAGGTCGGCTTCCGGGATGAGACCGACCGAGAAGGTCATTGAATGTAGCCCAGAGTTTTCTGGGCTCTTTGGAGTGATGGCTGATCTTATTCTCCCAATATAGTGTCTCCTTCTCCCTGTATCGACGGTGCATCTCTCGGACGAATTTCACCCAGTCAGCATGGTCGGTAGGCGATTTTGAACGTCTGTAGAGTCTCTCACGACGACGAGCTTGACGTCGGAGAGCGCGACACTCGGCGTCAAACCAAGGCGTTAATCCAGAGCGCCGCATCTTGGCCGGATGAGAGGGAATTAGATTGTTGACGAGAGTCGTTATGGATGTCTCATATTCGTCGAAGAGATCAGCGACCGATGCATCGGACAGGCTGGACGGGTCAGCGATGGCAGGAATGTTGACAAGCGCCTGTCGAAACGCCAATCGATCCAACTTCCGCCAACTGCGCACCTCCCTGACAATGGAGAGCGGTGCATCGTGGAGAAATGGTACAGTAGTGACGACAAGACCATGGTCAGATACGGTCGGAGGATCGATGTTGAGGTCGATCAGCGACGTGTCATCTCGAGTGATGAAGATGTCGAGCCATCCGCCGTATTGGTGAGTTGGTCCGTCAACGTGCTGCATCAAACCGAATTGCTCCATGATGCCACCGAACTCAACCACTGCACGCAGCGTCGGGTCTTCGAGATGGAGGTTGAGGTCACCGGCGACTACGATTTGGTTGTTATGTAGAGCAAACTGCTCAAGTAGCAAGGTGAACTCTTCGAAGAACGCTGGCGCTGGCGGCGCTGAACCCGGACGATAGATGGTTTTAACGGTGAGAGGTCCGCGAGGTGACGAAGCCGAGACAGTGAGTACCTCGAAGGTGGCTGGGAGGACAGGTATTGCGATCCTCTGCACTGGCAAGGTGTCGCGATGGTAAACAACGATTCTGCCACCGCTGGAGTCCTCATCCGGATCATCGGGTCGTGGATAGTTGACGAAGGTGTAGCCAGGATGTGAAGAACGTCGAACGGCAACGTCGAGCGAGGATCGATGCCGTGATTCTGTGATCAGCAGAAGATCAAGATCTTTGGTAACTATCGTATCAGCGACAGCAACGAATTTGTTCCGTATTGAGCAAATGTTCCAGGTTCCAATGCGAACGCCGCTACGAACTGTTGGTAGACGTAGTCAGGAGACGTAGTCTGAACCGAGGCAGAGGCATCACCGCCCTCACTCGAGATCTGGGCGACGGGCTGAGAAGATTCAGGCCGGTGACCTTGGCGGTAGGCTGACGCTGGACGCCACAAACGAAACTGAAAGAGAACTTTCAGGCGCCCTTGTAACGGCATTGCTGTGTTACGGCGCCATAGAAATCATCTTTGTTATTATTATTATTATTCCGTGTGTCTCGAAGAATACGGTAATCATCATTTGTCAGGGTGGATAAAAATCGTGATTTTTTTAATAAAAATCAAAAAATCGGATTTCTTTGATTTAAATCGGATTTTTTTGATTTAAATCGGATTTTTTGGATTTATATCGGATTTCTTTCTTATAGTTCGTATTTTGTATGTAGTGCCTTTTTTTGGTATCAAGTCACATGCTTCATTAGGTAACAGTTATTACCTTTAATTCTACAGCTATACAATACAGGGTGGATAAAAATCATGATTTTTTAACTAAAAATAAAAAATCCGATTTTTTAAATTTAAATCCGATTTCTTTCTACTAGTTCTAAGTTTGGATTTACTGCCTCCATGTGGGTATCAAGCCACTATGCATTATTGTAACTGATATTTGGTATTCGGTAACAATTATTACCTTCTTTAGTGTTGCAGTTATACAATACAAATTAACCCCTGTGAAGTGGTATATATGACTTATGACTTATGGCTTTGATGATGCTTTCGCACGTGACAGCCGCCCAGCTATGGAAAATCTCCACTTCTCTTTTTCTTGGGCTTTGTGTGTAGCCTCTTGTATGGACCAACCCATATCCAGACAGTCCTCTCGTATCATGTCGAACCATCTCTTCTTTGGTCTTCCCTTTTTTCTTTTTCCATGCACATATCCGTTGACAACAATCTTTGGATATCTCTCGTCCCGCATTCTGGTTACATGGCCAAAGTAGCGTAGCCGTTTGCTCTGAATTTTGTGTATTATGTCATGCCGAATATTCAGTCTGTTGTATATCTCTGTATTCCTTATTCTATCCCTTCTCGTGACACCTTCTATCTTTCTTAGGCACGCCATTTCAAACACCCTCAGCCGCTGCTTCTGTGCTTCCCTCAGTGTCCAAGTCTCCCAGTTGTACAGCAATGCACTCGGCATCAATGTCTCATACATCTGAACTTTTGTGGTTTTTCCTATTTTCTTCGAGCTCCAAACTTTACCAAGCACCTGTAGTGCCAGGTCCAAGCAGTAATCCGACATCATAAATGATCGGGACTCTAACCCGAGTGTTGTAAGTAGAGCTTTCCATATTTGAGTTTTATGATCAGTTGGTGTGAAAGGCGACTGATCAGGTCTCTCCCTCTTCCCTGATTCAGATTTAGCCAGGACCAGGTCCTGTTGCCCAGGGGAGATGACGAGGACGTACTAAACCATCCCCCCTAAGTGAAAGGAAACAAACCTGCAAGTTGTGTGGCACAAAAGCATTGATTGAAATTTATTTTCACTATTCGATTTAAATCGTGATTTTTATTACCGATTTAAATCGTGATTTAAATCAATGATTTAAATCAACCGATTTAAATCATCTCCACCCTGTCATTTGTGCACAACGAACAAATTGGATCACGTGTACATCGTACAGGTAGGCGTAGCCATGTCCGTAGAACTAACAGTACAGAATTCAAAAATGATAAACTCTTTCAAACTGTAAAACGGACGAAAGAAAATAATCCACAGTGTGACGCAAAGTAATCCCAACTCCATAAGATGAAGAGCGAGACTCTATGACTAAATATGTTAGTAAATTTCGATAGAAAGTTGCAGCCGTGTTGAGTCGGTGTTGACACGCCGAAGCGCCACCTATCCATTTTCTACGATATCGAAAGCTGCACTGAGGTCAAGACATACAGAAAGGCAGGCTTTTCCATTGTCAATAGACGAAAAGATGTTGTCCAGCGTGGTTGTAAGGGCAGTCTCAGTGGAATAGCCTTCACGATAAGCTGACTGAAAAGGACTGAAGTTTGGAGAGGAAGTGATGTGTTTCTTGATGCGAGTAAGAAAGAGACGTTCAAGGAAATGTTATTTAGGTTCGAGATAGGTCTGAAGTTAGACAGATTATTGGAATCTAGGTCAGGTTTTCTAAGCAAAGGTGTAACTAAAGCAGACTTGAAGCATGACGAGAAACATCCTTCAGCAAAAGACAAGTTGGCCAGGTGTGCAATAAGGTTGGAGAAAACATCAGAACAAGAAACAATAAGAGATGTAGGTATGAAGTCCATAGGGGATGATTTAGGTACCAAGCTTCTGAGAAGATTATATACTTCGAAGTAGGTTTCAGGAGGAAGGTCATTAAAGGTAGATTCAGAGAAGTCAGAATCAAGCCGTAGGTCATTCCATACTAAATTAGCAGTGCATCTAGTAATTTTATATTTAAGGTCTTCAACCATACCAGAACAAAGCTTGCACAGGTCTATTCAAAAGTCTCCCAGTTTTCAATGACGAGAAAATGGTCACTCTAGTATATACTGGGGTTTCGTAGCTCAGTGGAGAGAGCGCTGGTCGTTAAACTGAGAGTCATCCGCGCAACCCGGGTTCAAGCCTCGCTCAGGGCATTAATTTATTAAAGTTTCTGTTAGCTGCCATTGGCACTCTGCTGTTGTGTTGCTTGACTCGGGTTCTGCTAAAAATAAAGATAGCCCCTCCCACTTCTCGCTTGGCCGACCAGGAGTGATCCAGTACGTAGGCCATTAGTGTTAAGTTACCGAACCCACTGCTGTAAAGCCGACCTGCGTGTCATGCTATAGTGGGCCGTATTTCTTATAATATATACTTGTAATCATTCTGCGGTGTGTCAGATTGAGTGTCTAAATGAAGATTATTATTATGTAAATGCACACTCTGACTGCATGTGAGTGGTGAATACTTTATGCAATTGTAATTGTAATTGTAATTGAACACTTGTATAGCGCCGCTCACAGATTCAGTAGCGCTCCCGACCCAAAGTTAGCACAGCCGCTAACGAATAGTATAGTCTTCAGGTGCTTCCTAAACAGAGGGAGAGAGAGGCTGAGAAGCTCAAGACGTAGTTTATGTGGCAGACGGTTCCAGCAGGAGGGGGCCAACATAGGCAAAGATTCTGGCAGTAGCCCCACGCATGCGAGGAACAACAAGGAGGCCATTAGCTGCCGAACGAAGGGCAGAGCGACCGGGGAGAGAGGAGACCTGAATACAGAAAGAACGGAGGTAGGAGGTAGCAACCCCAAGAAGAGCATTGCGCATAAGTATCAGAATCTTGAACTCAATGCGTTGTGGTACAGGAAGCCAATGAAGAGTGTCCCGAATAAAGACTGATATGTGGGAGAACTTGGGAAGACCAGCAATTAGGCGAGCAGCAGCATTGAGTATTGTCTGAAGTTTAGAGAGGTTGAGAGAAGAAAGACCGGCGTATGCAGAGTTCCCAAAGTCAACCCTAGAACAGATCAAGATGTGAACAAGCGTCTTAATAGCTTGCGGGGAAAGTGAATGACGGATGGTACGCAGCTGGCGAAGATGATAGAGACATGTTCGCGAGACACGGTTAATATGGTCCGAGAAAGAAAGAACAGGGTCCAGAGTGAAGCCCAGGTCACGAACAGTGGAAGATAAATGGATATCCGGGAACAAAGTGCAGAGAAGCTCTATGTCAATCATATGCAATGACCTATTTGTGAATATTTCATTTCTTTGTTAGTGAGTGATGTACATAGCCTACTTGTAGGTTTAAACTTGTCATCAGTAATCAGCTATATACCGGTATATTGTTCCCATGAATGTTTCTGGCTTAAAAAGTAATGACCGTCGTTGGATTGATCTTAAAATCAAGAAAATTAAAAGAAAAAGAGAAATGCTGAAATATTTTTCTTGAAAAGTATAAATTATAATAATTATTGTCGGGAAGTTTGGTACTGGTTATAATCTAGTGTCCCAAAATTTCCATGTTTATTTTGAAATTATGTCCTTGTTTGCGACAATCACATTTAGCTCTCTCAGACTATTCATTCATTCATTTTAGGAAGTTATATAGCGCCTTTTAATAGCCCTCTCAAAGGTGCTCTCCACTGTCTCCAGTCAATATTAAGCTTTATGCAAATATATGATGCAATCTGATTGCCGGTATGCTCTAACAACAGCCTTTGCTTCTAAATGACTGTTACTTTGTTCTCAAAATTTAAAAACTAAAAACTTCTTCTGAACGTTAGCTTAGGCAATAGCAGTAATTCCCAACCTTTTTTGGCTTGCGGCACACTAAGAAAGAATAAAAAATTTCGCCGCACACTTAGTAATAATTATCAATTTTTTATGTATTGCCACTATTATTTAATAATATTAATATTATAATATTAATGTTCTTGCTGTCTTATAATACTCTAGTGAGTCTATAGTCAGTCAGCAGATCAAATTGAAACGAGGCTCCAGAGTCGACACTCATACTCGCATTTCATCGTCGATTCTAAGAAGTCTCTCCCTCTTTTTACACTTGATTTCAGCTGAAAATCCAAATTCACAAAACCACGAAGATGCAAATGGCAGAAGAACTTTGATTGCTCTTGAACTGACAGGCACATTGTGGGGCGCGGTGGTGTAGTGGTGGCGTCGTTGCCTTGAAGCCGGAAGGTTCGAGGTTCGAATCCACCTGAAGTCGCCACGTAGGGACCTTGGGCAAGTCTTTCACTCACAATTGCTCAGCGCTTCAGCGTGAAACTCCGATGCAGTGTTCGCTCTGCAGTCGGGAGCGCCTCTGAGTAGAGAGCTTGAAGGGGCGCTATAACAAGTGCACATGCAAACATATATGATTTCTGGATGGAAAGCCAAAACTCATCCAAATTCTTTTCGGAAAATGTTCACTGTTAAAATTTCTCATAAATTTCGTAAATCAATGAGCTGTTCTTCATCGTCGGTTGTAAGATTTCTTGTTTCACCGATTACGAATGAACTGATTAACCAGTAAAGATTGTCAATTGCAAGCGAAGGGAAGTAATGTTGTAGTGCTGGTTGTACGTCTACCAATGTGCTTAGTATTTCAGGTGCAATTTTCGTTTTTAACTGAGATTCATTGACCGTGAAAAATCAAGATTTCCCTTGGATATCTTAACCTGCTACAGTGCATGTGAGAGATTAAGACCAATTGACTTAAGTTTTGATGTTGCAGAGATGATGTTTTCGGATGTTTAGTTTGGAATCATCATTAATTAATAGCATATTAGAATTTTTCCCGCGGCACACTAGCAAAGTTCTCGCGACACACCAGTGTGCCGCGGCACACAGGTTGGGAATCACTGGGCTATAGCCTATTTGACCTATACTCATAGGCGTACGAGGCGGGGGTCCAGGGGGGGCAAGTGCCCCCCCAAATTTCGGGCAGATGTGTTTTTCGGGCAAAAGAGGCTTGGACGGGCCCAAAAATTTCGGAGATTTTTTTCGGGCAAAACCGGTACGGGAGGGATTTTTCGGGCACACAGGGGTAAAAAAGTCGTAAGATTTTAGAATTTTGGGCGAATGACTAAAAAAAAAGGTCGTCAAAAAAATCTTAAGAATTTTGGGCGAATGACTAAAAAAAAAAAAAAAAGGTCGTCAGATTTTTCGGGCCCAACAAATTTTTTTGGCCCCCCCACTGCCTAAATCTCCCGTACGCCTATGCCTATACTAGTATAGAGGCATGAAAATTACATTGATCCAAATGAACTGCCTATAAGTTGATAATTTACTGCATTTAACTACTAGTTTCAGATTCTTTTTTTCAGTTATTGAACCAATTTTAGAAGATCAGACAGCATTTGCTTGGTGCCTAGGGTTGCCAGGCATCCGGTAATGAACCGGACAATCCGGTATTTACACAAACTGTCCGGTCAGAAATTTCAGACATTACCGGATTACCATATGTCCGGTAAATTATTATTGCCAGCAACAAGTGCATTTGGAGTGCATATAGTTTCTTGGGGCCATGAAAATATCTGCTTACGATTTTCCCGCGTATAATGGATTTTCCCTTGTCAAACAAAGCCAAATTTACAGCCTACATACCAATCATCGTCGAAATGACGGCATCGTTAAATAAAATAATCATAACAGAGCCAAATATATAATGCACGGATCATGCTAGCCTGTATACCTTGTGCGTATAAAGTTGGAGGCTTGATTCATAGTTCAAATAATGGTTGAACCGAATCTCCGTATTTAGGCCATGTCTATGTCTGTCTGTTTGTTCGTCTGTCTGTCTCTATCTGCACAAACGATCTCTGCTTCTCTGTCTGTCTATCTCTCTCTTTTCCCTTAAGGCTTAAACACCGACGCTTGTATGCCTAATCTGTCTGTGCTTATCTGCCTCTCTATCTCTGTCTGTCTATGTCTGACTGTGTCAATCTTTCTAGCCTGTGTCTTAACCCCCTCCCCACTGATTAATTATATTTGTCAGTACAAAGATTCCCGCCTTAATGATGGATGGCATTTAGCCTTGAAGGTCTGTAGGCCTAGTTCAGCTGAGGTTATCTACAGAATGGAACTGAGTGCTAAAATCGTTAAATGTATTTTTATTATTGTTTAATATCCGAATTCACTCATTCGTCCCAGCGCCAAATTTTCAAATTGGGCACTATGATAATTATATAGATCTATAGGCCTATGAATAATCTTATCCACCCTTCAGGTCTATAGGCCTGTACTTGGCTGAGTTTCCAAACGGACGTCTGTATTTAAAAAGCAAGTTATCTAGGCGTCCGCGGTTTGGCTCACGCATTGCAACTTTCAACGGTCCCCGGCACCGATACTGCCATTTATATATATGTGTGTGTGTGTATACATATATATATATATATATTATATTTTAATATGAATTACCCAATTGCCCGGGAATTTCGGTTTTTCGCCCCCCGCCAAGCCTCAACCCACACACACACACACACACACATATATATATATATATATATATATATATATATACACACACACACACGCACACACACATATATATATATATATGGCCGTAACTTGATGTATATATACATCAAGTTACGGCCATATATAATTATATATATATATCTGCATATATATATATATATATATATATATATATGTGACGCAGGGGCTCGAAACCCGTCGTTTGCCGCTTCCTAGATATTGCGCTAGACGCCGAAATAGGCGAGAGGGATAAAGAATGCAGTTTATTCTTCAATTCAGTACATGACTGTGAATTCGCCCTAATTTGCGAAGTAGTGAACCGATTTTGATGTCGGTTGGGTTATCTGATGCAGAATATATGCCTCTAATGGCCAGAAAATTTTCAGAATAATAACTTAGTGGATTAAGTAGACTTGGATGACACGAATATTCAGTAACTTTTTATTTTATTTTTTCACTATAAACTAATGAAAGAATCAAAGGAGCACAACTTTTGTTCGAAAAAAGATAATTTCATTGTGTTAAAAGCATTTTAGAGCATGGTCATTGTAGCATATGACTAAATCAAAAGGTCAAAAGTCGACATGTGACGGGTTTTGAGCCCCTGTGTCATATATATATATATATATATATATATATATATATATATATATAATTATATATATATATATGGCCCGTAACTTGATGGCCATTGTCCGGTAATTTCCTGAAGGCCACCTGGCAACCCTATTGGTGCCATATAATTATTTTATACCAATGATAAATAAAAGTTTCATCCCCTTAGGAGTGCAAGATTTTTATATGCACTCCGAATTGCCTCAGTCCGAATTGTCCGGGTCCAAATTGTCCATCTCCGAATTGTCTAGTCCGAATCGTCCATCTCCAAATTGTCCAGTCCAAATTGTCCGGCGACGAATTGTCCAAACACCCGTCATGGGCGTCTCAGATCCGTACAGCAGAACAAACTAAGGACAGAAAAAATGTAAGATGCATTAGGTAAGTGACCCATGATGGTATGGTAGGCCTACTGGGGCATGGCACTTCGAATGCAGATTTCTGGGTCATTCTGTCAAATTTTAGTATTGTGATGGCGAAAATTAAAACCAATATAAATTTCACCATTGGTGAATGAACGAGTTTTGGCATCTAAAACGTGGTCGAATGCATGAGTCACAAGTCATGGCCTGGAATAAAATTAATAATCTGGTCTTTCTGGAATAAGTTACCTATTAGTCTCCGTAATGAGCTTCTTTGTCTTTTGCCCCTTTTCCGCAGGCGTTTGAAAACCATTCTCTTTGATTGTGGTTTGGTGTCAGGTCGGGAGCGCCTCTGAGGAGTTCTCTTGAAGGGACGCTATATAAATGTACGATTACAATTACACGGCCAGATGCTCTCTTGAGGAATAGTAGACTTACACCTGCCCCAGAATTGGAGTAGCATTATAGCATTATGCCTGTCCATGATTATTGGATTAAGCCGGTACTCCCATGTAGGCCAGATTCAAGCCAGTAATAAGTATTATGCATGTCTCTTAATTAAGGCCCCAGAGGAGCAAGCATATGGGGAAAAACTTTTAAAGGATTTCCATTGATTACATCATGTAATAGCAAATGTTGTTGACATCAGGCACGTCTTGTAGAAAAAGATCTGCAATTATATTTAATTTACAGGCAAATTAAGTTCACAACTCAAACAATCCAATCTACTTATGGGTGATGTGGACTGTTAAGATAAATAGATTTTATCAGCTTATCTGAGCCATTCTGTGAACACTATTCGTATTCTATTCTATTTATGGATTTATAAAGCATCTCTCACAGCACAGTATGATTAGAGGCACTCCCAGTTCAAAGAACCCCTCAACAAGGAAATTTTTTAAGACAATGCGCAGAAACAGTAGTGCACCCAGGTAATATCTCAGCACGAGTTATAGCAGGATGGTCATTCCACGGCAAAGCCGTAGCGTGACATCATAGCCATGATCCACTATCAAAAGGGCGACTTTGAAAGGGTGACCATCAAAAGGGTGAGTTCATAAGGGCGACAATCAATAGGGCGACTGTTCGAAAGGGCGCAGATCAAAAGGGCGAGCAAACAAAAGGGCGACAATCAAAAGGGTGATCTGTATGCTGAAGTCTTACAACTTCATAATACCGTAGTTGAAATCGTGGGTCTGCGGTACATGTCAATCATGACTAAGCTAAAGACCAAAACGGCGATTATAGGTTGAAATCTTCTAATAAATCAAACTTTGTAATATTATTTGAAATGCAACTAATTAGGGTCAATGGAATGACAGGTTTGCTCAGATGTTGAGACTGAGGTTATGAGCTATCCCTCTGAGACACTCCATTTGTTGCTTCTGTTGCTGTAATCTTCAACCACGGTCTTGGTATTGGTATACACTTGGCAAGTTCCTTTTAGGTTTCCGGCCATGTGGATGCTGTTGGCCCGAGAAGAATTGTTCCAATTTCAGTTCGATGAGGCTCTGTTCTTTCTTCAGGCACTCTATAAACTACTTAAATTACATGAAAGGATTGGCAGATAGCATAGTCCTACGTTTTAAAGCGTATTTCCCTCTCATGTAGGCCTACCGTTGTAATTGAACCACTGCAAAGTTCTATATTCGCTCTTTTGATTGTCACCCTTTCGTTTGCTCACCCTTTTGATCGTCGCTCTTTCGAACAGTAGCCTTTTTGATCGACGCCCTTTTGAATTCGCCCTTTTGATGGTCGCCCTTTCAAAGTCGCCCTTTTCATAGGATACCCCTAGCCATAGGGTTGCCAGATGATCTTGAGGAAATTACCGGAAATGGCTAGCGCATTACAGGGCCATTTATATATGTACTGCCGTAGGCCTAGGGCATAAAATAGAGAAAGAGGGAGACAGACATACACGCAGAGTGAGAGGGAGTGAGAGAACGAAAGAGCGAGCAGGAAGTACAGAGACAGAAAGAAACAGAGAGAAGGAGATAGCAAAAGAGAGGGAGAGAGGGAGAGACAGAGAGAGGGAGAGAAGGCAGACGGTGGGAAGACAGCTAGAGTGCAGACTGACTCAGGCCGAGCAGAGGCAAAGGAGGGTAAGATCTGTTGGTTGCCTGGTAACAGAATCAGGAATGTTGCTAGGGACCAATTGGGTGAAGACACGACAGGCCAAGCAGCCGAAGGAGTCAGTATATAAAGGGCAGACAAAGAAAGCGAAGGGGAGCGGGCCGTCAAGAACAGCGGCAGCAAGGCTGGAAGCTCAGTAACAGTCAGTCAGTCAGCGTTCTGCATTCGCTCGTCGTCATTGTTGTAGTCACAATTGTAACTGATCATGTCATGCTAATGTTATACTACGAATAAAAACTACTCAAAACAGATTGAGCTCATTTCTCTACAATACTGGTTGACCAACTCGAATTAGCCGAGCAGCCAGAGGAGATCCTACATATATATATATTACATAAATATAGGGTGTCTCGATAGGTCGAGAACGATTTTGAATGCAGACAAATATATGTTACACACAATATAATGTGGAAAGCTATATACTGGCGAATAGATTGTTCAAATGAGAATATTATGCAAAAAAATTTAGATCACTAGTTCACTTATTCAAATTTTAGCGCCAATATCCGGGACATCATCAAATTCGTGCCAAGTAAACGTCCAGTTATATAGGTCGAAAACAGTATTGTACGACCATCATTGTTAATCATCACATAATTAATTAATGAATACAAATTATCATTTAGTATTTAATAATGTTTCCTTTACTCTTTATTACAGCCTCAAGTCGATTAGGCATCGAGCCAATTAGATTTTTCAGAGTTGTCAGAGGTATCGATGTTCATGCCTTATGAAGCCGATGTTTTAAGGTGTTCAATGTCTGAGGTTCGGGATCGGCATAAACAAAAATATCAATGGATACATCTCACCGGGGGACTGGTCACCTAATTCGACGGATTTGTCACCAATAGAAGATGTTTGGAGTATTATGGCGGCAACTGTTTATGCCGATCCCGAACCCCAGTTCCATTCTGTTTGCTCGATTCTTGATGAGCAGTCCCTTTATGAATCGTGAGTATTATGGCGGCAACTGTTTATGCCGATCCCGAACCCCAGTTCCATTCTGTTTGCTCGATTCTTGATGAGCAGTTCCTTTATGAATCATTCTTTGACGAAAGTCTCTTGATGAATTGTCCTTGATGAACAGTTCACATAACGTAGTTTTAGGATGTTCCTCTTTCAGTTGTTTGAAGATGTGGTGGAAATCTTAGATCCTGAAATGAAGTATGTTCTGGATGAAGATAACTTTGAAGCTGAAATGGAACAAGGTGAATCTGAAATTATTTCCAAGCAATCAGCTTCTAATAAGGAACAATCTGCTCCACTGCAAGAGAATGAAGAGACCGAATTGTCTGATGAGTGAGTAGCAACATTGTGTCATCATGCTTGAGACTGCATAGTTGCATTTCCTGGTAATGTAGACTGCTTAAAAATTTGCTTGCTTCTTTCCTCAATCACCACAAGCTATTCAGAAAATTGTTTTCGGAGCATCATTACAATTGTCTTAATGTTAATAATAATAATAGTGTAACAGAAAAGTTATTGTGTGATAGTGGAAAGTTGCTGTGCATGTGTATGACAATGGCTGCCTGGATTTGATTATCGCTTGAGATGGTTACAGTCCAGTCACAGTCATCACGGAGTTTATATCAGTTTCCAATCTTTCCTCCTGGCTTTGGTTATCAACTGTGGAGCTCTTCAAATGGATCACAGGTTCAGGCTGGAAATGAGTGTATTCTACAAGAGCCTCTCTGACATCATCTTTGTTGACTACCTGTGGAACTGAACTCTCCAGAGCTGCTCAGTCTGTGCAGTCCTGTGCTTGGCTATCTCATGAGCAGCCTGAAATTCTTACTTCTGTCACATTTCGTTCATGTTGTATTGAATAAAATTATGACTTTGCATGATTCAGAATGCCAAGTAATGTGCAGAACAGCTGTTACAAAACACAGATCTGGACATGGACCTCGGTGAATGGATTTAGCTTTGGAGCAAAAGCAATTTATCTTCAAGGATAAGAAGCTGTAAAGCAGCAATTTTCAGAGAGTGTTGCTATGTGGTACACGAAAAATTCTAAGAGATTACAATTTTCTGTTCTATGTCCACCATGCGCTTTTTTAAACACTTTTTATGTATCTGTGCCCATCTTTATGTGGTTAGCTATTCTACGAGCTGTAAGAGAACTTATGATGTTCCCTCTAATAATTAATTACAAGGCAACTTCGTGCTCGCCTCTTGTTTTTCTATGTGACCTTTGTATGCCACCATTCAATTTCTTACCTGGTAATAAAATAAAAATAGAGTTGAAAAATTTCTGACTTAAAGTACAGTTGGAAGTCCTTAAATGCGCATAAAAAACGTTCCCAAACTTTGCTAACCTGGCAATTACACAATTTTAGAGTAAATTGCATCATAGTATATCAAACTAATCATAATTCATTTTTGTACAACACAGCCAAAGTTTTGCTCAAAATACTCAACAGTTTGAGAGAAATTGTTGTT
Source organism: Lumbricus terrestris (assembly GCA_949752735.1). Classification (NCBI taxonomy): domain Eukaryota; kingdom Metazoa; phylum Annelida; class Clitellata; order Crassiclitellata; family Lumbricidae; genus Lumbricus; species Lumbricus terrestris. The sequence continues at coordinate 45,068,815 of OX457037.1, forward strand.
AGAACTGTATGACCCATGGTCAAAATTTTCAACAGCTGTTTAATGATGATGTTTTACGCAAACAAATGTTTAATTGATCCTCCTTCTCTTGTAACGACCCTTAAACACTGTTTCCACTGTCCTACTGACTTCTGTATTTGTGTGTCATCTAATAAAGACCATTTTGCAAGGATGTGACGGAGTACTGTCTTGTTGAAAGATGCAATTGTCGTCAAGATAGAGTCTACGACATTCGGGAATGAGCTTATCGCATGACAGAATTCTTTGTGCTGAGCTACGTGAAATGTTTAGAGTGCCGACCATTTTGCGCTGAGATTGATGTGTGCCAGGTACATTTTCCTGCGATTGACACAACTGCTCTACAGTCTCAGCATTTTCAACAGTCGTTGCAATTGTTGAAAGACCAATTCCTGGCTTGCGAGCAACGCTACCCATTTCAATAAGCTTACTAATGACTCAGTTTATGCTTTTGTCTTGACCAGTTTTACGCGGATATTCCTGAACGATTCGCTTGCCTCGCCAACCATTCTCCTCAAATGATATCTTAATAACAGCGAGATCATCATTGAAAACACCATGCTTTAATGTTTACTACTTCGATCGAGAACTAGTTTAATCAAGATACTCTCGTTACCTCACGGCGAAATAAATTACGTAGTCTTGTGCAAAATTTGTAAAAAGGTTATAATGTCATAACCTTGCCGCAGGGTGTGACATAATAAACGTACTCTCTTGAAATGTGACATTTGTGCCCAGAAATAATTGCTTAACATTTTGGTGTAAATTAATATTTGATATCTCTGAAATTGGATCTTTACTAGGTTAACAAAGTTTGGGAACGTTTTTTATGTGCCACCCGGTACATGGCTCAATCATGGACTTCACAGAATTCATCATATACTGAAGAGGATTACCTCTGCTTCATGATAAAAAAGGGTCTCGGATCTCTCTTAAGAGACAGAGAGCTAAGCACTTTCTAGCGACATGTTCAACAGTTGAAGACCGTATGGATCAGAATTAGGATATGGTGAATGACATAGAACTGAAATTGTTTCTACTGTATTCTCCACTTTGGATATATGCAGTTAATCTCATTCCAACCTTCCTTCTGCATGAATTCAATGATGAGCTGCCTTCATTTGTTGTACAGTCATTATTGGAACAAGAATGTTCTTCTGCAGGTACAAAGTAGGCAGTTCTGCTTTCACTAAAGAAGCCAGGATTGGATCCAGATGGCTGTTGGTGTATCTCAGACCTAAAATATGTATAGAAACTCATTGAGAAGATAGTTATTAGGCAGATAGTAGTATCCTAGCAGCAGAGCCGTTTTAAGGAGTTTTGAGGTCCTAGGCCAGGAGTTCTCAAACTTTATTTTCATTGTACCCCAAGTAAAAATTCGAATGATGGCGTACCTCCAGCAAAGTCAGATCACAAACAAAATGCCATTGCGAAGTCCCCGTTGCAGTGACAACTAAAAGTCCTTTTAATCATTGCATGGTGTATTGGAGTTGTATAGCCTACATGGAGCAAAATTTAAAATATGCATAATTTTAATCATGCAATCATATCAACAAAAAGGGATATTTGGTCTATAATCCCTGTAACGCAGAGCTAATCTAGCCTATAGCGTTATATTGCTGTGTCACTGTGTGCTTGTTTTGACTAGCACAGATTTTAAATACAAAGTTACCTGTTTTCACATTTGTCAATTTCAAATGCAAATTTAGGCCATAATTATTTTTGAAAGCAAGAATAGTTTAAAAACTAGTTTCAAAGAGATATAATTATACGACACGTGCTGAAAGGAATCACAAATTTAAAAAGCTTGACCAGAAATTAATCCTTAGACCATTTCAGCTATTCTTTTTGAGCTATGTAATACGCTGAAAATTTCTGCTTTGGTTCTTTCAACCATTTTGGCCTATACATTATTTTGTTTCAAATTTATAGTGATAGGCCTAAACATAAATATGTTGCATGCACTATATAAGCTTAGCATGTGAGTCGATCTAATCATATTTCTTGTGAAAGTAAGAAATGAAGATACTGTTATATGTAGCAACATTAGAAATCATTGCTAATCAAGGAAAAATGGATAAAGTCCATAGACTCAAAGAAAAATTTATATTTCTGGGATTTTTCGCGTACCCCTTACCGGCGCCTGGCGTACCCCTAGGGGTACGCGTACCACAGTTTGAGAACCCCTGCCCTAGGCATAAACCCTAATACTAAACGTAACCATGATTGTAATCTATCCCTTCCTCTGGGGAATTGGGAGGAAATCAAGGATTATGAGGGACGGAGAACAAGTATTTGACGGTCAATCACTGAGACTCATAACGCCGAGAGGGTAGAGGCATGGGGAGGGAATGTAGCCCATCCTCGCCAGAAATTTTGGAATTTCTTCATTGCAATAGCAGTATTTTAATTTTAAGCTGCTATCTTAAAAAAATTGTTCAACTATTGCATTGCTGACATGAGTAGTCTAACACTTCAATAAATGTTCTTACAATCAGAATGAATTCTTTTTCAGTTTCCACGATGTAGGTCTTATGGTAGCATTATAAGCTGCGATCTTAAAAAAATTACTCTATTATTTCAATAATGATAACGAGAGTGGTGGAAATTTTCAATAAGGATAATTATTATTACAACAATAATCTCTTTCTGTATTAAGTTCAGCAACTCAGTTCTGCTGCTTCTCGACCATTACAGTATAATGAATAACTGCAGGCAGGTGTATTACTGTATATGCCCTATGTTCTTGCACTGGAATCAGGGCCGGCGCCAGAGTATTTGGCACCCTAGGCGAACCTGTCGCACTGCGCCCCTCCCCGCGCCCACGGCAACTAAGATTGAATTAATACTAACTTTCACAATGGAATGCTATGGTGCCTTTTGTTTTAATTCGTATTTGCATTCAATAGAAAGAAGAAGAATAGAATAGAACATGTATAATCTATATAATGGTATATTCGTTTATACGGAATTATACCGGTAGTGTCATTTCAAAACTTCATTTTTCGCGCTTTTGCTTTAGCAAATGTAGAAACGAGTTCCATCAGTTCAATGTCTTTGGCAATGTCATGTTCAATTGACAGAGTAGCTAGTCCAACAAGTCTTTCTTGTAGTATGGACGTTCGCAAATATGTTTTTATCAGTTTGAGCTTAGAGAAGCTTCGCTCACCACTAGCCACAGAAACTGGAAGTGTCAAGAGAATTCGCAGAGCTATAACAGTGTTGGGGACACTATCTGTTAGATTATTTTTCAATATAAAGTTTAGTACATCATGTGGCGATGTACAGTTGTACACCTTGCAACTCGTCTTGAAATGGCTTTCAGTTCACTGCTTAGATCAACTGCATCAATATCTTTGAAGTCTCCATGTTGCAAAGCTTTTTCAAGATTCAAGCAATGTTCCATAACTTCTTTACTAGTTTTATTCTGCAAACTGTGAACTTCATAGAGGAAACCAAACACAGAACTAATTTTTTGCATCACAGTGAATCTTTCTTCAACCGACTGTATTGCCGTGTCAAGAACAGCGAAGTAAAAGTTTACTTTGAATTTGTCTTTTGGATCCCGAATAGGTTCGTCGTCATCTCCTTCGTATGCAAATTGTTTCTTCTGATACGGTTTGGTTCGGGTTAGAAAAGTGCTGGTATCTCTAAATTGGTAGCCCGCTCGCCACGCCGGCGGCCCGAGTTCGATTCCCGGTGACCCGGTCGGTCGGTTTAACAGAGATTAATTTCTCGGATCTTTACTGCGGGTGGCTCGGTCGCAATATAAACGTGGAGAAGCGGTGGTGAAGGATCTCACCCTCAGGGTCGAGGCCATAAGACAGCCACTGTATAAATATGAGATTACATTTACATTACATTACATTTACATTTATTTACATTTGTACAAAAGTAAAACTAAATATCTATACCTAAAGTATTTAAGTAGCCAGTCGACGACAATCGAATTTCAAATATTTAATTTATTTTCAATTTTCAATATTTATGTTATATTTACACGCCAGATTTTGATTTCGAAATGACGTTCACCGGATGTGGCGTTATTTCCTATAACGTAAGTAGCCTAAGTAAAGCGAGTTCACCATCTCAATGACCTTGCCCGTGCGCGTGCGCAGTGTTTAAGGTCACTGATACAATAGATGTTGTATATGCCAAACGTTCGGAAACTTACCGACTCGCGCATTGCGAATTTGCAATTTTTATATAATACAACATCTATTGTATCAGTGACCTTAAACACTGCGCACGCGCACTGGCAAGGTCACTGATATGGTGAACTCGCTTATTCGTTTCATCTAGCGGGAAAAAATAAAATGTAATATATTGCAATAAAACTTTAAATATTAATATAAATTAACTAAAAATTAAAAACTTTTAGTGCCGCCCCAGAAATTTGCCGCCCTAGGCGGCCGCCTAGTTCGCCTAGTGGTTAAACTGGGCCTGACTGGAATGAGCTTATTTTCGTTGCTCAGAAAGGTCCTGCATTGCTGACAAGGACACATTTATCAGAATTGCTACAGTTGGTATGCAAACCAAGGAAGAAGTATCAAAATCTGGAAGCCGTGTAGTGACGATGCTGTTTTACTAAGTGTTCAAGGAAAAGACATTTTGAAATTTTACAGTTTGAAATTCAAAAGGTAACATTGGAAAAACGCCAATTAGTTGTACAAAAATAGTCTTTGTACAAATAGTAAATTAGCCTATATGCATTGAAATATGATTGTATCACCATTAGTAGAGTTTATTATTTTGATCATGTAACAATAAATTGAAATAGTATAAAAGATAAAGGAGAATTAACAAGAGAGGAAAGATAGAAGACCCTCAAAAATGTCATTATAAAAGAGACAATAGAAACAGTAGTTCACCAAATAGGAGCGCTACCAAGGAAACCATTGATTACGGAGGAAATGCTACAGGGAATGGAGGATAGACGACAGTGGAAACATCAGAGTACAGAAAAGGCAAGGCAGGAATACAAAAGATTAACAATAAACTAAGAAGAGCAATAGAAGAAACGAGAGAGCAGTGGTGGGAAGATAAATGTAAAGACTTAGAGGAATTACAGAAAGAGGTGAGATATGACAAAGTGTACGAAACAGTGAAGAGGATCACAAAAAATAAGACAACAAGATGAGGAAGACACAGTGCAAGATAAGAATGGAATGCTGCTGCGAGATCCTAAAGAAGTAAGAGAAAGATGGGAAGAATATGTGGAAGAGCAAAAAAATACCCACACAGAGTATGGAAGAAACGATAACAGAAGACAATGAGAACATAGGACAGGAGATATTCAGGGAGGAAGTGCTAGCAGCCATCAAAGAAATGAAAGATAGTAAAACAGAGTGAAGTGATAATATACCGGCTGAAAAACTAAAATGTCTAGGAGAAAATGCAATGGAGGAACTGGTTACACTATGCCAAGACATATACACAACAGAAATTCGGCCGGAGCATTTTTTTAGAAACCATCATAATCCAATAAAGAAAAGCCAAATGCAACAAGTTGATGGTTATCTTCTCTTTTTTCTTACCAATTGTCATTGTTTTGGTCTTCTCTCCATTGATCCTAAGCCCGAATCTTTTACTACTTTCGTGTACCCTGGTCGTTAGCTCCTGCAGTTGGCTTTCGCTTTCCGCCATCAGATCAATATCGTCTGCGAATCTTAGGTTGTTGACTATTTCTCCATTTATTTTCACCCCTATTTCTGTATCTGCCAGCGCTATGTCCATCATTGCCTCCAGTATCAGGTTGAATAGGTATGGGGATAGACCGCAGCCTTGTCTAACTCCAACATGTACTCTGAACCATTCCGTTAGTTCCCCGTCTACTCTCACTGCACTTATCGTCTTACTATACAGGTCCTCCAGTAGTTCCACTAGCTCCTCTGGTATTCCGTAGTTCCTCATCACTCTCCATAGCCCCTGCTGCCAAACGCTGTCGAAAGCCTGTCTGAAGTCTATAAAGTTGTTATATATCACCTTGCTCTTTTCATAGTATTTCTCCGCTAGTTGCCTGATTGTGAATATTTGGTCCACTGTACCCCTTCCTCTTCTGAAACCCGCTTGTTCCTCCCCTACTATTTCCTCCACATACTTCCGTAGTCGTTGTTGCAGGACTCTGGTGTACACCTTCCCAGGCACGCTTAGAAGGCTGATTCCTCTGTAGTTGCTGCAGATGGTTTTGTCCTTTTTCTTGTGTATGGGGACTATGATCGCCTTTCCCCAGTCCTCCGGGCATTTCTTTTCTTGGTATATCCTGTTGCACAGGGTGTGCATCATTTCTACTGAGCACTCATCTCCTTCCCTTATCATTTCTTATGTGATGTTGTCTTCCCCCGGTGCTTTCCTCTTTTTTTGGTTTTTGATCGCTTCTTCAATTTCTCCTCTGAGTATGTGACCTAGTTTATCCTGGTTGTTATTCTGTGGCATTTCTTCCAAGACCGTGATGTCCGTTGGATTCTCTTCGTTATACAGTTCCTCGAAGTGTTCCCTCCATCTTCCTCTGATCTCTTTCTTGTCCTCTATCTTTTCCCCATCCTTGTTTCTTAATTCTGACGATCCGCTGCTCACCGTGCCACATATTTCCTCCGCCATCCTGAACAATCCTCTGGTGTCTTGTCTCTCCGCACTATGCTCCACTTCTGCGCATTTTTCCTCTATCCATTGTTCTTTACATTGCTTTGCCTTCTTTTTGATTTCTCTGGTTATTTTGTTGTATCTTTTCCTGTTTACTTCGTTGTCCATTTTGGTCCTTCTTAGCTCCCTCCTTTGGTCACTTAGCGTAAGCACTTCTTGCGTTATCCACGGCTTACTTTTTCTTGTTTCTCTGTAACCCAGGACTTGTCTTGCTGTCTCGTTGTAGATTTCTCTGATCTCTTTCCATGTTCCCTCCACAGAGTTTTCAACTCCCTTCTCTTCTTCCATGGCCTTCTTCCATTTCCTCCTTAGTCCCTCCTTGTACCTTTGTTTCGTTTCTGTCTCCTCCAGTTTTTCCACATCAAATCTTCTTATCTTTTCCTGTCTTCTTGCTGTTTTTAGCTTTATTCGTATCCCTGCCATTACTAGTTTGTGGTCTGACGCTACATCCGGTCCTGAGTATGCTCTGCAGGTTGTTACACTGCTCCTCCATCTGTTGTTAACGATGATGTAGTCGATTCTGTTCTTGGTTTTGCCGTCCGGCGACTCCCACGTCCATTTCCTGCTGTCCTTCTTTTGGTGGAAGGCTGAGTTCATGACTCTTAAGTTGTTATTCGTGCAGAAATTTAGCAGTCTTTCGCCTCTCTCGTTTTCCTCCCCATGTCCGAATTTTCCCAGTGCTCCCTTCCACGTTTCCCAGTCCCTCCCCACCTTCGCGTTGAAGTCACCCATTATGATCAGGATCTCCTGACTCGGTATGTCCTGTATCATTTCTTGTAGGTTCTCGTAGAAGTCTTCTATCTCTTCCTCTGTTGAGGCCGCTGTTGGTGCATACACTTGGATGATCGTCGTCTTTCCCATCGCCGTTCTGAATCTTGCTTTGATGAGTCGTGACCCCCTCGTTGCGTAGCCTATCAGGGCTCTAGTTGCTTTCTTATCCATGATCAGCGCTACTCCTTCTTGGTGCCTCCCATCCTCTCTTCCTGTGTATATGACCTTATATTCACCCTTGTTCATCTCTCCTGTCCCCGTCCATCTCGTCTTTGCTATTCCCATGACGCTCCATCTCAGCTTTCTAATCTGGTGCAGTAGTATGTCTAGTTGTCCCGTTGCATACAATGTTCTCACGTTCCATGTTCCCACGAACATGGTTTCCTTACTATTGAATATCTGATCTCTTGAATCTCCTTTTTTCCCTTGGGTTCCAGGATTTCTCGGGATGACGACCTGAACGGCCCGGTTCCCTCCTCCGTTCCTGCCGGACGTGGTGCTCCTCTGTATTTTCAGAGGAGCCCCGTTAACGTCGTTATCTGTAATCTTTAATTTTTTTACCCCGAAACGGCTGGCGGGGCTATGCCATCAGTGTTAGTTTTATAGAGTAGGTTGGAGGAAGTTGATGGGTGCATTGAGAAGGATGGGGGGTCGACTGGAGAGACAGAAGACTCATTGGGAATCTGTACATGGGTCAGAGTCATACTCCCCACTCCACTTATTTTCCTCATCTCAGCCACCGAACCCCCTAACCTGCTGGCCCACCTTGCCTCTACCTCTGCATTGGCCAATAAATTTGACTTTTGGCCCACTCGAACCCGCCCCAACCGCCCGCTCCCGAACTGCCCGCTCCCTACCCCACTCCACTCGACCCAACCTCATGACACTCCGATCTCATAACCAGTACGCCTCTCATGATACGTCCGTTTACCGACAAATTGCTTTTCTCCTCCCCCCAACAATACCCTGCCTCCACTGGGTGGAGGCATGTGTGTTTGTTGGGTGGGGCGAGGTATCCCCTATAGCTGTATAGCTGCAACGTTTCAGGTGAAAATGTGTGAAGGTATGGGAACGGAATGGAAATTTATAACGAAAATGAAGGTTTTGGCCCCCGACCCAACCCAACCTCATCACACTCCGACCCTCTAACTCGTATGCCTCTCGTGATATTTCTGTTTTTGGGCATATTGTCCCCCAGAATACCCTGCCTCCACCCGACGGCTCCCCAACCGCCCCACCCCACTCGACCGCACCCAACTCCCAACCTCATAACACTCCAACCTCGTAACCGGTGCCTCTCATAATAGTTGTGTTTACGGGCAAATTGTTTTTCTCCCCCTCCCCAACAATACTCTGCATCAACCCGGCCCCTGCGGGTGTCTTGGGTGCTGAGTGGGGCGAGGTAGCCCCTCGTCAGTTGTTCACCATCAAGCCACCTCGTTCAACATGCTCCTCATCCTCCAGTACACTGCTTCGCCCTCCCATCACTTCATCACTGAAATTCGCAAACCGCTCCATAGCCATTGCCATTCCACCTCTCTGGAACAAACTTCCGCCAGCACTTCGGCAAACTTCCGACCCATCATACGAGCTCACCAAAACTCCACCTCTCGCTATCTCCCCACAGGTCTTTCACTCAAAACTGAAAACATTGCTCTTTCACATATCCTATCCTGATTCTTCCTCTTCTCCTCACATTCCTCGCCATTTCAACTCTAAACATCACCCACTTAAGCCGTCCATCTATCTACCTGCCTGACTCTTCGGACTTGACCCGCTGCCTATCAATTTTGTTTTGATTGAGTGCCTGTGAATAAGCTGGTTCCCGCGACTTGGCTTTTGTGGGCGCTGTAGAAGTCTCGAGATTACGATTAGCACTGCAGCTGTCTAGCTGTAATGTTCCAGGTGAAAAACTGTGAAAGTATGGCAACGTAATTCAAATTTATGGTGAAAATTAGGGTTTCGCCCCAGCCGTGGTGATAGAGATTCGCCAACCCCTCCACCGGGTGTGGCCATGCCCACACTGACACAGTAGTGAAGATTTGGAGTGAAAAGCTAAAAAATGCGGAAATACATCTGGGTAAAACAGCGAAAATTACGGTTTTCGCCTCCCCACTCTGGCCCCCATGGTGCTAGAGATTTGCCAACCCCTCCACCGGGTGCCTATTGCCCACACCGACACAGTAGTGAAGGTTTGGAGTGAAAACGTGAAAAACTGTCGAAATGCGACCCGGTCAAACAGCAAAAATTACGATTTTCGGCCCCCCATCTGGCCCCCATGGTGGTAGAGATTCGCCAACCCCTCCTCCGAATGCCCAATGCCCACACCGACAGAGTAGTGAAGGTTTGGATTGAAAAGCTCAAAAACTGTGGAAATGCATCCTGGTCAAACAGACAGACAGAATCTTCTCTTTACATTTAATTATATAACTAGCTGAATTACCCGGCGTTGCCCGGAAAATGTAAGTTTTTGTTCCCAGCCACGCCTGACCTCGTTCCCACTCCGCCATTTTCACCCCGCCTTCCATCGACCCCGAAATTTCGGTGTTTTGCCCGCACGCTGGCCCCTGCGTTAAGGAGAAGTCACCAACCTCTCCGCTAGGTGTACAGGTCTGGTCAATAATTGATGGGCTTATTCCAGAATAATCCTCACAAATATTTCCTATGGAAGTATATATCACGTGACCTCAAACCGCCATGCCATTGGCTGTAGGACTCTGCTAGGCAATGGAGGCGATCAACGTGAATGGCTTTTGAATCTGTAGGCACTTATCGCGTCGAAGTTAAAATGTTCACATCTTGGGTTACTAAGTGAATTGACAGATGAAAATAGTCGTGTTGAACTACAAATTTTGGTAAGAATCAATTGCAAAAGTTTTGGTAAAACGAATCGCTGTCATTTCCGAGTAGGGTCTCGGACAAAATTCAAAATACATCCGGACATACAAACAGAAGGACAAACTTTCAGACTTATAATATTAGATGTAGTATGCTGCTGACACAGGTACAACAGCGATCTTTGGACTACAATTGCAAAATAAACTTAAGTTTAACTTACGTAGCGTTAAAGTTCGTATAGGCCTAACATGTTGCTAATTTCTTATGAGATGTATATAGTTTATTTGAGTTGCTGCGGGCCCCATTGTTGCACTTGCCTAGGCCTTAAAGCGGCTCTGCCTAGCAGATGGTATATCATGCTGTGTATATCAATGGTATACCTTATTGTGCACCATTTAAAACAATGCAAAAGTGGATGCGCTTGTCCATGGCCGTGTTATTAATTGTGACACAGGGGCTCAAAAACCGTCACATGTCGACTTTTGACCTTTTGATTTAGTCATATGCTACAATGACCATGCTCTAAAATGCTTTTAACGCAATGAAATTATTTTTTTCTAACAAAAGTTGTGCTCATTTGATTCTTTCATTAGTTTATAGTGAAAAATAAAATAAAAAGTTACTGAATATTCGTGTCATCCAAGTCTACTGAATACACTAAGTTGTTATTCTGAAATTTTTCTGGGCATTAGAGGCATATATTCTGAATCAGATAACTCAAACGGCATCAAAATCGGTTCACTACTTCGCAAATTAGGGCGAATTCACAGTCATATACTGAATTGAAGAATAAACTGCATTCTTTACTCCTCTCGCCATTTTTGGCATCTAGCGCAATATCTAGGAAGCGACAAACAACGGGTTTTGAGCTCCTGCGTCACAATTGTTTTCCCTTTCTTATTTACTTGCTACTCTTCCAAAGTTAGACACTAATCTCAATGATTCTTGTATGTCTACAACTATTGTACAACAACTGAGTTTATATTTCAATTATAATTTCTTAAAAATGTACAAGTTTGAAACCAGTATATTTGATTCAACCTTATAATAATAATATTAATTATGACAATTTATATGGCACAGTAACACAGCCATGCCGTTATAAGGGTGTCTGACATTATATAGACATTACAGACATACATGTGCATGCTTTTGTATGTTCTTGGATTGACTATTGCAATTCTGTCTTTATTGGCTTGCCTAAGGTTCGCCCGGTAGAGTAGTGGTTAACACGCTGGCCAAGAGTGCGAGAGGTAGTGAGTTCGAGCCCCGTTGGGTGGATATGCTTTGTAGGCTGCCATTGGCGCCGTGTAATTACAAAGCTGTCTGTTCAGTTAGTAGTTAAGTTTAATTAAGATTACTGCATAACTTGTAAATGTAAAGCGCAGTGCGTCTTGCAGGCGTTTAATTAAAGAAAAGATATTATTATATTATATTATTATTAGCTCCTCTGCAATCTGTACTCAATACTGCTGCTAGGCTCATAGGCGTAACTTTCTATTGTGACGGTGGTGTCCAGTCACCACCACTTTTAAAAGTGGTGGTGAAATTCACCACCACTTTTTGGTCTTGCAAATAATATTGTTTAGCATGAAAGCTTTTGGTTGTCTTCCGCTTAGGCCATTCATTCTCAAAATCAAGAGGCAGAGGAGGAAATAGATAGAGAAATAGGGAGGATGGAGAATAGAAAGAAACATTGCATCAAAGTGAATAGGCCTACTTGATAGGCCTGTCTAACAACATACTATGTTCACTGAATTTCACTGAATTTTCGAGTTTATCATTGACCTTAACTTCGATTCCTTTGGATATTGGCGATTGGCAATTGCCACATCTTTAGCACTACTGGTTTTAGCCTGTTAGTATTGTTGCTTAATTCTTGCAGTCTGAACCTATACGCAGCAGTACTTACTTAATTATTTAGTCCTTCCCGTGCATATCATGTCTGCATATCGGACAACGCTCTTCCTTCACTCTCCCCTGTCCATCGACAGTTCTTCAGACTCCTCCCATGACATCCCCAGACTTCTTAAATCACCTTTGATGGTGTTCTGACAGTTTGTACGTGGTCTTCCTCTCATCCTTCTTCCAGCAATCTATAACATCACCAGTTTGGCTCTTCGGCCCTCGTCCATGTAAACTATAAGCCCCATAAACCTCAATCTTCATGTTCTAATGATATTTTCCATATCCTCTTGTCCCGTCGTCTCTCTTATGATTTTGTTTGTTATCTTGTCCAGCCATGATACACATCGAATCCTTCTCAGCCACCTATATGGTGTGCTGCCTCGTCTTTTCCTGTTTATTTGTGGCGTCCGACCCTCCGCAGACAACGCCTGCGCCGCTTCCCTCTTGCCGTCGGCCGCAAGCGCCTCTGTATGACCGGGTCGGTCTTTCTCGGTGGCCCCTGCACCATCAAGAGTCTCTGACTGCCCAAGACCCGAGAGACCCGCGCTCTTACCAGGATTGCCTGGATCTCCCGAGTCGCTGTCGGCGGCGTGCGCGCCGTTATCACTTTCACTGATGGTCGAAGAAGAACCTGATACCGACGCCTGCGACCGGGTGTGCAGCGCCGTATCGTCGGACCCGCTCTCTGCCGAGTCCGCGGTCGCCGAGTAGGCGACGTCCTGAGATGGAGGATGGCCGACTCCCAACACAGGGTCCGTTGTCCCACCGGCAGAGCGGCCTCGCCGTGCGCCACCCGTCGCGCCTTCGGTCCTTGTCTTCTTGCCCGTTGCGTCTTTACTCTTGCGCACCATGCTGCACTTGGCGGCCACCGATCCCTCGCCACCAACGGGGACTACTGAGCGCGTTCCTTTACCCAGCATACAAAGTGACTGGAACCATGACCATTCCAACGGCCCGAGGCCGAGGATGCGCCACGACCTTGTGCCCATCGCGGTAGCAATGAATTCCACGGAGAGACGGCTCACGCTGCTCACACACCGCCGGGCCGAGTCAAGCTGAAGCCTGGGGAGCGATAAAGACCGGCAGCGGCCGAAACTCCCAACTCCACACACGTAGCCTGTCAACGGAACACGCGCCGCCGCCGTGTACAAATTACGCGGCGCGCTTCCCGAGTGCTCGCCTCACCCGTCCACCAGCCAACGGCAACAGCCGCCTTCACCGAGACCTGTCTTCTCGGACGCTCGGAAGAGCGTCGTGGTGGATGCTGGTCTGTTTCGCGAAAACAGAGAAAAAATAAAAGACCTGGCGGTCTTGGGGGAACAGGTATCGGGTAGCCCCGTCTCCGAAGAGACTTATTAATTTCCGTGTATTATACTGGCGCCGTTCGCCCTTAACTCAACAGTTACGGACCTCAGGTAAAAAACCTTCGATAACACTTGGTCTTTACTCTCAGAATTTACTCTGCTTCCCACGCTCCTAGTTTGCTAAGGCCACAAACTATCCTCTACCCGAGGGGAGCGACAACTCTCTACTGTACCAATAATAAACCCGAAGAACTTGGTGCCCCTGCTTTACTAATTCGAACGTATATCACCGAAACGTCGGCTTCATGCGCCCCGTGGAGTCACCACTCTCCACTCCAGAAAACCCGTAACCTTCACGTTACGCTCAAAGGACTCTCAACGATCGTCAAGACTGCAGGATCGTGAATGCAACACGTAGCTTCCCTTGCAGGTAGGAGCCCAACCCAAGCCCTGCAGAATCACTAACACGTGTAGCCAAACGGTAACCGGATACTTCACCAGGGGATTTCACCCTATACAACTGTAACACTTCCGCAGACCAACGGAGCTGCGGCGTCTCCGGCCTAGTAACCCGTACCCCTGAAACAGAAGATTGAACCCCGAGAGATCGATGACAGAGTGACGAACCCCGACAGATCACTACCCGAGCTCTCACAACCGCGTATATCAGGATCGCCCAATTATGTTCGAATGGCCAATGCGAATCCTGTAGAGACAGTCGAACACAACCGATTTAACTATGAACGAATTCACGAACACAGTACGTATGGAGTAGTCGGCAACTACTCCACGTTATAAGCAACGCACCGTGTGGCAGGCTTTATTCCACCGGCAACACTCTATACTTTGGCTTCAAAGCCCCAATCGGTCTTCCGTATAACAATGACCGAAACCTAAATTCAAATGAAACCGGTTTCAGATTCTTTTCTACCAAGCCAAATGGCTACCTAACGAGAGTCAGGGTTACTCCCGCGATTTACCGGAAAATTATATTTTATACGTAACTCTCTTGTGGCCTGTCCGCCACATATTACCGTCATGGGTCACGTATCAGATTCGTGCAGCACTGTGCTCATAACCAGTGCCTGATGCAGTGAAAATTCAGTGAAATTCAGTGAACACAGTATGTTGTTATACAGGCCTATCAAGTAGGCCTATTCACTTTGATGCGATGTTTCTTTCTATTCTCCATCCTCCCTATTTCTCTATCTATTTCCTCATCTGCCTCTTGATTTTGAGAATGAATGGCCTAAGCGGAAGACAACCAAAAGCTTTCATGCTAAAAAATATTATTTGCAAGACCAAAAAGTGGTGGTGAATTTCACCACTTTTAAAAGTGGTGGTGACTGGACACCACCGTCACAATAGAAAGTTACGCCTATGGGTCCTAGTGTAGTAACCGACCTAAGTATACCCTACATAGGCCCTATAGACGACTTCTTAATGGAAGCATAATCGCCTCCACCTCGAGGGGGTAAGTTTGCCTGTCTCACACTAACTTCCAAACAGATTTAGACTCTACGGTCTTGACCTTACTTTAAGTTTGGTTCTATAAGTGGACAACATGCAATTAATTTTGTTGTAGTCTGGATTTGACATTAGGAAACCGAGTTTCTGTAAAAGTTCATAATTATTATCAAATTCATAACAGAAAAGTTTTAACATGACTATAGCCACTGTTCAAGTGCTACTTTACGAGTGACCGAAAGTGGCGGACAAGGTATACTAAATTCAATTTGGGGGGAGGGAGGCTCATCATAGTGGAAGGCGAGGATAGAGAGAGGGGAAGGAAAATTTAGTTAGCAAAGTATGGTCACCACCACTATCTGGAGGAAAGTTACGCCCTTGGCTAGGCTCATTGCCTGTCTTCCTCGATTCTCCCACGTTTCTACATTCATGACTCATGATGACTGAACAACTTCACTGGCTACCACTCTCGGCCCGTATACAATTTAAAGTCCTGATTTTGGTCCTTAAGTCTCAAATGGGTCTTGCTGCGAAGTATCTGTGCGATCAGATACTTCGCCCCCCCCCCCTTCTGCCACTTCGCTGCGTCCTCTTAGGTCCTCTGATCGGCTTGACCTCTTTGTCCCCCCGTGTCAGGACTGCCATGGCTCAATCCAGATCATTTGCCTGCATTGGTCCCTCCCTATGGAATGGGCTTCCCCCATCAGTTCGCTCTGCTATTCTCTCTGGTACTGTATCTTCGTCTTTCTCTTGTCTAAAAACTTGCATTTTTTCTCGGAGTTAAACGCACTGGGAGCGCTTCTGAAAGGCTCTTGCTGCGAGAAGCGCTTTATAAATGGTCAGATAAGATACGATAAGATAAGACAAACCACTTGACTTAATTACAGACACATGTAAGTAAACATAATTTCAAAAAATTTTATTTGCTGGGCTGTGTATGCTTCTGCAAGTGGGATCTTTGATCCAATAAAGGAAGGGGCAAGAAGAGTCAGAAGTGAAGGTCTACTACTTAGCATTCGGCTGTTGAGAAATACCTGTCCTTCATACACCTGGTTTCAGAATCTTCTTCCATCTGTGAGGGACTGAGGGAGTGCTGGATAATGAAGTGGTTGAAGTACCAAGAAGGGTAATTATGAGAGTTTTATATGTGGGACAGGCTAGCTTAAATATTATTCTGAATTCAAGAGGAAATGAATGCAACTGACAAAGCTGAGTTAGGAGTTTGAACAAGAAGATGCTTGCAGCACAGACTGAGTTGTAGAAGTTTGAATGTGTTGAAGCTTGTTAACTTGAAGATCTGATACTACCTACGATTCCCATCTCCTTGCCTTAAGGATCCTGCAAAAGAAAACCATACGAGTAATCACTAAATCCACTCTTAGCCCTTTACCCGTTCATTTTTAAATTTTAAGCCCGTTTTCAGCGGATATACTCGGGGCAAACGCGTAAAGGATTAACTGTCATACTGGTCCCTCTTTGCTGAACATAAACTCCTAAATATTAAGCAGATTAGATTTTGAAGAGACATGTCAGTTTATGTACCTATACACCAATAACCGTTAGGGTTAGGGTCTTCCTTCGCTTCCTACTTCTCTCCAACATTGCATCCTAGATTCAGTAGAGGTAATAGAGAATTCAGTATTATTTTTCAAAAACAAATGTTCGGAAATTCTCCATTAAATTCCAAGGCCCTGTCATATGGAATAATCTCCCAATAGACATTGGTAGGGCAGCTTCACTCATTTCAAACATATCTTACGTGTGCACACAATGTGCTTTGTTTTTTTTAAATAGTATGAAGGATTACTCTTGCTATTGATATATAGTTTATTCTTTTTCTCTTTCTTTTTGATGAGTTTCTTGTTTGTGATCTTTCCTGTGTTTTTCCCTGTTGTGTTTGCTTCTGTTCCTAAAAATTGTCTTTTTGTTTTCTTTGTTTCATAGTTAGGTAAATTTTTATGCATTCTAATGTTCACTGTTCATTGTCTTATTGTACTTCTCAATGATAATTAGGCCCCCTACTTAATAATAATAATAATAATAATAATAATAATAATAATAATAATAACGACAATTTATATGGCGCCATAACGCGGCCATACCGCTACAAGGGCGCCTCACAAACGGCCAACTGCGGGATAAGCCTTAGCAAACAGATAAGTTTTAAGCTTTGTTTTAAAAAAGTCCACTGAGGCGGCCAATCTAATGTCCAGTGGAAGACTGTTCCATCATCTGGGCCAATCTAATGTCCGGTGGAAGACTGTTCCATCATCTGGGACCAGCAACTGAGAAAGCGCGGTCGCCGAAACGTGTCTTCATCCTCATTACACGAAGGTCAGTCTTCCCAAGCGACCTGAGTCGCATCCCGGAAGCGGAGGAATGGGTCTCAGAACAGTAGTCATGGATGTATTCAGGCGCTGTCCCATGAAGCGATTTGTATACCAGCAAACTGAGCTTGAACTCAATTCGGAGTGGGACAGGCAGCCAATGCAAGATATCGCGTAGGAGTGGTGTAACATGATCGTATTTTCTCCTATTAAAAAAAAACGTAAATTTTTGAATTTTTTTTAATGAATTTTTCACAAGAAATTAGTTAGTCACTCATTGTGTGAAACACAAAAATGGTCTTTGTTGCCTTTTTGCTGCATTTCTTAAAGGATTATTTATCAATTAAAATTTCATAATTTAATAATTTTTCACTTATTTTTTTCTTAACCTGTCAGCGCTGTGTGCACTTGCATAAGTGTGTACGCCTTGAGGCACCGCTGGGGTAGTGTGACTATATGTCCTGGACCGGGACATGTGACATGTACTTTTTTGTGGTGCATCCCAGTGTCCCAACTTCTACTTGGGCATAAGGGCAAAATTGTCCCATTTGACTAGAAGAAAAAGAAATTGTCAACTTGGATCTTGGATGCGTCAGTTCATTGTAATGACAAAACAAAATAGTTTGTAACCCAAACAGAAGTCTTAACAAAAATTAAGTTGTCAATTTACATGGACTGTTAAAGGTTGTACTGAAATGCTGCTTCAACTGCTGCAACTCTGCTGATTCAGTTATAAAATATTGCTCCGGCCTGTTGATGCAAATTAATCACAGATTAGATCAAGCAAGTAAGTATGTACTTTATTGAACCGCCTGCAAACGCACTGCACTTTATATATTCTGTGCTCTGATGGTCTAACCTAATAGGGGATGTCCTACTTTGGCAATCTACTGTACATTTTAACGACTGCCTAAATTGACAAATCCAGAAATTAGTACAACATTCCAATTTCTAAGCTAATTTTCCAGTTCTGGTGCAATAAATATTTAGTATTGCTCGTGATCGACGCATTAAACCATACCAGTACAATTTGTGCATATTTTGTTCTGTCATTACAATGAACCTCTCATTAAATCATATTTGTTTAAAAATAGTTTTATCAACAGATGCATTTTCAGTTATATTTAGCTATCTATGAGTGACTTTAAAATCTGCAGTCATCTATCATAGTTTTTTGAATGTCTTCTTCTTTTCGTTCTCTGCCCTTCAGGCAGGTTCGAATGTTTGACATCTCCATTCTTCTCTATTCTGTGCTTTCTTTTTCATCTTCTGATAACCGTCTTTCATCATCGAGTCCAACAGTCTTTGTCTTGGTCTTCCTCTCGTTCTTTTTCCCTCTATTTTCCCCTCTATGACTGTTCAACAGTGTTCATAGCATTGAGTCTCCTCTGAGTGTGTGCCCGATCCATCTTCTTTGTCTTTCTCTAGTTGTGTGTATCATCGATCTCTTTTTCCTCCACTCTTCTCAATACCTCCTCTTTCCTTACATGATCCCTCCAGCTGATTCTTTCTATCCATCTTCATATCCACATTTTGAATGCTTCTATTCTTTTGATCATAGATGTAAAAACTGATGAAAATAAAAGAAAAAACATCATTTTTTCGAATCAATAAAAAACGGAAAAAAATGAGAAAAACGGAAACGGAAAATAATTTGCCTTTGTTACATCTGAAACTTCATTTTAAGCGTAAAAACCTTGCTTATGCAATTTTGTCTTAATCTGCAAATAACGCAACTTTATTATTAGGCCAAAATTAATTGGTATAAGTAACATTAATCTACCACAGTTATTTTTTCTTATAACTTTGGTTTGATAGGAAATTCAGAAAAATTAAAGGTGTTGAATTTTTTTCAAATTTAAATTGTAAACAATAAGGTCCACATAAGTTCATGCTGATCGGCATAATGCAATTAAAATCTAATCAGAAGCAAATACCATAGATGTGTACTAAATTGTATTTAATGCACATTGGTACTTAAAATTGTTACTTATAAATATTAATTATAGGCCCAAGAATTTTATATCAAAATAACTCTTACAAATTCATTTCTTGTAGGCACTACATGTATTTCTCAAATGATGACTTAAACAATTACATAATGACACTGTAATTAGCTGAATCCTTGAGAGTACGGTGAAAATGTATGGAATATCAGACAAAAAATGAAATTAAGGAAAATAATAATAGACAGTAAATAAATAAATAAAGTAAACTATAAATAAAAAAACGATTAAAAAACGATGCGAAAACTAAAAAACGAAGAGTATAAAAAACGGATGTAAATAAAGGCTACTTACTTACTTACTTATTTAAAGCTTGCACGGTGTCATGTTCTCGTTGGCTACTTCAATCCATTGACAGGCATTAAGACGAAAGTAGAAAAATTCTCTCTTGCAGTGGCGTAGACAAGGGGGTTTAAGGGTTAAAGCCTCCATCGGCTTAGGAACAGTTTTTTTAAAAGGTTATTTGTCCACTTAACCCTTTGACTGGCCACCGCGCGTTAAAGCGTGCTTTCCTACGAGTTGTATTGCAACCGCGATTTAAAGTGCAATTGCATCCTATGAAGGTATTTACTTGCTGCTGTTTCGAACTCTCATTTTGCAACGGGATTTCACGAGATTGCAAGGTCAAGGTCTGTTTATATTATAATCAATAGAAATGGAGCCACGGAAATTTTACGGTAAATCAGCCAGTCATAATGGTCGACATCTGCGATTTTTTAGTTCAAGTTCTGTTCCTGTTGATGGAAATGTGAGTGACATTGATAATGATTCTGATTATACGGACGGTGACCTTGACGATTTAGTTAGCAAGGCTACCCCAAATGCAGCACCGGCTGATAGCACCGATGATGAATGTTCAGCAAATGAAGATGATTCCCCAGTGGATTCTGATGAAGATGACGACGGGTGGGGTGAGAAGTTCCGGTCAACTAATGCACTGAAGGCATTCAATGCAGATCATGGTCCTTTCCTTTACATGTCACCCAAAATGCTCTATAAAGTACTTTGAGCTTCTTTTCCCAGATACGTTGTGGCAATTACTTGTTACAGAGACCACGCATTATGCGGATCAAAGAAATGCCATTAGAGGTGACGATGTTACCACAAGTGAAATGAAGGCTTTCATTGGCCTAGTGCTGGGTATGTCTTTTCACCGTTTACCACGAATAGAGAATTACTGGAGTTTCTTATTGAGTTCTGTCTGTTCCACAATTTGCACAGGTCATGTCTTCTAAAAGGTTCTCGTACCTATGGTCTAGCATGCACCTACATGTAGTTGAAAATGGAACAAACCCATCACGAACAGATCCGGATCATGATTGGCTATTCAAGGTTAGACCACTAATCAAGAAATTACAGGATACATTTGATGAAACTATTATCCTGGACAAAACGTTTCGGTAGACGAAAGCATGGCTCGGTTCAAGGGACGCTGCACCATGAGGTTTTTTTTCAAAAAAAATAGTGCAAGTCAAAGGGTTAAATAAGAAAAAACCAAAACAATTGTTTGTAGTAACAATTATTGTTTTTCTTACTTTATTCCCTTTGTTACTTCATTCCCTTTTTATTTACTGTAATACTGTTGGGTTGGTGTCAGACAGGGCATCCGGCCAGGCCATAAAAACCCCCATCATAAGTTCCTAGCTATGCCACTGCTCTCTTGTGCCTTAGGCTATTGATGACTGATTCATTTTATTCATTTTCGCCCTATTTATTGCATCATTTGTATTTCGACCTTCTGATTTTCTTCGCTTTTTTAGTAAACATGTTGTTCTATACCCTCATATTCCTATATATGTTGTCATGTAGTTAAGGAATTACAATTGTTAGTTTCCAAAAAAAGTGTCGTGATTTTTGATCACAAGAAAATGGTCACCCTATCATAGGGAGACAGTCTATATAATTTACATATGTTTTTTGTATTTGTTATAATTGCAATTACAGAATATGGAATTGACTAAATATTTTATTATATCTTCATTTAGAATTGATGCCCGGGCATTTCGTAATCCATATTGTTGGCTTCCAAAAGCTGAGGAAAAAGAGAAAAAAGACAAGAAGAAGAACCTAGAAATACATAAACGTGGATCTCGTAGTGAGGTAAGTTTTAAGCGGTGATTGAATTCATTGCTGTCCTGAAAATTGATTTTGTCTGCATGTTTATGTATCTGATTTCTTGTGGAGCAGATGCACCGTGCATAGCTGTTCACAGGCCCAGCCTTAGGGCGTGCGGGACCCAAGGCAGCAAGCGATGAGCGGGTCCACAAATACAAGTTTGAGGAGTTCAATTCTGTCAAAACGGCATTATGTAGGCCTGTTATAATAATGCCAAATCAGAATAAAATGTGTTAATGAGCACAAAATGCAAATCAGGCACTAAACACTAATATCTACTATGAGGGCAACAATCACTTGTCATGTTTTTTATTGAAATATCTTACATTTGAAAAAGATGCATATAATTAAAATATTTTAGCATCTGTCTGATTTAAAGTTTGTTAGCTATAGTTTGGATAATAACATGGGTTCTGTCATCTAAAATTGTTTCTATTCTAAAACAAATCTTGCGAGCTTTGATGGGTGCAAAATCCGCAATGGTTTCATTGTAGGCGTAATCTAGATTGCTTGCAATGTAGCTTATCCTTCTTGGTTGACAAAAAGGCTAGTTTAGTGGACCTTTCGTTAATCGCTTGTAGCCTAGGTTTTGATTTTTGCCTTTGTTTAGCTTTTGATTCCCACTTTAAGCTTATATTTTAATGCCAAAATTGTGATATCATATTGATGGTATATCCCATCAATTAAGATAATTAATCAATGGAAAAGTTAAAATGAAAGGAGAAATAGCCATAGTCAAATTGGTGCTTCTTTCAATAGCGTTCAAGCATCAATCAAACATGCTCAATATTATAGACATACCTATTACCAAGCTTTTACAACATACACTGATTTAGTAAGTATAAGTTCCTTGAAATTGAAACTATTAGAGACCTTAGAAATTTCTGAGTTTAAAAGCCATGGTAGGCCTAACAGAAATAGATTTATTATTATTATTATTACATAAATTTCTTACGCGCGCAAGGTCACACCAAAGTGTGAATCTGAGGCGCGGATAGTCAGCCGCCAGAGGAAGATTCAGTTAAAGCATGTGCTTGAAAGCCAAAGATAAATAGTGAGTTTTGAGTCGTTTTTTGAAGGTGGGGAGTGAATTTGATTAACGAAGAGAGAGTGAAAGTAGATTCCATTATTTTGGAGCAGAGGCATGGAATGCACGCGAGCCAATAACAGTTCTGCATCGATGCTCAGCTAAAAGACCCATGCTTGATGATCGCAGGCAATGAGAAGGAATGTAAGGATTAAACAGTGACTAAAGGTATGAAGGTGTTCCGGTGGAGAGGGATTTGTTGGTTAAACAGGCCAATTTAAATTTTATCCTGAACTCGACAGGAAGCCAATGCAGCTGATGAAGTAAAACTGAAGAACTTATATAAAAGAATTATTGAAAATTGAATTATTGAAAATTGATTTTGTCTGCATGTTTATGTATCTGATTTCTTGTGGAGCAGATGCACCGTGCATAGCTGTTCACAGGCCCAGCCTTAGGGCGTGCGGGACCCAAGGCAGCAAGCGATGAGCGGGTCCACAAATACAAGTTTGAGGAGTTCAATTCTGTCAAAACGGCATTATGTAGGCCTGTTATAATAATGCCAAATCAGAATAAAATGTGTTAATGAGCACAAAATGCAAATCAGGCACTAAACACTAATATCTACTATGAGGGCAACAATCACTTGTCATGTTTTTTATTGAAATATCTTACATTTGAAAAAGATGCATATAATTAAAATATTTTAGCATCTGTCTGATTTAAAGTTTGTTAGCTATAGTTTGGATAATAACATGGGTTCTGTCATCTAAAATTGTTTCTATTCTAAAACAAATCTTGCGAGCTTTGATGGGTGCAAAATCCGCAATGGTTTCATTGTAGGCGTAATCTAGATTGCTTGCAATGTAGCTTATCCTTCTTGGTTGACAAAAAGGCTAGTTTAGTGGACCTTTCGCATATCCTTAGTCAGAGCCGACCTAATGTGGCGTATTGCCCTGATGTGATAAAAGCAAGATCTACAAAGGTTAGTTACATGCATCCGAAAAGTAAGCATACTGTCCAGGGTAACCCCAAGAGTTTTAACAGAACCTGATAATGGTACCGCAGAGCCTGCGAGGTCGATGCTGGAAAGTGAAGGAAAAGAATGCAGGCGTTGACGTGACCCGAACAAAATTGCCTCAGACTTATCTGGGTGTATAGCCAAACTGTTAAAACAGAACCAGGCATACATTAGATTTAGATTGCTGGTCACAACAAATCAGAAACTTTATTTCGATTTTTGACATGACAACCTGGTGAATAGGCCTATACCAAAACTAGTTTTCATAGACATAACTCATTTTAGTTCATCAATAATATTTCTTTCACTCCGGAAAGCTTAATTCTACATGTTCAACGGCAGTCGTGAAATGCTTTCTCTACAGCCTCGCTCTTTTCCAATTTATCAAATCACTTTAACCTTTACCACTCATGAGGCCGCTCACAGCAGACATTTGAAAAACCGCTTGAACTCATATGTCCGGTGGGGGCGGACATTAGTTTGTGAATTCCGAAGGAGTTAGTATGATACATATGATATATGATATATATAATATATATGACGTATACGATATATATGATATATATGATATATACATATGATATATATGAGATGTATATATATATATATATCATGTATATATATCACATGCATAATAATTATATGATTTATATATGATAAATATGACATATATATGATATATATCATATACACATAACATTTATATATGATATATATCGTATATATCAAATATAGCATATATATCATATATATCATATGAAATATGATATATATCATATTTATGATATATCTAAATAATATAGATGATGTAAATATTTATCATATATATATATGATATATATCATAATATGGATATGTAATTATGTATATATATATGCTATTGCTATATAAATATGATATATACGATATATATTTATGATATATATGATAGAATATCATATATTATATCTTTTATAATATACATTTGATATATATCATATATAAATATGATATATATGATATTATATATATATATATATATATATATATATATATATATATATATATATATATATTAGGGTGCCAACAAAAAACAAAGTTTGAGTTTTTTTCAGTCTCACCCCTAAGTTTTGTTCATTTAGCCATAAAACTGAAACATATAAAGTTTTGTACCAATCATGTTGGGGCCATATATATATATATATATATATATATATATATATATATATATATATATATATATGGCCCCATCGTGTAACACGGGCCACCTGGCAACCCTAGCCACCTAGTGAGTCTGTATTATATAATATATACAGGGTGCGCGAAAAAAAAGTAATCCCCTACGGATTTTTGTCAATATCTTGGCAAAAAATAGGAATTTTTGAAATCCAGTTTTACGGGTTTGAAGGTAATTCATATCTACGTACAATAGCCAAATTTCATCGCCATATGTGAAAACGAACAAAAGTTATATCACTTCTAGTGAGGCCACCCACCGTTTTTTGACGATTCAAAAACGTCACGCAACAAAAAGCAACATAAAACGGATTTTATTATTCTGGCCAATATCTTGGCCAGAAGTAAGAATAAAGACAATTCATAACTGCATATGATGGCCAGATTTCATCGAAATATTTCAAACAGAACAAAAGTTATACTACTTTTAGTGAGGCCACCCACCGTTTTTTGACGATTCAAAGATGTAACGCAGCAAAATGTAGCAAAAACACGATTTTATTAAGTATCATCTGAAATAATTGTTATCAAATAGGCTTTGATAATGTCAGATGATCATTATTATTACTGTTTAAAAAAGGAACAGGGTACCAGCGTAGCTGCACGTCACTGAGAAGTCACTAAGCAAGATGAGAATCAAATTGGTAAATAAGAAATCTGTCAGATTAATCAACAGGTCCATCAAGAACTTTGCAAAGAGACTCAAAAGAAGTTTGGCACTGGTGGTGGGGACATTGAACACAAGTTGTGAATCACTATCAAGTTCAGTTCCAAACAGTTATTTGAGATATGAGTTGATAAAATCACGTTTTTGTTACTTTTTGTTGCGTTACGCTTTTTAATCGTCAAAAAGGGTGGGTGGCCTCACTAAAAGTGGTATAACTTTTGTTGTGTATGAAATATTTTGATGAAATCTGGCCACCATGTGTAGATATGAATTGTCTTTAAGCCTGTAAAATTTCATTTTGATATTCTTACTTTTGGCCAAGATATTGACAAAAAACCTAATTTTTTGCTTTTCGTTTTTGAAACGTCAAAAAACGGTGGGTGGCCCCACTAAAAGTGATATAACTTTTGTTCTGTTTGAGTTATTTTTTTATAATTTGACCATTGTACGTAAATATGAATTACCTTTAAGACTGTAAAGTTTCATTTCAAAATTCTTATGTTTGGCCAAGATATTGGTTGAAAACCGTAGGGGATTACTTTTTTTGGGCGCACCCTGTATAACCGAATTCTTCCAATGCGACAAGTCACGATACGCCGAAACCTCAGCTCGCCTTGGTTCGACAATGAGTGCCACTCCTTGAGACGACGTGCTCGCTGCTGGGAGAAGATACAGGCGCACCAACCTACCATAGGACCACCACCTGGGTGCAGTACGTTCATCGCATACACCGGCACTATCATGAGAAAGAAAGGTCATACTGGGAAGAAAGAACGCTTCTCACACAAAGGAACCTAAGCGACTGTGGACAACATTCATTGCGTTCCTTGGCCGTCGTCGCCGCCCTGAGTGTCCTCCAGGTACTCCATTCTTTACAGCTGATGACTTCCTGGCCTCGCTTGATGCCAAGATTCATGACATTTGACAGGCAACCGCTGACTCTCTGCCACCTGAATATCCTCCCTCCGACTGTCACCTCTCTACATTGAATTCAGTTACCAGTGCAGAACTACGACGCATTATTCTTTCTTCACCCCCAAAGTCCTGTGAACCAGATCCCATACCTACCTTCATGGTTCACGAATTCATCGACATTTTACTTCCTCTCCTTACAACACTCTGCAATCGATCTCTACAGGAAGGCATTCTACCATCGATGCAGAAGAGGTCAATCCTGATTCCTGCTCTGAAAAGCGGTGGATTGGATCCGACTAATCCCGGGAACTATAGGCCGATAGCGAATGTTACGTTCCTCTCGAAGCTCATCGAAAAGGTCGTCGTCATGCAGCTCGTCGCTTACTTAGAATGGAATAATCTGCTGCCACAGAATCAATCCGGTTTCAGAAGATTCCACTCAACTGAAACGCTTCTGCTCCGACTCCTCTCGGACATCTATGGAGCGATTGACAGAGCTCAGCTGACCTGCTGGCCCTTTTCGACATCAGCGCTGCTTTTGACACTGTAGACCACGAGATTTTGTTAGAGCGACTGAGTGTTTCTTTTGGTTAGTTTTACAATGGATAGATTCTTTTCTTCATGAACGTTCTCTCTGTGTGGTCCATGGTTCTTCTAGGTCCTCATGGTTGCCTGCACAATATGGTCTATGCCAGGGTTCAGTCCTTGGTCCCATACTTTATATTATCTACACCTCAGGTCTTGCCACACTCCTAACAGCTCATGCGGTTTCGGGTCAGCAGTATGCTGACGACGTCCAGGCTTACTCCCATTGTCTCCCTTCTAATGCTGTCGAAGCAGTTCGAATAATGAGCGGAACTCTGGATGCTCTAGAGGGATGGATGTCGTCCAATAGGCTACGCTTGAGCCCATCTAAGAAAAAATTTATTTCGTTGGGCACACGGCAGCAGCTTGCCAAGCTTAATCTCTTTTCTCTTGCATCTGAATTTCCTGGCTTTGTCTTTGCAACCACGGTTCATGACCTCGGTGTCCGACTTGACCAAGAACTCATTTTTGCTCCTCAACTTCACCGTCTTGCTCGAGACTGCTATTATCAGCTGTGCCAGCTTCACACTGTCATCCCTTCTCTTACGTCTGCTGCCACTCTTACTTTAGTGCATTCCTTCGTTACATCTCGCATTGGCTACTGCTCTTCGTTCTACATTGGCCTCCCATGCAGCAGATTGGCTTGTCTTGACCGGGTGTTGCGCTCTGCTGCGCGCCTAATTGGGAAAATTCCTAAATATGGTCATGTCTCAAACTACATGCTTGAGGTACTTCACTGGCTCCCTATTCGCCAGCGTATTGAGTTCAGGGTAGCTGCATTGGTATGGCGATGTTGTCAGGGCCTCGCCCCAATTTACCTTTGAGAGCTATGCAGCTTTACATTGGGTATACAAGGACGTCGTCAGCTACGCTCTGCTGATAAGGGAGTCCTCTTAGTTCCTTTTGCTCGTACTACTACCATGAAGAATCAAGCCTTTTCTGTGGCTGGTCCAGTGGTTTGGAATGGCCTTCCTTACTAAACTTAAAACTGTTATTTTTGGCCGCGCTGGAGTCGGGAGCACCTCTGAGTAGTTTTTTTTCTTTAAGGAGCGCTATATAAATGTCCGAATGAATGAATGAGTATATATATATATTATATATATGCATGCCATTTAGTGAGTCTGTATTGTATATATGTTATGAAATATGAGTTCTGTTTTAGGATGAAAATATTCGACAGGTTACAACTGAGTTTTGCAACTGGGTATCAGGTCTTGGTGGAGATAGCAACAACATAGAAGAGTCAACTGTAACAAGTCTTTTTGCCAGTGGATATGAAACAAAGCCTGCTTTGTCAGTACCTATACATGTAGTTGAGCTAACAAATGTGCCTGTTGAGTTAAGAACATCAGCTCAAAGTTCACTTGTGCTAGCAACCTCTTATGATAATAGTCCGGATCGTCAAGCACAGGTATGATTAGTCTGTTCTTTTTAAAAATTGAATTGTAGAATATTGTGGGGCGCTGTGGTGTAGGGGTGGGGTCGGTGCCTTGGAGTCGGAGAGTTCCAGATTTGAATCCACCTCAAGCCACTGCATAGGGACTTTGAACAAGTCCTTCATGCACTTCCGCGTGAAACTCGAAGCAGTGTCCTTGCTGTAGTCTGGAGCACCTCTGAGTAGAAGCTTGAAAGTTATAGCAAATGTGAGAAATGAATTAAATAAAAGATTTGTCAAACACTGACCAGAGCCGTTTTAAGGAGTTTGGGGCTCTAGGCACATACCCTAACACTAAACGTAACCTGATTTCCACCTCGATCTCTCCGTCTCAGATACAGAGTATTGTATTAATGCATTCCATGATGCATAAAATGATGCATTATTTAAGATATAATGTATATTTTATCATTATGTGATTTTCCTTACCACCACTGGTCCATCGAAGTTTTTAATAAACGTTTGTTTTGACCGAGTGCTTATGAATAGACTGGCTCCCATGACTTGGCATTTGTGCACGCTAAGGAAATCTCAAGATTCCAATTACAACTACAAATACAAACTGCGACCAAAGCAGATTCTTTACATGGAATTTTTTTTTTTTAGGATTCTGGATTTTTTTAACAGTGCTGTTTGTCACTTTTTGATGCATAGTATTGCCAATTGTTTATAAAATGTTAAATGCGTTCTGAACAGATAAGGTAAGGTGCATTTACAGCTGGCTATTTGTTCTTACCATCACACCAGCCTGCTGCTGACTTGGAAAAAACACATAAGACTTTATATTATAATCATGCGCTATCTGCTAGACCAGGGATTCTTAAACTGTGGTAGGGTACGTGAGGCGCCGGTAAGGGGTACGCGAAAAAATTCAGAAATATAAATTTTCTTTGAGTCTATTGGCTTTGTGTCCATCTTTCTTGGATTAGCAAGGATTTTTAACGTTGCAACTTGAAGTTCTTAAAACAGCATCATCATTTATTTATTTCACAACATAGGCTTATGATTGGACTCGCATATCATAGGCTGTAGTGCTTGCACTATAGCCTATGATATGCGAACATTCGAACATTCGAACCTGCCTAAGGGCAGAGCACGGAAAAGAAGAAGATAGTGCTTGCAACATAATTATGCTTAGGCCTATTAATAAAAATCTGAAACAATAATGTATAAACGGTTAAAAGAAGCAAAGCCAGAAATTCTTAGCATAGGCATATATATATATATATATATATAATTATATATATAATGTGGAGGCTCGATGGTCCAGTTGAGGGTGTTACGAATGTCAGGCAGCGGACCACATTGCTTTCAACTGTCCCTACTGACAAGAAACGGTAATCGGAACGAACACGAATGATGTTCTGAATGTACCATGGAACATGTGTTATGTGCAAAGTAGTGGAAATACTACTTAGTACTTACCTCAGCAAGGCAATGGAAAGATGTAGTGGCGTTGATTGACACAAGAAGTGAAATGTTATTGGTGCCTGCATCCAAGGTACGACGGAAAGACATATCGGCGTTGGAACAGTTGTAAAACACGACGAACAGAACAGTCATTTGAGTACTTAGAGCAGGGGTGTCAAACCTTTTTTAGTGGCGGGCCAGTGTGAACATCTTCCAACAAGTGGCGGGCCACATGGGCGCCCACATAAAAAAATTTTGGGGGGGCGACATTTTTACGATAGTCGCGGCCAAATTTTTTAGTAGCAAGGGCTTGAAAAATGCAAAGCTGGAAATCAAGAATACGAGTATTTTTCAAAGAGGTTTCTTAGGCAAATTTCTCAGTTTCATTTCGTGTATAACTTTTACTACGGATATATAGGCCTAGTTTCCTTAGAAATTTGTTAAAAATCTAAGAGCAGATGTTTAAAAGTATTTTCCTAAAGGTGCGCTATATAAGTGTGTAGAATGAACGAATGAATAAATGAGCGAAAAATAGGCGTCAGTTTTCAAGGGGCAAGTGCTCCTCTAGCTGCTTCTAAAGTGCCACTCACAAGCCAATCGCAGGGCACCAGCTTATTCACATGTGCTGTATCGAGTCAGAGGCTTATTCCAAAGAGTAGTCAGAAAGAGGTCCGAATCTGGCAGCCTGAGGGCCAGAGTAGCTGTTAATGCGGGTGTCGTTTAGGAAGGTGAAGGATCCGAGGATCAGATGAGTGTGGGTATCAATTCTTTTGAACAAATCTCTCGATCTTTGTCAGTTTGGTGTAAATCCTGAGGCGTGATAACCAGAGCCAAGTTTACCTACAGTTTGACCTCTCTGGATTCTGCGCTGGCAGCTTGCAAAATGGACAAAATGGAGCCTGGCTTATAGCAGACTTGGTTTAGTTAACTACAATGCTAGTGAATAAGCAGATCTCTCTGATGTAATTTCAGTGTACTGTGAGAAATTTTCAAATTTTTGCATTAGTAAAAGCAAATTTTTTTTTTAAAACCCAAAAGTAGTAGTTAAAAACACAGGTGTCAAATTTTCAATTTTTTTTGCCCTTTGCCCCTATTTGGTGAGCGCCCATGACGGGCCAGGGCGTCGAAGCTCCTGAGCAAAATTGGGCATTGATCTGTGAGATAGCTCATGGCCAGCCAAAACCAACCGGAAACCATAGAATAGCATAGAAACACAGTCTACACAGAGCTGTGAGTCTGAGCAAAAGTGACGTCAGTGAGAAAAACCTCCGTGTATTTGGCGCTGTCTGTAAAATATACAAATTTGAACTTTTATCCTCTAATTTTGTAATCTTTAGGGAAGGCTCCGCGGGCCAGAAAAAAATCGTCGGCGGGCCAGAAATGGCCCGCGGGCCAGCTCTTTGACACCCCTGACTTAGAGAAATCGTATTCCATTGTCAAGCGGCCAACTATCGCCAGTGACTTTAATAGTCTTCCGTATGACCAACTTTGGTGGATGGGTCTTAACACCGAATTTGAGGATCTCACCTCTGAAGGTCATCTGGGTCCCCGCTCTCTAAGGTCTTCCACAGGGCTCTGTCTTGGGCCCCTTCTCTTCAGAAGCTATACCTCAGGTCTTGCCCCTCTTCTTGCCTCCCATGCTATGCAAGCCCATCTGTATGCAGTGGATGTGCAAGCCTACCAGCACTGTCCGAATTTGAGGATCTCACCTCTGAAGGTCATCTGGGTCCCTGCTCTCTAAGGTCTTCCACAGGGCTCTGTCTTGGGTCCCTTCTCTTCACAATCTATACCTCAGGTCTTGCCCATCTTCTTGCCTCCCATGCTATGCGAGCCCATCTGTATGCTGATGATGTGCAAGCCTACCAGCACTGTCGTGCCTCTGACTCTGTTGCAACTGTCCGGTCTATGTGCTTTGCCGTGGAAGCCTTGGGGATCTGGATGTCGTCCAATCGACTCCGCCTCAACTCTTTAAAAACTCAATTCATTTGGCTTGGTACCCACCAGCAGCTGACAAAGCTAGATATGACAACCATTGCTGATGCCTTTCCTGATTTTGTCTTCTCAACCACAGTCCATGTGACCTTGGTGTTACTCTGGATCAAGAGCTCACTTTTGCTCCACATATTCACTCATTCAGCCGTGCCTGTTATTATCAACTGCGTCAACTACGCACTGTTGCTCGCTCGCTTACTCCTACTGCTGCTGCAACCCTTGTCCATTCTTTTGTTACCAACAGACTTGATTACTACTGCTCTCTCTATGCTGGCCTACCAATTGCCCGTCTGAGTTGCCTTGATCACGTCCTGCACTCTGCAGCCTGCCTTATTGGCTGCGTACCCAAATTCAGCCACAAATTCAGCTATATGCGTGGCGTTCTCCACTGGCTCCCACTTAAGCAGCGAATTGAGTATAGAATGTCTACTCTAGTCTACCCTTGTGAGCTCTGTAGCCCTACTCTTAGTTCTCACCATTTCCGCTCCCTTCGTTTGACTGAACGAAGTCTGCTCTGAGCCCCTTTTGCTTGTATTTCCACTATGCAGAACCGTGCTTTCTCTGTAATGGTCTTCCTCTGACCCTCCGCTCTCTTTTTAAAAATCCTTCTCAGGCTTTCCTCTCTCATCTTAAGACAGTTTTATTTGGCCATGCTGTGGTTGGGAGTGCCTCTGAGTATCCCCCTTGATGAAGAGGCATATATAAATGCATATAATGAATGAATGAATGAACGAATAGATCTCAAGAAAAGCTGAAACATTAACATATAAGCTTCGGAAGTCACAGGTTTTATTGTCATTTGCTTGTACGTTTTGAGCAAAAGTTTAGTATTGCTTAATTTGATGACACCACAATTTTGTCTTTCAGGTTATGGATGATTATGTTCCAAGTTGGATTAAGTTTAAATATGGAGCATGGTATCTGAAGCCTAAAACATGGAAAGTGAGACCATCAGGGGAACCACTTTGTGATGCCAAAGACACAAAAGACAAAGAGATGTCTGAAGCAAAGAAGAAAAGCCTGAATCTGGTGAGGCATTCTCTCATATGTGGTAACAATAAAGCACTTAACTTTTGGAACCCTTTGTTGACATAATTATGTTGATGATGATGATGATGATGATGATGATGATGACGATGACGATGACGATGACGATGACGATGATGTATGTTTACTACTTTATATACTCATCTATAAGTCGAGAAATTTAAGTCTATTTCAAACCAGCGAAAACGGTCATTGACTTATACTCGAGATGCAAAACCAAACGACGATCTTCGGACCAAATATTTAACATTACGAAAATCGACATGTAACATAAACTCTCAGTTGATTTTAGTTGTCTTTGTTGTTACATCGTTTCTAAGTAAAATTACATTTCAACAAATTGCTGACTAAATACAGAACAAAATTAAATATTCTTCTCTTATAACACTGGTATTATATACTTGTACAATATTTCATGCAGCGAAAGCAATCTCATTATATTATCACTTGTTCAGACTTCGGCCAAAAGAACTCAAATATCAAAACCGCCAATGATCTGTCAACAACCATAAAGAGGCGGGTAGAGGACTTCGCATGGTCGAATTGAAGAGTAAGGATGCAGATGATAATAATAATAATAATAATAATAATAATAATAATAGTAATAATAATAATAGCGACAATTTCTATGGCGCCATAACAAAGGCGCCTCTACAAACACAAAAATATTCAGTCAAAAAACGCCTTAGAAAACATATACGTCTTCAGTTGAGTTTTGAAAACGTCAACTGAGTTGGCAGAACGAACTGTGGTAGGCAGACTGTTCCAGCAGCAGGGGCCAGCGGTTGAAAAAGCACGCTCCCCGAAGCGTGTCCTCGTCCTTCGCACATACAGATCTCCTTTCACACTGGATTTCAGCGTAAGACCAGCACCTGACGGAGCCATCTGCACACGGTAGGATTTGATGTAGTCCGGTTCTAAGCCATGTAGTGACTTGTAGACGAGCAATGAGAATTTGTATTCAATGCGGTACGGTATTGGAAGCCAATGCAGCACGTCACGCAGTAATGGTGTCACATGATCATACTTCCGCCGATTACACACAAGCTTTGCAGCTGCATTCAACACAGACTGTAGTCGATCATGCAGGTACTTCGGTGCACCAGCCAATAAACTGTTACACTGGTCCACCTGAGAAACCACGAAGCAGAAAACGGCTGTTTTGCAGCCTCGAAGGGCAGTGATCGCACACAGCTTTTGATTAACCGCAGCTGGCGAAAGCATCTGCCCACCGTCAGCCCCACTTGATGCGTCATGGACATGTCCGTCTGGAATAAAACTCCGAGGTCATACACAACAGTAGAAAGCTGCGCCGATATATTCTACAGATATTTAGGGACTCACTGCTGAGTTGATCATGTCTCCTACAAGTGGCACACCAAAGGAAATCGGTCTTGTCCGAATTCAGGAGGAGGTAATTTGACCTCAGCCAGTCAGCTACTACCTCTACTCCCGACTCCATATGTTGCTGCAGTTGAGGCGCAGTCGTCGATGGACCAGTCGTGTATAGTTGCGAGTCGTCGGCATAGAAATGAGAGGATAGCCCCACTCCAGAGGCAAGTTTCTCAAGATCAGCCGTATACAGCAGAAAAAGCAGAGGTCCGAGAACCGACCCCTGAGGTACTCCACTGGTTAGAACGCACACTGACGAATGCACCTTATTGTGAAAAACCGACTGGCTCCGCCTGCGTAGATATGATCTGATCCAGTCAAGTGCCACCGAGCGTACACCGTAGGTCCAAGAAAGTCGCTCTATCATGATGTCGTGATCGACAGTGTCGAACGCAGCCGATAGATCAAGAAGGCCCAGCAACACATGGTCACCATTGTCAGCCGCCTCAATCAAGTCGGTGAAGACCATCAGCAATGCCGTCTCTGTTGAGTAGAATTTCTGATGCACCAGTTGATGTTTGGGAAGAAGCTCGGCCGATATCAGATGTTCCACTAGTTGTCCGCAAACTACCCTTTCGAGCAGCTTTGACAATGTTGGTAGATTTGACACTTGCTTGATAGCTCCTCACGCGGAAGTGTCGGCTTTTTAAGACGAGGTGTGACATAGGCACTTCGGTAGAGCACTGGAAACGTTCCAGACTGAAGAGAGGAATTGAACATATCGCTGATAAAAGGGGCCAGCAGATCGACGCACAACTTGAGAAGGCAGGTCGGCATAGGGTCAAGCATTGAATACTTGTCCACTGCTTCACCAACCATACTGCACACGTTATCTATCGTGATCAGCTTGAAGTCCTGAAATTGATCTTCTGACCGGATGTCATCGAATTCAGCATCCGCCGCTCCATCCTTACATCAGCCACCTTCCGGTCGAAGAAATCAGCCAAAGCATCAGCAGTAAGACCGGACCTCGAGCCAGGTGACTCATCAGCTTTTCTGCACAATCCGTCATCGATAACTCACCAGAGCTCAGCAGGATTACGATGCATGTCTAATCTATCCTCGTCATCCAATAACGCGGACACTTCGACTCAACCAACTGATGCAACTTGTTAAGTTCTCTGACCCATTGCTCACGAGCGTAGTCGGAAGGCAGTTTCTTGTAGCGCCTTTCGAGTCTTCTGACCTGACGCTTTGCCTTCCGACACTCAACATCATACCACCGGTCAGATGAACCTCTCACCCGGCAAGTCACATCCACCCGCAGAGCATGAACATCTAGTAGGGCGCTGATAACATCATCAAAGCAACACGCCATCATTGAAGGATCGTCTGTTACAAGCGGAGGGCTGCACAGGCTGGAAGCAGCAAGATCTCTCCTAAAAGCATCAGCATCAAAAGTCTTCCATGTCCTGCGACTCTGAGTCTTGTAAACAGGCGCCTTCACTTCAGCAACCTCCAGGTCAGTAATGAGTATGATAGTCAATTATTTTAGCCAAAGGCGGATACAGAAATGTTCGAAGGGGGGCAAAACTTTCAGTGATCTTTGCCAGAAAAAATTCTTTTCTTATGACCCTTTTTTTTAGTCATTTGGTCGAAATGTCTGGAAAATGTACCCAATTTTCCCTGCCAAAATAACTGATGACCTTCTTTTTTAGCATAGATGTAAAAAAAACGATGGAAACAAAATAAAAAACGGGAAAAAACGTGGGTTTTTTTCAACAAAAAAAAACGATAAAAAACGGAAACGGTAAATAATTTGACTTTGCTACATCTAAAACCGCATTTTAACCTTGAAAACATTGATTAGGAACCTACTACATGCAGGCTATTTCTTAAATGATGATGTTAAATGATGAAACAATGACTTTAGTTAGCTGAATCCTTGAGAGTTGGCGGAAAACATAAGGAATATCAGAAAAAAATCAAAATTAAGGAAAATATTAACAGAAAGTAAATGAATAAACAAAGTCAAAGAAAAAAAGAAAAAAAACGATAAAAAACGATGAGAAAAATAAAATACAAAAAAAACAACTTTTTGGGGAGAGAATAAAAAAACGGGAAAAAACGTTTTTTACAACTATGTTTTTTAGTCATCAGTCATCTGGTCGACGTCTATGCATCTATGCAAGCCATTGATTTAATGCTTGTTGAAACCAAATGGGGGACCACGTCCCATGCACGACAAATCTTAGGGCTCTTACGAGTATTCCACCCACTTTTATACCCTCTCCCATTGCCTCTTGCATCAATTCCTCTATGTATATGTTAAAGAGGAGTGGTGATAGGGGACACCTTGCCTCACCCCCTTCCAATTACTCCTTCTATTCTTATCCTGACTGTTTGATTCATATATAGGTTTCCTATCAGCCTCCTGTCCTTCCAATCTATGCCCCTCTGTCTAAGTGCAATCATCAGTTTTTCCAGTCTACTCTGTCAAATGCCTTCTCATTATCCACGAAACCTCTTGTCCGTACTCTATGCTTCTTTATATTTACTTCAGGACTATGACTTGGCAGTGATGCATGGAACCAAGCTGTTCAAAGATTTTGTGGACAAGAAAGATGCAAGGAAACCTCAGGTAAAATGAGTTTTTGCGGTTTGACATTTAAATTTACATTATTTGTGGGGCATGGTGGACTTGGTGGTGTGGTGGGTATGTTCGTTGCCTTGCAGCCGGAGGGTTGCAGGTTAGAATCCACCTCAAGCCACCATTTAGGGACCTTGGGCAAGTCCTTCACCCGCAATTGCTCAGCGCTTCAGCGTGAAACTTCGATTCAGTGTCCGCACTGTAGTCGGGAGTGCTTCTGAGTAGAAATCTTGAAGGGGCACTATATCAAGTGCACATGCAAACATACAAATTTGTTTTTTGTTGGTTGTAGTTTGGGGTTAACTATAAAAACTGCGCACACGCACAAAATTACGCCGTTAAAAATACCGCATGCACAAAACTGTAAATGACCTACTCCAAAGTAACCGGAGAGATCGTAACTGTATTCTGTGTTATTTTTACATCTTTGACATGTAACCGGATGGCAGTGTGTCATCAGGATTTGTCTGACTTTCAAGTAAGCGAATATACTTATTACTGACCGTTATCATATAGTCCTGGGTTCGATGGATAAGAAAGGTGGCAAACCAATTTTATCTCATGCCCTAGAGCAGTGCGAAGAGTCAGTAATGGCTGGTGGATATATATTTTAAAGACAGCTTATGGCAACAGCTTTTGCCGTCGACAAAATTTTATTGGCATATTACAGCGCTATTGTGAACTTGATTTGATATAGCGCCTATGACTCCACGCAGTATTAGCATTTGTTTCTGCTCAAACAAATGTCAAGCATCATTTCCAGTTCTTTCAAAATGGTCCGATCCGGTCTACACGTATACCTCGCAGTCGATCGATCGAGTCGATCATAGATGGGTCGAGTCGATCGAAAAATCATCGACTTGATCGACTTGCAAGCTGAGTCGATCGTTCGTTTTCCGAAGTCAAGTCGATCATTGTTTCGTTGACTCGACTTAGAAATATTTTACTTACTATTTCTTGAAGTCTCAAAGTGACCTACATCAGATGTTCTCAACCTTTTTCCGCTTGCGACACACCTAAACATGCAACCAAATTTCGCGACACACCATGCAATCGTCATATAATGTCAATCTCTTTGGGCTAAAATTAAATTAGGCCTATGTCAATGTTAAAATAGCTTTTATATTTTAAATTGTTAACAATTCTAATGAACGAAAATGTCGACACAGAATGCTTTCTAGTTTCTAATGATTTTTAAATTCTGAATTACGCAAATGTATATCTACGATTCCACGTCATTTTATGCCCTAGGCCTACGTTAATTGTGATTTTTTCTTGTATTTTCTTTGTATGATATAATTAGGTCTATATAGGGTAGTTAGACACTCGAGGATCGATAGGTTTTTGTGAGTACGTAGTACATACAACTGCGTTGCAACTTAGCTATCTATGGTTCAATACATATTAAGCTTGCACCTTGCCCATTAACGATTCTAACAAAATGAGCATGATAGGATAGCTATATAAAATATTTTGGGTAAAAAAGCATAAAAATTATCATTAATTATCCAAATAGTCCTAGCCACCCTAACAGTTCATCAAAGTATGAAAACATGGGATAAAGACAGCTAACCACTGCCGAAACTACCGGTAAACGATGCCCCTCAAAACGTCCAATTATTATCATGGAAAGCTTGAAAAGCACAGCACATGCGGCGCAATCCAAGTTTTTCCAATGGCGAATCTGTCTTGTAATCAGGAGGCTGTTCCAGAATAAAAGGAATGTAGGCAATCACTAGACCGTGGTCGGAGATGATAGGAGGATGGATGTCGATGTCCATCACCTGACAATCATCCATGGTGACGATCAGGTCGAGCCAACCACCCAGACGGTGTGTAGGCCCAGCAACGTGTTGTTTCAATCCAAATTGCTCCAGTATAATGGCAAAGTCACTGGATTCTGGTAGCAGGCAATCTTCTAAGTGCAGATTAAGATCCCCTGCTAGAACC
This sequence comes from Lumbricus terrestris, assembly GCA_949752735.1. Lineage (NCBI taxonomy): Eukaryota > Metazoa > Annelida > Clitellata > Crassiclitellata > Lumbricidae > Lumbricus > Lumbricus terrestris. Next base: position 45,107,457 of record OX457037.1, read on the forward strand.
AGCTGCGTATTGTATAACGCAAATTGCTCAAGCAATGTAGCTAGTTCTATGAAAAACGCCGAGGTCGGAGAGGAAGAACCAGGGCGGTAAACAGTCAGAAGTGTAGTTGGTCCTCGCTTAGATGAAAACGAGACCGCAAGCGCTTCAAACGTCGATGGAGTTTGGAATAGCTCAATCTTCTTCGCGCGTAGACTGTCTCTGAAGCAGACGATCACACCACCACCACCACCTCGCGAGTCTTCCTGGCCTTCAGATCTTGGGCGATCAATGGACAGGTAGCCGGAGGGGGCAGAGCGGCGGACGGCGACATCAGCGGATGACAGATGCCACGATTCCGTAACCGCAAGAATGGTAATAAAGGACATGGATTGTGATGGGGAATGGTGTAAAACAAGGAATATTGAGTGGCAAGAAATCTGATAGCCAGATGCTGATATTTTAGATCCACAGAACGATGAACCATTAGGCTATCAGTCTTTGAAGACAGTGTAACAACCTCTAGCGAATATGATTGCCACATGATGACTTAGATTGTATTGCAGGCTGTCTGTTCAGTTGGTATAGTTCTTCTTCTTTAGGTTTGCTGCCTCTCAGCAGGTCCAGATGCCCAACGACGCCACTCTTCTCGGTGTTGTGCTTTTTCTTTGAGTTTTCCATATCCATCCTCCATCATCCAGTCCAAGAACTTTTCCCTAGGTCTTCCTCTTCCCATCTTCCTCTCCATTTTGCCCACCACTATGTCTCTTTGCAAGGAGTTGCCTCTCAGTACCGTGGACAGACAAAAAGTCCCCGGACAAAAAGTCCCGGATAAAATGTTCCCGGACAAAGTGTCCCCAGACAAACTGTCCCCGTACAAAAGTCTCCGGACAAAAAGTCCCCGGACAAAATGTCTCCAGACAAAATGTCCCCGGACAAAATGTCCCGGACAAAATGTTCCGGACAAAAAGTCCCAGGATAAAAGTAATGTCCCTACACTACCTAAACCCAGCGCATGGGCACCTAGCAATAGGTAAACCTACATTGAGAAAAAGAGTCCTTCTGTCAGAGAACCACCTCTCTAAATGCATGAAAACGAGTCATCTTATATTATAAGTCTGAATGTTTGTCCTTCCATATGTGTGTGTGTGTGTGTTGACTCTTCGTAACAAAACAGGCTCGGAAATGAAACAGCGTCGGGTTAAAAAAAAAATTGCAATTGATTCTTACCCAAATTATAAGGCCAACGCAACTATGTTCAGCTTTTAATTCAATTTAAAACCAGAGTTATTAGCGTTTTAAGACAGATTTTATCAATAATCGCTCACGCTTTAGTAAAGAGTCTCGAGCTTTAGTAAAGAGACTACAGTCCGCATGACGTCATACTCGCCCAGTAATAATTTTCCTAGCGCCCCACAGGGGCGGGTTACGTTTGGCTTTTTGGGGAAGCAGGGTGGGGTGGAGGGTTGGCGAAAACCTGAAATTTAGCGGTCAACGATGGGTACCACAGTGGAGTAGTGTTTAAAACGCTAAATTTCCCGGGCAATGCCGGGTAACACATCTAGTTTTGAATATAACAGAACATTCTTAGCAAATCAACCAATTGCAAGCTGCATTTGGTGAACACTATTTTAGAAGAATTCCAATTCTTGCATCAGAAATGTACAAATTTGCCAAGGGGCTCAGCTATTTTTCATAGTATCTGCGTTTGTTCTACATAGATCTATAGGCAGCCATGAAGGTGTGTGTCCGGATCATCGCTCATTATTTTGAAAGTTTGTAAATTATCCTAATTATATCCTAAGATAGAAGTTAAGAGGTTCCCATCTGCCATTCTACACAGCTGTTTCAAATGTTGACTCTTTGTTCAATCAATCAATCAATCACATGAATTTATATAGCGCCCCTTCAAGATCTCTACTCAGAGGTGCTCCCAACCCAGGCCTGGTCAAACAGAAAGGTCTTGAGAAGACGGTAGAAAGAGCCAGCAGAGTCACGGGAAAGCGAACGGAGAGCCGCAGGGAGGCCATTCCAGATAGCTGGACCCACCACGGAAAATGCTCTTCGCTGCATAGTAGCGGTACGACAAAAAGGGACAAGAAAGTCACCGCGGGCAGCTGACCGCAGCGAACGATGGCCCAGAGAAACCAAGACTGGAGTAAAAAGCTCACACAGGTAGGATGGAGCTTGAGACAGAATGCAGCGCCAAGCTATAGACGAAACTCTATAAGCAATGCGTTGCTGCAGTGGGAGCCAATGGAAGTCGTCCCTCATGAAGGCAGAAACATGATCAAACCGGGAAATGCCACCAGCCAAGCGTACTGCAGATCGAAGGACCCTAACCAAGGAGTTCAGACGGACCTGTGGGAGGCCAACATAAAGAGAGGAGCAGTAATCTAAGCGGCTGCAAACAAAGGCATGGACAAGAGTAGAAGATGCAGTGAATGAGAGAGAGCGAGCAACGACGCGCAGCTGTCGAATTTGGTAATAGCAGGCACGTGACAGGGAAGAGATGTGCTTAGAGAAGGAGAGTTCTTGGTCCAAGATGACCCCAAGGTCTCGAACAGAGGTAAAGAAGGTTACAAGGGGAAACTCATGTGCGAGAGCAGCCAAGTCAATCATGGCCAGCTGCTGGCGAGTTCCCAGCCATATGAACTGCGTCTTCAAAGAGTTGAGTCGCAGTCGATTTGACGAAAGCCAAGAAGTAAGGGTGTCAGAAGCGCAGACCATAAGGCGGACAGTTTTGGCTGCGTCCACAGCAAAGCAATTGGCATATGATTGTACATCATCAGCGTAAGAGTGGCTTCGCAATGAGCAAGAAGCGAGCAAAGAGCCAATGTCTGCATTGAGAAGGATATAGAGCAAGTGCCCTAGAACAGAACCCTGCGGAAGGCCCACTGGAACGGGGATCCAAGGGGAACTGGTGGAGTGAAAGACAGTGGAAGAGGAGCGGTCTGCTAGATAAGATGTGAGCCAGTCAAGGGGCAGAGCAGAGATGCCAAAAGAAGTAGAAAGCCGATGAATGAGAATATCATGATCGACAGTGTCGAAAGCAGCACTCACGTTGTAGAGAGCCAGAAGAGTTACCTGCGATTTCTCAATCGCATTGTAAACATCAGAAAGAAGATGAAGACGAAGGGTCTCAGTGGAGTGTCCCTTGCGAAAGCCAGATTAAGATAAGATAAGATAAGAATATTCTTTAATATACCAATTGCTATCCGCATTTTGGTGTACATACAAAGTATAATAAACAAACGTACATAATTTCTATATCCAATCAGATTGGTATGGTGGGAGGAGCATATTCGAGTCCAAGTACCTAAAAAGCTGAATAGCAACAAGCTTTTCAATAATTTAGGGCACGCCGACAAAAGCGCGCAGGACAAAAGCGCGCAGTGACAAGTGCGCGCAAGACAAAAGCGCGCAGCGACAAATGCGCGCAACAGGCACAATGAAATCGAAATTTCGAGTATTAGAATGACCATTTAATATAGCTGCACATCATTTCAAGCATCATATCGTAATCGTAAAAAATCTCCTGATTTCTAAAGCGCCACTCGAAAGCCAAGCGCCGGGCACCAGCTTATTCACGAGCGCTGCGTTGAGTTAGAAGGGTTGTCCGTGAGAGTAGTCCGTGGTGGTCCGGGTCGAGTTACCATAGGATGAGGATCAAATGCGTTGAGTCAAAAGGGTTGTCCGTAAGAGTAGTCCATGGTGGTCCGTGTCGAGATACCGTAGGATCAGAATCAAGATTTAAGAACAGGGAATTGCAATAGTCAAGCTTTGAATGCTTTGGAACAGCTACTAAGGTGGGTGTCGTCTGAGCCGGGAATTGGAGGGTGGGGGATCAAGTGAAACAGGGTAAAAGTTCTTGAAAAGGAGTGTCTTTTGTTTCGAGTGAAAGGCCCGAGGTGTGATGGATAGAGGAGCCTGAGGAAAGTGATGGTGTGTGATTAGTAATGATGGAGGAGGAACTGAAAAGAATCGGAACTCAGCAGGCAGATCATTCCAAAGGCGTGGTGCTGAGTTGGATATGGCTCGGTTGGAGAACTTGAGATGACTTGTGACCGGCGGTCGAGAGAGTGTAAGGCAGGCGGATGATCGGGTAGAACGGGTAGGCTGGATGGTGAACAGTTCGCGAAGATATCTGGGCTGGGAGCATTGTAAGGAGTTGTACAGGTTAAGGAGAGAACTTTGAAGTGGATTCGCTCTGGGATTTTCAACCAGTGAAGAGACTTGAGGACGGGGGTGATGTGATGGTGTCTGAGTGTTCTGGTGACGGCTCTAGCAAGAGAATTTTTTATGAGTTGGAGGCGCTTAAGTTGTGTGGAATCAAGATTTAAGAACAGGGTATTGCAGTAGTCAAGCTTTGAATGGATGATGGACGTAGCAATGGTGGAAGCAGTTTTGAAATCGAGCATAGGTCGGATGCGTCGGAGGTCCCGGATGTGCATGAAGCAGGAGCGCGATAGATTAGAGATGTGGTTAGAGAAGGAGAGGTGTGAATCAAACATTACACCAAGATTGCGGACCGAAGCATCAGAGGTGAAGGTAAGAGATGAAGAGTTAGTCGATAGGTGTATTGAAGGGTCAGGGATTTTCTTGATTTGGTCAGGAAGGCCTAGAATAATGAACTCTGTTTTGGCATGCTCAAACCAGGGCCGTATTAAGGCTAGTGCGGGCCTGGGTGCTGTGGTAACTTTGCGGGCCCTCTGCTGTCAACCACTAGTCCACCATGCAGGCACATAATTCTACCATATTTACTAAAGAGTAAAGCCCAACGATGTTTTTCCTGTAGTGTTTTTGTTTTTTCTAATGAATGATTCCAGACACAATAGTTGGTCAACAGTGCAGAAGGACAAACAACTTCTTCATTTGTTAAATAGTTATAGCATATGCTTATGCTCCATCCAGTTGATTTTATTCCCTGTTTTGCATGTCCACATTTCGAAGGCCTCTAGTCTTTTTATATGTATCCTTTTTTCTCATGGTATGTCGATCTCTGATCCAGACAACGCCACACTCGATCCATGATCATTATTTCATAATCCATTTCTTCGGATTCCAGTCAATTTAGCTCCTCATCAGATTTTCAGGTCTAATAAAATAAAACATCCGATTTCTTTTGCAGACTAATAATATTCTGGTAAACCGCTCATGATCTTCTTGCGCCAACGTCTCAGGATGATCGGAGAAAAAAGAGCACCGACATAATTTATATAGTAAGCTTGTATACACACAGTATATACAGAGTGGCAAAGGAAGTGCGTACAGGACCCAGGCTGTATGGGAGTAGACTCACTGCTAAGAATGGTCATTGAAGGAAAAATTAGGGGAAGCGAACAAGAGGAAGACCACGACAGATGATGCCGGATTGGATGATATATAACAACTAGATATGGGAAGATCGAAGAAGGGGCTATCATCGAGAAGAATAGCGACGTCGGGCATTTTAACCTGTCTATAAGAGATAGAAGACTAGAGAAGAAGATAACAAAGAAAAAAAATAAGAGTCAACCAATCACATTTCTTTTAATCTAATTGTTTCCTTTATTTAAAATAACAGACAAGTGAGAATTATTGACCCGAGCAGCTCACTTTTTGACATCACTGTTGAAAGGTCATAGTTCCCAAAGATAAATTATCATAATAATAAGTTCCTGCGATTTCAACCAATATTCACAAACTGTTAGTTCGAGTTAATAAATTTGATGTGTGGGAGAACTTTGCAAGTTTTTTCGACGATGATTTCGTATTAATGTTGCAGCATCCTTGATAAGAAATATCATTTCTGAAAATGCGGGCCCCTCAAAACCGCGGGTCCGGGTGCTCAGGCCCGGCCTTAGGGCAAGGCGAGCGAGGCAGCCGCCTTGGGCCCCGCGCTTCCAGGGCCATAGGCGCAACCACCCTATGGGACCCACGGGACGCGTCCCCCCCAACTTTTGAGTGGTCCCATTGACTTTATCATTAGGGTCCCCCCAACTTTTAGGACGTGATTCATTTGGTCCCCCCCAACTTTTAGGACGTGATTGCGCCTATGTCCAGGGCCCGCGCTCCTGGCAATAATTTTTTTGTTGATATACTTGAGACTGACTATGATGACGTCGCAAAACAACAATGCTAATTTTGCCTCGTAAATGTGATAGAATGATTTTGGAAAGAACGAGACTACGCTGACGCTACTGTTTTAAATATAAACTTAAATGACTGTATTCGGATCATAATTATTGACCGTGTAGACCTATAACCTCGACCCTGCTCAGTTTTCAATTAATTGATCGGGTAAGAGACATCACCATCGCTGCCTGTTTGAATGGACGCCACACCAACCACTTAAGTAGGCCTACCTGCGCACGAAACGTAGGCACATTGATATTTAATTTGATCCAGAAAATCGCAAATATTATTGTTAAAAATTTAGTCAAGATTCATTAGTTGGCTTTTGTTAGGTCCAACCTATATTCTTCAGATGGTCGCTTTTATATTTGCAATTAAATTTATTTAAACTATTGAACTAGATGTCAGATATTCAACTAATTAAATGAAACATAATTAAATAATTGCTTTCATAGTAAACTGATAGACTAGTCTTTAGATCCCGATTTGCATTTAGTTTTCATTAATCATAACCCATTAGGCTACTTCAAATTTGCACATGGGCGCCGAAGTACATTTTTGGTACTTGTTTTTTATCCGACCACCAAGACACCAAGAACTAACGTTGCAGCGTTGTTATCTTTAATAAATCCAACTTCTAGTTTGCCGAGAATCCTTTTAATCGATCCAGCTTCTGTTTAGACAAGAATTTGTTCGATAAATCCCGCTTCTATTTCGTCAGAAAATATTTTTCATCAATTTTTCATTGAAAGTTATTGTTCATCAATCCAGCTTCAATTTCAGCAGAATGACTGCACTAACCCTAAAACTAAACCCTAAAACCCTAGCCGACCCTCACGACGCCTAACCTGAGCCCTAACCGACCCTCACGCGATAAATCCCGCATCTATTTCGTCAGGAAATATTTTTCATCGAATTAAAAAAAAATTGGTGGTCGGATAAAAAAGTAACCCATTTTTTGCAGAAGAATGTAAAACACAATGGTCGCTGTAAAAGTTTTAGCATGACCTTGAAAAATGGAAAAAAACATAGTGGACACATTTGATATTATTCACAGAGGTGCCTAAAATAATGTCAATCTCTTCGTTTTACTTTGTGAATGATAAACATTCTTGGCGCAAATAAATTTTGTCCCCAAAAACGTAGTTGTTAAAGATCAGTGCTAATTTTCCATGGGCAAGTGCACCTCTTGCTCCATGTGTGGGCCGCATATGATTTTACATTACCTAAATAGGCTTATATATGGTAGGCGTATAGTGTAAATGCCTTATTGACAGGAAATCAACTCTAAAATTTTGCTTGGGGATCCGCTGTTGCCTTGGGCCCCGCAAATCCTAGGGCCGGGCCTGCGGGTGCTGCAGCACCCTTGGCACCTACCTCAATGCTGGCCTGGCTCAAAGTCAAAAACCGAAGTATTACTCAACCATCCTTCTCCAATATGGACCCTTTCTACATCACACACACACACACACACAAACTCAAAAACTGAATAATCGCTCAACCTTCCTTTCCAAATATGGTGCCATTTCTAACTTTCATGCATGTACAAACTCAAAACCGAAGAATCGTTCAACCTTCTTTAAAGTTCCTTTCCCCAAGATGCAGGGGTTTCTATCCCTATACATGGCGGGCGCAGCGTGCGCCCAGTGAAAAATAGGGGGGGAATCAGAAGACAGCCAAAATTCACGTCGGTTGGGGGGGGAAGGTCGGACATGGAGGGCAGCGTTCAATCTAGGCATCACTAGGAGGAAGATCCCCCAGAAAATACTTCCCCTCCATATAAATTTGGACAAAATTGTAGGCCTAATAGGTTTTAGCAAAATGTATGCACTTTGAGTTTTTAGTTAGGCCACTATCTGCATTTTTGAATTACATGAACTGCTATAACAGCTATAATAGGCCTATGCCATAATAAAAAATTTCCTATTACATGATTATAATTATGTGTTTACTATTTTAATAAATAATAATCATATTATATTTGAAAAAAAAATGTTTATACAAATACTATTTTGCACAACTAAATGGCTTCTCTCCAATGTTATCTTTCAAATTTCAGACAATCAAATTTGGTCCTTGAACACTTAGTAAAGCATCCTCATTATTACTTGGGCTTACAATGTTGGACCTACATTGTATTTTATTGTATTGCATTGTGCTCTAAAAATTGATGTAACGCCTCTCGAGTGCACACTGATCAGAGGCGCAAAACATATGGCTCCCCAATTTTTGCAGCAATTCCTCCACTGAAATAATAGAGTAATTTTGCTAAGAGGACAGTTTAAAATGCTGAAATTGCAGTGCGGAAATTGCAAAAATTTCTTATGGGGAGAGGCACATTCCATGCCCATACCAGGTCCCTTCTTGGCGCTACACATGCTTCGCGATCGTCTGCTGGATGCTCGTTTGTCCCCCTCCAAACAAACTTTCATTTCCACACTAGAGGAGGGCATGCGCTAGATTACATTATTTTGCATACATAGAGGAAGGCCGGTCCAGAAAGGGGGGGGAAGAATATGGATTGCGCCCGGTTGCTTAGGGGGGATAGAAACCCCTGCCAAGATGGAGCTCTTTCTAACTTTCATGTTTGAACAAGTCCAAAACCGAAGAATTAATCAACCTTCCTTTCCTAATATGGTGACATTTCTAACTTTCATGCGTGTACAAACTCAAAAAACGAAGAATCGATCGATCTTCCTCTCCTCGTATGGCGACATTTCTAACTTTCATGCACACACAAACTCAAAAAACGAAGAATCAATCTCATCTCCTCATATCATGTCCTTTCTAACTTTCATGTGCATACAAACTAAACACTGAAAATCACTCAACCTCCCATTCACAGTATGCAGTTTGTAATCAGTGATGGTGGGCTGATGATGTGGAATGCTGCCGAGATAGAGCAATTGATGTCTGAAGGAATATTGTGTGTGGGATGACGAAAAGTGGAAGTCAGTACAGCACACAGAATTGTCAGCGATGCTTCCAATGAGTCATTTCCGGTCGCTAATTAGAGTTCAGATTAAGAGTGAGGAATTGAATTTTGATGGAATGGAGGGAAGGGTGCTGAGAAGTGGAAGCCAGTACAGCTCCCATAATGCTCCGCGGTGCTTCCGATGAGTAATTTTCGGTCGTAGTGAGGCTTGCGCTGCTAATTAGGGTTCGCTAATTGCTATAATTAATCAATTCTAATTATTATCAATTAATATAATTACTATGACCTCTAATTAACATCAATAATAATAATAATAATAATAATAATAATAATAATAATTATTATTATAATAATAATAATAATAATAATAATAATATTCTCTTTATTAACAATCCGGTTGACACACCGCAACCGGTTACAATGTACAATTATGCAATTTAAACAATTCACAAGAACAGAGATAACAGAATACACAAATCTTAACTATACTAACTGAGCAGACCGCCTGCAATATACATGACCTGATTGCCGTGAACCCATTAATATGCCTAATTATCATGACCTAAATAATATGCTCTAATTGATGCGACCTAGTTAAGATTACCTTGACCTTTTACCTTGACCCATTTATTGGTACCCGTATCCGCCGAAAATTGATGGTTGAACCGGCCTACGACTCGATCGACTGCGGGGTATAATCCGGTCGTACTTCTTCCCGCCCTTCGCCCAGTGAGAGATCATCCAGAAAACCAATTCTGAAACTAGACCGCAACGATTGGAGGGTCGACTGCAGCAGCAGACAGAATAGCAAGAGACTCAAAGGGTCACCCTGTTGCGGCCCCATCTGTGACCTTACCAGTTACCACCAAGGGTCTGTACTGTAGAAGGGACTGCGCCGAGTACACCTGGTGGATGAATGCGTAGAATTCCGGGATAGCGTCGTGGACTGCCTGTAGCATGACAAGCCTTTGCAAGGTGTTGAAAGCATTTGCAAAGTCGAGCTTCACAAAGACGTGGTCCCGAGGCATATCCGACACGTAACTTCTAGCGGCGCGAACCGCAGCTTCGGCGCCTCCCGATGCCGCTATGCCCGCCTGGAATGGGGCGAAGAATCTTTCTTTCCCTTCAGGCTAGGATTATTCCCTCTGGCGAGGGGTCAGCCACTCGGATCCTTCTCAAGTGTTTGTGGATCCATAGAAGTTTTGGAGCAAAGTTTTACAACCGGATGCCCTTCCTGACGTCAACCCCTTTCGGTTTGGAACCTAGCCTTTGGTGTATAAACCTACTCGCAAGGCAGCGAGGGCATCAGACATATTTAAAGGCGGCCTGTACTCGCCTTGTCGCAGGACCGTCATAGGGCACATGCAGCTTTTATCACAGGACGCGGTGCCACCCACGTCCCATACTGCACCCTGGTAGTCTTGCCGCTGTTGGTCCACGACTGCTTATTCGCCAGGTTTTACCCTGCTTATTTCGCAGCTAGCCTCTATATCTAGAGGTCGTTCCACTATCCGCCACCTGTGGACGCGTGTGATAGCAGTACAGCTATGGGGCGAAGAATGATCCCAATCAAGCCAAAGCATATTTGTTGGCACACTTCGCTGCCAGTCTTCTCCAGATGTGTCTGATTGCTATTGGCCGGAGCCCTCCTGACTTTTTGGAAAGGGCGATGAAGGTGCCTCCAAACAACAGCTCATGTACCTCCTGCGGATATTCGCCCCTCATCATCACATTGATGAAACATGTGAGTGTCTGGAGGAGGGTTTCTGATGATTCGCGGTTGTTGAGCAGGTCGAGCAGGTGCTGAGGCCGCATTCAATCCGGGGCCCCCAGCCCACCGGAAAGGATCTGACCGCGTCCGCAACCTCTTTCTCTGTCACCTGGAATGGGACCGCCTGCGACACGTCTGGCAAATCAGCCAGATTAGCCCCCCAGTTATCCATCGGATGCCTTTCATGCATGGATGCAAAGGACTCAGGCGACGCCTTGACCAGATAGTCTTGACTGCAGAGGATGCGGGTGGTGGTTCGAATATTGCCCTCCTCGAGTTTCGCACTTACGGCAGCCAGGTGCAGATCCTTAGCGCTCTTGTATCTTCCTTCAACGCTCTCGTTCAAAGGAAATCATGGTTGTCACTACGATACGTCTCTTGATGACATTGGCCGTGTTATTATTATCATTTCTCTTTTACCCCAAGGTATTTAGGATCTCTCAGGGACTTCATTACTAACTATTATTATTATTATTATTATTATTATTATTATGCATGGGGTTAGCGAAAGAACCCGGGAAGCGTTAAAGTGTTACTCACAGTCTCTGGAAGATGAAGTATGTTTCTGTCAAATCGTCTGTCGCCTTTGTTAAATAACGACCAATATCTGTTATGAGTGTAATTCCTTTCATGTTTATGGGTCCTAACGTCTCCAGGCCCAGCGGGATAAAGTCATGAGTGGCTGCAATGGACTGGTATTTTTGTTATTTTCTGGTATCCGCAATTTCTGCTCCTGCTCCTGCTGTGACAGCTGTTGCCTGCAGATAAAAAGTTGACCACAGTGGCGTCCCAAACGAGCCTTCGGCCCGCTTTCCACGGTATAAGGGTCAGGCTTCCAACCGTCCGAGCGCAGCATGCCCTGTGGCTCTTTGATCGATGGAAAACCAGCTTTTATGAGACTACGATGGATTATATCGTTGTTGATTTACTATTATTATTATTATGTATAATTTCAAAATTTATTAAAACACCACTCAACCTTAAAACAGAACTTAATAAACAGAATTGTGTTCAAGCGTAGAGTGTTCTCGTCCCCGGGTTGTGGTGCAAAGTACCTCTAAAAGTAACGGCGTTGAACTGCTGTGTACAGATTGAAATCCTCTGGAAGAGGTAGACAGTCTTCCTTGGATCGCCGGAAACAGTGGCCCAACGGCGGCCTAACTCCAACAAAAACTCTCGACCAGCGCGATTGATGGGGCCCAACGTTTCAATAGCAATGTGCACAAACTCATGGGAGACCGGAAGAGTGGAATATTTGTTATTATTAATATTTTGTTTAGTTTATTATTATTCTTATTATTATTATTAAACGTAACATGTTTTACAAGAAGCAGCACAAAAAGTCCTTTGTTCAAGAGTTAACGGCCCTCATCACAGTACAACTGCGTGAAAGTGCCTCGAAATGCCACAGCGTTAAATCTTTGCGTACAAATTGAGAGGCGTTGGAAAAGGTGCGTGGTTTCGAGAGGGTTTCCAGTAACCACTGACAGACGCCGGCCAAGTTCAGTTAGAAATTCAATGCCTGATATGTTTATGGGGCCAAGTGTTTCAAAAGCAATTGGGACGAAATCATGTGTTGCGGGAAGGTTGGCATATTTTACATTTTTACGTGTTGCTGCTACTTCGGCCGCACCCCCTGGTGTAGTCGATGTCACGTGGATGTATGAAGTGGCGCAAGTGTGGATGCTAGTGGCATCCCAGGCAACGTATTTGCTTCGCGACCACGGGATCAGAGTTGCTCCATCAGGCCGTTTGCCGTCGGTACGGAATAGTCCAGGCGGTTCTTTTGTGCTTGGAGTACCCGCTCTCTGAAGGGCCCTCCAAATAATATCATTAAGCGCGAAGTGTCTGCTGGCTCGCCCCCCAGATTGTTTACAGACCAGACCATGGTGTCCTCCTTGATCCACCAAATCTCCACACTGGCACTGGTGTGGAGCGTTGAGGTTTAGACCCAAGCGCAAACCAATAGCCACCCTGAGGGCCTCATTGCTAAGACCCAACCCACATGATATTAAGGGCATAGTGGCCATCCAGTCCCCGGCGTGTGGGGATGCCACCGCTCCCAGTCGGGCCCGATTGAAGGGGTCGTTGAGTGATGTCCAAACATCAGATTTGTCTTTGTCGATCAATGGTCTGTCCCAGACCTTTTGCTTAGACAACGCAGCCTCATCTCCACTGGATTAATATTATTATTATTTGTTTGTTTGTATGTGCACTTGTTATAGCGCCCCTTCAAGCTCTCTTTCTACTCAGAGGCGCTCCCGAATGCAGAGCGGACAATGCTTCGGAGTTTCACGCCGAAGCGCTGAGCAATTGTGAGTGAAGGACTTGCCCAAGGTCCTTACGCGGCGAGGTGGATTCGAACCCCGAACCTTCCGGCTTTAAGGCAACGACGCCACCACTACACCACCGCGCCCCACTATTATTATTATTATTATTATTATTATTATTATTATTATTATTATTATTATTATTATTATTATTATTATTATTACCTTTTCTGTATAGATGTCCCTCCACATCCGAAAAGCGTCATAGTATTTGAGGGTCGTGACTTTTCTAACATGCAGTTCTACACAAAATTTGCAGTTTTGAATGGATATACCTAATGCAGTTGTAGAAGCACTTCTGTGCAGTTAAAATAGTAAGAAGTAGTCTTTGCCATAGAATTGAGAGTGATTTACCTAGGCGGATGAGAATGGAAAGAAGAGGTTGTGCAGTTCTGTAAATCCCTTGTAATAAGACATGTTGAAGGTGATCCAAAACCCGGAATCTTTCATGGTAATCCAGACCTCTGCTTTTGAAACTATAAAGTTTAGAGATGTTTAAACAGTTGTTGGGCGTTTATTAGTAGACCTACTAGTCGGGTCAATCTACGACATGACCCAAAAAAATTGCAAGAAAGCGCCTCCTCCTCTGCAAGATCCATCCGTTTCCGAGGCACTTCTGCTTGTCATGAACCCAAAAGTTCTCTTGACGAACTTCTCGGAAACGCTTCCGATCGCTGCCATTTTAGTTTTCTTGCAGTGTCACATTTGCAAAGTTGAATTCATTGCTTTCCGTGACCTCAAAAATGCTAAGTTGGAGTCCGAATTCATGTTTCCATTGCATACATCACTTCACTTATAGCAATTTCAACATTATGGCCGCCATTTTATCCGCCATTTTGGTTTTCTTCCAGTGCTACATACGTGTCTTTGATTCCATTGCATGCCTAGAACCGTAACATCTTAATTTAAATTACAAAATCGTGTTCATATCACATACAATACCCGACTTACAGCTTTTTGCAATAGGCCGCCATTTTTGCCGCCATCTTGTTTTCCCATGCAACCGCTAAAAATGAAGCTTGCCAACCGCGATTTTCGTTCTCAGAAGGGTCAAATTAGTCTAGGAAAGCATTTTAGCAAATTGTTACATGATGTGCTTCTAATAGTATCATTTCCAGATTCCAAGACTGGTCCAATTGGCGGCCATCTTTTTTCCCGCCAAAATTAGACCACTTGCCGTGGTCCAATTTCTTGTAACTTTTAGTATGTTCAACCCCAGACCCAATATACCAGAAAATCATCATAAGACGCCTTCTTACAATTTTGGGGATCATTTCGTAGATTGGCCCGACTATACAACGTTTTGAAGCAAATATAGGCCACCATTTTGGCCGCCATCTTGTTTTTCCATGCAACCGCTACAAATTAAGCTTGCTAATCACGATTTTCGTTCTCAGGAGGGTCAAATTAGTCTAGAAAAGCATATTAGCAAATTATTACATGATTTGCTTCGAACAGTATCATTTCCATATTCTATGCCTTGTCCAATTGGCGGCCATCTTTTTTCCCGCCAACATTAGACCACTTGCCGTGGTCCGATTTCTTGTAACTTTTAGTATGTTCATCACCAGACCTATGACAACGGAAAATCGTCATAAAACGCTTTCTTGCAATTTTTTTGGGGTTCACCGAAGTTATTTCGTAGATTGACCCGACTATACTCTAGCAACTTGAGGGGCGCGGTGGTGTAGTGGTGGCGTCGTTGCCCTGAGGCCGGAAAGTTCGAGGTTCGAATCCACCTCAAGTCGCCGCGTAGGGAGCTTGGGCTAGTCCTTCACTCGCAATTGCTCAGCGCTTCGGCGTGAAACTCCGATGCAGCGTCTGCGCTGTAGTCGGGAGCGACTCTGAGTAGCGGTTGAGGGGTGGAAGAGGCGCTATAACAAGTGCGCATACAAACAAAACTTTATTGTAAAAGTCTGTCATTTTCATGTTTTTTTAGTTTCTACAACATATAGCAGAAATACATGCAGAACAGGGACAAGATGAGCAAGACGCAAAGACTTCAGCAGATCATGTAAAGATAAAGAAGCTGTCTTCGTCCAAGCACCCAAAATAAATAACTTTCACAGTTTGTGTTAACTTACTGGTAATATAAATTCATAATCTGTTTTAGTATAAATCTGAGTTTCAAACTTTTGCTTGAGGAACTTGTCATAAAATTTCTTATTTTAATCTTCTATTCAATTCAAAAAATTTACTGCTAGTTATTTGGTTTCATTCATTCATTCATTCATTCATTCGGACATTTATAGTGTTCCTTCAAGAAAAAAACTACTCAGAGGTGCTCCCGACTCCAGCGCACCCAAAAACAGTTTTAAGCTTCGTAAGGAAGGATCCTGGTAGAGTCCCAGGGTGTAGACATAGCTCAAAAGGAAGGCCATTTCAGACCACTGGGCCAACCACAGAAAAGGCTCGATTCTTTATGGTAGTAGTAAGAGCAAAAGGAACTAAGAGGACTCCCTTATCAGCGGATCGTAGCTGACGACGTCCTTGGATACCCAATGTAAAGCTGCAAAGGTAGCTCTCAAAGGTAAATTGGGGCGAGGCCCTGACAACATCGCCGTACCAATGCAGCTACCCTGAACTCAATACGCTGGCGAATAGGGAGCCAGTGAAGTACCTCAAGCATGTAGTTTCAGACATAACCATATTTAGGGATTTTCCCAATTAGGCGCGCAGCAGAGCGCAACACCCGGTCAAGACAAGTCAATCTACTGCATGGGAGGCCAATGTAGAACGAAGAGCAATAGTCAATGCGAGATGTAACGAAGGAATGCACTAAAGTAAGAGTGGCAGCAGATGTAAGAGAACGGATGAGTGTGAAGCTGGCACAGCTGATAATAGCAGTCTCGAGCAAGACGTCAAAAAGCAAGTTGTCAAAACGAACGCTCAGTTGCAGGCCTATATGTATGTTGATTTAAAATTAAGAAATATTGATAATTCATTCAGATACTCCGCCTGGCGCTAGCAACCCTTTAGCCCATCAAGTCGGTTAAAAATGCCTGAAATAATATTCGCCTTGTTTCGCGCGCGCCTGTGTGGGTCGCTTTCTCTCTCTTTATCTCTCTCTCACACTCTCTCTCTCTATTTGCCTCTGTTTCTCTGTTTCTGTCTATCTGTTTCTTTCTCTGTCTCTCAATCTTTGCCTCTCGATCTCTGTCTCTCTATCGCTCACTCGCAGTCTATATCTCTTTGTTGCATCTCTAATCTATATCTATAAGAAAGGAATTGGGTGACTTTGTCCTTTATGCACGCTCACAGTTTTTCAGCTACTGACCTTAAACATTGTACATAAATGGACTTTCACTCAACTTACTCAGGCGCGCTATTTTCACCTCCTTATTCACTTTAGAACTCGAGATAATAGACATTTTAATTTTCGCCGTGTTATTTGCGCGATCGCTGCAAATGCGACGCCATTATTTGAATCGTCGTGCAATAACAAATGACGTCATTTTTCGCCAAAGCTTACGCAGCGCAACCGCCCTGGGAAAGATAAATGCCTTAGGCCAAGGAGTATAATATACACTAAGAGGAGCCCCATGCAACATGATTTTAACCAGCAGATTTGGGGAAGACCTTCCAAGCAGAGGGGCATAAATATATAACCATTTATAAACCCCAAATGGGCGGCGAAAGCGCCCCACAGGGTCGGGTGGAGCTGGGTTTGGGGACGAAAAATCGAAATTTCCCGTGCAACACCGGGTACCCCAGCTAGTGTTAGATAATTTTTTATAAAGACATTTTATCATGATGCAGTGTCCTACAGTGCCCTGCGCAAGGGCGGATACAGAAATTTTCGAAGGGGTGGCCAAAATTTTTGGTCTTGTTCTATTCTATTCTATTTTGGGATTTATAAAGCGCCTCTCACAGTACAACCTAATCAGAGGCGCTCCCAGTGCGAAGAACTCCTGGAAAAAGAAAAGTCTTAAGACAACGGGCAGAAAAAGTAAAGCCTCCAGATAAAATCTGGGAACGAATAATAGGAGGAACGCCATTCCACAGTAAAGGGCAGACAGAGGCAAAGGCGCGGTGTTGGGCTGTGGCAGTCCGAGATCGTGGTACAAGAAGATCGTGACGGTCTAAAGAGCGGAGAGGACGTCCAACGGTAGCAGAGAAAGGCTTCCTAATAAGATCACAAAGGTAGCGGGGCGCTTGACCCAAAAACATCTTATAGGTAAGAAAAAGAATTTTATATTGAATCCGGGCAGTCAAAGGAAGCCAGTGAAGGTGCTCAGTCATGAAAGTCGAAATGTGAGAGAAACGAGGAAGGCGGGCAATCAAACGTGCAGATGCATTAAGTACCGATTGAAGAGGAGCCAGGCGGAGTTTAGGTAGGCCAATGAGTAACGAGTTACAATAAGCTTAGTCAATGCGGGAACAGATGAAGGCATGGACCATAGAAGAAAAAATCGATGAAGAGACAGATCGCCTAATGGCACGTAAACGTCGCAGATGATAGAAACTGGACCGAGAAATATTAGAAATATGTGTAGAGAAGGAAAGAGTATTGTCAATAGTAACACCCAGGTCACGGACATTTGTCACAAAAGTAAATTGAGGAAAGTGCTTGGCAAGTAAAGCGTAATCAAGCTTGTTAAGCTGTTGACGGGTGCCCAACCAGATCAACTGAGTCTTGGAAGAGTTGAGCGAAGGACGATTTGAGGACATCCAACAATTGAGATCAGCAGAAAGAGATGCAATAGACTGACAGAGAGCAAGTTGTTGGGAAGAGGAGCCATGAACAAAAGTTTGGACGTCATCAGCATAAAGGTGACCAGAGGCTGAGTGTTTAGCAAAGAGAAGAGGGATATCAGCTGTAAACAAGATATAAATAAGTGGACCTAGTACGGATCCTTGAGGAACTCCAAATTTAACAGGAACCCATGAGGTGCGAGAATCATCTAGTATAACCATTTGGGTACGGTCAGTAAGATATGAACGAAACCAAAGAAGAGGAAGGCCACTAAGACCAAAAGAAGTTTCAAGACGATGTAGTAGAATATCATGGTCTACCATATCAAATGCTGAAGATGCATCAAAGAGAGCCAGAAGAGTAACCTGTGATTTATCCATAGCAGAATAGATGTCAGAAAGAAGAGCAGTTTCAGTCGAGTGGTGAGCTCTAAAGCCAGATTGTCTGGGAGGTAGAAGGCCCGATTGCTCAAGATAAGGGAGAAGTTGCAAAGAAACAAGTCGCTCTAAAGTCTTAGAGAGAAAGGAAAGATTTGCAATAGGGCGATAATTTTGGCACAAGCTAGGATCCAGGTTGGGCTTCTTGAGAGAGGGAAATACAAGAGCACGTTTCTCAGATGCTGGGAGGTGACCTTCTGAAAGAGACCTATTAAATAAGTACAACAGGAAGGGTACAATGTCATCTAGTATATCTACAATAACAAAGGGGGGTAGAGGGTCTAATTCACATGATTTTAAATTAGAAGTACAAAGAAGATGACGCAGTTCTGATTCAAGGATCGGCCGAAAATCGTTGAAAGTCGACTCGGTAGAAGTGTAGGAAGGCGGTGTTGAATTGGCGGTAGAGTCACGAAGATCATCCAGTTTCTTTGTGAGCATCAATAGAAAATCGTCTGCTGTGAACGAAGGATTCAGAGTTGTTCGTGATGAACGACCCAGTAAACCGGAAATAGCGGACCAGAGACGTTTAGGATTCTTAGAGTTCCTGATAACCAAATCCTCCCAATATGTCGACTTTTTCTGACGATAGAGACGGTAGAGGGAGTGCAGTTGATTGATCCAGACAAGGCGATCGGCTGGATCTTTAGAGCGTCGAAAACGCCGTTCAAAACAGCGGGTACGACGACGCATTTGATGACAATCACGATCGAACCAAACAGCAAGTGGTCGAACGCGGAACTTGGTACCATGGAGTGGAAGCAACTTGTCAAGAATATTGCTAATCGTAGAGGAGTAGAGATCGTAGAGTTGAGAAGTTGACTGAGCATCAAGTTGCGAGGTAGAGGAGAAGAGAGGCGAGTTACGAAGAGCCTCACTGAAGGCACTGCGGTCAAGAGACTTCCATCCACGAAAATATCGGAGAGCATGGATGGGTTGAGGATGAAGAGGAGGGATAGAGAACTCGATAGGAGAGTGATCAGAGAGCGTCGGAGGGGAGATGATTAAATCTTGTATTGTATCGTCTGTTGGTGAGACAGAGGAAAAATTTCGGTGTACCGCCGAAAAAAACTGATGACCTTTTTTTATTTATTCATCGACCAATTTTCCGAAAAACATCCGCCGCTAAATCGACGGGGGCCAAGTCCCGTACGATTTTGTAATAGGGGGCCCGATGTCCTGTTTTTCTCTCCCACAACATTTATTTAATGGCTTGTTGAAACCAAATGGAGGCGCCACGTCCCATGCAATTTTTAAATGGGGGGCCATGGCCGGATTTGGCCCCCTGGATTCGCCCCTGGCCCTGCGTAGTTTTCTATGGATGCCCATCGGGGACAATACATATTCTAATTTAGCCGTGGCTATAATTGTATCCTAACTGAAGAATTCAATGAGTAAGCGCAGTCTTCAAAAATTGTGCTACTTTCTATTGACATATACAAGGGAAATCCCTGTGGCGAGATCGCGACTCTTGCTCTATGTAGGCTAAGCAATAAGGACAAAAATGCGCGCTCGACAACAGGTTGACCACTTGAAATGGTCACACAATTGATCGGGAAGTCGTGTGTGCATGTTCGTTGGCAGTCCCGTGTTTCAATCTGACAAAGACAAGCACAAGAGAAATCAATCCATACGCTTTACATCTTTATCGTGACTTTCTGATATCCTACAAGGATTTTATAGACTTTAGTAGTCTAACAGCTTAATTAATTGTTTAGGAAAGAATTAGGCATATGGAAAGTAGGCCGTGGTCTAGGGCGCCGCAATCTTTGGGGGGCGCCGCGGGGTTCACTATCAACAGGGCGCATTTCAAAAGGGCGCAATCAAAAGGGTGCAGACAAAAGGGCGAAAATCAACAGAGCGCATTATATTTAGAGCGCATGATCGAAAGGGCGCAATCAAAAGGGCGCATGTTTAAAAGGGCGCAATCAAAAGGGCGAATGTGCATGTAATAGGTAGGTAAAAGTTTTTAAAATCTAAAAATGCCTTCGTTCAGCTTCCGTTTCTTAAGCGTTTTTTCGTCAAAGCGTTAAATAATTGGATGCTGGATTAAGGTTTTATAGATCTGAAGCAGAGGATGGAATGACGAAAAACGCTAAATAACTAAATTAGCTGGATTAAGGCATTTTTATATCTGAAACAGAAGCTGGATTAATGATTAAACTCTTGAGTAATAGAAGCTGCACCGACTCTGCGAGGCCCGTGAGTGCTCAGCACCACCAGAAATTGGCCATGCGAGGCCCGCCTATGCATGGGCACCACCAGAAATCAGCCAGCAAGATGTGCTTTTTATGATATTATTTCTCTGTTGGCGTTGCGTATCTATAAAAATCATTGCGTATTTTATCTATTTTCTTTTATCTCATTCAGTTTTACCCCGTCCGGAAGTCTGAACTCCATACGAATACGGTACGAGAAAACCTCGAAATGTTGCTAATTCGATCCGCTTCAGTCATTTTTTTATTACGAACGAAGGCGACTTTTTATTGTAGGCTACATGCTATATATAGGCCTACAATGATCCTAACTGCGCGAGAATCACCTCCCAGCATCACAAAAGCTGGATATTGTCTTGTCTGCGCTAATTAACAAACCAGCCTTGACTAAATTGTCTGTGAAAACTATTTGGAAAAACTATCTTCCACAATGTTAATATTGGCTCACTAGATAGTAGCCAGAATTGTTTGATTTCTTGTGCAAAATTTAAGTCTGTTGAGTGTTGACCTATTTAGGGGAGAGTTCACCAAGATGCCCATGCTAACGAAGATTGTGCCTTTCTTCTGTGTGGATTCCAAGAGAAGTACATGTTGACCCAAAGAGTGATCAAATTTTGTAAGCAATTGGGAAGACCATTTATTGAAGTCTTAAATCATAATTTTTAAACAATGAAATAATGGAAAATTTTGATGAGATAACAACTTAAAATGTCACTGTTTCATGTTGTGTGGAATATTTTTAAACAATGGCAGGGGATGCTTTTCAATTCTTAAACCATGGCAATTTCTCAAAAATTAATACAATCGCAGTGTGGCAAGAAAAAAGTCGAAAATGGTTAGGAGCACTGTGCATATCCCCTTCCCATGTCTCTTCGGCCCTTCCCTGCTCGGCGATCGTCCTTTGACTGCGAGTTCGTCCCCTAAAACCATGAAAAAGTCTCCGCCTGTAAACAGAGGTAATTTCAATAACTCTCCTATCAAAAAAGGTTGAAAAATTTGTTCGCACTCACGCGCGGATTTCTTTCACATTCATTTGTGCACTCACACTCTTCGAGTCAACTCGGCGCCTATGGCTGGAGGTAGGTATTTTTATATCAGAAATGGAATCTGGATCAAGGTATTTTATATTCTAAATAGACGCCGGTGACACGAAACGGAGTATCCCCCCCAGAAAGCTATCCGGGGGATGAATTAACCGGTCTATACTATCTGGGGGGATAAACCATTCTATCCCATTTTTGGAAAAATGCGCACAATAAATTTTTTTATGCTGTAATCTAAATTTAAAGTGACTCTAATTGTTTTAAGTGTCCTAAGCAATGATCAGATAAAGGCAACTCGAATTTATTTAGTGACTCTGAGTGTTCTTAAGTGTTTTAAATGTTTAAAGTGCTCTAAAAACAGAGCAAAACAAATTATCTAGTAGGAATAAACATACCTGTTAGTGTCATTGTTCAAAACAAAGCAGATGAAAATTAATTTGCCAAAAAAAAAACACGCGGTAGCGGTTTTTTCGACTTTTTTAATTTGGGGGATACAATTAATACGGGGGATACTCTATTTCGTGACACCGGATTAATGATAAAACGCTAAAGAAATGGAAGCTGGATCAAGTTATTTTCATATCTGAAATAGAAGCTGGGTTCATGATAAAACGCTTGAGAAATGGAAGCTGGATGAAGAAATTTTAGGGCCTATATCTGAAATGACAGCTGGATGAAGATATTTTTAGATCTCAAATAGAAGCTAGATTGACGAAAAACCCTTAAAATGGAAGCTGGATGAAGGTTCTATATAGGTGTGTAGCACGCATACATGGACCCACTATTTGTCCTTTCGCCCTTTTCATCATGCGCTCCTATAACCATGCGCTTTATTGATTTTCGCCCTATTGATTGCGCCCTCTTGATTGTGCCATTTTGAAATGCGCCCTGTTGATAGGATACCTCGCCGCGGCACCGGCGATTTCTTTTTGACACTATATTCTTCTAAACTGAAAACTTAGGAAAAAAATTTAAATAATTTTGGATTTCATTTAACCAATTCAGGCAGGTCTAATTCAATTTTAGGAACTGCATAAGTTTTATATCGACTAAAAAGATCGATTTTAACGGCATTGTGTACTCTGTGAGTTGTAGTTTATGGCTATAAGTTTAATAGACCCGATGTCTATGGGCTAATACTGACATAGTGACATCTTTCGACTGAATGCGCCTGTAACGTACCCGTACATGGACCTTACATTCCACGTTCCGATACCAGTTAGAAACTTTGCCGAGAGTAGGCGGAGTCTCCAAGTCCCAACTTCCGAAGATCGGCTTTCATCGGGGTCCATTCTTATAGGAGCATGACAGTCCACCCCATCCGTCGTAGTACGGTGAGCCTTCCTTGCTTTCTCCCTCCTCCCAACATATGATTTGAAGAATGAAAATGTTGCATTGTTTCTGTTGCGGCATTTTTTTACTCGGGTGGGTTGCAAACCCAACGCAGAACCCTCCTCCTCTATCCTGGCTTGGGACAGGCTCAGACATCCTGAGATAATATGAGGCGGAGTTTAAAGCTGCTAATCTAATAATATATATATTTTCGTAATTCTGTATGTTTGTTTGAGGCTTTGCTAGCTATGCATGGCCACAGTTTTTAAGCAATCGACCCCAATTCTTCGCAGGGGGGGTCGAGTTCGACATGAACCTGGTAAACAGGGGTCGGCGAATTTGTGCCACCAGGGTGGGTGGGCAAAAACCCTCATTTTCCTTGTTGGCCGTTTCCCTCACAGACTTATGACAGCACTTTACTTTTCTTTCGGTCCCATACGCATAAAGCAGCGGTTGACACCGTTTTAGAGGTGTTTAAGGCCAGGGCTTTTGTCAGTCCGGATTTCACGGGTCGCGTACCGGTTGAGGTCGGAGTGTGGTGGGGTGTGGGTGTGGTGGGGTCAGGGAGGGAGGGACGGAGGTTAGGAGTGAGTGAGTGAGCCTTTGCCAATCCGGATTTCACGGATCGCGTTAAAAGCAGCGGTTGACACCGTTTTAGATGTGTTTAAGGCCAGGGCTTTTGTCAGTCCGGATTTCACGGGTCGCGTACCGTTGAGGTCGGAGTGTGGTGGGGTGTGGGTGTGGTTGGGTCAGGGAGGGAGGGACGGAGGTTAGGAATGAGTGAGTGAGTGAGTGAGTGAGTGAGTGAGTGAGTGAGTGAGTGAGTGAGTGAGGGAGGGAGGGAGGGAGGGAGGGAGGGAGGGAGGGAGGGAGGGAGGGAGGGAGGGAGGGAGGGAGGGAGGGAGGGAGGGAGGGAGGGAGGGAGGGAGGGAGGGAGGGAGGGAGGGAGGGAGGGAGGGAGGGAGGGAGGGAGGGAGGGAGAGATGGTGGGATGGAGGGAGAGACGGAGGGAGGGATTGGCGGGGAACGGCCCGAATCCTAAAATTCCTGAGCAACGCCGGGTGCCCCAGCTACTTTGGAATAATATAGTATAATAGTAGTAACCTTGAAGGGGTGCTATGTAAATCTCTATAATGAATTTATTCATTCATTCATTTCATTTCAGACATTTATATAGCGCTTCTTCAAGAGTTCTGACCTACCTTGTTTATCTACTCAGAAGCGCTCCCGACCCAGCCACCAACCACGGCTAAAGAGAACAGTCTTAAGAGCAGAGTAGAACGCGGTCTCAAAGGCTCGAGGCATTAGACGTAGCTCCACAGGAAGCCAATTCCAGGTTGTAGGGCCAACGACAGAAAAGGCACGGCGCTGCGTAAAAGAAGTGCGTGATCGAGGGACAAGAAGCTCACCTTGTTTAGAAGAGCGGAGATTGCCACGGCGCTGGACGTTTAGGGTGGAGCAGCAGAGCTCCTGCAAATAGACAGGGGCCACACCCGCGAGACAGCGCCAAACCAAGGAAGATATCCGGTAAGTGACCCTTTGTGAGAGAGGGAGCCAATGCAAGACATCCCGCATATAGTCAGTGGCATGGCCGAATCTTGGGATGCGACCAATAAGGCGTGCCGCAGAGCGCAAGACCCGATCCAAACACCCAACCCGAGTCACCGGAAGACCCACATAGAGGGCGCTGCAGTAGTCCAGACGAGAGATGACAAAAGCGTGGATTAGCGTTAAGGCAGCATTGAAGGTTAAGGAGCGGAGCACCACTCTAAGCTGACGCAATTGGTAGTAGCAACTGCGGCAAAGCAGGTTGATATGCCGCGCAAAAGTAAGTTCTTGGTCCAGTGTGACTCCAAGGCCCCGGACAGAGGAAGAGAAGGTAAACTGATGGAATTCTTGAGCAAGAACCTCCAGGTCAATTTTGGTGAGCTGTTGGCGTGTGCCAAAACAAATAAATTGGGTTTTGGATGAGTTTAACCTCAGGCGATTGGAGGACATCCAGGTCTCCAAAGCCTCCATTGCCCGGCTCTTAACCCTGACAGTGGAAATGGCTGCTGGCGCAAAACAATGCAAATACGCTTGCAGGTGATCCGCGTAGTATTGGCTCAGGACAGAAGAAGCGGAAAAGAGAGAACCAAGATCGGCAGTATAAATATTATATAAGAGTGGGCTCAGGACAGAACCCTGGGGCAGGCCAAACGGGGCAGTAACCCATGGAGTCCTGGTAGATCCGTAGACCACAGAGAAGGAACGGTCGTGGAGGAAGGAACCAAGCCAGTCGAGAAAGTTCCCAGAAAGACCGAACGAGGTTCATAGGCGCTTATGAAGGATATCATGATCAACAGTGTCGAAAGCCGCACTCACGTCAAATAGTGCTAAAAGGGTGACCTGTGACCTATCAATTGCCCCACAGATATCAGAAAGGAGGCGAACTAACAGGGTTTCCGTGGAGTGAGCCTTACGAAAACCATATTGATAAATCGGGAGCAAATTGTTCACATCAAGATAAGCAGTTAGTTGAGAAGCAACAATCTTCTCGATTACTCTAGAAAGAGACGAGACGTTAGCAATTGGCCTAAAGTTGGCAGGATCAGGCAAGTCCAGTCCTTCACGCTTCGGAACAGGAACAAGGATGAACTTCTTCTGCGACGAAGGAAGAACTCCCTCTTGAAGAGAGCGGTTACAGAGGACTGTAAGGAAAGGAAGACGTCGATGAACTCTTGCAGAAGGAATGATGGAAGAGGATCGAGGTCGCAGGTTTTAGGAGCTGAAACTAAGATGATTCGCTTTAACTCCTCGCTGGATATTGGACTAAGAGCTCAGAGAGAGCATCACAAAGGAGGGAACTCTGGCGGAGGAGAGCCAGCTGTGCCATTGCGAACCGACCTGAGTTTCGAGGTGAAGACGTCCAAGTATTCACCAGCTGTGAATAGCGGTGTAGCAGGTCGGCTTCCGGGATGAGACCGACCGAGAAGGTCATTGAATGTAGCCCAGAGTTTTCTGGGCTCTTTGGAGTGATGGCTGATCTTATTCTCCCAATATAGTGTCTCCTTCTCCCTGTATCGACGGTGCATCTCTCGGACGAATTTCACCCAGTCAGCATGGTTGGTAGGCGATTTAGAACGTCTGTAGAGTCTCTCACGACGACGAGCTTGACGTCGGAGACACTCGGCGTCAAACAAAGGCGTTAATCCAGAGCGCCGCATCTTTGCCCGATGAGAGGGAAGTAGATTGTTGACGAGAGTCGTCATAGATGCCTCATAATCGTCGAAGAGGTCAGCGACCGATGCATCGGACAGGCTGGACGGGTCAGCGATGGCAGGAATGTTGACAAGCGCCTGTCGAAACGCCAATCGATCCAACTTCCGCCAACTGCGCACCTCACTGACAACGGAGAGCGGTGCATCGTGGAGAAATGGTACAGTAGTGACGACAAGACCATGGTCAGATACGGTCGGAGGATCGATGTTGAGGTCGATCAGCGACGTGTCATCTCGAGTGATGAAGACATCGAGCCATCCGCCGTATTGGTGAGTTGGTCCGTCACCGTGCTGCATCAAACCAAATTGCTCCATGATGCCACCGAACTCCACCACCGCAGGCAGCGTCGGGTCTTCCAGATGGAGGTTAAGATCACCGGCGACTACGATTTGGGTGTTATGTAGCCTAGAGCAAACTGCTCAAGTAGCGAGTTGAACTCTTCGAAGAACGCTGGCGTTGGCAGCGCTGAACCCGGACGATAGATGGTTATAACGGTGAGAGGTCCGCGAGGTGACGAAACCGAGACGGCGAGTACCTCGAAGGTGGCTGGGAGGACGGGTATTGCGATCCTCCGCACTGGCAAGGTGTCGCGATGGTACACAACGATTCCGCCACCGGGGGAATCCTCATCCGTAGCACCGGGTCGTGGAAAGTCGACGAAGGCGTAGCCAGGAGGTGAAGAACGTCGAACGGCGACGTCTAGCGAGGATCGGTGCCACGGTTCTGTGATCAGCAGAAGATCAAGATCACTGGTAATTTAGATGGAACAAAAGTTCACAAATCTTAAAATATGAACCCGAGCATGTATCAAAAGCGCTGAGCTACGGCGCTATATAAATCTCATTATTATTGAACCAACACGGCAAATTTTGCTATGTAAAAACTAAGTCTCTTCCAATAATGACCGCTATGTAACGGGAAAATAAACCGACATTAATGTTGCATAGTATGAAGTCGCACATTCATAATGGTATGCAAGTGTTGTGTGTAGCTTCTGCTGTGTCGCTGTGGAATGCATAAGGCATAAGCTGATGGCTCTTGAAAACCAAGCTGTAATCATGTCGGTTTTCCAGAGCAAGACCCACCCATTAAACCATAATAATAAATTTAATTTATAACAATTAATATCGTGTCCACTGCAAATTGTCTGCAATTACCATACTTCTCAACTCATCACCTCGTTTAACAGACACGGTGCGTACTGCAGTAAACCAGTTCAGGTTGCACCTTTCCCACCAGTGCTACTAAACATAAACAGGTGGAGTAAATAGGCCTAGTTCTCTGAGGTTGTATAACCATTACTATTTTTTTTACAAGGGCGAAATTAATTAGGCTATAGGCTAATTGCATTGGTCGACCAAAATCTAACGCAGTGCTTGAGGTGTTTTGTCTAGGACTCTAGGCCAAAAGTCCTCGATTACTGGAGTAGACAAGAAAAGATAGATGTCAATAAATGAAAACCTATATTTCGTAGGTGTGTGTGGAACTCCAAGACTTGTTTACATACGTCTCAACATGTCGCCCGTTCGATCCGTTCCACGATGAGAATTAATTTATAAAAATAGAACTAGCGCCATCGCGACCATCACCTCGTTTAACAGACAGCTGCGTGCTTTAAAACCATGATTCCACTTCTCACACCGTTGTTTTCTCATCTGCTCCAACAAACATATTATTTCGCATATCTTATTGATATTCATGGGCGGAGTTTATCAGAGGCTAGGGGGGGGGCTAAGACACCCCAAGAAGACCCAGATTCATTTTTTTACCGTGCAAATGGTAACTTTTTTCGGGCTTAGCCCCCTAAGAAGGCTCCAGCCCCTCCAAGAGCGGAAACCAAACTCTGCCCATGTTGATATTACGTTGAGACGAAACTCCAACGCCGACAATATCTCACGTTTGTAATAGTAAATTCCACAACGAAAGTGGACGGACCCGGACACGATTTCATGCCCGACATAATTTCATTCCACACCAGCCCTGTTATTAGCCAGTTGCATACAGCTCTAGTATTTCAATTTCGCTGTATTTTATAGGTGATAAATAATTACCTTAAAAATGACGGCCATATTGGACGCCATCTTAGTTTTTCATAAAGAGCCCCCATAATCCTACATCTTTCTCGACAACTTCAGCTTGGTATGAGCTTTTCAAAGTGATAGCTAAAGACCTTGAAAAATGACCGTCTGACGGACATTTCGGACACCATGCTGTGTAAAGGCCCAGCCTTTTAGCCTTACGTATCACGTATTAGCGACCAAACGGTATAGCGCCAACCGCTGTGATCTAGCTAATTATGGTGAAATCTGACTGTTTGTTTGCGAGTTTTAATTAATTACAATACACCGCGAGTGGTGATCTAAGTTGCGAACCTTTGTGTGTCTTTTGTGTGTGAACTGATCAAGTCAAAATGACAACAAAGCAAAACATTCATCCCCATGACACAATGCTTAATCACAGCCCCGCGTATTTGAACATTAATGACTCTGCCTACGACAGCGTAGAAGGTGCATCCAATCACGTAGAGATAGAGCCCATAATTACATCTGTGCCCGACGAAGTAACACGATTGAAGGCCCAATTAGGCAATGCAATGCAATTGTGGCACGCTGCCGTCGTGTCGGGCCAAATAGAACCAGACGAGGGCAGGGAGCTGTCGGACCCGAGTGTAGGACATTTCCCCCCCTGGACAAAACCCCCGGACAAAACCCCCGGACAAAACCCCCGGACAATTCCCCCCCAGGGTAGGACAATTCCCCCCCTGTCGAACATATTGCGTGTAAGTGGTATTACTATAAAACGGCGGTCCTAAGTGTCCTAAGTTGGATTGATGAAAAGATATCTTGCTAAATAGAAGCCGGATTGATACAAAATAATTTTTACTTAAATGGAAGCTGGATTGATGAAAATGTTCTTGCTTAAATTGGAGCTGGATTGATGAAAATATTCTTGCTTAAATGGAAGCTGGATTGATGAAAATGCTCTTGCTTAAATTGGAGCTGGATTGATGAAAATATTCTTGCTTAAATGG
The DNA here is from genome assembly GCA_949752735.1 of Lumbricus terrestris. Classification (NCBI taxonomy): domain Eukaryota; kingdom Metazoa; phylum Annelida; class Clitellata; order Crassiclitellata; family Lumbricidae; genus Lumbricus; species Lumbricus terrestris. The sequence goes on from OX457037.1 coordinate 45,136,602, forward strand.
AAGCTGGATTGATGAAAATATTCTTGCTTAAATGGAAGCTAGATTGATGAAAATATTCTTGCTTAAATTGGAGCTGGATTGATGAAAATATTCTTGCTTAAATGGAAGCTGGATTGATGAAAATATTCTTGCTTAAATGGAAGCTAGATTGATGAAAATATTCTTGCTTAAATTGGAGCTGGATTGATGAAAATATTGTTGCTTAAATTGGAGCTGGATTGATGAAAATATTCTTGCTTAAATTGGAGCTGGATTGATGAAAATATTCTTGCTTAAATGGAAGCTGGATTGATGAAAATGTTCTTGCTTAAATGGAAGCTGGATTGATGAAAATATTCTTGCTTAAATTGGAGCTGGATGGATCAAAATAATTGTTATTTAAATAGAAGTTGGATTAAACGCATTTTTGCCTAAATGTAAGCAAAGGGGGGGAATTGTCCGGGGGTTAATGTCCTAGGCTAAATCAGGGGGGGAATTGTCCGGGGGGTTTTGTCCGGGGGGGTTTTGTCCGGGGGTTTTGTCCAGGGGGGGAAATGTCCGCGCCCCGTCGGACCCAGCTCGACCCTTGGCGGCGGGCGTTCTCAGACCGAAAACCGTTGACTACATGTCCCTTACACCACTCGAGCGGCATCCTGGTAAGATACCTGCAACCCCTCCAATATCTGACCTCTGCTCAACGAATCGTTCCGTTCTACACGCTGAACTGCCTACTGATTCTCTAGATTATCAGGCTTCGGCTCCTGCTCACACTCATCAGTCTTTTGCTCCCTCGGCCTTCCCCTTCGGTGAGTCAGCAACACTTACGCGAGGGGGGACGCTTCAGTTGGTTGTCATAAAGAGCGCCTGGTTGGTTTCCACCTTTGGTATCACGTTCTACAATATCTTGGAAAATTCAGCTTGTTATGAGCATTTTTAGTCAATGTTCCTGTAATAGCCTATATCAAATGGGAGCCAAATATATAAAAAAGTCGAAAAATTGTTCCCATTGTTTTAACTGACCATTTTTCTTAACATGTCTTTCTGAACTAGAAATATCTTTCTTTTGCTTGTAGCACCAAGATGTTATAAGGAATAGGGCCTAATAACTGGTTAGGAATTTATTATGTCAGTAATGTCATCATAATCATGAATATTTATTTCATGGGCACTGGTCACTGAGAAGGGTTCTAAGGCTCCCTCTGGGAGGCCTATTGAAATCCCAGATGCAATGCAATGCAATCGATTTCCTAACACTTTAGTCCTCTTGAACAAGTCCTGAATGTTCAGCTATCTCAACATTCAGGACAATAACCAGCTAGATATGTCTATTTAGTTTACACATGATGATTTCATCTGGCCGGAAAAAATCTTTCAGTTGAAAATTTAACATGGTGGCCCCTACGTTAAAACATCTCTCGAAACCAGTAAAATTCACTAATAATCAACACACTACTGGGTAGTCAACAGAAAACGACGACAAGTCAATCAGATATAAAAAGACAATATATAAAAAGACAAGTCGATTAAAGTAGGTTACGATCAGGAATTATGCAGGGATGAAAATCGAATAATTTCTGCTCCTGTTACTGTAATCTAGGCCTGCTGTGAAAATGACGGTAAGAACGAATTCATGTGGAAAAGAGGGCGAAAACTACTTTTTATAAGAACTCTATATTCTTGAAAAACTAAGAATATAGAGTGGTTAACTTTTGCCTGGAAAATAATCGGGCCATTGTAAAGACCATGTTTAAACACCATGAGAGAAGGATGTACACGTGTCGCCCACGTTAGCTACATAGATAAGAGAGCTGGGGGCCGTGCGTCTGTAGCTATTTCAGAGATTCAAAATCTCGGGCTTGCACGGTCCGTCCACGGGGACCTAAATGGCGGGGCGTCCTTTCAAACGGGCGAGCGGTGGTGAAGGATCTCACCCTCAGGGTCGAGGCCATAAGACAGCCGCTATATAAAAATGCGATTACATTTACATTTACGTGGAACTCGCCGGATGGGCACACGAGAAACAAAATTGATTCCATTATGCTCTCAAAAAGATTTCGGAAATGCGTGCTGAATTTGAGAGCTTACGCTGAGGGGGACTGTGGGTCGGACCACAACCTGGTGGGAGCGGAGATAAAACTGAGATTTAGGAAACATGGGAGAACAGAACACAGAATTGTATATGATCTGGACAAATTGCATGACAGCGACGTCAGTGGAGCTGAACAACAGATTTGAGACTCTCCTGGTCTGCGAGGAAGAGAAAAATCCAAATGAACTGTGGGAGGACATCAACGAAGAAACGGAAAACACGGCAGAGAGATGGCTGGGGAAGAGAAAGAAAAGAAAGAACACGCCATGGATGACAATGAAAAGAAGTTGATAGAGACAAGAAGTAACCGTAGAGGGATAGAAATGAAGAAGGCAGAAGAGCGTATGCAGAAGCAAAAAGCGAAGTACAAACAAATATCAGGGTGGATAGAAAAGAATGGTTGAAGAAGCAAATGCGAGGACATTGAAGAAGGCTTGAAAAGAGGAAACACACAAATGGCTTTCGATGTTATAAAGAAACTCCGGCAAAACGTGATACCTAAGCAAAGGAACATGGCAGTTGAAGAAGGAAGGCTGCTGTCGGACATGGAGAGCATAAAAACGAGATTGAGACAGTATACACCTGGTGCCGTCAGCTTTTGGAGCTCTGGCGACATTCTTGATGTATCATCTCCACTGTCTCCAGTGTCTCCTCTCTCTTGTTGCCTATCTCAGCTCCTCTAGCAGACTTTTCCTGTACCTCATCCAACCATCTCTTCCTCGGTCTTCCGCGTCTCCTCCTTCCCTCACCGCATGCCGTCATCAGCTCCTTTACCAAACCGTTAGATCTCATCACATGGCCGAAGTAGCTCAGTTTCCTCCAAGTTGCTGTTTGCTGTAGCGTCTCCTCTCTCTCTATTCCGATCTCCCCGCGCACCGATTCGTTAGTTCTCTTCTCCGTCCATGAAAGCCTTAGTATTTTTCTCCAATTCCACATCTCGCAGGCGTTGATTTTCTTTTCCATATCCAGTGTCTTTGTCCATGTCTCGCATCCATATAGGACCACCGGGAAGATCAGTGCTCTTACCAGTATTTTCTTTGTTTCCCTGCTCACGTATTTATCTTTCCAAATATTTCCCAGACCGTTCATTGCCGTTTTTCCCATTGTTACCCTCCGCCTTATTTCCATATCACTTCTTCCCTCCTTCTCTAACATAGATCCCAGGAATGTGAAGCTCGATACTACCTCTATCGTTTCTTCATCCACCTCAAAGTTTTCCCATGTTGCAATTGTCATAACTTTTGTTTTCTTTACGTTGAATTATAGTCCCGCATTTTCGCTTTCCTTCCTGACTCTTCTTATTAACTCGGCCAGATCGTCCCTCTTCCCCGCCAATAATGTTGTATCATCAGCGTATCTCAAATTATTCAGTATTTCCCCCACTATCCTTACCCCCTCTGTTGCCTCCTCCAATCCAGCCCTCCTCATAATTCTCTCGGCATACAGATTGAACAGGAGAGGAGACAGAATGCAACCCTGCCTCACTCCTTTCCTTATTTTAAATTTTCATGTGTCTCCATATTCAGTTCTTATTACCGCCTCTTGATCCACATAAAGGCCTTTCAGTAGTTTAACCAGATGCTTCGGAATTCCCATATCGATCAGCGTCCTCCACAGTAGTGTATGGCAATCAAACGCCTTACTATAGTCTATAAAACACATATGCACCTCTTGCCCGTACTCCCTCTGTCTCTCCATAATTCACCTTATATTGGCGATGTGATCACGCGTTCCTCGCGCCTTCCTGAATCCCGCTTGGTTGGCTGGTTATTCTCTTTCAATTGTCTTCTCCATTCTTTTGTGGATTATTTTGAGTAGTATTTTGCTCGTGCCCGATATCATCGCTATCGTTCGATAATTTCCACACTCTCTCGCGTCTCCTTTCTTGGATATTGGTATGAACACTGACCTTTTCCAGTCTTCCGGCCACTCCCCAGTTTGATTGCATAGTTTTGTAATAGTCCTCACCACTGCTTCATCTCCTGCTTTTACCAGTTCTATAGGTATTCCGTCATGTCCTGGCGCTTTGTTGTCCTTGAGCTGTTTTATCGCCCACTCCACCTCTGCCTCCAATATCTCTGGTTCGTTTTCAACTTCCTCTATTTTGATGTTTTCCTTCTCGACACGTTGGTCCTCCTTGTACAGTTCTTCCGTATACTCTCTCCACCTTTCCTTCATCTCCTCCTCATCTCCTATAATCTTCCCATCCTTCGTCTTGAGTGAACCCATTCTATGGCCTGCTGTCTTCGTTATTTCCTTTATCTTTGCGAACAGTTATTTAGTTCTTCCTTTCGTCCCTTCTTCCTCCAGCTCCCTGTACATTTCCTTAAGATGGTTTTCCTTATCCTCCCTTGCCTTCCTTTGGAAGGCCTTATTCAATGTTTTTACCCCATCCCTGTTCCCTTCCTTCTTTGCTTCTCTTCTTTCCATTGCCACCTCAATGGCCTCTTTGGATAGCCATGGCCCATGGGGTAATTTTCCTTGACGTTTTCTTTTGCACATGTTTCTCCGCCGCCTCCTGGATCGCAGTTTTGTCCATAACTTGCTTGCATCCTCCTCTTCTTTATCTCCACCCTGTATTCTGGTGTTATGCCTTTGCAATCGAAACTGGTCAGTCTTTTGCCTCTCTTCATCGTCTTCAACTTTAGCTGCAATGTAGCCACTATTATCTCGTGGTCTGTTCCGCAATCCGCCCCGGTCTTGTTCTTACATCTTTTATCGTGCTCTTCCATCTTTTGTTCACAGTATACAGAAAAGTTATATAGGGACAGGGAGGATGACGGAGAAGAGAGGGAACACACTGGGGGTGAAGCGGGGAGCGGAGAGAGGACAGCGCCGATACTGGTGGATGAAGTCAGAGATGCAATCAGGAAGCTGCCAAAGGGGAAGGCAACTGGAGTCGACGAACTGCCGGCGGAATTACGGAAGGTGGCTAGCGAGGAGATTGCAACGGTCTTCTGCAAGCTATGCAACAAGCTACTGGAAACGGAGGAATGGCCTGCAGACTGGATTAAGTCAATCTTCGTTGCGATTCCGAAAGTCAAGAAAACAACGAAATGTGAGGAGCATAAAACTATTGCCCTGATCATCCATGCGAGCTCTGCTTGGCAGGATGCAGAAGGCGGCGGAGGAGGAGCTATCGGATTCAGGAAGGGAGTGGGCACAAGAGACCAGATTTTCAACCTACGAATCATCATTGAGAAAGCAAGAGAACATCAAACGCCTCTGTATATAGCCATCATAGACTACAAGAAAGCTTCTGACTCGGTGAAGCATAAGAAACTTTGGACAGTGCTAAAAGAAATGGAAGTAGTGAAGGTTTTTAGAAGCCTTAAGACAACCAGCAGGCAGCGGTCCGCATAGACAAAGAAACCACGGAATGGTTTAGGATTGGAAAGGGAGTGAGGCAGGGCTGGCTGACATCACCACTGTCATTTAACGGGTACTCAGAGAAGGTGATGAGAGAGTCTGCAGGTATACTTAGCTGGATCTGAGTAACGGTAAGCGGACGGACAATAAACAACTTGCGATAAGCAGATGATATCGTACTCGTCGCTACATCAAAAGAAAAGCTCCATCAACTAATGGACGTAGTGAATGCAACATCTAAGAAATGTGGGCTGGAAATAAATATAAATAAAACAAAAGTGATGGTGGTGTGCAGAAATCGAGCGAGGATAGTGATCACATGAAGCAAGTGGAGTCGTTCCGTTACATAGGCGCCATAGTGGATGTGAGTGGAGATGGATGCAGGGAGATAAGGCCCGGACTGGGGATGGCGCGAACGGCCATGGGGTCTTTGACTACGCTGTGGAAGGACAGAGCCATTGGAACGGGGTTGAAGCTAAGGCTTATGGGTGGCCGGTGGCGCTGTACGGCTGTGAAACTTGGACGCTAAGGAGGGAAAACAAAAGAAGATTATCAGCATTTGAGATGACAACATATAGAAAGATGCTGAGAGTCAGCTGGAGGGAGTTTAGAACAAACGAATCTATACTGGAAGAGCTGCAGCCGGAGCGGCGCCTGCTGGAGGTGGTGAAAGGAAGGAAGCTGAACTACTTCGGACACATGATCAGAGCAGACAAGCTGCCGGTGTCGCGTGACAGAGTCTCCCCTAAAAGTCTTCCCCCGGAGACTCTATTTCGAAACAGATTCTTCCCCCGGAGGATCTGTTTCAGAATAGATTTGCCCCTCCCCCGGAGACTTTATTCTGAAATAAAGTCTCCGGGGGGAGACTTTATTTCAACGCGCGATTTGATACAGTCGCATCATATTTATCTATACCAAAATATGTCTGAATGTTTGTCCATCTGTTTGAATATTCTGTTGAAACAATTTGCGAAACGTGCTCTTGTGAATTTGTAGGTCAACGCGACTGTTTTCATCTCACAATCCTCTTTAATACCCGAGATACTGGTATTTTAAAATTCAATGTAGTAATTACTAGGCTACCGCAAAACTAAGACGCTGTTTCATCGTTATATCACGGCGCCATTGCTGTTGACGTCATCTGGCTTAACGGATGCGGGTCTAAGCACGTGTTTAAGCGGAATCACAATAATCATAAAACTGATGATAATATGAATGGATCACCGCAAAATAAGAAAAAGTAATGAAAATAATCATGACTAATAAATATCGTTTCATATCTAGACATTTATAAAGCGCTCTTCGCCGTATGAACTATTCAAAGGCGATCTCGGTGCATAGACACCGGGGAATAGATTTTAAGATAGACTAAACTATTTAAACTTCATTCCCTCTATAAAGCCTAATGGCATAATTTAGTGCACTTTAAGCAAATTTTCTTTGATACGTTATTATAGTCGAATAAACATGCAAATTTTATGAACATTTCACCCATTTTAACATAAGCCCATTAATTTATTTTGAGCACTTCCGGTTATCAAAACACAAATTGTTTAGCATGGTAAATTGGAAATGTAGCCCCGCATTCCCTCTATCACCTGGTGCCGTCAGCTCTTGGAGCTCTGGCGACATTCATGATGTATCCTCTCACTTCTTGGATACATCATGAATTTTTCTTGGCAGAAGATAAGGGGTGGTTTGCCATTGCCTTCCCCCCGTTTGCCATCCGTGCCCGTTCGTTCACCCCTCCATACGGAGGGGTTACTAACAGGTCGCCCCACGAGAAGGTGGGCACGGTGGACTTTGATTCGCCAGCCCAGGTCGGTTCCGAGTCTACGCTCCAATTGTAGTCGTCGGTCAGGTCTCCTCCGGGCTCTACTCACGTGAATGAGTGGCTGACGAACCTTTTGCGACCCTCTATAGAATGGCATAATTTATTTCTCTTCATAATAAATGACGGATAAGAAGATATAGTCGATTATCTAAAAGGTGGTATCTACCCCGCCTAGTATGTCGGGTATATCGGATATAACTTTTGAACAGTATAAGGTATCGTCGCAGATTTTACCTCAAAATGTGTGCAAATGAACCCTCTACAGCAGGGGTGTCAAAGAGCTGGCCCGCGGGCCATTTCTTGCCCGCCGACGATTTTTTTTCTGGCCCGCAGAGCCTTCCTTAACGATTCCAAAATTAGAGGATAAAAGTTCGAATTTTTATATTTTACAGTCAGCGCCAAATACATAGAGGTTTTTTCTTACTGACGTCACATTTGCTCAGACGCACACCCATGTGTAGACTGTAGACTGTGTATGGTTGGTTGTCTGTTAATAAAATTATGAAAGTTCGAAACAGTTATAATATTTAAAATGTTTTCAAAATTTGCTAAGAACCGAAAAGGTGAGTCAAGAAGCTAAGCAGCACATTGAAGAATCAAACATGATCGTTTTCGACTCTTCTAATATGCTACGAAGGTTTCAGACATACATGATGCATTTGAAAAACGCTTCTCAGCATTCAGATAGTTAGAGGACCAATTTCAGCTGTTTAACAATCCATTTGGAATAAAGCCTGAGACAGTTCCAAGTTTCTTACAAATGGAACTGGTTGATTTGCAGTGTAACACAGCATTGAAAACCAAATTTACCAGTAGAGAAGTGAAGATGTTTTATTAGCAACTGCCCAGAGAAACGTTTCCTCATTTATGAACACATGCTGCTCGAATGTTGTGTTTGTTTGCCAGCTCATGCGAACAAGCATTTTCAAAGATGACGCTTGTTAAGACAAAACATAGATCTCGACTCACAGACTCAAATCTGCATGCAAATCTCAGAGCAGCGCTTGCTGTAGATATGCAACCTGATATCCCTAGTCTCGTCAATAGAAAACAATGTCAAGTTTCCAGTTCAACTACTAGCTGCACTAGCACTAATTAGTGATATGTTCTGTTATGTATAATAGATAATCCTAGAAACTCTAATACAATTGCCTTAGGCTTAGGCTAAAAGCTTAACGAGATTATGTGATGTCCACGACTGATAATAAAGATCAAAATTAAGATTTTATAAGCCTACCTATATGACTGGTTGTATGCTAAAAAAAATGCACCATTTGAGATTTACTTAATAAAAATTGTTTATGGGAATTGGCTGACCAAGCCCGGAGCTCCCTCTCAGATCACTACATAATTTAGCTCACGAGCTTCGACACCTGCATGACCCGCCACTTGTCAGAAGATGTTCACACTGAACCACCGCTAAAAAAGGTTTGACACCCCTGCTCTACAGCTACCTAAAACGTCAAAAGTTTATTCCATAAAAAACAAGTTTGTTTTTTTAACCTTTAGGGTGAATACTACCCCATGGTATCCCGAGGGTTGAGCTTTGGCTGCTGGAAATTATTTGCGGTAAAAGATAAAATTGAAGTTGATAAATAAAAAATTGTTCGATAATCTATTGCTGTATTATTAGGCCTATTTTCATGAATTACACTTCTGCCTTGGCATGAATAAATCGAATGGCCTTACGTTTCATCAATCCAGCATCTATTTGAGCAATAATTGCTTTTTATGATCGACCGATCCAACTTACATATGAAAAGCAATTGTTTTTCATCAATCGAGCTCCAATTGATTCATCGTTTGCAATCCTATTTAAGTGAAAATACTTTGACCAATCCGACTTTTATTTAGCAGGAGTTATTTTCGTCAATCCACGTAATGGTGAATAATTTAGAACGCTGCTGTGATAATTATATATTTCCAAGAATTCTTGCTTAAATAAATTATTGATGGAGGTAATTTTTGCTTAAATTGATGTTGGATTGATGAAAATAGTCCTTTCTTTCTTAAATAGAAGCTCCACGACGAGACAATTTAATAACCCAGGCCTACTAAAGTACAGAGTAAGCTTAAATATATGGACGTAATCGTAGCATAGTTATTGGTTATAGCATCGCTGGTTTATGTTTGTAAACTACCCATGGTAAGAAATAGGCATACGCTTAACTATTAATTAGATCCATGGGTAGTCTATTTGAGCTAATCTCTCCGCTGCGCTTTATTGACATAAGTGACCCGACATCCCGTGATGGTAGGCCTATAACTATGCTACAATTGCGCCCATCAGTACAAAACATTTAACTTACTTCATGAGATTATCATTAGGCCTATTACGTCAAATTTATTAATGTCCAATTCCACTAATGGACACAAAGAAAATATACACGTTAAGTCCGAAAATATAGAGAGTACGGGGGACTTTGTATCGTAGAGGGGGAGAATGTATTTCAATGGGGGAGACTTTGTTCCGATACAGAGTCTCCTCCCGGAGACTCTGTATCAGCAAGGGGGAGACTGTTTCGGGGTATGCTTTATTTCGTGACACCGGCATTCACATGTCAGGGCTATCTGGACGGAAAAAGGGCCCGGGGAAGGCCGACGAGAATATGGACGGATGACGTGGAAGAATGGACGGTGATGGCGATGGCGGACTGTGTGAGGACCGCGAGGAACAGAGAGCGATGGAGGAAGATGGCGTCGTCGATTCTGATCCCCGACCCGCAGCAATGAGGATGGTCACGACGACGACGACGACGACGACGACGATATTCTTATAAGAACTCATTAAAGATATTTTTGATGATAAAACACAACTGCGGAAGCTTTGCGGCTGTGAAAGACAACTTCTGCGCTTTCTTTCAGACATTGATGGGGCCATTGACAAGTCACAGGTTACTCTTTCGGCACTGTTTGATGTAACTGCTGCATTTGATACAGTCGACCATGATATTCTCATAGAACGGCTTTATACCTCTTTTGGCCTCTCTGGCAACTTTCTTGCTTGGCTTACCTCCTATCTCCATGACCGTTCTTTCATTGTGGCCATTGGATCTGCTAGGTCGCCCTGGACTACTGCTCTATTTGGCTTACCACAAGGTTCTGTTCTGGGTTCTCTGCCTTGCATAACCTATACTGCTGACCTTGGCCCTCTCCTAGCAGCTGGTTCTGTCTTAAGTCAATCTTATGCAGACGACCTTCAGGCATATGTTCACTGTGTGGCGTTTGTAGCTATTACAGCGGTTCAATCAATAAACCGGGCCATGCAGACCCTAGGAACTTGGATGTCTTCCAACCGCTTACGGCTAGACCCAAACAAGACCCATTACATATGGCTCGGCACTCGCCAACAACTTGCAAAACTTAACTTTGAGGCTTTAACTCTTGAGTTTCCTGGGATCACATTTGCCTCCACTGTTCGGGACCTTGGTTTCACATTGGACCGGGAACTGACTTTCTCGAAAGAGATAAATCTACTTTGTCGTGATTGCTGCTACCAACTGCGTCAGTTTAGGGTGGTATCTCGATCTCTGACCCCTACTGCGGCTGCCACTCTTGTTCATGCCTTTGTGGTCTCTCGCCTGGACCATTGTAGTGCCCTCTATGTCGGGCTCCCTACGATCCGGATTGGGTGTCTTGGCCGGGTTCTGCGCACAGCTGCATTGGACGCATTCCTAAATTCGATCGAGTCAAGGAATACATGAGAAATGTCCTTCACTGGCTTACAATTACGCAACGAATCATTTATAGGGTTCCTGCACTAATCTGGCGATGCATGGAAGGTCTTGCTCCCACGTACCTACAGGAACTCTGCTGTCCCACCTCTGGTGTCCAGCGGCGATCTGACCTCCGATCGGCTGATCAAGCTGAACTCTTGACCCCTCGCTCGTTCTCGAACTGCTATAATGCAGCGACGCTTTTTCTCAGTGGCTGACCCTAGAACCTGGAATGGTCCTCGGCATGCTGCTCTCCGCCTGGTGTCTGGTGACCTACAACACTGTGTTTCTTTCTCGCTTAAAAACTGCATTATTTAGCCGTTGTTGGACTGGGAGCGCTTCCGAATATATTAGCTTGAAGGTGCGCTATATAAAAAGTCAATACTAATAATATGCAGGGTGTTTTTTAAATACCCCCTAGGTTTTTTGCCAATATCTTGACCAAAAGTAAGAATTTCCAAATGAAATTTTACAGGCTTATAGACAATTCATATTTACACATTATGGCCAGATTTCATCAAAATATTTCAAAAAGAAAAAGTGACAAAAAACCAATTTCATTGTTCTGGTCAATATCTTGGCCAGAAGTAAGAATAAGTTAGTGAAATTTTAGAGGCTTAAAGACTAATTTCATAGTTGCATAATTATGATCGCCAGATTTCGTCAAAATATTTCAAACAGAACAAAGCTTTAGGCCTATCACTTTTAGTGAGGTCATCCACCTTTTTTGACGATTCAAAAACGAAACGCAAAAACCCCCAGCAAAAACATGATTTTATTAAGTTTCATCTAAAATAATTTTTATAAAATAGCCTTGATATTGCCAGAAGATCATTATTATTACAATTTTAAACAGAAACAGGGTACCAGCGCAACTGCGCGTCACCATGTAGTCACTTATCAAGATGACAATCAAGTTGGTAAATAAGGAATCTGTCAGATTATTAATTTTTTTATTAAAGCAATGCAATTAAAATTTACAAAAAAATAAAAATGGCCAAGGTGTCAATGACAGACAAAATGTTTATTCAGACAGCAATATCCTATAGAATCTATAGGTACACTGAGCAACGTTTATTCTGACAAACAGTGAGACAAACTATTAAGAGTTGAGCTGAGAGTTAAGAGATTAAGAGATCGGCTCGATTGTTCTGGTTTCATTGAGAAAGCCAATGGCCTCAAATCTCCGGATGGGTTGATAAACAATTGCGGAGAGCTAAGGGGCCATTGCTGAAGATATATTTCAATCTGCAACCGAAACCAAGAGCGGTAAGAGAATTGATGGGCGCATTGGAGTTAACATGGGAAGATTTGCCTTTGGAACGCATCAATAGGGTCATCAAAAACTTTGCAAAGAGACTCAAAAGAAGTTTTGCAACTAATGATAGGCATATTGAACGCAATTCACATTTGTGAATCACTACGAAGTTAATTTCCAAACAGTTATTTGAGATATGACTTGATAAAATCACGTTTTTGTTACTTTTTGTTGCGTTACGTTTTTTAATCGTCAAAAAAAACGGTGGGTGGCCTCACTTAAAGTGATATAACTTTTGTTCTGTTTGAAATATTTTGATGAAATCTGGCCATGATGTGTAAATATAAATTGTTTATAAGCCTGTAAAATGTCATCTCGAAATTATTAGTTTTGGTAAGATATTGGCAAACAGTTAGAGGGAGACTTTTTTGGTACCCTATATATGAACTTCTTTTTTAGGCGTCTTAACATGAGCAGAAAATCTTACGACCACAATTATCGATTTCAAGGCACATAAGTTCACATAACGAAAGTAAGGGATGATTGAGGACGGATGCATATCATCAGCATATGAAATTATTATTTGTAGACATTTGTGATAGAATCAAGAGAATCAGCAGGACAAGTTATACCGTAAGAAGAACTTGGAAATATTTCTTGCAATTAATGGTCGATAATTGTGGTCGTATGATTTTCTGCTCCTGTTAAGACGCCTGAAAAAGAAGTTCATATACAGGGTACCAAATGCTTGAACTGACCTCGATGTAATATGATTTTATGAATCGGAAATAGGGCTGAGATGGATGTAGATCTACAACTAATAGCCTACTAATGGGAAATAAACAAATAAATGACCCCGTTGAAATCGATATTCCGAGTCTTGGAACAATACAAGATACGGAAGACTTAGGCTTGATTTGTCAATTTGCTAATTATTACCTATATGTTAAAATGTGAACTTTGCGATTTTTTTAAAATTTCTTATTTCATTCGATAAAATTGCATCTATGATGAATAATAGGCTAAATTATCTATTCGAAATAAATTACATAACAGCTGAAAGAGACCGTGCGGGCCGAGGTTCGCTTTCCGAAGGTGGCTATAGAGATTCAATATCTCGGGCTAGCACGGTCCGTGCACGGGGACCTAAATGGCGTTGCGTCCATTCAAACGGGCGAGCGGTTGTGAAGGGACTCACCCGATCAAATTAATTAAAAAATGAGTAGGGTCGAGGCCATAGCCGCTATATGAAATCCGATTACATTTACATTTACAACATCAGTTAACCAAATGCAAGATCGAAGGAAGGGAACAGTAATGGCAAAAAATAACGCGCCAGATAAGCAACATTCTCTCAAAATCGAAGTAAACAGAGTACAACTTGACTTCCTATAATTACCGAAGAAAATGCAATACAAAATGCCTATATAATATGTTAGTACGCTAATGTAAAAATGTTCTCAATGTAAAAATGATGAACGTCCGTAACAGAATCAATCATTTTGTGACATACGACAATTGATTGCGACATATAACGGAAAAGTTTATTAGACATTCGCAGGTTGAAACTAATAAAAAGTTTATTAGAATTTCTACAGTGCTCGATTGCCGACGTCCATTTGCTTTCGTGGATCATCAAGAGCTCCAGCTGGGTTTTGGATTATTTTATCTGGAATCTCGATCGCTTCACCCATAAAAGGACGCGCCCAGTCCTGAATTTCGCCGTCTGCCATGAGACAGAAAAGAATGGCTCCAACAGTATAGACGGCAAAGGTGATGTAGAAGACAATTTGCCACTCCTCCTGAGTCGACTGTTGGTCGGACAAACATCAAAACGAATATTACAGTTTTTGGAAGATCAGCCATTGCTGAAACTTAGAAGAAAGTCAACTGCATTTTGCGCTGTTGTTTGTGTACTGTAACCTTCACTGAAATAGTTATGTTTTGAACGAATTGCGTTCGTAACTGAATTCTCTTTTACTCTCTACTCTCTTGTTTCTCCTTTGATTTCCTAACAGTGACGTCCTGACTTGATATGATATCATTGATATGATATCATACGTGAGATGTAATGGTGCCATAAACATTGGCTACAAGTTCAATTGTCCATGATGTAGGCCTAAGACCTTGTTTACTTCTTATGCCACCCCCCCCCCCCCCAAAAAAAGGAAGAGGTGAATTTGATGGTTTCCTGCTGTCTTCTCCACAGAAGAGTTTGTAGATGGTAGCGCTGACACTATATCAACACCCATAATTTTTAACTAGTCGAATTCAGCGATAAAGCCATTAAGATGAGGCGCTGATTTAGGAAAAGATATTTAATGGTTTGCGCTAGATAGGTTTATGTTGATTACAATCGACTAGTTAACTAGACAGACAGTTTCGCGAATATCATAGCAATATACTGAAGATTGAGGCATTTATGTATTCCGTAAGCCTACACGTTTACCGGTTGCTGTCTCTCAACCCGATTGTTGAACGATTTGAACAAGATTATAGGCCATTGAACATACAAACATGTTAATATACAGAATTTTAAAAAAGCAAATACTTACGTTACGAGTTACAACTTTGACAACAAGTGGAGCAATAAAACCGGGTATTGTGGCCATCGTATTGGAGATTCCAAACAGCACTCCCGCAAACGGCGGAGCTATATCGACGTGATTGACGAGGGCTCCGGTAAAGTGGAGTCCGTTTAACCCCACAGCAATAGATAGAACGGCAACTGCAATCGATGTCTGATCACATGGTACGTAGCCCGTTGCAATCAAAAGAAGACCAGGACACACTGTGCCTATTAAATAAAACTACATAATTACTTTTAACACGAATGAATGAATGAACTTGTTTATTGCACAAACACACAAGTCAAACAGTATAAACGTGACTCAATAAACAGAGTGCAAAAGGAATCAGGAAAAGCTAACAGCTTTTACAACCCTGGGTCGGTATGCACAAGAGGACATAACTCTTATATCTGGCTTAAATATCGTCTATGCGGGAGTAGTGGGTTAATTCCGTACGCATGGCTCGAGCTTAGCGAGGTATAACGTTATTCCAACTCGGAGGTAGGAGTTGCTGTCTAGTTAGCTGGCTATTCCCATTGTGAACAATAGACAGCCGACTTTGGCTGGACAGCGTGAAAAATAGGCAGCCGTCGATATTTCCCTGTGGCCCGTCTGTGGGTCTAAATCTGCTTACCCCACGCTGGCAACGACCGCATATAAATATATTTAACGCATGCGCGCTCAGCTAAAACCTATTGAATTGGGGAGAAGAGCAAGCGTCATGCATCGTCGGGTGCAAGGAATGTGTAGATTAGTTATATTCATTGCTAATTAGTCTCGTGCATACGGATAAATTTCAACGGATACGTCTGGATTAGTTATGTAGGGTTTAAGGTCTAAACCTATATAACCTTATGCCTTGTCATGTGCATACCGGCCCAGACCCCTAGCTCCAAGACTATTTTTAGTGCAAGTTAATATTAATACTTAATTAATACTTAATCTATATCTATAAGAAAGGAAATGCCTATATTTATTTGTCCCCGATGCACGCTCACAGTGATGAGACAAAAAGGCAGAACGTGTAATATTGAAATTGGAGGACAAAAACTGGAGCAGGTACAAGGGCGGATACGGAAATTTTCGAAGGGGAGCCAACATTTTTGGTCTTGTTGGTGGGACAGAGAAAAAATTTCGGTGCGCCGCCGAAAAAACTGATGACCTTTTTTTTTTAGTCATCGACCAATTTTCCGGGAAACATGCGCCGCTAAATCGACGGGGGGGCCAAGTCCCGTACGATTTTGTAATAGGGGCCTGATGTCCTGTTTTTCTCTCCCACTACATTTATTAATGGCTTGTTGAAACCAAATGCGGGGGCCACGTCCCATGCAATTTTTAAATGGGGGCCCCTGAGCATTTCATTACATAGGATCGTTGATAACTGAACGGCAGCACAGATATAAGAGAGAAATTGGCAAGAGGACTCAACACAGGGACAGCGTTGAAGACGCTATGGAAAAGTCATAATATCAAAATGATTACCAAGATCAGACTCATGAAGGCACACCCATATGTCGCCAGTGGCGACATATGGGTGTGAAAGTTGGACGATCAGAAAGAGAGAAGAAGACAGAATAAATGCTTTTGAAATGAAATGCCTAAGAAAGATCTTGAGAGTGCAATGGACAGAGAAAAGAACAAACGAATGGGTATTGGAGAAAACGGGAACAGAAATGACCTTATTGAGCACGATAAAAAGAAAGAAACTCATTTACTTCGGTCATTTGATGAGGAAACAGGGAGGCTGTTTGGAAAAGGAAATAATACAGGGTACAATTTCGGGAGCAAGGGCAAGGGGAAGACAGAGGATGAGATGGATCGCTAACATCATCGCGTGGATGGAACTACCATTCGAGAGGATATTGAAGGAGACGGAGGACAGGAAAAAAGTGGCGAAAGCATGTCCATGAAGCGACCAACCCTCGAATCGAGGATGGTTAAAGACAAGACAAAAGAAGTTGCATGTATAAAGACGAAAGCTAAAATCAACATAAGCAATAGTTTGAAAACAAAGTCTTTTAACAATTTTTCTTAAAGGGTCTACACTATTTTCCCTCTTCACATCATCTGACAGTGAGTTCCAAAAACGAGGACCTAAAATTCGGAAGCTATTAATGCGACAGGTGGTACGGGCAAAAGGAACGACATATT
Source organism: Lumbricus terrestris (assembly GCA_949752735.1). Lineage (NCBI taxonomy): Eukaryota > Metazoa > Annelida > Clitellata > Crassiclitellata > Lumbricidae > Lumbricus > Lumbricus terrestris. The sequence continues at coordinate 45,153,568 of OX457037.1, forward strand.
TACTCGATCCTCGACTCGAGTATTAAACGAGTGAAATTGAGCCACTGTCATAAAATAATTTGTAAATAAGGACGACAATAGACAAATAGCACAGGTCATAAACTTTGAGGATATTAAGTTAACTGATTAAAGGGTTGGAATGGGCTAAATAGGGAGAGTTAGAAATAATACGACATGCAGCTTTCTGGAGCTTTAGAATTCGGTACAAGTTGTAGGTTCTGTAAGGAGAAGCCCAAACAACACAACAGTAATTGATATACGGTTCTAGTAAGGTATGGTATAAAGCTTCAATTTTTCAGTTGGTACCGTGGTAGCACATGACTGACCTTACGTAAAATGCCCACAACCACAACCTTGGACACTTTGTTGGTGACCATGTCCCCATGTTTATTCCATTTGAGATTTTCAGTAATAAGAACACCAAGAAATTTGGTTTCACGCACACGAGGGAGATGAACATCATTTACACATATGTCAAAGTCTGAGTCAAGAGTCACCTTATTTCCAAATATCATATAGTTAGTCTTATGATAACAAATTGGCGGCGATCCAGCGTCTTAACAGTTTTAAGTCATCATTCAGAGTTTTAGCTAGCATGAGGGGACAATGCCCAGTGGCAGAAATATTCGTGTCGTCAGCAAACATGATTAATTTTAGGACAGTCACAAGTTGTAGATAATTTATATACAATTTAAATAACAACGGTTCCAACATTGAACCTTGAGGAACTCCACATTTCACAGATAGAGAGGCAGAGGAAGAGTGATCAACAGAAACACATTGTAATCTATTAGATAAGTAGCACGTGATCAGAACACGTGAAAATGAAACCGACAAAATAATGTAACAGAAATTTTAAACCCTATAGTGAACTCTTAACTTGATATCGCCGTGTTATCAAGAGACGGCAGAAATTTGGTCATAGGGCAAGCTTTTCGGTTAGATGAGATTGACATTGTACTTGGACCTCATGCACCAATGCTGACACGCCTTGTTTTACCACACTCACCGTATTGCTTTAGCAGACTCACCGGCGGTCCGGTGCCTAGGTACGTGGTATGAAGTCTGTAATTGCTAGTGACTTTTTAATACGAGACTTGCAGTGCTCTTATTCTAGGCTCGTAATTTTTGCAATGCATTTTTCAAAGTGGACAACCGACATTAAATACCTAAATAACATAAATACGCAATGTAATACGTAATTTATAAACAATATAAAATTATGTGACAATGTTTAAAGATAATTGCTCCTATGCGATCATAATGCAAGTCTCTTCAAGTAGAACATAGAAATAACATGAAGTTTACCTAAGGTCATCATTATTTTCCTCACTGTCTTTGTTTTCCATCCACGTTGTCTGAGCATATCCGATAGAACCCCGCCGACATTGATGAAGAACCAGAAGAGAACGTACGGTATTGCAGAAAACAAGCCATTCTGCGGCATAAAATTTGTAGCAAACCATGCTCATATTTATACTGCATCAAGGCAATTTGACTATCGAAATCAATGACAATCAATCAGAACAGAACGACAATTCAGCGAATTCAGCAACGCCTTTTTAAATTTTATATAGGCCTAATTCTATTTCAAGCTCTGATTCTTTTTTCATAATCTGAATTCGAGATATGTAGTGGAATTCCACTAATTGAAAACAAGGTTCATATCCTGGTTCTTTATACCTTCCACACCGCTTCAACTCTGGCATGGTCTGACTTTCCGTATGCGATTACGATATTCTCAATAGGTGACGCAACTATGAAACCTAGATAAAATTAATTACTAAATTACTATGCCTTTCAAAATAAACAAAAAGTACGTGCCGGTATGAATAAACTAAAAGTTCCTGAACTTGCAAGGCTTCCATTTTAGTTCGGGCCCACAGGTGGCTCAGGATTCGAGTTGCATCACGGTTTTTCACTCATATCCGGTTGTCTTGACGTTCGTCGCTGGCGGAAAGAGTAGAAATGGGGCGGACACGCCACAAATGGCAATACATGTAAATGATAACTTTCCGGTAACTCGTAACCCTGGCTCTGGTTAGGTAGCCATTTGGCTTGGTGGAAAAGAATCTGAAACCGGTTTCACTTGGATTTAAGTTTCGGTAGTTTCTATACGGAAGACCGATTGGGGCTTTCAAGCCAAAGCATAGAGTGTTGCCGGTGGAATAAAGCCTGCCACACGGTGCGCTGCTTATATCGTGGAGTAGTCCATGCGTACTGTGATTTGTTTATTCGTTCATAGTGATTTCGGATTGTGTTCGTCTGTCTCGACAGTGTGGGCATTGGCCTTACGAAGACGATTTTTGGCGATCCTGGTTCATAGTCGAAGTTTCGCTTCTGGTTGTGAAAACTTTCGGTGACGATCTATCAGGAGGTTTTCTTGTCATCGATCTCACGGGGTTTAAGCTTCTGGCTGTGGGCGACGGCGCAGGGAAGGGTACAGTATCCGCGATACGCCTAGTATCGCAGTATACTGTGACGGTTTCGGTCACGAAGGTTACAGTTTGGTTACACGAACCGTTGGTGGTGATTCTTCAGGACTGGGTTGGGTCCCTACCTTCAAGGGAAGCGACGTGTTGTATTCACGATCCTGCCGTCTGGCCGATCGTTGTGAGTCCGTTGAGCGTAACGTGAAGGTTACGGGTTTTCTGGGTGGAGAGTTGCGACTCCACGGGTGCGCATGAAACCGAAGTTCGGTAAAATACGTTCTATGTAATTTGAAATCAGGGGCACCAAGTCCTTCGGGTTTATAAGTTTTACAGTGGATATTTTGTTGCTCTATTCGGGTAGAGGATCGTTTGGGACTTCGGGTCTTAGCAAACTAGTAGGGTGGGAAGCAGAGTAAAACTTGAGAAATAACACCAAGTTTTGGCAGGGTTTTTACGTTGAGGTACGTAACTGCTGAGAGTAAGGGCGAACGGGGCCAGCAGAACATATTATAAGTAATAAGTCTCTTCGGAGACGGGGGTTACCCGTTACCTGTTCCCCCAAGGCCGCCAGGTCTTTTATTTTTTCCAGAGTACTGGGAAAGAGAACAGCATCTACGAAGACGCTCTTCCGAGCGTCCGAGAAGACCAAGTCTCGGGAAAAGTGACGGTTGTTGCTGCTGACAGTGGGACGGGTGAGGCGAGCACCCAGGGCGCGCGCCGCGTACTTTGAACAAGGCGGTGGCGCGTGTTCCGTTGAGGGAATCAAGTCGACAGTTGTTGGCGACAGTTGGACGGGTGAGGCGAGCACCCAGGGCGCTTGTACTTGGTACAAGGCGGTGGTGCGTGTGCCGTTGAGGAATACATTGTGGGAAAAGTTTGGAGTTTTGGCCGCTGCCGGTTTCGATCACTCCCGGGCTTCAGCTTGACTCTGCCCGGGAATGTGTTTGCAGCGTGGGTCATCTCTCCGGGTAATTCATCGGTGACGAGATGGGTCGTGGCGCATACTCGGGTTAGGTCCGTTGGAATGGCTTTGGTTCAGGGCGCTCTGGTCGCCGGTAACTGGAACGTGCGCAGTAGTCCCCGTTGGTGGCGAGGGTTCGGTGGCTGCCAAGTGCAGTGTGGTGCGCAAGGGTACAGAAAAGACGGGCAAGAAAACGAAGGCCGCAGCCGCGACGGGTGGCGCTCGGCGGGTCGCTTTGCCGTTGGGACAATGGACCCTGTGTTGAGAGTCGGCCATCCTCTTACTCAGGACGTCGCCTGTTCGGTGACCGCGGTCGGGGCAGAGAGTGGGTCTGACGATACCGAGCTGCACACACGCACCACCGCCTTGTACCAAGTACAAGCGCCCTGGGTGCTCGCCTCACCCGTCCAACTGTCGCCAACAACTGTCGACTTGATTCCCTCAACGGAACACGCGCCACCGCCTTGTTCAAAGTACGCGGCGCGCGCCCTGGGTGCTCGCCTCACCCGTCCCACTGTCAGCAGCAACAACCGTCACTTTTCCCGAGACTTGGTCTTCTCGGACGCTCGGAAGAGCGTCTTCGTAGATGCTGTTCTCTTCGCAGGCGTCGGAGTCAGGGTCTTCTTCGACCGTCGACGACGGCAGTGGCGGCGCGCACGCCGCACACAGTGATTCGGGAGACTCAGGCAATCCTGGTAAGATAGAGAGCCCCCGGGTCCTGGGCAGCCGAAGGCTCTTGGTGGTGCAGGGGCCACTGACAGAGAACGATCCGGTCTGACAGAGGCGCTTGCGGGGGAGATCAGAAGGGAAGTGTCGCAAGCGTTGTCTGGGGACGAGGGTAGGACGCCACAGAAATCCACCTAAGTGCCTAGTACTCACAACTCGTATTGCCAACGATTTTCTCAACGGGTTAAGCATGATGTTAAGCATAATTCTTTGATTATCAAACAAATTATGGACAACCAAAATGAATACGATAAACAACAATGACTTACCGACTTAATATCAAATTTAAGAACTTCCTTCATGTAAGCTGGGAGATTTGTTAGTAGCGTGTATGTTCCCCAGTTGCCAGCTGTATGTCCTGCACATATAGCCCATACGGCTGGAGATTTGGCAAACGACAGCCACGGCGTCTTATTCAACTGTAAAGAACGAAATTGTTTATAATTGGTGTAAGTAGGGCTCGAAACCCGTCGCTTGTCGCTAACACAATAAAGTGCTAGAAGGAAAAATAAGCGAGACGGGTAAAAAATATGGAAAATGTTTTATGGTTTATTATTTTAAAATATGTCTACTTTCAATATCTACATTTAAAAATCTTTTATTCAAATGTTTAGTGGTGGAAAAATGAATTTTAGCGCATGTGGTGTCAAAATTTGCTCAATGAGCTGTTTTCAAAGTTAAAATTCGCCATGAACGAACGATTTGTCTTGCGCCGAATGAACTATTTCTTGTAGTCGAGTCTACTACATAATAAATTTTACCTCTAATATGGTATTGGATGGCCCTGGAAACTGTGTTTCTTGTTTTTTAAAGCAAGTTTTGGTCAAAGTTTTAAGTATTCGTTATTGCTTGCATGACAACGATGATAATTATTATTCAAGCCACGCCTCCGACCCTGGTTTCTTAGAGTCTCACGGGACATTTCGCGACACTGACCTTCAAAATCGTGCCCATGCGATCTTGCAAAGTTCGTAGATTCTTGGTTGTTGTCAACCTTGTTGATGTTGCTCATTTTTCTTTAGTTACTTTCGGAAAAAACGCTATTTTCCGTGTCTCGGAAAGAATTCGTATGAGCATTATTCACACTAGGTCTATTGGAAATGAAATTTGGAAGTTGTTAACATTAAAGTGCTCAAATAGTGATAATCGTAATTGTAATCTCCAAACTTCTAAAGCGCTACTCGAAAGCCAAGCACGGAGCACCAGCTTATTCACGAGCGCTGCGTAAAATCTAATAGGTTGTCCGTAAGAGTAGTCCAAAGGTGGTCCGGGTCTCGAGTTACCATAGAAAATGAATAGAGAATTGACAAGACTTAGTCAGATGAACACTTATTCAGCGAAAGTGATACATGTCAGTTACCGCCGCCGATGGGAAATATGTGGTCTATTGTCTGAGTGGGTGGATAATTAAAATTCTTTATAAGAATTGAGAGTCTCGCAATATTTACGAGGCCATGTCTAATCTATTTATCGAGGGCAACGGATTCGTAGGTCTATTCGAACTTCTTTGAAAGCATTATTTTCTTTGAAGTAGCCTCTTGTGTAATAAGCCTACTCGGAGTGTCAGCACACCACGATCAGCGTGATCGTGGTGTGCTGACACTCCGCATAGGTTTAATGAAATCAGAAATCGGCCTATAGTACCTCGAGCTGATCTTGTAGGACTTTGCTAATTATTTGTTGAAAGATTATAGACTCATACATCGTAGGTCGGCCAAAGATAAAGTGTACGTCTATCTCCCCGCCTGCGCTTTGGACGAGCTTGTTTGCATTAGGCCAATTCCCATTAATTCAATTCAGCAGTTGCCCATATTCCATCACAATCTCGAAAGTAGTAGCTCGATTTTCATGCCGTTTGTTGTATTTTATACAGTATTTGATGCTTCTTTCTCTGCAGCTACCTATCACTGCTTCATGGACAAGAAAATAGCGGACATCCGAGCGTCAACATCTGAGGCAAATGAAGCGACTTTCACTAATCGCCCAACTACAGGCATGAGCGAATTCCTCCCGACTACCACAGAAGAAGTCATAAAAGTCATTGCTTCATCTCCATCCAAGCAGTGCTCTCCTTACATACTTCCAACGTGGCTCATGAAGGAGGCGACTCCGCTGCTGGCGCCATTCATCGCTCGGATGTTCAACAATTCTTTCACCATCGGCTGTTTTCCGTCCAAATGGAAGCACGCAATAGTTAAGCCACTCCTGAAGAAAGCTGGAACCGAGGAATCGTCATCTGCCAACTTCAGACCGGTCTCCAATCTAACGTTCATATCAAAAGTACTTAAGCGTATTGCAAACCATCAGCTGATTGAGTACCTGTCTGCATCACGCATCATTCTCTCGGTTACAGTCTGCCTACAGGCGTGGCCATTCCACCGAGACAGCGCTTCTGAAAGTCTTCTCCGATTTAGTGAATGCCATCGACTCAAGCCAACTGGCGCTGCCGTCACTACTTGATCGGCTGCATTCGACACAGTCGACCACGATATGTATGCAGCGACTGTCTAGTTCATTTGGGATCAATGACAGAGCGCTCAGTTGGCTTGAATCCTACATAAGAGGACGCACGCAATCAGTCCATTTGGCATGAGAGGAGATGGCTGGTCACCTGCGGTGTTCCCCAAGGATCAGTGCTCGGGCCTCTCCTTTTTGTACTATATACGGCCGACTTGGAGAGAATCATAGAAGTAAATGGATTGCTCCACCACTGCTATGCGGACGATACACAGCTTTACTTCCTCTGCGAACCATCACTAACAGCTGAACTGAAGCAGAGAGTGCTTATGTGTATTGAACAAATTTCAGAGTGGATGACATCCAACCGCCTAAAGCTCAATCCCTCCAAGACGGAGTTTTTATGGTGCACCACACTCAGACGCCGCCATTGATGGCAGCACTTTCAACATCGGTGATTCAGAAGTCAACCCAGCTGACACCGTTCGCAACCTTGGAGTTCAATTTGATAGCTGTATGACCATGACGGTCCATGTGAGTCAACTCGTTCGAGGTTGTGTCTACCAACTGCGACGAAACAAAACCATCCGCAGATTCGTCCCAACCTCAACCGCCGTCATCTTAGTCAACAGCTTCATTGTCTCCAGGGTTGACTACTGCAACAGTGTACTGGCGGGTCTTCTGGCTTGTCAGCTGTAGCGAATCCAGTCGGTGCTCAACTCCGCTGGCCGCTGCATGCATTATATATGGTCGCACACCATCTGACCATGTAACTGGTTTACTGCGTGACAATCTGAGAGTCCATTACATATAAACTATGCCTGATAATATACAAATCTCTACTTAACCTTATGCCGGACTATATATCTGAATTTTGCATTCGTGTAGCAGATAGTCGGCTAAGATCATCGTCGAGGAGTCTGCTACAGGTCCCACGGTCAACCACGAGATTTGGGGAAAGCTCGTTCTCTATGTCGGGACCAACTGCATGGAACAGTCTTCCTGACTATGTGCGGAATGCACCTTCTCAGGAGGCATTCAAATCCAGACTCAAGACTTATTGAAAGTCGTATAATTGCTAGCAACTTTTGAACTCCTGTACGGCGCCCTTTCCTTCGGCCTCCGCTGAGCTACGGCGCTATATAAATCGTCTTATTATTATTATTATTATTATTATTATTATTATTATTATTATTATTATTATTATTATTATTATTATTATACAACTGTCGGATTATATAGCATTGTTACAAAGGCAATGTGGAAGAGAAGCAGATGGCGTTCCCCCGCTGGACTGCCACCGAGATTCTTTGAAGAAGGTAACTGGTCTCGAGTCTGTCCTGAGTCGCCTCGGTCAACCTTCGTCCCAGATCTAAAACAAAGTCCAGTCCCTCCGAGCTCCAAGAACCGCCGGATTCCAATGCCACCGCCACGAAGGCATGGGTCCGAGTGACTGCGGCGTACTTTGATCATTTGGCGACGGCTGCCTGGTTTGCGGCCTCGACCGCTCCTGCTGATGTTGCTGCCAGATGCGATGCCGCAAAGGTGTCTGAGACTGTCACATCCCAAGTGAGACATCTCCCACATGACCAGGGAATAAGCGTAACGCCGTCCGGCCGCTTTCCGTCCTCCCTGGTGAGCCCTAACGGTTCCCTCTGCGATGGAATATTCGCTCTTCTTAAGGCGCGCCATTTGATGTCGTTCAGCATATTATGACGTTGCTGTCTGCCCGCGTTTTTTCTGCAGGCCAGACACTCTGCGTCGACTCTTTCTCCACAGTGACACAAGTGTGGTTATTATTATTATTATTATTATTATTATTATTATTATTATTATTATTATTATTATTATTATTATTATTATTATTATTATTTTTATTATTTTTATGTAGGCCTTTTACGGCTATCACATTATCATTTATACGCTGCTAAATTTGCTGCTGGCTGGAGTAAAACTAATACCCAGTACTAAAACTACCATTATTACAATAATTATTACTATAATTATAATTATTATTATTATCATCATCATCATCGTCATCATCATCATCATCATCATCATCATCATCATCATCATCATCATCATCATTGTTATTACTATTATTATTATTATTATTATTATTATTATTTTTTTTATATATTATTATTATTATTATTATTATACATCTTTATTGTTTCAACAAATATTGCAAACAACAGTCAAACAGTGCAACAGCTGTGTGCATTTGGGCGAGTCCAACCACCCTCATCCCTGTCAATTAAGGACTTAATAAATGAACCTGTGAAAGCCACAGCATTATAGCGTTGAATAGTCATAGAAATACGTTGAAACAAGAAACTTGATTCTCGGGGATCCCCGGTTGCTTGTGTTAGACGCCGGCCCAAATTTGAGATGAAGTCTTGGCCTTTGTCGTTGATTGGGCCTAGGGTTTCCAAAGCCACCGGGACGAAAACATGAGCATCCAGGAGGGCACTGTATTTCTGATTCTTTCTGTCCTCCGCCAGGCTAGCTGCTGGTTCAGCAGCTAGCCTGCTCGGATGGCTGAAGCGGTGAGGTAAGATGGTGCCAATGTGTCCACCACTGTGGCATCCCACACCAAACCTTTGCCGGCTTTCCATGGGATGAGCGTGATTCCATCCGGTCGTTTGCCGTCCGATCTTACCAGTCCCTGAGGTTCCTTGGCCGCCGGGTATCCAGCTTTAATAAGAGCACGGTATATCAAATCGTTCAGTGTACCATGGCGGGCCATACGGCCAAAACCTAGCGAGCAAGACAACCCGTGCTCACCCCTTGCTGTGACAAGTGAGCCACAAATGCAAGTGTGTGGTTCGCAAATGTTAGCTCCTAAGCGCAAACCAACTGCCACCCTCATAGCTTCGTCACTTAATCGCAAACCGCAAGAAGTGATAGGCAAGGCGTGCAACCAGTCTCCAGCGTGCTGAGTCGTGATTGCATTCCAACGGGCCTGGTCGCATTTGTCTGTGAGTGAGTTGGATAGTTCCGAGAATGACTTTTGCAGTAGTGGGTTGTCCCATTGAGATTGCATTTGAGTTGGGAAGACTTCTGTGATTTTGATACCTAGTTCCTCCTGCCACATCACCATCAGCTTCTGCACCTGCGGGTCCGGCTGATTATGTCGGACTGGAGGACGAGGGTGCTCGCGGCCGATGCCAAAAAGGCGGGAAGCGCCAGCGAAGACACCCTGCGTATTCCTAGTCCTCCCATGCTGATGGGGAGGGTTGACTGAAGCCATTGAGAATTTGACAAGTTGATGTTTAAAATGTCTTCAAGGCCCATTCTGTAAAAGTATTTTAAAGCAGATCAGCTGTAGAATATCACTGTACAAAAAAGTAAAAACGAAATGTGACAGTTTTTGAGCCCCGGTGTCACATTTGATGGTCAGCGATATTTTATGTTTCAATTGTATTTCGACTAATATCACACTCAGTATTGACAGTGGCATACAGCTTACGTATGCGTGATCGCTTCCAGCAACCCTTCATAAGGTCAACCGAGCAGATTCTGCAGATGGCGTTGGGACTGATAACATAAGTAGTAAGACCACAATTCAATTCGATTCCCATACGTTATGTTTAGGTCTATTGATAGATGGCAGAAGGTCCCTTAAAGTCCCTCTTGCTTCAGGATCGGCGTGATGATCGAATTCTTGTTGTTTATTTTGACGTCGTACTATGTATGGAGCTAAAGGAGGATGGAGAGGCGAAATTTTTGCGATCGAACCCGAAGAAGACTATGTATAGCGCAATGGGGTTCCAGGGTAATTACCCCCTGGACAATTACCCCCCCGGACAATTACCTCCCGACAATTACTCCTGGACAATTACCCCCCCCAGGACAATTACCCCCGGACAACTACCCCCTGTGCCAATTACCCCCCGGACAACTACCCCCCGTGCCAATTACCCCCTGGACAATTACTCCCCGTACCAATTACCCCCGGACAATTACCCCCCGTGCCAATAAAGAAGTCTATGTCGTGTTAGACGCAAGTTAGTGTTAAACGTTCAAGAAATATTAAATAACATCCACTCTAAAAACGGTTGTAAGCTAGTTGGAACGCCTGCCTAATAAAATATTTAAATGTCATCGATAGAGGTCTGGATTCAGTTTGTAAATTATTAAATAAAATCCAACCTAAATACGGTTCTAAGCTAGTTGTAACGCCTGCCTAATAAAATGCTTAAATGTTTATCTGAAGCAGTGACGGCGCCAGGATTTTCGTTTTGGAGGGGCTGGATTTTCGGGAAAATTTTCCGTTTCAGTCGCCAAAATTTCTGATGACCTTTTTTATAGTCATTTGTTTGATAGATCGAAATCTTCGAAAATGGTCCTTTTTCATAATCCGCCGAACTGTCTGTCAAACCTCGTGCGTACCTTTACGGTTATTTTGGGGGGCTAAAGAGGGTTAATCGTGCAAATATTTTATTTTTAAATGGGAAAAAATGGATGACCTTTTCAGGGGGTGGCTTACCACCCCTAGCGCCGCTACTGATCTGTAGGTCTGATATATACGAAGACCATGACCATGAGGATGTTCGTTCCCTCACGCGTATACGAACAAGCTCACACTGTGCCACGGGGGTAATTGGTACGGGGGGTAATTGTCCGGGGGGTAATTGGCACAGGGGGTAGTTGTCCGGGGGTAATTGTCCTGGGGGTAATTGTCCATGGGGTAATTGTCGGGGAGGGGTAATTGTCCGTGGGGTAATTGTTCAGGGGGTAATTGTCCTGTCACCCGCAATGGTGTATGATGCCTTGGAGCCGGAAGAGTGCTGGTTCGAATCTGCCCTTAGCCGCCACGTGAGTGTAGGACATTTCGCCCCGGACGACAAAAATCCCCCCGGGACATTTCCCCCGGACGTTTCCATCCGATTTCGACTTGGATATTTACACCCACGGACATTTCCCCCTTTCTGTGCATACCACCTCAATTGTCCATACAAGTCCTACCCTGAATTCTATACCTACGCCTAGGACTGTATAATTAAATCTGCAACCTTTACAACGAATCCTTTGAAGTAAATGCTAAGGAATCCACTTAAATAGCTATGCGTATAAAACGCACAAACATAATGTTAATAAATAAGCAACGACCGTAGGTTACGTTCTAAACTGTCAATGTTGTTCGAACTCAGGTGCGAAGCTCGAATCTTTTGATACAATTGCGATGCGATTATAGAAACCGGAATTTTAGATCAAAACATCGGACCGCTGAATGTTTATTTTAGGTTTTGACTCTTACCGACAATTGAGGTAGGCCTGCAGTCACTTTTGAGGTAGCCTGATTGATGACTGAATCTTCGCTAATGAGTCACAGTCGAACAACTCTACATAAACAAATAGTGTTCGTACCTTACGTTCCATAACGGATGCCTTGAAGGCATACCTATATGTTGAAGACGATAAAAACAGTGGTTTCCGCATACGAAGGGGGGGAGGGAGTGTCCTAGGGTAGAGGGAAACGTCCGATTGGAAATGTCCGGGGGGAAATGTCCGGAGGGGAATGTCCGGGGGATGTCCGTTCCCCCCCGACACGTGGGACCACTTCACTAAAAGTCCTTCAAGTCCTTCACTCGCAATTGCTCCTGCAGCTTCGGCTAACAAGTGCTCTTTTGTATCAGCTTGAGCCTATGCGAAGATAATCAATTTCGAAGCCGTGCTATTTTGCAGAGATACATAGTGTCGCAATACCTTCCCTCTATTAGGAGCTTAGGTTACTTTGTCAATGGGGTTTGAACTGATTATAGATTATTGACTAGACCTGTGAACAAGACATGCTGTATTTTTGATTATGGAAATGTAATAAGAAAAGCAACCATGTAAAGAAATATAAATACAATATAAACCTAACTACCTAATGTGACGGATTCGTTAAAATTAATATTATTATTTGTGCTTATCTCCTCATGAGTCCTCTTTCACTGCCATGAAGAGTTCATCTTGCGCGTTTTCTTGTCGCGAATTCTTCCAGGTCAGAGGGAATGTGGATCGGAGGAAGCGGAAGAGATCATGTCAGTTCTGCTCCGACACCCTTCGTCGTGAATTCAGCAACGTGCTGGAAGCGATGCGTTTCTCCAGACGCGCGCCTTCCTTGTTGCTGTCCTCTCACGAATCTGGACCGCAGCCGATTCGACAGTATTTCACCACACAGTCCTTCGCAACTCGATCGCAATCACAGTTCGAAAAGACTCAACTGACGATTCACGCAAAGTTCGAATACTTTCGTAACGTCCCAAACTGTCACACAAGGAATGTTCGATCAGAAATCTGTTTGGAGAACGCACTTCGTTCTCCAAAACCTACGACTTCTTCCAGGAGTTTATGCCCACAACTTGGCTGACATTCTCCTCACACAAATCACCGGCGCCGGTTGAATTCTCACTTTACACGTTACATTCGCAAATGTTCGTGTCTTATTACCAACCATCTTGGCCCGGATCGACGTTGCCTTCCTCGATTCGTTCGTTTTCCCAAATTTTACGTCATGTGTCGTCTGCTCGCTTGCGTAGCGTCGATCGTTACCAAGCAACATTGATTGCGGTTTTATAGGCTTATAGCTCCAGTATAATTGTCGTATACTCATTTCATATTGCTAGGCCACATATTAATATTAATTAATTAGAATACGCCAGCTTAATTTTATAGCTTAATTTCTACTTATAATTAAATATTAATCAGTTTATCAGTTGATTTGTTTAAGCAGCATTTTGAAAGCTACACATAGATTTTTTTTTAAAGCTACACATAGATAATTTTTCCGCCGTCAAAGGTTGTTCCATCATATCATTTCGTTAGATTCGAGGCTCTCGCATTTCAAAATTGAACTCTAACGGTGTGAAGCAAGCGATTATTGGAAATTGGATGTACTTGGCAAGTTGTTAGCTGTCATTAGCCCTTTTTCACCAATTCACGCCTCAAAGTGGCTATTAAAGATTATTCATATGACTTTATTGGTTAATGAAATCCACCAGTTAAATCTATCTGCAAGGAAGCAATTCAAAAATTGTAGCACTGAACGAAACAGGTCAAGACGTAGAGAAGAGGAATTAGTAGCTGTAGTAGTTCCACAAAAAAAGCAGAAATAGAATTAATAGCAATTGACAGATCCGATATAATTCGGGAAATCACCAGAGAAAAATAGCAGCCCGTGGCCGGTAAGCATATGACCAGGCATAGGCTACTCTAGGTGTAGACTGTAGACCTTACATCTGACATAACTGATCCAGACATAGCCGTTTACCATATGCATGGACATAGAATAGTGAGAGTCATAGTTAGGCTGGACATTCCTTGCACCCGACGATGAATGACGCCTGCTCTTCCCCCAATTCAATAGGTCATAACTGAGATAAGATATTTTATATGCTGTCGCTGCCTGCGTGAGATAAACAGATTAAGACCTAAAGGCGGACCACTGGGAAATATCGACGGCATGCCTATTGTTCACGCTGCCCAGTTAAAAGCATGGTCAAAGTCGGCCGTCTATTGTTCACAATGGGAATAGCCGGCTTACTCCTACATGAGTTGGAATAACGTTGTACCTTGCATAACCCGCTAATCTCAACCCAAGCATGCGGAATTAACACACTACTTCCACATAGACAATATTTAAGCTTGGTTACACCCTCTTGTGCATACCGGCCACACGTGTAGGCCTATGCACACGACCAGGGCCGGTATGCACAGGACAAGGCATAAGGTAATCTATGTATAGTGCCTAAACGCCACTTAGCAACTACCGACTTAGCCATTGGAATTTATCCGTATGCACGAGACAAAATAGCAACGAGAATAACTAATCTACACATTCCTTGCACCCGACTATGCATGACGCTTGCTCTTCCTTCCAATTCAATAGGTTATAGCTGAGCGCGCATGCGTGAAAGATATTTGTATGCGGTCGTTGCCAGCGTGGGGTAACAGATTCAGACCTAAAGACGGGCCACAGGAAAATATTGATGGCTGCCTATTGTTCACCCTGTCCAACTAAAGTCGGCGAGTTAGAATAGCATTCTAAGCGTAAATCGCTAATCTCGACCCATGCATACGGAATTAACCCACTTCTCCTGCATACTATGCATAGGCCAGACCTAGATGTAATAGTTATTGTGCACATGGCCCCAGATGACATTGTTGAATAATAGTAATACTAATACTGTGACGCTCGTCGTCGGTCCGCTCGCGGGCAACACGGTGCCTTGCCTCGTAATCTGACCCATCGGTCATATCCTCTACTCGCATCTGTACCACTGGAGAAGAACGTCTCGGCAAAGAGGCTCGGAACAAGGTGTATAGCTCTGTAGCGTCGGATCCTGATGCTGCCCCGCCCGCGGTCACCTTGGGGGTAACATCCCGAGCTCCAGGATGGCCAATCCTCGAAACAGGGTTCACTCTTCGGGCAGAGGTCCCTCGCTTAGAGCTCCTTTTCGCGGCTGCCAACTTCGCTTTCTCCTCCGCATGCACTGTCTTCTTCCGCACCATGCTACACCGAGCGCCCGGCGCGCCGTCACTTCTAACAGGCAATACCTGACGCTGCCATGAGGCCGGCCATAGGAGGCGATACCAACTCCACTCTAGGGGATTCAACCCTAACCGATATTGTGCCACTACCATTGTCCTTTGTCCGCAACAGGACAGTCAAATTCTTCGTATATGTTTTTCTGGTACCAGGCCTTTAGGGAGACCACCCGTATAGTTCGCTGGAAGCGAAGCTATTTCACGATTCGCGCAACAGCGAAGTTAACCGTAACCAGGAATACGGCGCTTGCCAGGCGCTCGCGTACTTGTTTCTCACTGAACACTGCGCTATCCGAAAGAAAGGCGCACACTCGTACTCGGGACTGTCGACTCTTTCGCCGCAACAGGCGCTCACGATAACTGACTTTTGTATCGTTTCTGAGTCGCTTTTACTGTCAACAGACCAGCATCGCTCCCGTATAGGGGGCTTAAAAATTAGCTAAAGGATACACAACTTCCTTAACTAGATTAACTTATGACTTATGGAACCGGGACACGCTGCGTAAACTAAAGGGAGCGGTCAGGGCAGCTACGTTTAACCCTGACTTTGCAACTACGAATTCCTCGACCTGGCGGGGAAAACCGTAGTTTCGGCGAAGTAAAGCTTGTCGAGCCTTCACCGTTTAATCCACCAAGGATACTCACTCACAGACGTTACAGACACGGTCGTCTTGGTGCGCTGAGTCGATCGACACCAAGATCGACGGAATCGTACAAGAACTCACAAAGATACGTAACACAAGGGAAATACACGGGCGACGGCCAAAGAATCGCTTTCCGAAGCCCCTCCCAAGGAATAGGTAACACACTCGCACGTATACAAGATAGAACTCGGCGTGACGTTCAATCTGACACCAACTTTTCGTTAATCGTACAACAACTCACAAAGTTACACTCACTCGACCAGTCGTGGCCGGTATCTACCTTGGACTTCAACCAACGCTGATCAACGGCGGCCGATATAGCCAAGCGATCGTATCAACGGCTCTGCTACTAGCCGATTCAAAGACCAGAGGTGAAAGGAAAGATATTCGGTAGTCAAAGAATATCGCAATACACTCGCAGACCTAGGGCACTGCGCGTTGCCCACACAGACCTGTCGGCGGCGGTCGCTGCTTGACCGCGGCGCCGCGTAAACGAACTCTACGGGAAAAGATCGGGGGAAACTCTTCGCGAGCTCCTACCGTCGAAACCCTTCCAGATATCGCTTAACTCTCTTCCGACTGACTTGTCCCACTCAACGAGACGCACAATAGGACACCAAGATTGCAAGGATCGGGTAACAATTGACAAAGTTTTCCGGTAACCTTCGACCTCTCTCGCGGTCGCTCGGACTTGCGTTGCTGGCCTGTACTCGCTAGGCGAAGGCCGGGGGAAAACAAGTTTGCGCGCTTCTACCGTTGAAGCTGTAACCGTCACCGACTAACTCTTCACAGGTAAAGTATTCTCCTCGTCGAGACGAACAATAGGACACCAAGATTGAACGAATCGGACGACAGATGACAAAGTTTCTCGGAGACCGGGACGCTCGCTGTCGGCCTTCGCGGCGTCAGGCGAAAGACCAGGAAATCGGCTAAGTCCTTTCCACGCACGAGGCGCTTCTCACCAGACTATACAGCCGAAACCGTAACAGATACAGACAAACCTCTCTCAGGGCAAGTCTTCTACTCGTCGAGATGAACCAGATTGTCGCTTAGTTCAAAACGATCCGATCACAGGATACAAAGTTATTAGGTGCGCAGCTATTTCGTCCGGGCGACCGCTGGGATAGCACGCGAACAGAACAGCAACGCACTTTCGCCACTCTCAAGGCAAATTCACTCTTTCGGCTCTAACTCTCGAACGGGACGAGCTAGACCGGTTTTCTCGACACTTTCACGGGCAAATCGTATGCCGCGCACGATCTGATGCAGGTTTCACCACTGTAGAGTCAAATTTCACCGAGTAGGCCACTGACGGACACCAGGACTCGACGTCGATGCCCCGTCAGCCAGGGGTCGGTACAGCGCCCGAAGGGACGTCTTCACCCAAGTTTTTGATTGGTAGTATTCTGCTTCGGTATTTCACTCAACACTGACGTAGTCAACGGCAATGGGTTTTACACGATCCGCCGAGGCAGAATGTGCGCCGCCCGAAGACTCGTTGCCGGCGGTCGGCCACGCGGGGAATAGAAGGCGCGACGAACTTTGAGCCCTCAATCCAACGCGCGGTCCGAGGCAAACCAACAACCAACGAAACCGGTGTATTGTTTTCAAGGTGCCACTAAATCCGAATCAAAGTTCACAGCCAAGCTGGAATGACGAAAGATACACTGGGCGCACGAGGCGTCGATTGTCCGGGCAGCGCCCGCGACACTGAATGACGGCACGTCCGGGGCGGACGGTGTCCAAGCGAGATGCACTCGACGGTGCGGAAGCTTTCAATGCAGTCACCAACGGCGCCTTCCAATCGTAGGCAGAAATGTTATGAGTACCAGGATTATCACTTTCTGTAGGCAACGGGTCTCTCTCTTTACCCGTGTTAATATTAACCGCCTTCGCGGCGAGGCGCTCGCTGGCGTGGCCTAGGCGTGTAGAGGGCTGAGTTCTACGACGCCGGGCCCGTCGCTCAGCAGCAGATGCTGGACCAGAGTGTATACGCTATATTATATGAATTGTTCAGAAATCTTGTCTTGCTGACATGCAATGGACACCAACGAGGAGTCGTAGGTCTGATGACCGCGAAGGTCCAAGTCTTGCGCTCTCCTGGCGCGGTGGTTAACTCGGTCGAGGCTTCACCCCAATGGAAAAGTCATTTGTCACAAGAGGAAAGAAACTCATATACTGTAAAAGCCAAGAGGCCGTATTCTCACTCGCTCGCCTGGTGGCAAGACGTATGTGCAGCCGCAGGTAACTCAAGTTCAACAGACGAGGCCTTACCGCTTATCGACGGTTGCGCGCTCGCCTTTGGCTGGCCGTGCAGATTAACCGACGCGGGCCGCCGAATCTCGGTTGCAGTGCTATGTCACACGTACAGGGCAATTCCTTTGCCGCAAACACTGGAAGTTTAACCAGATACGATGGAACCGCGAATTGTCGCAGGAGGAAAGAAATGGTTACTGCACGAGGCAATACGTTCTATCGAGCCTCCGGCCGCTCCGAAAGCGAACGGCGTATTATGGACAACAGGGGACGATAGTCCGAAACAACCACTTGCCTTTCCTGCACCGAGGATTAGCACACTAACGAGTTTTACGAGTGACAATATTCGATATGTATGATGCTGACGGGCTCGTGGCGGACAGGGTGCCTAGGCCTGCACGACGCCGGAGCCTCGATCAGGGCGGTAAAACTGCTTTATTTTACGTTACAAGCACTCAACGTCTTCGACAAACCAATACCACTGGCTATGACAGTCAGTAAAACTCCTCCAACAGTCAGAGAACACGGCGCTGTACGCCAGGAGACAGTTGCAAGTAAGACGGGATGAGCCACCACCAACTCTCCCTGGTGCGTCGAAGCGGGGCGATGCCCAGTCAGCCGCCGTTCGAACGTCACCGCAGGTAACGTTTAACCTCCGCGGGTGCGGATTCGCTCCGGATACAATATTTCTCGTCAAATTCACCAGAAAGCGTTTGGACACCAACAAACCAACGTAGCAATGTCAATTCAACGTGCCAAGATTGCGTGGAGAGCAATGAAACGAACAGAGTTAATATTCATTGCCCATAGAGTGATCGCCATCACTCTACACTAGTAGCAGAACACCGTGTGGCAGGCTTTATTCCACCGGAATGTCACTGTTTAAACGCGATTTTTCAGCATGTGAAAAATCTTGGATAATTCGCCAAAAATCCATTTGTTGTCGGATCGTCACCGGGTTTCTTTCTATCGCTTCCCAAACGACTTCTACGTAACCTACGCCCTAAATTAAGATTATGGGACGGCCAGAAATTTATTTATTCTACGGGTGCTAAAATACCTAAGAGCGTCCCATAGCGATTTGGCTATAAATGCCTCATCTTCGCTCTCGCCTGCTTCCAGCTGTGTTCCACAGGCATTAACTAACGGTCGCGCTCTAATAGCGTAGTGGTCGCGCTCTAATAGCGCACATTTTCGTAGCGCATTTCTGCTAGGGGAAATTACGCCTTACCTATAATTGACTCTAACTACACGGTTGGGCTGCTTTAGGAGCGTCACCGTGGCTCCTGCCTGTCTCCAGCTTCAGTTTGACAAGGCCGCCGGTCGGAGTTTATCGTCTTGTGGCTGAAACGCCACACTCTCCACCTCTCCGGCTGATGCGGAGCATCGGGGTCAACTACTCTACAATCTCTTCACGAGATATTTACCCTCCCGTCCCCGGGACTTATCTACCTAGATTTAAGCCCCTCGGAGGAAAACACTAACACGCTGTCCTCCGATCAAGACAACAGTCACATACAAGTACATAACAATTCCAGCAAAGTTTCAATGTTATGCAATGTATCAATTCTAGGCGTCATTCGATACGTAGATCCGCCTTCGTCTTCCGATCCTCACCGAGATCTCTCGTACTCTAGCCGATCCAGCTCCAGTTCCTCGGCTTCACCTACAACGCAAAACAGTCACACAAGTAATCTCTCACGCAGGGCCCTAACTTAAGGAGTTTGTCCAACACCAGAAGTCGAGTTCCCTTAAATTACTTATACCAGCTCCACCAAGGAGTCCACCCTTAACGGTACTACAGTTCTCTCTCACCGGTAGGTTCTGCGCTACCAAACGTCTGGCTCGCCCAAATCTATGTGATCAAGGCGCTGTCGAGACGCCGAGATCAGAAGTGGGGCCATGTTTACCAACGTTCACTACCGCCAACTTCTACGCGACCAAGGCGCTGCGAGCCGCCAGAGTCAGAAGTGGGGTATCCTTTCACTCACGTCGTTTCAACGACTCTTCCTCTCGCGGTAGGGTCTGCACTACCAAATTTCTTCGACCACCAAATCTATCGACCGAGGTGCTGCGAGCCACCAAGATCAGAAGCGGGGTTATTCGTTCACACACGTTCACCGTCAGGTCCACCTCGTTCCCCACACTTCTACGCGGTCAGAGCGTTGACGAGACGCCGAGACCAGAAGTGGAGTACTCCGTTTTCACCGTCAATTCCTTTTTCCGTTCCCCTCATCTCTGTGTGGTCCGGGCGCCGTTGAGACGTCCAGACCAGAAATGGGGTACTCCATTCTCTGTCATTTCTCTCGTCTTCCGCACATCCAGGCAGTCAAGGCGCTAGAGAGCCGCCAGGACTAGAAGTGGGGTAGATACGGCCTTTAGCCAACACAGGCTGTCACATGGCAACTCTCGTGCTCCCTCACATCTGCAGATCAGGGCGCTGTCGAGCCGCCAAGTCCAGAAGTGGGGTTTATAGTAACTTAAAACGATACATGCAGTTGCACGCGTTTAGGACCTAATACAAATACATAGGCCAACCAAAACGTTCAAGGACCGAACCTACGACAGCAACAGTTTGTCCGTTCCAGCAGCTTCCCTTGTGTCCCCGGAACCACAAGTCAATTGAAACGCTCCCTAGCACAGTGGCGTTTCACAAGTACGGATTCATCAAAAGAAACATAACTATTGTCGACCCGACAATTTCAGTAATCTTCGCATTAAGCGAACCATCGGCCTTTGTCCACAGTATCTTTCCGTGCCGTTCATCGATGCTACGCACCGGCTTCAGGATCAGAGATTTTCACTCGCGACAGAAACATCCTCACCCTAAGCACGATTAGCGAGCAAGGAACCGTAAAGACAGTTGTAGAGTGGCACCACTAAAACGCTTACCCGGGTACACGGACGATTACTCCAATCCGTTACCTCACGAGAATCCGCAACCAAGCACTGACTGGCAATTACGGCGCAAGACCTCAACACAAAGGAAAGCTTGACTTAAGACCCCGCCCGACGTTACCTACGTCCGTCAGCTAGGCAGGTGCAAGACGATCCCAACTACCACCGGACATTCTCCCCAAGCACTACCTGGCATTTACGGTGCGAGAATTCCACGCCACTCTACTGGTATCTAGTCTCCCCTCCTAGACTACCAACCTTAGGAGCCCCTCTATCTCGAGACCTAGGCTCCACCTAACCCGTAGGCTAGGGGACCTTAAGAAGAGAAAAGTCGCCACACTATCTCTTCACCTGGGATGTCCGTCCATCCCATCACCTACCATTAAAAGAAACAGGTGATCGTAAACGTAAAGTGACTCGGACTTAGAGTCTTCAGGCAAACCGCACTGAAAGTCCCACCGTGATCAGCGGTCAGCAGATTCAAAAGAACTCAACGAAACTTCACCAGTCTCAGGAAACCATCGCCATTACGCGAAGATAAGAAACGCCGAGAGCGCGTCTCTCATCTTCTGTGTACCACTGAAATGACAGGCGTATAACTGAAAAGATATCATCAAAAGGAAACCAAAACTCATCACTTGACTTCACTACCTCACCGCAATTAAGCGGCGTAGAGACCCAGTTCGTGTCTCTCGCGTCTCCTGGCACACACTTTGTACCACTGAAACGCTTTGCAAAAGAAAACTGCCATAATGTAAACGAAAACCTTGCCAACCCCGTCCAAAAACACCGCCATTACGCGACGTTACTCACCGCTAGCCCAGACGCTAGTCTAGCCGGCAAGCACGTCGGTTTGCGCGCCGACGGGGACTTTCGACGCTGTCCTCAACAGGCGCGGGGGACTCCGCGGGGATTGCACTGGATCCCACCAACTCGGTGTCTCCGGGAAATGGGCCAGCGTCCACGGGGGACTCCTCAACCACTTCCGACAACCAGCTGCGCGGGTGATCACCGTGAAATCGCTTTAGCTTATCCACGTGAACGACCATCGCCAGCGATCTGACACTCCTCTGTATTCGATACAGGACCGGGTTCAAGACTTGTGTGACTAGGAACGGACCAGTGTAGACTCGCGTCCACTTGATCTTCCTGCCACACCGTAACCGTGGGTAGTAGTAATACACCCAGTCTCCCACAGAGAACTGGCTCGGCTTGACCCGCAGGTCGTAAGCCTTCTTTCTACGATCAGCTATCCTACCCAGCTGCTCTCTCACCAGCTGGTAGGCGACTTCCATAGTCTCCTGTTGCTTCGCGACATATTCCTCCACCTCTACCTCAGGCGGTCGATCACAGTCTATCAATTGGGCAAGAATCAAATCCAACGGAGTATGGTTTTCACGACCAAGGAACAGAAAATTCGGCGTTCGCTGAGTGGCATCATGTTCAGTCGAGCGATAAGCGGCCATCACGTAGGGAAGATGGACGTCCCAATCTCGCTGCCGTACAGACACAACTTTCCCAAGCAACGAATTCAAAGTCCTGTGGAAGCGTTCGATCATACCATTACCAGACGGATGGTACGGAGTCGTCCGCACCTTGTCGATCTCCATCCGTTTACACAGTTCCTGGAACAACGCCGATTCAAAACACGAGCCCTGGTCAGTCAGAATCTGACGCGGCATCCCGAAGCGTGAAAAGACGTGCACCATAAGAGTCTCTGCTACCGTAGCAGCTTCTTGGTTTCTTATGGGCAGAGCCTCGGCCCATCTTGAAAAGTAATCGATCGCTGTCAAAATGTACTTGTGGCCCTTATTCGACACAGGATGAGGTCCGGTAATATCAATTCCGAAACGCTCCATAGGTTCACCGATCACGGGACATTGCAGAAGACCTTGTCTCGGAGGCTTCTCTCTTCGATACCGGGCACAGTTATCACAACGCTGACACCAACGTCGTACATCATTCTTCCAACTCGGCCAATACGCTCTCCGCTTCAACTTTTCAAGGCTCTTTCGCACACCGAAATGCCCACCAGCAAAACTTCCGTGCGTAACCTTAAACATCTCATGCCGAAGCACGAATGGCACAACCAACTGGTATCTCTCAGTCTCCCCAGTACCCCCTTTTAACCATCTTCGAAACAGAACACCTTGGCGAACTTCCAACAGTTCCCATTGACTCAGCACTGTCTTCGTTTCTTCACTCAGCGCCGCCGCCTCCAGTTCTGTGGGCTGACGACCTGACTCCTTCCAAGCTAAGACCGGACCAATCTTTCGGTCGTCTAGCTGCTCCTTCCGTAACGACTCCTTTGTCCAACCGAGATCCTGACCCACGTCTTCAGCAGGCGCGGCCGCAACAGGCCTTGCCTCTGTCACGGGACAGATCCACGCTGCGCTCTCTTCCGCAACGTCTTCATCTTCAGGCCCTGCTCCCATTGGACCTCTGGACATCGCGTCCGCGTTACCGTGCTTAGTACCAGCCCGATGAACAATCTCGAAGTCAAACTCCTCAATCGTTTCAAGCCAACGGGCCTGTTGCCCAATGGGTTCGGGGGTTCTCCGTAGCCATTGCAACGCAGAATGGTCTGTTCGCAGACAGAATTCTTTTCCAAGCAAGTACTGGCGGAACTCTTTCAAAAAGTAGATCACGGCCAATAACTCGCGGCGTGTAACATTGTAGTTTCGCTCAGCCGTAGACAGTAACCGACTGGCGTAACAGATAACCCTTTCTTCGCCCTCCTGTACCTGAGATAAGACCGCGCCTATCGCGTAGGCCGACGCATCCGTATCTAGGACATACTGACCCTCGTCTTCAGGTAACGCTAGAATTGGAGACGACACCAATCTCCGCTTCAGCTCCACAAACGCGGTCTGGCACTCTTCAGACCATCGGAACGGGACATTCTTTCGAGTCAACACGTGCAGAGGCTGCGCTACTACCGCAAAGTCGTGGATAAACCTCCGGTAATACGAACACAGGCCAATGAAGGATCTTACTTCACGTAAGTTTTTCGGAACACTCCAGTCCTCGACGGCCCTGATTTTACTCGGGTCCGTCGCGACACCTTCCTCACTGAGGATATGACCAAGGAACAGTACCTCTTGCTGCATCAAGTGGCACTTAGACGGTTTCAGTTTAAGATTGTATTCCTGCAACCTCTTAAACACCATCTCCAGACGTTTCATGTGAGTCTCGACGTCACGGGAAAACACGATGATATCGTCTAGGTAGACCAAACAGATATCGTAATTGAGACCAGTCAACACCAGGTTCATGAGTCGGCAAAACGAGGCGGGACTGTTACAGAGACCGAAGGGTAGAACCTTGAATTGGAAGCTACCTCTTCTCGTAATAAACCCAGTCTTATGCTTATCTCGTGGGTGCAAGGCCATCTGGTGATAACCTGCCCGGAGATCGAACGTGCTATACCAACGGGCACCACCGAGAGTATCCAGACTCTCGCGGATCAACGGCAACGGGTGCGCGTCTTTCCGGGTCTTCAAATTCAACTGGCGGTAGTCGATGCAAAAGCGCATGCTTCCGTCCTTTTTCTTCACCATCACAACGTTCGACGCCCACTCCGACATGGAGGGCTCGATAATCCCTTGTGTCAACATATCTTCTACCTGTCGGTCAATCTCAGGTATCATCGCAAGGGGCTGTCGTCTCAGTGTCTGACGAACAGGCCTCTCCTGCTGGGTATCTATCTCGTGCTGGATAACGGCCGTGTAACCAAGATCCTTTTCGCCAAGCGAAAACGTATTCCGATAAGTCAAAATCAGCTCCCGCAACCGAGCTCTTTCCTCTACCGTAACCGTGTCAGGAACCTCTTCCCATAGTCGCTTCAAGACTGTCTCGGCCTCCGTGTCGACCGACTGACTAGCCGTCATACGCACTCTTGCCGGCGGTCGCCCATTGTGGTGCGACGCTTCCAGAGACGAGCTGGCGCTACTGAGTAACTCCACTCGCTCCAACCGACACTCGGTTCCACCACCAACCACCACATCATTGTCGCCAACGTTCACCATTCGAATGTACACCGTCGACTCTTTACCTGTCACTAGAGTTCGACCAATCACCAAGCCTCTGGACACTTCAGTAGGCGTAGTCGTCCAAGCTTCCGTGTCAGCTTGCAAATGGGGATACACAACAGACATCGGGACGTTCAGTTCACATCTAGCCGGGACCACAGTGTCGCTTTGCACGATAACCCTACGACACATCAGTTCGGTAGACAACTCTTTCAACGGGATCTTCCTGTCGCCCAAAAAGACACAACGACCAGAGAAGTCCCAACGAGCCTGGTTCACCTCAAGCCATGACAATCCCAAGATGACCTCAGTCACTTGGTCCGTAACCAGACAAGGTAAGGCATACCATTGCTTACCAATACCAAGTTTCAAAGTAGCTTCACCATCTACTCTTATTTCACTACCGTTCGCAGCCAGTAACCGCTGACTGGACGACGTCACTTTGCCAGGCGAGACAAAAGACCGTGGAACCAGAGACAATTCACTACCAGAGTCAAGGAGACAGTTTCGACGTGTCCCCTCCAGGCGGGCAACAACGTAAGCCATTCGGCTACCTCGCACCATACGATTCTGCGACTGCTCATGCACCGGCTCACTCTTCACAGGCTCCGCGCCTTTCGTGTCATCTCTTCGCTCAGGCGCAGGCTGCGGGCAATCCCGGATCACATGCCCTTTACGTCGGCATCGGAAACATTCGATCTCCGAGTTTTGCCAGCGGTCCGGCTGAACGTCGCGACGTTGAAACGCCGGCCGCTCACCTCGCCACGGCCCATCCGGTGCCCTTCCCGGATTATTCCATCGCTCGTATTGTAACGGTTTTCCTGTCGGTACTCCAGAATCCTGTCTCATGTTCATCCGACCCAGTTCTCTTGTCAGATTTTCTAACTTCCTCTCGAGGTCCTCCACGCGACGATTCTGCTGTTCACTCGTCGCTGGGGCCTCTTTCGTCGTCTTCACTCTGCCATGTCTCCGGTCGACCTCCACTCCAGACGTGGCCGGACGACCGTACGCTTCTAACCGGACTGCGTGTTTGTAAGCCGACTCTAGGTTAACGGGTTCTCGTTCCCTCACCTTCTGAGCCAACTCCTGGTTCAACAACGCATCCATAAACGCGTCGCAGGCGACCGTCTCGACAACTTCGCTCGTGGGTCCTGGGTAGGCTAAGACCATCAAGCGTCTTACCTCCTGTACCACGGCACTCAATGACTCCCCGGGGTTCTGTCGGTAAGCTCGAAGCTTCACACGATACAACCTTGTCTGCTCTTCGGAACCGTATCTGGCCTTCAGTTCTTCTACCAACGACTGCCACGTAACATCCTTCTGGGCACCCATGTCCCATAACAGCTGTGACGCAGGACCGGTCAACGCGCACATCAACTGGTCGGCCTTCTCCCGATCACTCCAGTTATTACACCGGGCACAGACTTCGAATTTGGCCAGAAAGGCAGCAATCGCTGTCTTCCCATCGTACTTTTCCAACTTGATACGAATCCCACGATCAGCCGCCGTCGTGCTTTTCTTACGATCAACAGGCGACCGTCGTACTCCCACCCTGCGATGACTTCGTCGCGGGCGATCACTGTCGTCACCGGAGTCGTCGTCATCTCCCGAACTCGGACTCCCGCGATGGCCGCTGGGTTTGCTCCTCCCAAGCGCCGTCGCTTTCTTGTACGTTCGACCGATAGGCCTTATCGGTGAACTGTCTTCTTCACTCGAGGGCTCCTTCTCAGGCTTCTTGGTTAGCCTCGCAGACCGACGCGGTCTTTGCTCCACTGCTTCACGAGCGGGGCGACTAGACTCTCGTAACTCTTTACCCTTAGGCACCAGCGCGGCTGCCTTTTTGTTGCCATCCACGTCGTCAAATCTCAACGTACGCGGCCGTTCACCCGCCTTGTAAGCTTGCCGGCTCACATTTTTCCTGTCAGGTGTCATCTTCCGATAATTAATATCCGCCTCGGTAGATGCATCGTCTGACGACATTATCCGTGCCCTGGCCTTTGCCGGTTTCGGGGCCGCACTCGGTAATTCACGGTCTTCTGATTCCTCAGCAGGCCATACGTCAATAGGAACTGCAGAGTCACGAACCCGTTTAGGTTTTCTCGTAACCTCTTGTCCACGGTAACTTTCCGTCAAGCGTCTGACCTCCGGCGGTCCTTGCACGCGAGACATTATTTCCATAGGCACCGTCTCTCTACGGGCCTCTTGATGCTCGGGGTAACTCTCTGCTCTCGACAGCTGCACTCGCATCGAATCATTGTCTCGAACCACTGGCGCTGGCCGTTCCTCCAACTTCCTCATCATCCACGCCAGACCTTGTCGTAAGGCTAGCAGCTCCGCTTTCACATCAATCTCTTCCGCGTCTCTCCGTCGAGACCGAAATTCACCACCCGATCCACCCACGGCTGAAGCACGATCACTTGCCTCCGAGTGTTGCACTCGAGGACTTTGCCTTTCGCTCGTGTCGCGAACCAGATTCAACGCTCTCGTGTCTTCAGACACCACAGGTAACCGGGGCCGTACAGTTTCTCTACCAGTCACAGGCGTAACATGACTCCGTAATACTCTCACTTGGCTTCCAGCGCCAACCTCAGGAACAGATCGTAGCCAGTTCTCAACTCCAGACGTTGCAGAACGTGGACGTCCACCAACCGACTCAGAGGAACCAACTCCATCGAGCGTTATCAAGTCACCAGTCGAGACTTGGGGTCGAACCTTTGGACGTGCACCAAAATAGTCAACCGGCCGGTAGTCAAGATGCCCAAGATCGCCGTAGGCATCTCTCTCGGCCTCCGAATCTCCTTCGATCCGTCCGGACTCAACCGCAGGTACCACCTCAGAAGTGTTTGCCAAAGTAACCCCACTTCTGGTACCACTGTGACGCTCGTCGTCGGTCCGCTCGCGGGCAACACGGTGCCTTGCCTCGTAATCTGACCCATCGGTCATATCCTCTACTCGCATCTGTACCACTGGAGAAGAACGTCTCGGCAAAGAGGCTCGGAACAAGGTGTATAGCTCTGTAGCGTCGGATCCTGATGCTGCCCCGCCCGCGGTCACCTTGGGGGTAACATCCCGAGCTCCAGGATGGCCAATCCTCGAAACAGGGTTCACTCTTCGGGCAGAGGTCCCTCGCTTAGAGCTCCTTTTCGCGGCTGCCAACTTCGCTTTCTCCTCCGCATGCACTGTCTTCTTCCGCACCATGCTACACCGAGCGCCCGGCGCGCCGTCACTTCTAACAGGCAATACCTGACGCTGCCATGAGGCCGGCCATAGGAGGCGATACCAACTCCACTCTAGGGGATTCAACCCTAACCGATATTGTGCCACTACCATTGTCCTTTGTCCGCAACAGGACAGTCAAATTCTTCGTATATGTTTTTCTGGTACCAGGCCTTTAGGGAGACCACCCGTATAGTTCGCTGGAAGCGAAGCTATTTCACGATTCGCGCAACAGCGAAGTTAACCGTAACCAGGAATACGGCGCTTGCCAGGCGCTCGCGTACTTGTTTCTCACTGAACACTGCGCTATCCGAAAGAAAGGCGCACACTCGTACTCGGGACTGTCGACTCTTTCGCCGCAACAGGCGCTCACGATAACTGACTTTTGTATCGTTTCTGAGTCGCTTTTACTGTCAACAGACCAGCATCGCTCCCGTATAGGGGGCTTAAAAATTAGCTAAAGGATACACAACTTCCTTAACTAGATTAACTTATGACTTATGGAACCGGGACACGCTGCGTAAACTAAAGGGAGCGGTCAGGGCAGCTACGTTTAACCCTGACTTTGCAACTACGAATTCCTCGACCTGGCGGGGAAAACCGTAGTTTCGGCGAAGTAAAGCTTGTCGAGCCTTCACCGTTTAATCCACCAAGGATACTCACTCACAGACGTTACAGACACGGTCGTCTTGGTGCGCTGAGTCGATCGACACCAAGATCGACGGAATCGTACAAGAACTCACAAAGATACGTAACACAAGGGAAATACACGGGCGACGGCCAAAGAATCGCTTTCCGAAGCCCCTCCCAAGGAATAGGTAACACACTCGCACGTATACAAGATAGAACTCGGCGTGACGTTCAATCTGACACCAACTTTTCGTTAATCGTACAACAACTCACAAAGTTACACTCACTCGACCAGTCGTGGCCGGTATCTACCTTGGACTTCAACCAACGCTGATCAACGGCGGCCGATATAGCCAAGCGATCGTATCAACGGCTCTGCTACTAGCCGATTCAAAGACCAGAGGTGAAAGGAAAGATATTCGGTAGTCAAAGAATATCGCAATACACTCGCAGACCTAGGGCACTGCGCGTTGCCCACACAGACCTGTCGGCGGCGGTCGCTGCTTGACCGCGGCGCCGCGTAAACGAACTCTACGGGAAAAGATCGGGGGAAACTCTTCGCGAGCTCCTACCGTCGAAACCCTTCCAGATATCGCTTAACTCTCTTCCGACTGACTTGTCCCACTCAACGAGACGCACAATAGGACACCAAGATTGCAAGGATCGGGTAACAATTGACAAAGTTTTCCGGTAACCTTCGACCTCTCTCGCGGTCGCTCGGACTTGCGTTGCTGGCCTGTACTCGCTAGGCGAAGGCCGGGGGAAAACAAGTTTGCGCGCTTCTACCGTTGAAGCTGTAACCGTCACCGACTAACTCTTCACAGGTAAAGTATTCTCCTCGTCGAGACGAACAATAGGACACCAAGATTGAACGAATCGGACGACAGATGACAAAGTTTCTCGGAGACCGGGACGCTCGCTGTCGGCCTTCGCGGCGTCAGGCGAAAGACCAGGAAATCGGCTAAGTCCTTTCCACGCACGAGGCGCTTCTCACCAGACTATACAGCCGAAACCGTAACAGATACAGACAAACCTCTCTCAGGGCAAGTCTTCTACTCGTCGAGATGAACCAGATTGTCGCTTAGTTCAAAACGATCCGATCACAGGATACAAAGTTATTAGGTGCGCAGCTATTTCGTCCGGGCGACCGCTGGGATAGCACGCGAACAGAACAGCAACGCACTTTCGCCACTCTCAAGGCAAATTCACTCTTTCGGCTCTAACTCTCGAACGGGACGAGCTAGACCGGTTTTCTCGACACTTTCACGGGCAAATCGTATGCCGCGCACGATCTGATGCAGGTTTCACCACTGTAGAGTCAAATTTCACCGAGTAGGCCACTGACGGACACCAGGACTCGACGTCGATGCCCCGTCAGCCAGGGGTCGGTACAGCGCCCGAAGGGACGTCTTCACCCAAGTTTTTGATTGGTAGTATTCTGCTTCGGTATTTCACTCAACACTGACGTAGTCAACGGCAATGGGTTTTACACGATCCGCCGAGGCAGAATGTGCGCCGCCCGAAGACTCGTTGCCGGCGGTCGGCCACGCGGGGAATAGAAGGCGCGACGAACTTTGAGCCCTCAATCCAACGCGCGGTCCGAGGCAAACCAACAACCAACGAAACCGGTGTATTGTTTTCAAGGTGCCACTAAATCCGAATCAAAGTTCACAGCCAAGCTGGAATGACGAAAGATACACTGGGCGCACGAGGCGTCGATTGTCCGGGCAGCGCCCGCGACACTGAATGACGGCACGTCCGGGGCGGACGGTGTCCAAGCGAGATGCACTCGACGGTGCGGAAGCTTTCAATGCAGTCACCAACGGCGCCTTCCAATCGTAGGCAGAAATGTTATGAGTACCAGGATTATCACTTTCTGTAGGCAACGGGTCTCTCTCTTTACCCGTGTTAATATTAACCGCCTTCGCGGCGAGGCGCTCGCTGGCGTGGCCTAGGCGTGTAGAGGGCTGAGTTCTACGACGCCGGGCCCGTCGCTCAGCAGCAGATGCTGGACCAGAGTGTATACGCTATATTATATGAATTGTTCAGAAATCTTGTCTTGCTGACATGCAATGGACACCAACGAGGAGTCGTAGGTCTGATGACCGCGAAGGTCCAAGTCTTGCGCTCTCCTGGCGCGGTGGTTAACTCGGTCGAGGCTTCACCCCAATGGAAAAGTCATTTGTCACAAGAGGAAAGAAACTCATATACTGTAAAAGCCAAGAGGCCGTATTCTCACTCGCTCGCCTGGTGGCAAGACGTATGTGCAGCCGCAGGTAACTCAAGTTCAACAGACGAGGCCTTACCGCTTATCGACGGTTGCGCGCTCGCCTTTGGCTGGCCGTGCAGATTAACCGACGCGGGCCGCCGAATCTCGGTTGCAGTGCTATGTCACACGTACAGGGCAATTCCTTTGCCGCAAACACTGGAAGTTTAACCAGATACGATGGAACCGCGAATTGTCGCAGGAGGAAAGAAATGGTTACTGCACGAGGCAATACGTTCTATCGAGCCTCCGGCCGCTCCGAAAGCGAACGGCGTATTATGGACAACAGGGGACGATAGTCCGAAACAACCACTTGCCTTTCCTGCACCGAGGATTAGCACACTAACGAGTTTTACGAGTGACAATATTCGATATGTATGATGCTGACGGGCTCGTGGCGGACAGGGTGCCTAGGCCTGCACGACGCCGGAGCCTCGATCAGGGCGGTAAAACTGCTTTATTTTACGTTACAAGCACTCAACGTCTTCGACAAACCAATACCACTGGCTATGACAGTCAGTAAAACTCCTCCAACAGTCAGAGAACACGGCGCTGTACGCCAGGAGACAGTTGCAAGTAAGACGGGATGAGCCACCACCAACTCTCCCTGGTGCGTCGAAGCGGGGCGATGCCCAGTCAGCCGCCGTTCGAACGTCACCGCAGGTAACGTTTAACCTCCGCGGGTGCGGATTCGCTCCGGATACAATATTTCTCGTCAAATTCACCAGAAAGCGTTTGGACACCAACAAACCAACGTAGCAATGTCAATTCAACGTGCCAAGATTGCGTGGAGAGCAATGAAACGAACAGAGTTAATATTCATTGCCCATAGAGTGATCGCCATCACTCTACACTAGTAGCAGAACACCGTGTGGCAGGCTTTATTCCACCGGAATGTCACTGTTTAAACGCGATTTTTCAGCATGTGAAAAATCTTGGATAATTCGCCAAAAATCCATTTGTTGTCGGATCGTCACCGGGTTTCTTTCTATCGCTTCCCAAACGACTTCTACGTAACCTACGCCCTAAATTAAGATTATGGGACGGCCAGAAATTTATTTATTCTACGGGTGCTAAAATACCTAAGAGCGTCCCATAGCGATTTGGCTATAAATGCCTCATCTTCGCTCTCGCCTGCTTCCAGCTGTGTTCCACAGGCATTAACTAACGGTCGCGCTCTAATAGCGTAGTGGTCGCGCTCTAATAGCGCACATTTTCGTAGCGCATTTCTGCTAGGGGAAATTACGCCTTACCTATAATTGACTCTAACTACACGGTTGGGCTGCTTTAGGAGCGTCACCGTGGCTCCTGCCTGTCTCCAGCTTCAGTTTGACAAGGCCGCCGGTCGGAGTTTATCGTCTTGCGGCTGAAACGCCACAATACTATACATCTTTTTTAGAGTTTTAAACACGCGACTTACTGCATTGTTAAAATTATTCAATATAAGTGAAAATCGTATTTACAGGGAGATGGTGTTCTCCTCCTCCTATGCTCGACTCAATGTATTTGCGTTCGTGTGCTGTTATCCGCGGATGTTGCGCGGGTGTATCACTGACTAGCAGGAGCCACATCACGCACCATATGATTCCAAGAACTCCTATAAAAAAAATAGAATTACATATCTGGATCCGGTAGACATTGACATTGTCCATACGCGCTAGCATTGGCATAAGCTGTCTAAGCCTGAATTAAATCTTTAATAGAACGCACGAAAAATCATCAATTTGCCATTCTTCTAATAATAATCCCTTGTCTCCTTCTAAGTTGACAAGGTAAAGTTGACACATATTTATCAACAATTCCTATTTAAAGAAAACTTCTTATTATGCCATGTGAATACAGTTGCTGGCGCGTTTCAAGCTCGTATAATCGATGCCTAACACAGAAGTATATGCAAACAGTAGCAACCAAATTCAAATCCCAATTTTAAAAAAAATTAAGATTCGATAATTGACTACCTAATATGTAGAAAATAGAGGGCCATCCGCCGTCAAATCCATAATCGCACAATAATGCCGATAGAGGCAAGGTCAAAACGTTTCCAATTTGAGCACCTGCGCACAATATCAAAATAAAAATAGTTACCAAATTGAAAAAATATTGTAGTTAGTCGTTTCTTAATTATTGGCTCGGACATATCCATTATTATTATTTTACGAATAAAAAATTTATTCTAAAAACTTACCTTTGAAAAAAACCTAAAAACTTACCTATTTCAAAAACTTACAGGGGATCCGATAGCGCAATGGCGTTGAGTGCGAGAGGTAACGAATTCGCGCCCCCGTTGGGCGAACATGCTTTGTAGGCTGCTGTTAGCGCCGTGTAATTGCAAAGCTGCCTGTTCTGTTAGAAGTTCAGTTTAATTAAGATATACCGTAACTTGTAAATGTTAAAGCGCAGTGCGTCTTGCGAGTGTAGGACATTTTCCCCCTGGACAAAAACCCCCGGACAATAACCCCCGGACAATAACCTCTCCGGACAATTTCCCCCTAATTTGCTCAAACTTAGGCTAATTATTCAGTGCGCGTTGTTGTGTCAACTAGTTAGTGTCATACCGGTAAACACCTGTCACTGTCATTCAGGCGTGAACTTATAGCTTGCTAGTGTCGTTCACTCAATCCGAAATGAAGCTAATACCTGTTGGTGTAATTTAGGACAGCATGAATCTTTGTCATCAATCCATCTTCCATTTAGGCAAAAATTCGTTTCATCCAACTTCTATTTAAATAACAATTATTTTTATCCATCCAGCTCCAATTTAAGCAAGAATATTTTCATCAATCCAGCTCCAATTTAAGCAAGAACATTTTCATCAATCCAGCTTCCATTTAAGTAAAATTTATTTTGTATCAATCCGGCTTATATTTAGCGAGAATTCTTTTCGTCAATTTAACTTGCGTACTTAGCACCGGCGTTTTATAGTACAATCACTTAAACGCCATATGTGCTACAGGGGGGGGGGGAAATTGTCCTACCCTAGGGGGAATTATCCGGCTTCTATTGTTGTCCGGGGGGATTTTTGTCCAGGGGGGAAATGCCCGCACCCTGCGTCTTGCAGACGCTTCATTCAAGGAAAGATTATTATTAGATTATTTTATGAGCATGACTGGCATCTAAGTGAGCCTCTTGATGAAACAGTGCGCCACACACACGCATCCAATTGGATGCCTCCCGCAACTCTCACAGTCGTCGCTCACTCACTCAAACGCTGTGAGTGGAATGGCGCGTTGATGATATAGGCCTATTCGTTTTATTGAGTTTTTGCTGACATGCCGCAGCCAATTACAAATAAGAAATTATACAAAAAATCACAGTTCAATAAAATGGGTGAAATTGGAATAGGCCTAGTAATGTGTGTGTATTCGTTTAATTGAAAATGACAAGTCAGGGTGACAAACCGCACCCAGTTACACGTCAGCGGCAGCCATAGGCAGGCGCCATTAGTTGCTAAGACACAACATACAATACACGCCAGAAACGGCGCTCATCCAAAACTCTAGTCTACGATGTTACAGAGTCACTTCGACAGACAAAGTCATCTATGGGCAAAAACGACGCCCGAAAGCAAAAGTGAGTCACCACCGACGAACTCGTTATGAGTCCAACCGAAAGTTTCTCGTCCGTTGTTGAATGTTGGACCGAGTTTATAGAGTCCCTTGCTAGATGTTGACAGCAGCTGCAGCGTCCAGACTTCATTCTCGTCCCGTCCATGTATGCGGAACGGAACGGCAATCATTCGCAAGGTGGCGGAGGTGTTGTGGCAACCTGGCATCCCTTGTGGGTTGGTCGCAATGGATCCGTCCAATGGCGATCGGCGGTAGCGTGGTCCTGGCCAGACTTACGAAATGAATTTCCATCCAAAACATCCACGAATCGGAGTCGAAAAAGTCTGGCGCGCAGTCACGATTTAGGAAGACATCAATAAATTCAGATGCTTTCGAGCGTCTATTGCTCAAGACACAATAATCTGCCGTAGAAGCGCAGAGACTGGATCAGCGACCAACATGGCCGCCGACCATAGAATTTTTATATGTTCGCAAGTCAGAAAGAGGGACGATGGTCGAGTATCTGTAAAGTACTCGAGAAACGTTTCGTCTTGGCCTATTATAGACTCGCGGTCAGAAAACGTTAATAAAAACGTGTGAGTCGAGTCGCATCCCTGTACGAAGTAGGGGATTTTCAATGTCATGTGGCGGGCCATTTCTTATTGTATAGTGAAGTTTGGTAGCTGATATAGTGAAGTTGATAGCTCCGCGTACGAAAGATGGCAGTAATCGCAACATTCTGACAATGACAATTCGAGCATTTGTGTCGCGATGTAGACTATTGAAGGCATTTCCAGATCGACTTTGATGACAATGGAGTTTTCATTGATTTGCTCTAAGAATCTTCTTGTTGAGTGAATCGCGGTTTCTATTCCTCATGAAATTCCGACTCCCAAGTTGTTTCGGAGATAGATGAGGTGCCACTGAGGGGATAATGTAAGAATTTGCACATATCGTGGCAGGTCTGCGCAATAGGCAAAATATGACGATTGGCCTCTAGAACATTTCTTGAGGGCGAACAGTGCGCCACAAAAATGATCGGACAGAGCTTTTTGGGCGGACTAAGAAGTAGAAGCAGAAGCAGTGACCATTACAGGGACGATTGATATTTAAGTCGGAGTAGGTCCAATGTTTCATTAATATAATTATTATTTCATTTTATTTTTTTAGTCTGAAATGTCGTATGTTTTCAACCTTTGTATTTATAAATGCATCTCCTGTTTCTTAAACACAGAAGTCGAACTTTTCGACGACGCCCGCCTAAATTACGAGGTAGGTGCCACTGAGAGGATTAGGCTATGTAAGAATTTGCACACATTTTTTATTATGTACTATTATTAAGTATTATTTTTCTTTATGTTTTATTATTTGTTTTTTCGTCGCCCGATGTAGTAAAGATCCAACATGCTTAAAACATTAAAAAAATCTGCTCCGAGGTATTTATAATCCCTCATTGGCTTCATTGATAACTATAGCATAAAAAACATTCCAGAATACCCTTCTATTCGTTGTCTTGATCATCAAAAGTTCCTCGGAATGCGCTCGCGTTTAAACGTTGTTTCGTTAAAGAGATACGTTGATACGTTGATACGTCTCGTGAGTCCCCGTAACCATGCTGAACTTTTGTCTTAGGTCAGATAGAAAGACCTGGCCTTCACTATTTATCGGTCAATAATAATTATTATTATTTTAAAAAATTTGAAAAATTATTATTATGGTCTCGAATACTAGTGCGTTATTATTATTATTATTGTAATTTTTTCGCTCTCAGGCTTCAAAAACACTAATAAAAGCTTTGTTGTTCCTGAGTTAACAGTCATCATAACGGGCAATTGTGCAAACGTGCATCGAAATGCGACAACATTAAACTTCAGCGTTCAAATTGAAAGTTGTTGAAATAAGCGTGCTATCTCTTGCCGGTGTTAATATAATTATTATTATTATTATTATTATTATTATTATTATTATTATTATTATTATTATTATTATTATTATTATTATTATTATTATTATTATTAATATTATTATTGTTATTGTTATTGTTATTATTATCATTATCATTATTATTATTATTTTTATTATTATTATTATTATTATTACTATTATTATTATTACTGAATTTCGTCGTTTTTTCCAGCAGCACATGCCCACTGCACGGGCAGCATCCTAATGTGGGCAGCAGCCTCTGGTAGCACAGAGAACTTCCTAAGAGTACTAGCGCATCGTGCTTGGCTATCCTTTCAAGTCTTGAAATTGCTAGCTTCAATTCCTCGTAATCGAGATTCAAGACTTGCTGTTAGTGCCTCTTATAATAATAATAATAATAATAATTATAATAATAATAATAATTATAATAATAATAATAATAATAATAATAATAATAATAATAATAATAATAATAATAATAATAATAATAATAATAATAATAATTTTACGTTACGTAGCCCAATGTTCAAAAGGAGCATAGACATTAGCCTGTAAATGACTTTGTAATTTTCTTTTGAAAAAATAAATGTGTGTTATAATAATAATAATAATTATTATTATTATTATCATTATTATTATTATTATTATTATTATTATTATTTTTATTATTGATATTATTATTATTTTCATTATTATTATTTAAGTTAAAATGCCCCATGATCGACAGTACAAAGAATTAAATTATTATTTTTGTCGTTATTATTATCGATATTATTATTATCATTATTATTGTTGAATATAGAGAAATTATTTTATTATCCCTTTATTATTTTCAACAAACAACATAAGTGACTGGAAGTACAATAAACTAGAGAGCCAGTAGCCATTGTTTTAAATGATGAAAAAGGTACCACTATTAGACATCCTCTGGTTCTGGCTAAGCTAATCGTTATTATTACTATTGATATATTCCATTTTTCACATTGTATTTTTCTAGGAGCATCAAATAAAAATGTTGAAATAGCTCATAACAATCTGACATTTTCAGGATGGGTGTAGGAATATGAGTAGAACAATATTCGAAAGGTGCCAAACAATCCTTCATGAGCTCTTTCTCTAATCCAAGATGGCGTCCTAAATGGCCATCATTTTCCAAGGTCATTTGGTCTTTAGCCTGGAAAATGCTCGTTACAAGCTGAAAATACAAGGATAGGTGTAGGAGTATGAGTAGACCAATATACAAAAAGGTCCAAGCCATTCTTCAGGTGCTCCTTCTGAAAGCTAAGATGGCGTCCAAAATGGCCCCCATTTTCCATTATTGTTATTATGTAGTTGTGCAACTTGAGAAGCTAGAATCACAATGAAAGCGACGCTTTCATTGTGATTCCCACTTGGTGGGCCCCTGAACATAATCTTCCCCTCTCGTGGTCATGAGCTTCGTCCTCCGCTCATGACTTCTCTTTCCCGGATAAATGTTTTTGCAACTTTATCTCTAGAGTAGTGTTCAAAAACATTTTTAAAACCTAGCAAACCCTACAACAAACACATCAATTAATTTTGACTGACCCAATATTCAGTTGTAACATTTATACACTGAACTCATACATAAAACCTTAAAAAAATTAGTTACGTGCTGCGTTCTGAAGTGTAGGACACTTCCCCAAGACAAAACCCCGGACAATAACCCTCCGGACCATACCCTCCTGATTTAGCCTAGGACATTAACCCCCTGCGCAAATAGCCTGTTTCTGTAGGTATAATTAGTTCAGACTTAGGTTAATTATCCAGTTCGGGGTGCTGTGTCGACTAGATAGTGTCAAATGGGTAAATACCTGTCGGTCATTCAGGCGTGAACTTATAGCTTGTTAGTGTCGTTCAGTCACTCCGATATAAAGCGATATGAGTCTTACACCTGTTGGTGTAAATTAGGACAGCATGAATCCTTGTCAACAATCCAGCTTCCATTTAGACAAAAGATTTCATCCAAATTCTATTTAAATAACAATTATTTTATCCATCTGGATTCAATTTAAGCAAGAATATTTTAATCAACCCAGCTCCAGTTTAAGCAAGAATATTTTCATCAATCCAGCTCCAGTTTAAGTAAAAATATTTTCATCAGTCCAGCTCCAATTTATGCAAGAACATTTTCACCTATCCAGCTTCCATTTAAGCAAAATTTATTTTGTATCAACCCGGTTTCTATTTACCCAGAAGTATTTTCATCAATTCAACTTGCGTACTTAGGACCGCCGTTTTATATTTCAACCAGTTATTCGCAATATGTTCTGCCAGGGGTTTTGTCCTACCATGGGGGTCTTGTCCGGTTTTTTTTGCCCGGATGGGTTTGTCCGGGGGTTTTGTCCTGGGGTTTTGTCCAGAGGGGAAATGTCCGCGCCCCGCGTTCTGCCAGCCTTGACAAAACGAAAATTTATTGATTGTTTGGATGTTATCCATGGGGAACGGACATTAGCCCCCCCGGACAAAAACCCCCCGGACATTAGCCTTCCGGACATTGGCCCCCCGGACATTAGCCCCCCCCGAGGTAGGACATTAGCCCCCCAGTCTATGATATCATTACCTAAAAATGAAATGGAAGCACCAAAGTACAGAAGAAGCAAAGAAAGAATATAGAAGACTAAACAACAAATTGAGGAGAACAACGGAGGACATTAGCCCCCAGTCTATGATATCATTACCTAAAAATGAAATGGAAGAACGAAGAAAATGGAAGCACCAAAGTACAGAAGAAGCAAAGAAAGAATATAGAAGACTAAACAAAAAATTGAGGAGAACAACGGAGGAGGCTAGGGAAAAATGGTGGGAGGAACAATGCAAAGAGATAGATTCGCTTAACTTAGGCCTATTGTTACATTTTGTGCATCATTTTTCTTCTTCTTCTTTTCGTGCTCTGCCCTTAGGCAGGTTCGAATGTTTGACGTCTCCAATCTTCTCTGTTCCGCGCTTTCATTTTCAGCTTCTGGTAGCCATCTTTCATCATCCAGTCTAACAGTTTTTGTCTTGGTCTGCCTCTCGTTCTTTTTCCATCCATTTTCCCCTCTATGATTGTTCGCAGCATCGAGTCTCCTCTGAGTG
The DNA here is from genome assembly GCA_949752735.1 of Lumbricus terrestris. NCBI lineage: Eukaryota > Metazoa > Annelida > Clitellata > Crassiclitellata > Lumbricidae > Lumbricus > Lumbricus terrestris. Next base: position 45,193,190 of record OX457037.1, read on the forward strand.
TGTGCCCGATCCATCTTCTTTGTCTTTGTCTTTCTCTAATTGTGTGTATCATCGCTTTCTTTTCTCCGACTCTTCTCAATACCTCCTCATTGCTGATATGATCCCTCCAGCTGATTTTTTCTATCCTTCTCCATAAAAACATTTCAAATGCTTCAATTCTCTTGATGTCTTCCATTCGCATAGTCCATGTCTCTGATCCATATAACATCACACTCCATACTAAGGTTTTTATCATTTTCTTTTTCAGCTCCTTATTGATTCCTCTTCTCAGTAGCTCTTTCCTCTTTTCAAATGCATCTTTTCCTAGTACAATCCTTCGTTGTATTTCTCTGTGGCATCTAGCATCTTCCGTAATCGTACTGCCGAGATACGCAAATTCCTTGACTTGTTCTAATTCTTCTCCATCTATGAATATTTTAACTGCCTTCTGCTCTCCTTTGCTTATTCTCATAACTTTTGTTTTCTTTATGTTGATTTTCATTCCGTATTCTTTTGATGTTGTATTCAGCCGGTCCATCATTGTTTGTAACCCTTCCCGACTTTCTGCCATCATTGCTTGATCGTCTGCGAATCTTAATGCCCTGATCCACATTCCTCCCACTTTTATCCCTTCCTCCAGTTCTTCCAATGCCTGAAAGTGGGCATCCCTGTCTTACCCCCTTCCTACCTTTCCTTGTTCAGAATATTCACCCTCTATCCTTATCTGTACTTTTTGTCCCATATACAGATTGCCTATCAGTCTTCTATCTCTCCAGTCCACGCCAACTCTTCTCAATGCCTTCATCAGTCTCTTCCAGTCCACTCTGTCGAACGCCTTTTCATAGTCTACGAAACATATGTATACATCCTTTCCTATTTCGCAACTTCTTTCTGTTATTACTCTCAGTGACCCAATTGCATCTCTAGTTCCCATGCCTTTCCTAAACCCGAACTGATCATCACCTATCTCATGTATTGCATCTGTTTTTGCTTGTAACCTTTTTGTTAGGATTCTGATCAAAATCTTTGACGCATGTGTAATGAGACTGATAGTGCAGTGGTCCTCACATCTAGTTGCGTTTGGCTTCTTTTTGATTGGTACCATGATGGAATGTAGGTAGTCTTCCGGCCAAATTCCTGATGTGTATATCTCCTGGCATATTTTGATTATTTCATTATTTCATTATTATTCATTGCACATTAATTTAACATTGTAAGAATATGCTAAGTTAATTGAAGGTTTAATATGCATATTTTAAAACATTTAAAGGCACTAATTGTAGAACGACGGGAACAACTCATTGTGTAAAATCTCTCATAAAGGTAACAAAAATTAAGTCCAAAGTTTGTGAATACTGGATAAAAGTTTAATGCCCTAACTGACGTTAACAAACCTTCGTAGTAGCCAAAACTGACACTAACAAGAAGGCCTACTTACTGTATACGATTCCCATTCGTTTATTTCTCTAACGTATTGAATCTAATTTTGAATTGAAACGACGTTAGCAAACCTATGTTTGACACTAAACAAATAGACTGTATAAGCCCTATAGTACTATACGATTCCAATTGGTTCATTTCAAATCTAAGTCTAAAGGCCTACTGACACAATTAGGACCTAAATGACACTAAGAACTTTCGTTTGCAAATGAATGCCAGTGACAATTCATCAGTTACGGCACTACTCTACAATTTGCATATAGGGGGGTCTTTTGTCCGGTGGGGCTAATGTCCTACCCAAAATGGGGGGGCTTTTGTCCGGGGGGGCTAATGTCCGGGGGGCTTATGTCCGGGAGGCTTTTGTCCAAGGGGGCTAATGTCCTGCACCCGTTATCCATCCCAGCTAGGACACTATTACAAGGGTATGATTTATTAACCCTATAGGGTGGCAGCATCTATAAGAATAATTCTGCCTAAAATTCCTCAAGGATTGTTTGGCACTTTTGGTTTGTCATTCTACTCATATTCCTTCACCTATCCCGGAAATTTCAGCTTGTGACGAACTTTTTCCAGGTAGTGACTAACCTCGTTTTTAACCTCAAGTCGCCTCGTAGGGACCTTGGGCAAGTCCTTCACTCGCAATTGCTCACCTTGAAAAATGACGGTTTTTGGGACGCCATCATGGTTTTCAGACAGAGCTCCTGAAGTTTGGCACTTTTTGGTATATTATTAGACTCATACTCCTACACCTATCCTGAAAATTTCAGCTTGTTAGAAGCTTTTTCCAGGTGATGACTAATGACCTCGAAAAATGACGACTATTAATTATGGACACCATCTTGGATTTTACAAAGAACCCCTGAAGGATTGTTTGACATTTTCATTTCTCATTCTACTCAGATTCCTTAACTTACCCTGAAGATGTCAGATGAGCTATTTCAGCATTTTTATTTATTGTTCCTTGAAAAAATCCAAAATCGGAAAACTGAAAAAAAACTGTAAATTTTCTCACATTTTTTCTCACATTTTTCTCAGAATTTCTTTCTGAACTCAAAAAATCTCTTATAATGTTTTCGACCGCTAAAAGCCCCTAGTGAAGCGCGGTGGTGGCGTCGCTGCCTTGAAGCCGGAAGGTTCGAGGTTCGAATCCACCTCAAGTCGCCTCGTAGGGACCTTGGGCAAGTCATTCACTCGCAATTGCTCAGCGCTTCGGCGTGAAACTCCGATGCAGCGTCTGCGCTGTAGTCGGGAGCGACTCTGAGTAGCGGTTGAGGGGTGGAAGAGGCGCTATAACAAGTGCGCATACAAACAAACAAAAAAGTGGCGACGAAACATATTATATGATTGCATTGACAATTTTAAGCAGCAGTTTCACGCTTAAATCCTTCTGAAATAGCAACTGTTTATAACAGGGCAAGTAAAAGAATTCCAGTCAAGAAACTTGTAAATTTTGGAAGAGACGATTGCCACAGCGGTCGCAAAAAAAACATTGACACCACTCTTTTTATATAAAGGAGCTTAGATCGTGGTGATCATGGCCTGTCATAAAAAAACACTTTGTAAAGTGTTACCTGCCGCGAGTGCATGTAAACCATGTAATGAGATGGATGTGAAAAATACCTGCGTGGGTGAATCCGATGAGTTTCGTACGTTCCATCGGAGGCGCCCATTTTGCCCATATATCATGCATTGATGGAAAGCAAAAGCCCTAAGTGGCGACGAAACAGATTATATCAATGCATCGACAATTTCAAGCAGCAGTTTAACGTTTAAATCCTTCTAAAAATAGCAACTTTTTATAACAAGTCAAGTAAAAGAATTCCAGCCAAGAAACTTGCATATTAATTTCTTTATACCACTGCGTACAAGCTTCAAAACATGAAATCGCTCGAGCTATTGGCACTCGTTCGACCACCTTCAAATTGGCTGAAATTTGAGCCAAATCGGACTGTATATATTTTGAGGTGTAAAGTTTAAAACCTTTGTGCAATATTTATTAGGTTATTGTGGATTCTGTGGCTATTCTGAAGGTATTTCTCGAAGCTTACTGAAATTGAATATCAATAGATCAGTTTTATTTTATCGATGATTTTATTTAGACAAGGATTTGCGATTTTTTTTACTGAGCATAATCAAAACACAAGGTGACGTCAATATTTCTTCCCTACAGTTAATTTGGTCAAAAAGGAAGCAGAAGTTATCCAGAATGGTTATCAGAAGCAGAGGTTATACAGATCAGACTGTATTGGTATTTTCCGTATGCCCTTGCCTGCTCTTGTCTTGTTTCTAGCTCTGCTTTTCTCGACGTTGCTGCATGTTCCTTCTATTTGTCCTCTTTCTTACCTTACGGCACAAGTAGCTGTGATGCTTCGCCATCGCAAGGCTCCCCATCCTTGTGCTTTTGTACATCCTTCTTTCATCCATAAGCTTGTTAGACGCAGTGATAGAATGATAGCTGATTGGTGACCTGAGATTTACAGACGACATTGCGCTACTGGGGGGAAGGAGGGACTGCAGGGATCGCTAACGAGAGTAGTGCAGGTAAGCAAAAAAATGGGTGCAGGTAAGCAACAAAATGGGTAAAAAACGGATGTCGAAAAGAAGACACAGTGTGGTCTGAGTGTGGATGGACAGACTCCAGTGTCTGTCCATCCACACTCAGACCACATATGCTCCAGTGCAAAAGGAATTTCGTGTATCTTGCAGGTCTTAACGCAAGAGAATCGGTAAATGACGTTGAAAGAAGAATCGGGCTCGCTAGAGGAATCTTACAGAGATTGCAATGCATAAGATCTGGAGATCAAGGGAAATCAGCAGGCCACCAAGACGTTGATGCTGAGCGTACTGTTATACAACTCAGAGACGTGGACGTGAACGCTGAGAAGGACACAGAAAAGACGATTAAGGCTATTTCGAAGTGACGCACCTGCGAAGGATAGAGGTGGGAAAGGATAGAGCACGGAAATACGCAGCAGACTGAAAATTCAACGAGACATTGCGGACAGGATACAGATCAGAAGAATGAGGTCCTTCGGACATGGCACCAGAATGCAGAGCGGAATATACCCAAAAGGGGCACTGTAGGGATATGTGAATGGGAAGAGGAGAAGAGGCATGCCCAGGAAGCGATGGATGAATATGGTGGAAGAGGACTGGCTGAGGATGGGATTAACCGTTGGTGAGGCAACGCGGAGAGCACAGGACAGGGGCGTCTGGATGCTGTCGATAGAGGAGCGGCTGATGTGAGCGAAAACCTCGCCGGTCCCATAAGTCAAAAGTAATTGAAGTCAGGTAAAAAGTTAATTTTTAAACGTACTCTAATGTTTTCATTTAAAGATCCGATCGCTGATCAAGCTGAAGCGGAGTGCATTCGCTCAGGCTTTTAGTGCCTGTTGCGCTCCACCATGATGCTTGTTTGCACTACCCTCCATAGAACGTGAGGTAACCGTTTTGAAAAAATGCAGTTCTTGAAGCAATCGGGCTAGAAAATTCATATTAAAATAAGATCCAGCCATGGCTGAAAATGCCCACGTGGGTATAAGCAAAGATAATATGATCGTTCCAAAAACTTTCAATCACCCCCGCACCATACAATTTTAACAGGTCGCGTAATGGCTACAGCATATTTTATTCAGCTTCTTCTTCATTGTTCATGGGCTGTCCATAGGTGTCCACTGCACTCTTGACTACTCTCTTCCATGATTCTCTGTCCCGTGCTCGGTGTGTCAGCACCTGCGCATTCATCCCACACCACTCTTCTATGTCCAGCATGGTCTTCCCCTTCTCCCCGTTCCCTTAATGATTTCCGTCATTATGCTCTTTACCTTTCTATCATCACTCATTCTTTGGATGTGTCCGAATAGTTTCAGTTTCCTTTTCATTATGGTTTCTATCATATCTGATTTGCTGTTGAGTCGTCTTCGCACTTCTATGTTAGTTATTTTCTGTGTCCAGTTGATCTGCAGTATTCTCCTATAACAGTACATTTCGAAAGCCAATATCCTCTGCTTGTCCTCCTTTTTTAGTGTCCAGGTTTCGCATGCATACAATGCCGTGCAGGTAGCATCTTGTTTTCTCATTGAACGGCCAAAAATCCAGCTTGCTAACAGCGATTTTCGTTTTCAGCAGGGTCAAATTAGTCTAGAAACACCGGTTAGCAAATTGTTACATGATTTGCTTCTAGGAGTGCCATTTTGAGATTCCAAGCCTGGTCTATAGAGGCTATTGTGGAAAGCAAAAGATCCACATGACGATCGACAATTTTAAGCAAGAGGTTAACATTTAATTCAAATAAATAGCAACATTTTTGTAGCAAGGCAAGTAGAAATATTTAAAATAAATTAATGTAGAGAAAGTTTTCAAAACTAAAAAACTTTTTTGCATAGCAGGTCAAGAATAAAAAGTTATTAATGACATGCCGCGATAAGTCCGCAATTGTCTTAAACTTACGATTTTTTAATTGAACATTACGATCATGTCGTGACACTGTGACAGTTAGGCATTTGTTAATATTATCTCAAATATCGATCGCACCAGAGAATGCAACAGAGAATTTTGGAATGTTGCCGCGTTTCATGAAACGATAAGCAGCGATGTGGGTCTTTGCAAAAGCTTTAATTTCGCTTTTATTATTATTAATAATGTCATTAATCATTTATTTTTAAAAAACTTACGGATCCCATTCCAATGATAACCCTAAGGAAGATGAGCATGTATGGACTGAATCGAGCACCAAAGCCGCAAAATAGCGTGGCGACCGAAGCTACTATTAAGAAGTATCCGAGAACTCTTTTTCCTCCAAACTTTTGTGCGAGGATTCCTCCAGGAAGCTGTGTTACTAAGTAACCGTAGAAGAAAGATCCAAGAATGATGCCCTGTGTTTCTTTGTCCCAAATAAACTCTCCGTCCTGTGCAAAAGAATCAAAAAGGCAGGTAGTCTGACAAGTTTTCAAGACAGCTTACACCAAACAACACGATTGCGAGTCAAGTGTGGTGGCATTGCGAATAGAATTTGACGAAATAAACTATAAGACCAAATGTATAATTTTTAACAAAATTTAAAAACTGAATGGCCAGTAACGCGGCAATCGAGTGATCTCAAATGTTTTTGCACTTCTTCATCCTCGGGCGTCGTCGCTCTTCCTGACCCTTTCAGTGGTACTCTGTAATGTCGGTTAGTGTTGACTTAGGTGCAACTCAAAGGTTGTTTTAGATTCTCTGTTGTAGATTCTCCTTGCTCTGTCCGCTTATGAGCTCGTGTGCATGAATGGATCTCATCGTGGAACCTCATCGGTCGCTAATTGTGAGATCATTACCCTTGATTGACAAGCAAGCAGACTTAGCCTTAATCATTCCAAGACTCAATTGATCTGGTTCGGAAAAAAACAGTTTCACGAGCTAGAAATTCCTGGTCCCATTATAACACCTTCTGTGTTCGCGACCTGCTTTAATTATAATAATACTAATTTTCTTTTGTTCAACAATTCGGCTGACAGTGCACAACAATGCATTTGAAACAATTCAAAAGACCTTAGAAGAGAAAAAACCCATAAAAAATTATCAAACAACTGATAATACAAACTTACAAAACTGACAGAGCAGACCGCCTGAAATAGTAGTATTAGTAGTTTTCAGTTTAGCGTCACTGTGTATTCGAGAGCTGTGTGTCGGCGCCCTCATTCTTTATATAAATTATACTTGAGATTGGCACAGCCAGAGTGCAACTAGTGATGGAATTACCTCTCGCCCAGATCGCTGCGTTTGCTTTCGCGTATACCTATTTATCTATCTATTTATCTATTATAGCGAACCTCATTAACTCAGCATAGAGCTTTTTGTTACTCTGTGCGAAAATAGCAATCTGTAATTCCGTAATCTTGCATCTTTTCGCATTTATCTTATATCTGAGAGCGTTTCTGAATAGCTCTTTTGCGAGAGGCGCTTTTCAAAAGTTAGCTGGATTATATTAGTACTGTTATGACTTTCTATTTATCGCCTTTTGTAAGCACGTTCTTTCATCGGTGCTCTTTGAAACTGGTGCATCGACTGTTTGAACTCGCAACATCCGTCATTACCGTCGTCCTTTAAATGTCGCTTATTAATATAGTGAGTAATTTTTAGGTGGTTTGCTTTTGATGATTACATTCAAACACGGGTTTTAAATTAGCCTTAATGTTTATGATCTATCATTTTGAATCTCGAATCTTTCGCTACTCTGTCTGAGTTATAAAAACTATTTCTTATTAACTTTGTATTATACGTGAATAGAGACAGTTATAATGCAGGTGCTAACGAACCGATTTCTGCCCGGCATTGGCTGGGTTTGATGAGCATCGACCCTCACCAGCCGCAGTCGCGTTGTTCTGTTCGACCGTCGATTGATTTGAATGCATGTGATCAATGGCCGTATGGTTAACCATACACACCAAAGCGACGCTCATGTTCACCCGAAGAGCATACAGAATCACGAAACCAAGAAAACCGATGATAGCCAACGCGACTCTTGTTGTGCATATCCAATGAACTTAAGAGAAAAAAAGAAAAAAGAAACTATGACACTTTAAAATTCCGATATTCCTGCAAAACATAGTAAAATGACGTCAATATCAGCCTTGAGGAAATGATCAGTGAATTGTAAAACACGAATAGGAATAGTCTGTAAGGTTTTACCTTCCAAAGTCATTTCTTTCCGTCTAAATAATCAATTTTTTAAAATTTAAATAAAGTTTAGAAACGTCGGAAACGGTATTTCGAGACCATAGAGAAAATGAGTTTTGTCATAAATATTAGGTCACGTTTTGAAGGAGCGAGATATTCCAATCGTCCAAATGTATGTACTGACATGACATTGTGAACCCTCATCTGGCCTCTGTCGCCCAACAATATATTTCTCAACAATATTCTGACTTACGCACTTAACTTTACACCTTCATTCTCTCTCGCAGGCCGCCCTCTCCAATCAGCTAGAAGATTTGCTTTAACCAATTTCCAGCGGGAAGATAAGCTTACACAAATTTGCGCCCAAACCGCCATATCCCTTCTTTCTTACAGACTGGCGACAGAAAAAAACATGCAATCAATCGGAACAATTGGATGACAATTCTCAAAAGCAACTCGGATCTTTTGTGAATAATCACGTATTATACGACAAGGAACGACATTCATAACACTAAAAAATAAACTGAGTTCTTCCTGGCTGCGTTCTATATCATTGAAACATTATTTTCTCATTATCCAGCATTCTGATCCATCTAGCAAAATTTGTTATCTAAGATATTCAATATTTGTTTTCTATATTAATTTTTTGAATCTTAATGTCCACAGATTCTTTGTTGCCATCTCGTTGCCTTGGCACTTTTAGGAATACGCATTGCTCACATGCTCAGGGACCATGGATGTCGATACTTGTTTGGTCCTTTCAATCACCATTGCTCTTCTTTTTCTCTGCGTTCAAACCGAATGACTGTCAATTTTCGTCAATCTGAGTTGTACAACAATGCCTGTTGTTGTGGTCGGCTCCTAATGGTGAGGAACCAAGGTCGTCAGCAAATCAGAGGTCATTCCCCAAATCACCTTTAAAGGTGACTCAGTGTTGTTGTAACACCACAGACTCGGGAAGGCAGGGGAGTGGTGTTTTTCATGAAGTCTGAAATAGTATTCTACTAGAAATACGCCTGCTGCTTAAAGTTCGTTCATCGATATTTATAACGTAATTTGACTGGGGGCATCTATCTTTTTTAAAGAAGCGCTATATAAATTCACTAAACGAATTGATGAAATATATATGTGATCCTGTAATTTGTGCTATTTCGAAATGCGACCAGCATATTTTCATGGAGAGGTTTCTTGCAACTTACCTTCTTTGTCTTCCGACTTGAAACTGACCATGCTTCTGCCTGTTGTGCTGTTTCTCGCTTGTCGTCTAAATACAATCCAGCCAACGAAGCTTTGCGTTTTCTTTAAAATCAATGAATTGACATGGTTCGAATGAAAAGATGATCGAGAGATCAGTAATCCGAAAACGAATTCTTCCATGAATTTATATATCCCACCTGGCTATTGGACTGTTCTATGGACCCTCATTGTCTAAATTGACATCTGATCATATCCGCTGTACTTTGTCTCTAGGCAGTTTCCGGTTATGCCATTTCATAATTAAACGATACCAAGAAGGCACTCATTTATCAAACCGGTTTTCAATGGACGACAGCAGAAGCGACTGTCCGCAACTGCGCTGGGCCCGAAACCAGTATACAGAATGCCTTGGTCAGAGCAGTAATTTTTATTTTCTTTGAGAATTTGTATATAAGTTTGCATGAAGATTGCCCATGAAAATAATTATATGTAGATATGTGTCACGGATTTGTGAAGTTTCTGCGGAACTGCATAGCTGTTGATGCTAAAAGTAACTATCGGCATTTTTAAGCTATAGTTGCATTGTAAAAAAAGTTCTTGAGAACTTCAGTAAGAAGGAGCCGGCCATGGTTTTACCCCATTCTTCGCCAGATAATTTAAATTGACGACAGCTTTGACTAATAAAGATCGGTCGTTCTATCAGATAATCTATCTAATGTGAAGCCACTATCTTTTCACTCACACGTCGACCCAAATGCATGAGGGGCATGATATGCGTGAATAACAGAAGGGCACCGCAAGTCATTGGCCTAATTGACCAGCAACTCTGGTAGCATCGTTTAATCCATTATTTAACAATTTAACTATCTGCCAGAAATTCATTCTGAAATGGAAACAAATCTTTTTTATGCAGTCCTCATGTTGTGACACCTAAATTTTCCTTTTGGCCCATTCAATTTCAAACAAGCCCTTACCGTCGGTTTCACGATAAAAAGTCTTTCTTCATCGAAATAAAATCTCCCCTTCTACGATACAGAGTCCCCCTACTAAAAATCGCTCCTCTATATTTTCGATTTCCTTGTTTATTTTCTTAAATAGCCTAAATGATTTTTGTGCTTGTTGGTGGAATTTGAAAGTTTAAAAATGAGAAAATAAGATAAGATAATTATTCCTGCACCCATTTCCAGCATCATATTAAACAGGTCCGATGACAGTTCGCATTCTGTTTTGTCTCGCCTTTTTGTGTATTAAAGCGCCAGGAGAGACATAACAGCAGAAATGATCCAGGCATGAGGGAGTTGTTCGGTGGAGACGCTGCATAAACTGTGCAACAAAATCAACTATGACAAGGACTGGTGCAAAGCCATAAGAGTACATAGTTGATTTTGTTGCACAGTTTATGCAGCGTCTCCACCGAACAACTCCCTCATGCCTGGATCATTTCTGCTGTTATGTCTCTCCTGGCGCTTTTTTCCTTTTTAGGTTCTTAACTGCTGCTTCTACTTCCTTGTCCAATATGTCCAGCATTTGTTCTTGGTTGTTGTTTTCTATGCTACTGGACTGGATGATGGCAAAGGATGGTTACAGAAGACTAAAGGAGGATGCACAGAACAGATACGCGTGGCGTCATTGGACATATGAACCTGCCTGACGGCAGAGAACTAAAGAAGAAGAACTGCTGCTTCTACTTCCTTGTCCAATATGTCCAGCATTTGTTCTTGGTTGTTGTTTTCTGGTAGCTATTCAAGCACCGTTCTGTCCACCGGTTCCCCCTGTTGTATAGTTCCTCTAGTGTTGCTTCCATCGTTGTTTGATTTCTGTTTTGTCTTCCCGTCATTTTCTTTCCTTGTTCTTCACCGTGGCTAATTTCACGTTGACCGTTCCGCATATTTCCCTTGCCACATGAAAGAGCTTCCTTTTTTAATGCTCCTGGTGTTCCTCTAATGCTCATCTAGTTCTTGTCAGTTCCATTAGTTCCATTTCACTATATCATGTCACTACCCGTGTTAATATAGATTCTAGAATATAAGGGTTAACTTTAGGCTCAGAGGCTTTTGGTGATTCATCATTAGAGTTGGCTACGACCAAGAATAACATATTGCTGAGATTCATTTGAATATCTATATTATAAGGCAGAAATTCCATATGTTTGTTTGTTTGTACGCTTTCGACAGAATTGACTCTCCCCTGCAGAATAGGCTCGGAAATGAAACAGCGTCGGTTTATAAAAATTCTTGCAATCGATTCTTACCCAAATTATAAGCACATGTCAACTATTTTCAGGTTTTAACTCACTTTAAAACAAGAAATATTTGCGTTTTAAGACAGATTTCACCAGTAATTGACCACACGAGCGCGTAAGTCAAGAGTCTACACCGCATGACGTCATACCCGCCCAGTAATAATATCCGTAGCGCCCCGCAGGGACGGGTTACGTTTGGCTTTTTGGAGAAGCGAGGTGGGGTGGAGGGTTGGCGAAAACCCGAAATTTAGCAGTCAACGATGGGTACCAGAGTGGGGAAGTGTTTAAAACCCGAAATTTCACTTTAGAACTCGAGTTATTAGCGTTTTAAGACAGAAGCGTTTTAAAACAGATTTCATCGCTCACGCGTTGGTAAACAGTATCGAGCTTCAGTAAAAGAGTCTACAGCCCGAATGACGTCATACAAGCCCAGTAATAATTTCCCTAGCGGGGCATGTTACGTTTGGCTTTTTGGGGAAGCGGGGTGGGGTAGAGGGTTGGCGAAAACTCGAAATTTAGCGGTCAACGTTGGGTACCATAGGGGAGTGATGTTTAAAACCCTAAATTTCCCGGGCAACGCCGGGTTACACATCTAGTATAATATAAAATAACAATATCAATCAATAAAATACAATTCAAGATATCCTATCTACTTATTGTGGCGTATTATTTAATTATGTATTATTGCTGTGTTGCTTATCTGTCCACATTGGTTTCCTTCTCCAGTATGGATGTAGATGTTCTTTCCAGCTCACAGGGAATGGGCTGAAGATAGGAAGAAGAACGGTCGTTTTCTTCTGGCTTGCCGTCGGTCCGGACTCTTCACTATAGCTGCGTCTTCAGTAAGTACTGTAGCTCGAAACAGTAACTTACTCGATTCTTCCACCTCGTCGTCACAGTTTCTCCACTTTTCTCGTCGTCGCCAAAGTCAGTCCGATCGCAATCGCAACTTTCAGTTCGCCCGATTCGCAAAATCGCTCACTGTTCATTCGTCAAGATTCACAAAACTCCGCCAAGTTCGACTAACTCGCACTGGTACTTAGTTCCCAGTGTCTTATAGTTCTACGGTGGGATAGGCCGACAGGTTGTCGCCTTCCTCACCCAAAACCAACCGTCAGATCTTCCGAATTACCAACGATTTACGCCAGAATCATCCATGGCCGCCATCGCTCGGAAATCTCTCTTGACTTCTCTGGCACGCTTCCAACACGCCTCGTTGAAATCGTCTGCTTGACAACACTGACGCTGTTTTCCTGACCTCCATCGTATATTGGAAGATTGCTGTAGCGCTTGCATACGCGTTATTAATAATTATTATATTAAGCCACAATTCATTTATCAATTACCTATAAAATACGCCAATGAATTGTCTAGCTTGACTCTTACTTAATATTAGTAATTAAACAGTGCATTGTTTAATAGGTTCGTTTTTTAAGAAGCATTAAACCGCTACAAATGCCCCTCCTTCAAAAGACTGTTTACAGTCTTTAACAAACTCACATACTTAACAAACTAACCTAATAAACTAATAAACTGCTTGCACAATAAACTCCTTCTCTAAATTTGGAAGTCTCAAAATTGGTGTTTTCGCCAATTCATTCTTCAACCGTGTGAAGCTATTTTCCAACTCTTCATTCCACTCATTCCACTCTTCACTCAACTCATTCTTATCATTAACATGAAGTTTTACTTATTATATATGTCACCTTCTCAACATATGGCATTCATCCATCCTAGTTCTCACAATGAATGACCTTTGTCATTTCACGAACATCTCATTATCTTAACTAGTCAACAATAGTACTTTGCTCACTGGACATAGTACTTCTTCTTAACTACCTTCTCATCACTCAACTGTTTTCTATTTATCTAAGTGACTCAACATCGCACTCAGATACTATACTCAACTTAATCTCATCTTAGTCCTTAACTACTACACAACTACAATAATTACACTACTACCTCACTTGATCCTATAATTCACCTTATCGCTCAACATAACAGGTACTCACTAAACTACTTTAAATAAGCAACTCAACTTCACTTATCTCATACTGTATTCTATTTACACTCACTCTTAATTAAATATTCTCCACAAGCTACTGTCAGCTTCTATTCGCAGCATCTCTTCTCATGCTTTGATAGTTCATCCTTTCCACCTCTAATATTCTACCGGTATCTCTTTTCACCTTTTTGTATAAGTTTCTTCTTTCTAGTTCCCCCGTGTGTTCCTCTTCAACACTCAATGCATTTGCATCCAACATCTGATTTCCCCATAACATCTTCTGATTCATTCTGTTTACTGACATATAAGTCCAGTATCTCTTCTTCCTCATTTTCTCCTACTTTTCCCATCATGTACCACTGCTGAAATACTGTCACTGTCTTAACATCTTGCATTTCTCCACATTCTCTCTTGTAGTCTTGACTACTTTTCCACTTTTCAACATTACTGTTAGGACATGACCATTCTCTGTCATTCCATAACTTATTTTTCCATTTAATCATATTGTATCTTCTACAATTCTCATTCTGTCTTCTTCCAGAAGTATCCCCTTGTTCTCTTCTGTACCATTCCAATGGTTTCCAAGACTTCTATTCTCATCTCTTCCACTTCTAAATCTCCAATTTAAATCATTAGGTCTATCATACCTAACTCCATAATCACTACTAGACTCTCTCATCACATGTCTATAGTTTTTCCAGTCACACCTATTTGTGTCACTCATGTTCCACTGTGTATTTCTCCTATCCACATTTGGACTCTCTTTGTATCTTCCATACATCCACTCATTGGATCTTATTGACTGAGTCTCATTAAACTTATCTCTATTCTCACCATTTCTCCAGTCTTTTCTTTTCTTCCAACATTTATTCTGATTTACAAGACTATTTTTCAATTAACTTCTTCCACCTGTGATTAAATATTTATTTTCCGTCTCTACCAATCTCAATGGTTTATTTCTGAAATTCCTCTTCATCGTTTTATTAAAACTTGACTTCCTGTTATCTGTATCATCTTTATCTTTTGTTACATCATCAGTGAACCTTACTAGTTTCTTCACACGTAAAGTTTTCTCCTCATGTTCTGTGTTTCTAGTTAATATTCCTTTGTTCTTCATTTCAGTATTATTCTCACAGGTTTCTTTCGGTTCACCATTTGTTACATTATCGGCTCTCTCGTTTTTAACCATGTATTTCATTTTTATTTTTGATCTTCCCGATTATCACTGGTTTCACCGGTTGTTCCATTAACTGTTACTTGACGCTCACTTTCATCCTCTAGACTGATACAATCATCACCGGCTCTTGTCATCATGACGCTACACTTCGCCTTTAAAATGTTCACTCTATAAATGTATTTTGGCTAAGGGAAAGCGTTTCACGCTTCCATCCCCTAACATACAATGTGTTTCCTCTCCAGTTAATGCTTCGTCATTTATCAATGATCGCTTCACAATTCAACAGGTTGCGCCTGAGTCGTACATGCATTTTACATTGATCCCATTAACTGTTACTTGACGCTCACTTTCATCCTCTAGACTGAGGATCATCACCGGCTCTTGTCATCATGACGCTGGCTGCCATGTGCATGCATGTAGGTGGCATTCTGGTGTGTTCACCTTGTTCCTTTCCAACAACATCACCTATTCTCTGCATTTCACTTTCTTGCATAATCCGGTGTGCTCGGTTCTCAAATATTTGTACTGCTGCTGCAGTGTGTTTAACAACTCCTCTGTTTTTTTGTGGGCAGAAAACTGCTTTGTGATTGTATTCCCCACACGAGAAACAGGTAATCTTGTGTTTAGCTGCAAGTTCACGTTCCCTGCTGAACCCTCGGTTCATGTGTGCACCTTGGTTCACTCTCGCATCACTTCTGCTCCTGTTTAAATTATTACCAAAGTGTTCTTTGGGTCTATGTTCAAACGATCATCCTGTCGTTCTGTTATCTCACATCAGATTTTACAGGTGTCTCGTTGTATTTATATCAGTGCGCTTCAATGTACGATTCAGCACACGCCAACATTTCTTTCAAGCTCATATTTCCTTTTTCTTTGATGAACATTCGCAGTTCATTACTGCAGGTCAAGTAGAACTGATCCTTCAGTAAAAGGTCTTCTACTCCTTCGTATGTCTGTTCAAATCCTGCTTGGGATAGCCACTGTTGCATATATTTTCTCAGTCGATATATAAATTGGAAGGCGTTTCACCTGCTTCCATCTTGCTAGCCTCCTCTCCTTCTGTTAGTTTGAATCTTTTCAACAACTGTGTTTTCAGACACTCATAATCCTTTGCTTCATCTGCAGATAATCTTTGATATACCTCAAGTGCTCTACCTTCCAAGTGTCGTGCCAGTATTAATGACCACACTCCTTTCTTCATCTGGTACGCTACACAGGTTCGCTCAAACCTCAACAGGTATGCATCTAAGCAATCCTTTGATTCGTTGAAAACAGGAAATTTGATGTTTCTGATTTCCTTATTGTTTCCTCGGTAATCTTCCTGTTGTTGATCATCACCGATCATCGTGAAGATGTTTCCACGGTCTTGATTTTGTTCCCCTCTTGCATCAATTTCACGCATCTTCACCTGTGCTTCTATTCGCTTCAGCTCCAACTGGTGTTCACGCTGTTCTCTGGCTTCTGCTGCCAAGCGACTTTCTCTTGCTTCTAATTCAGCGCTCCTAATTGCTTCCAATTCTACTTCGGTCTTTTTCGCTTGCATTGCCGCCTCAGATTCAGCTCTTCTTGTCCCTGCAGCTGTCTCAGCTCTTTTTGCTTCTGATTCTATCTCAAGTCTTTTCTTTTCTGTTGCATCCTCTAGTCTATCCTTCTTGTTTCTGCAGCTATCTCGGCTTCAGCTTTTCTCGCTTCTGCTTCAGCTAGCTTTGCTGCCTTTGACAGTTCTCTCTCGATTACTCTTTCCTGTCTCAACTCATCATGTCTCTCTTTGACAAAGGCTCGCAATTCATCACCCTCCATGTTCAATTGTTTTGCCACCTCTAACCAGGCTTCAAAATCACTGACAGACATGCTTACTGACTTACTTACTAACTGTTAAGTGGCAAAATATTGGCAACAATTTGCACTATGTAAATTTCTGGCGGACAGAAATTGTTCAACTCTACAAAGACAAATTCAGTTCCACAAAAGCTAATCTCTAATAGTTCACACAATCTACTGTGTACTCTTCAATATATAATCTGCGATTTCAACGCAAGCATCTACTAGTTCCAATTATATGTCCAACAATCTACTAGCAATAATTGTTCAAAGCTTTCTCTAATAATGTTCAAATAGACAGTTTCAACTGACTAAAATCCCGGCGTGGGCCTCCACTCATGTCACTACCCGTGTATCCTGGGTTGTTAATATAGAATATAAGGGTTAACTTTAGGCTCAGAGGCTTTTGGGTGATTCATCATTAGAGTTGGCTACGACCTAGAATAATATATTGCTGAGATTCATTTGAATATATAATACAAAATAACAATATCAATCAATAAAATACAATTCAAGATATCCTATCTACTTATTGTGGCGTATTATTTAATTATGTATTATTGCTGTGTTGCTTATCTGTCCACATTGGTTTCCTTCTCCAGTATGGATGTAGATGTTCTTTCCAGCTCACAGGGAATGGGCTGAAGATAGGAAGAAGAACGGTCGTTTTCTTCTGGCTTGCCGTCGGTCCGGACTCTTCACTATAGCTGCGTCTTCAGTAAGTACTGTAGCTCGAAACAGTAACTTACTCGTTTCTTCCACCTCCCTCGTCGTCACAGTTTCTCCACTTTTCTCGTCGTCGCCAAAGTCAGTCCGATCGCAATCGCAGCTTTCAGTTCGCCCGATTCGCAAAATCGCTCACTGTTCATTCGTCAAGATTCACAAAACTCCGCCAAGTTCGACTAACTCGCACTGGTACTTAGTTCCCAGTGTCTTATAGTTCTACGGTGGGATAGGCCGACAGGTTGTCGCCTTCCTCACCCAAAACCAACCGTCAGATCTTCCGAATTACCAACGATTTACGCCAGAATCATCCATGGCCGCCATCGCTCGGAAATCTCTCTTGACTTCTCTGGCACGCTTCCAACACGCCTCGTTGAAATCGTCTGCTCGACAACACTGACGCTGTTTTCCTGACTTCCATCGTATATTGGAAGATTGTTGTAGCGCTTGCATACGCGTTATTAATAATTATTATATTAAGCCACAATTCATTTATCAATTACCTATAAAATACGCCAATGAATTGTCTAGCTTGACTCTTACTTAATATTAGTAATTAAACAGTGCATTGTTTAATAGGTTCGTTTGTTTAAGAAGCATTAAACCGCTACACTGCTTTGGTCCTAATAGGCTACGCTGTCATGTCATTAAGAAAATGGCTTTGATTAGATGTAAACATTTAACTCTTGCAAGTCAGCAAAGGTTCATTGAAGCGATTCTACGAGTTCCAATTCCTATCCGAAAACCAATTAGTACATTCATGCACGCATACATGCATACATACAGGCATTCATTTGACTAAGAATTTTAATAAAATTTATTCAAACTAAAGTAGTGACAGTTCAGCCGAACATAGATAGTGGCATTACAATTACACACATTTGTAGGCTACATAGTTCTAAGACTATTGAACAAGGTTATTTAGGCTATTATGAGAAAATACATTAGATTCACATGAAATTAACATGAGAAAACGCTAGAATCATAAATCACCAATTTTTTTTAAAGGAAAATAAAAGTTTGATTGATAACGCTAATTCCTTGCAAAAAGATAACTTGGTCTATGGTAAATATGTACCGTGTTGATGAAATTTTGTTGTCATGTATGTGATGGATGGATGAAAAGAAGTCTTCCTAAATTGAAAACTACAGGGTGGCTAAAAAAATGAACCACCGGATAAAATGCGATATCATCGCAACCGATTGAACTTTTTCTGCGAAAATTTTTCAATTTGCAGAGGAATATATTTCCAACAATCCCGGAAAGTTTACCACTTTAAACTTTCCATGCTTTTTTTGCAAGCATGAAAAGTTTCAAATGAAAATCTTTCAGGGATTGTTGGAAATACGAATGCAAATTGGAAAATTTTCGCACAAAAAGTTCAATCGGTTGCGAAGATATCGCATTACAGCTGTTTAAACTTTCAATTTCATTTTTTTAAATTTTCGCGGATAATGAATGTCAATTGTAGATTTCCATGTCAAATGATATCCCTTTTACTACGACCTCAATGTGCTTTTCAAACTTGACCCTTTCGATTACTAATCGAATTTCTTGAAAATCGCGCTTTTTTCAGCCACACCAAACGACCACTTCCTGCCTCTTTTCCGACTTCTGATCTCCGTTATCTAAACATGTTTGCAATTTAGCCTTCAATGTGATCAGGCTCCACTTTTCACGTATGGTGGGCATAGGGTATTTCGCTGCCATGTTACAGGTTCGAATCCAGCTCAAGCCGCTGTGGTGCAAGTGGGCAAGTTCTTCACTCGCAATTGCTTGGCGCTTTGGCGTGAAACTCCGATTCAGTGTTTGCGCCGGTGTAGGGAGCGCTTCTGAGTGGATTTGATTCTTGAAGGACGCTATAACAAGGTCGTGCGCTATTGCGTGAAACTTTAATTGCGCGCTGTGGTCTGAAGCGCCTCTGAGCATATGTCATAAATTAATAAAATTAATTGCTCTGTATAATTGCAGTAGCGTCATCTGAACGTGGGCATTTCTACGTATTCTTAAGACAGGATGTACTACCCTTATAGTGGGTTTTTTTTACTATCTAATGCTATTCGATAACATCTTAAACAATGAGACAAAATCATCATTTAAAAAGCAGAAATTTGCGTCCGATGTTGCATGCTTCAAAGAGTAACAACAGAACTAGATAAGAAAGTCCGAGGTTCCCAGAGCAATGAAGAAGGTCATCTTATCATCCGCATACGAATACGCAACCATAAATTTATATAGCGCTACTTTAGATAAAATCCTCGTAGACCGTAGGGAGGGCCCCGTAGTGGAGCCCGGAAGAGTAGTGGTTAACACGCCAAGAGTGCGAGAGGTAGTGAGTTCGAGCCCCCGTTGGGCGGATTTGCTTTGTAGGTTGCCATTGGCGCCATATATTGCAGCCGGTCTGCTCAGTTAGTATAGTTAAGATTTGTGAATTCTGTAATCTCCGTTCTTGCGAATTGTTTAAACTGCATAATTATACAATTTTAACCGTTTGCGGTGTGTCAACCGGATTGTTAGTAAAGATAATATTTCTATTACCATCATTCCAAGGCGTGGCGAGACCTGAACAGGAACGCCTTATCTGCTTCCATGAAGTCTGCACTTGCACTTGTCGCCTCGACGGCCACAATGACGGTTACCGAGTGCAGTTCGAATTCAACGAGCGGATTACGGATGATCCGATTTCAATTTGTTTAAATCAGCGCTTCATGCTGGCAGAAAGCGACATGTTACATAAAAATAATTTTACAAAGGTTTCATGTGCAAGTTAAGTTTAATAATAATATAAATTGTTTGTTCTGTTTGTATGTTTGTATGTGCACTTGTTATAGTGCCCCTTCAAGCTTTATGGGCGCTCCCGACTACAGAACGGATGCTGCATCGGAGTTTCACGCCGAAGCGCTGAGTAACTGCGAGTGAATGACTTTCCCTAGGTCCCTACGCGGTGACTTCGGCTGCAAGGTGATGAACATACCCACTAAACCACCACGCACAATCTTTCAGATTCATGTGCTTGTTGTAGGGTTTGCTTTCCATCTCGCACGTTCACCGAACGTCGCCGAACGCTGTCCCTCTAGTGGAGCGGCCTGCAACCAAAATGTAAATAAATTGTTCACTTTGTGATAGAAGCATGAAATTTGGTAAATACTACGAAATTGTCATAAGAAAAAGATTTCACTATAGGGCCATCGCAGATTTGAACCCTGGCCCCCAAAGGCGCCCATTTTTCAAAGTGGCCGACCGGTTAACAGATTTGAAATTATCTCAGCTTCCAGTGCACTTAGAATCGTCATCTTGGTGTCTAACATACATAGTTAGAGGCGATTATTCCAAAAGAGACTTTAATCTTTACATATTATTATTATTATTATTATTATTATTATTATTATTATTATTATTATTATTATTATTATTATTATTATTATATTTTTTATTTTTTATTATTATTATTTTTATTCGACAAAATCTGGTTGGACAAAAGAACCGCGGAAGGCCACGGAATTAAAGCGCTGGATGGTGACTGATAAGCGCTGGAAGAGATAACAAGTTTCTCTAGAGTCTCCGGAAAGTTGGGAAAGACGTCTTCCTAGATCTTTAATAAAATCAAGGCCGTCTTCGTTGATGGGACCCAGGGTCTCGAAGGCCAGCGGCACAAATAAGTGGGTTTTGGACAGTTCACTGTACTTCGAATTCTTTCTGGTGGCTGCCATCTCAGCCGCCGCTCCAGCTGCAACCGACGTTGAATTAAGGTAGGAGGGAGCCACGGTGTCCGTCACTGTCACATCCCAGACAAGACTGCGACCACCACGCCATGGAATGAGAGTCATCCCATCGGGACGCTTTCCGTCCGTCCTCAACAAACCGGTGGGCTCTTTGGTGTTGGGAACGCCTGCACGAGTCAGGCTGCGGCTGGTCGTTCAGTACGGCGTGTCTGGCAATCCTTCCAGGACCGAGACCACACGACAGACCATGCGAGCCACCTGCTGTAACCACTGCTCCACAGGGACATGCGTGTGGCTCGCATATACCCGCACCAAGACGGAGGCTTACTGCAATTCTTACAGCCTCATCGTCCAGCCTCAAACCACATGACGATATTGGAAGTGCAAACAGCCAGTCGCCACTGTGAGGCGCAGATACTGCTTTAAGGCGTGCTTGGTGGTAAGCGTCAGTGTGGGTGGTGTCCAGTGACTCTACCACCTTGATGACAAGCGGTCTGTCCCAGTGTGACTGTTTGTGGGCTACACTCTCATCTGGTGGTGTGAAGTGGCTCTCGTCGTACCAACGTCGCGTCATCTCTTCCACACATAAGTCGATGACAGTGTTATTGAATCCAAGCATGGAGGATTGGAGGTCGCGGGTGCCTGCAGCAGAAGCCAAAAAGGCAGGGAGTGCAAGCGAAGCTACCCGACAAATTCCCAGTCCACCCATCTTCACGGGCAAAGAGGCCTGTAGCCATTGATCATTCGATAAGGCGATGTTGAAGACTGTGCTTAAACCATATCGAAGAATACTGTCGAATCTGTCCAACAAAACGTGACCTGTACACGGGCCGCACCTTAATGTATACACCAGTCTCTGAGAGCTGAGTGAGAATCTGAGGAGGGTCAGAGCATCATGCTTGGAAATGGACTCTAGTCTACTTATTGCCAACTCCAACTCCGTGCATCTGTCCTCCAGACATTTCGTCAATGCTTCACTTGTGGACAATGGTGCACCTAGCAAACAGACTCTCTCTGGTGTCGTGACGGTGAAATTTCGGAAGACACTGTCGGAGTACTGCATGTCATTGTGATATTTGATTTCACACTTTTCTTGATTGAGTTGCAGTCCAAGTTGCTCGCATCGCTGCTTCAGTAGTTTCACGTCCTCCTCCACAATAGCTGCCTCACCTCCTAGAGATACATCATCCATGTATCCCAGGACCAGCGGTGATGACAAATCCTGCAGAATTGGCTGTAGTGGAAGGCAAAAGAGCAAAGGACCGAGCGGGTCTCCTTGTTGAGGTCCGACTTGTGATAAGATGGTACACTGACCGAACAGAAGCTGTGAAGGTTCTGCGTATGCCAGGTGACAGAATGGAGCCAGTTCCGGAAGGACATCATCAATCGAAGAGAGCATCCTGTCTCTGAAGAGGCTATTGAAGGCAATCTTAAAGTCCAGCTTTACCAAGATGGACCCTATTGGCATTGCTTCCAGGAAGCGTCTCGCTGAATGAACCGCCGCCTCTGCTCCACCCGGAACACCAACACCCACTTGCCTCGGTGCGAGATAGTCAGTTGCCGTTGAGACCGCGTAGGTATTTGCACATTTGGATGCGAGCCTGCGCCAGCAATAGCCTATTACAATCGGGCGCAGACCTCCAGATGCTTTTCGTAGAGCAATGAGAGTTCCTCCAAAGAGTAAGGGTCTAATGAGTTCAGGGCATTCGCCTCTCAGAAGAAGGTTGACCAGACCAGTTATAGCGGAAATCAGCTCAGAACCAACTTCAGTGCAATTCACCAGGTCCGAAAGATGCTGGGGTCGAAGACCGTCTGGTCCGCCCGAAGAACCCTGCGGGAAAGAGCGGATCCGGCCAAGCACCTCATCTTCTGTTGTCTGAAAGGGCGCCACTGTGTTTTTTGCCGTGATGCGAGGTCGGTCGATTGGAGGCGAAGGGTGTTTTGAGCGTAGCTCCGTCAGGGTGTCAAGGTCAGCCGAAACGGGTCTGTCGTTAGAGCACAGAATTCTGATTGCCACTCTGATGTTGCCATCCTCTAGTTTGGATGCAACAGCTGAAGCAACCGACTGGCCGACATCTGCTTTATATTTTCCACCATGGCTGTCATTGATCGGGAGCTCAGCGAAGATTTCATTCCTCTTAAGCTTCCAGGATGTCTGGAAGTCATCTACCCTTTTCTTGATGGTTGATGACAGATTGTGGCGTCGGCCTCCTCTTCGTGGTTGATCTAAGATCGCAGCCCCAAAAGTGAGTACCATCTGCCATGTGGACGGGTTTCCGGCGTCCCTCAAGACTTTGTTGATGATGGTAGTGAGAAGACGACCAGTTTGTAGTCTAGCTGCTTTCGGGATGCGTTTCAGCAATCTGTTTGGCAGTGTAGGGTGTGAGATTCTACCCTCAGGGGCGTCGCTGTTTATCGACAGTCGCTCCTCCGTTCTGGTATCCGGCGACGTCGACTCCACCTCATCCGTCTGGCGGAGATCTACCTCTTGATTGTCACCCTGGCAGCAGCTCGCTCCGAGAGGTAGCATATGCGACCCTGGACACGGTTGATTTCGAGGGTCGTGCAGATGAACCTTCCCGTCTTTGTTGTGAAGCTGTCTTAACGATCTGCATACACAGCAGACGCCTTTAGCTTTTTGTGACGTACGTACGGGCGACGTCATGTAATCCGTCGTGAGGCGACGATGCGTTGTCATAGTAACGTTAACGTTATAGCTTGCCGTTTAAACGAGTTAGTTGAATTTGAATGGCTCAATGAAAGTTATGAAGAAACCAAACTAGTGACCAACCATATTGAACAGAATCCAGGTCGCTTCGCCAAGCGTGACTTGATCTTAGCGAAACGGGTAATACTAAATGAAAACTTCGAATCACGAGACGTTGAACTTTCAGATGGTGATAAAATCCAGCGCAAAAAAATTAATCGTTTCGTAAATATTGATTAAATAGCAAGAGGGCTAAAAATGTCAGCCCACACTGTCCGATGGTGACGTCATTATCAAGAGCCATTACCAAATGGGCGTTTATTATTATTATTATTATTATTATTATTATTTATTTATTTTTATTTTTATTTTTATTTTTTTATTTTTTTATTTTATTTTATTATTATTATCCACCCTAATGTCTAGGGTGTCTAATGTCTAGGGTCTAATATCGACATATTAATGTGCCACACAGTCTCATGTGCTGCAAGTCGCTTCCTTATGTCGTTCCACGGCTCGTTTTGGCACCGAAATCCGCTGGAATAAGTATGACGTTTCCATAGGGTCATGCGTAGCAGCAGCAATTCTCCTCCCCAACTCAGAAATGAAATCCAGTCCTTCTTTGCACCAAGCGCCGCCGGTCTCCAAGGCGACCGCAACAAACGCGTGGGTACTGGTGATGGTGGAATACTTGATAGTTTTCGACGCAGCTGCGCGTTCGGCGGCTTCGCCAGCTTCGATGGATGTGTGTGGAAGGTGAGACAGGGCGAAAGTGTCGGGCACTGTCACATCCCATGCCAGGCATCGACCTCGTGACCAAGGGATCATTGTCACGCCGTCTGGTCGCTTCCCGTCTTCTCTTAGTAGGCCGAGGGGTTCTTTGTGGGACGGGATTTTCGCCCGTCCAAGAGCTCTCCAGACGACATCGTTTATCATGTTATGTGCTTACCGCTTCCTCCTTTGCATACCAGACCATGCAATCCTCTCGCGTCGACATTCCCTCGGCAGTGGTGGCACACATGAGGTTCACAAAGCGATGTTCCTTATCTCACCCCAACTGCAAAACGTATCTCCTCGTCTGAGAGGCGCAGGCCCAGAGCAGTCACGGGGGGAGCTAGCATCCAGTCTCCAGAATGAGGGGCTCTCGAAGCTAGGAGGCGAGCTCGGTCGCATGGGACACTGGGTGGACTCGAGAAGACCCTTCCATGCCTTTTCAGTGAATCCCACTCTCTTTGGCTGCGAGTAGCTGCTCCAGTTGGTGGTTCAGCGCCTGTCAAGGAGATCCAAGCGTTAAGCGCTGTTTCCGCAAGTACATATGGTACATCAGCTGACTCTGTTGGTAGGATGCAAGCCTGTAGTTCGCTGGTGCTAGCGGCAGAAGCCAGAAAGGCAGAAAGTGCCAGCGTTGATGCACAGCGAACTCCCAGGCCACCATCTCTCACCGGCAGAGAAGCCTGAAGCCAGCGGTCGTCGTCGAGGTCTAGGTTGAAGATGGTTGATAAACCTTCTCTCAATAAAAGGTCGAACCGAGCCAGGCTCGGGCAATCGGCACAGACAGCTGTGAAGCAGTTTCGGAACGCTCAAGCTTTTTTTGAGTAGCACAAGAGCGTCATGTGTGAAAAGCATGGAGAGTCTTTTGATTGCCCTTTCTAGGTCGTTGGCCTTTGATCCGACGACCATTTCCACAGCTGGACCTGGCAACAGAGGTGCACCCAGCAAGGTCATCTCCTCAAAGGTGATGTTTGTAAAACGTTCAAACGCCGGGTCATCGAATTGCATCTGATTGTTGTGGCAGGCAATTTCGCATTTAGTGCGATTTAATATCAATCCCAGATCCTTCGCTTCTTCCGCAATCAGAAGAACATCGGCGGCTACTGTCTCCCTATTACCACCCAATGTCAGGTCATCCAAGTAGCCCACACGCAGTTTTGATTTCAGTTTTACTAAAAGCGGTTGTAAAACAAGACAGAATTCCAGAGGAGTGTCCCTTCTTCTGATCGTATTATGTTCGAACCATAACGTAAGAGTGGGCGATTGGAGTAGGCAGCATGAGCAAATCGGTAGAGCTCCGGCATGTCTCTAGCCACTGCCTCTAGAAGCGAATCTCTGCGCAGAGTGTTAAACGCGTTTGTGAAATCCAGCTTCACGAGAGTAGATAGATTAAGACTATTCTAATACATTGACCCATAACCATGCTTCAAAAATTTGTCGACCCATAACCATGGTTCAAAAAATTTGCTGACTCATCAAAAAATTTGTCGACCCATAACCCTGGTTCAAAAAAATTAGGGAATTTCCGCTAGTTTCGATCCGTCATGCACAAACCTAATCCCTGGTTCAAAAAATAACCACCCCAGCCCACGCCTATGACTCATCATGCGGGGAATTTCCAGTAGTTTCGATGATGAGTCATAGGGTGGCTGGGAATTACTCATCATCACACAATCACTAAGTCTTCATTATCTATCCATGAATTAAAAGACTCTGGGTATCCAAACCATTTAACAAACGATTTCTTCCCGCGTTTCCTGATAATCTTTTCTATTCTAAATATTTCTAGAGTCGTTTTCTGCAGCTCCTGTTCATAAAAACTCCCCTGTATTTCCTCTCCATTTGAATCAGTAATCTTATAAGTTGGCGGAACCGTGTATTGAATCTGGGATACTGTAAATACCTCCTCAGTCCATCTAGGCGTGTATCCTTTCTCAAAAATGTTCTTCTTCTTAGTTATTCTGACCTTATCACCAAATTGAAAACTTTGGTACAATAGGTTCCGAAATCTCTTTACCGTATAAATTCATAAATACAGTTTTTTCATTCACTTTCATACTAGCCTTGGCGGGAGTCATTTTAATCGAACCGTGCCTGGTATTGTTATAATTACCCACCATTTCATCCAAAACGTTGATATATCTTCTCGTCGAGTTAGCTGAAAAATATTTATACATCTTTTCTTTCATCGTTCGGTTCCATCTCTCAACGACGCAAGATTTTTCCTCGTTTTCGGTAGAGTACAATTCAACCAAATTCTTTACATCCTTGTTATAAAATTCTTTCCCTTTGTCGACCCATAATTTAATCGGCTTCCTCCCACCCTCGAGTATCTTCACGAAGCCGTCAGCTGTAGATTTCCCACTCTTATCTTTCAATAACACAATCCAACCGTATTTAGAAAAAACATCTATAACGGTTAATAGGTATTTCGCCCCATCGTTATCTTTAGCAAAAGCCTGCATGTCCACCAAATCGGCAGCCCATATCTCATCTATCCCATTAACAAACACCTTTCTCTTCCTAAAATGTCTGATGACTGGTTTGTGCAATTCATCGGCTAATTGATCAGTCCATTTCAGTTCAGGCTTTTTTTTAATCCCAAACCAAGGCTCGTTTTAGCTGACAAGATGGGTTTCACTATAGCCCTCTCTACACGCTCCCGGATAGTAGGATTAGGAATGTTGTTCAAATTATTAATCATAGCTCTATCAGCAACATTCCTAGAAGCCGTATCAGTGTGTTGATCGTAAGCCAAATCATGGATATAAGCAGCGCTATCTACCCTATCCACAGGCTTGCTCCAATCTTTAGGAGTTCCGTCTGGGTTCAGTCTCTTATCTAGCCGTGTACCTGGGCCTGTAAAATGATGGCCTGGTAAATGCATCTCACCGGGAAACTTAGCCCAAGGTAGCTTAATGTTACTAGTAGCTGCGTTCAACGAACCAACTAGATCTCCACCTTGCACAACGGTAGACGCCTTTACGAATTGAGTTTTAGTTTTCCCACATACAACGCAAACACCCCTAAGCATTGATCTCCCGTTATTCGTCACGACGTTTTGTATATCTCTCGTTTCGGTCTGTTTTTTTACACTTTACGCAATACATCTCGCTTTTTTAATAAATATATTTTAAAATGGATATCAAAGATTTGAGTTGGGGCACTGCGCTATCGAAAAGATTTAATAATCCTTTGTTACCCAAAAGTATACGGGGGTTGATAGTAGGGAAATCAGCGTGCGGCAAAACAACACTTCTTCTGAATCTATTGCTCAGGCCAGACTGGTTGGACTATAATAACCTCCAGGTATTCGGTACTTCTCTGTTTCAACCGGAATATCGCATTATTAAAAAAGCATTCGAAGAAAAATTACCAAAAGAAGAGATCGTTTGGTTATTCGAGCACCGAGATGAAATCGTGGAACAAGACGCGCCACCAGCCCTCGTTATAGAAGAAATAGCTAAAAACTTAGAAGCCAAATCCGATATCAATGCCAAGTTTTTTGAAAGCGCTGAAGATGTACCGGACCCGAGAGACTTGAGTAGTGAAAAGAAGAATCTGATGATTTTTGACGATTTACAATTGGAAAAACAGAACACATGCGAAAAGTATTATATTCGGGGAAGGCATAGTAATGTGGACTGTTTTTACCTCGCTCAGAATTATTTCATGTTACCGCGACAATCGATCAGAGAGAATGCAAACTTTATTTGTCTGTTCAAGCAGGACCTGAAAAACCTTAACCATATTTACAACGATCATGTTAGTACGGACATGCACAAAGAGGAATTTAGAAAACTATGCAAAACGGTATGGGAACAACCGCACGGTTTCGTTGTCATCGATCTAACTAGCGAAAAGTACAATGGCAAATACCGCGACGGTTTCGATCAATTTTATGACATCGAGGATCCACTGTAGTAAAAATTATTACATAATCAAAATGGAATCATCGCTTCTCAAACAGATAGCTGATAATACAGAAAAGACGGCCCGTAACACGGAACCAAAAACGTCATTTTACATTTTGCTAAGCGAAAAGAGCACACGAATCAGAACAAAGTTTAATCCAATTCTTGAACTAGACAAAAATAAAAAATACGAAATGGCCCTCGTAAATCTCGAAACGTACTATTCCTTTCCAAATATCGACGCGACAAACAACAACTTTAGGTATTCGCCGAATGGCGTGAGCCCTTGGTTTAACATAGAAGTACCGGAGGGATGCTATGAAATAACAGATATCAACGAATACATACAGAGAATCATGAAGGAGAATGGACATTACGACAGGGAAAATTCAGAGTACTGTGTCTCAATAGAACCAAACACCAATACGCTGAAGTCTGTGTTAGATATAGCAGAGGACTATGCGGTTGATTTTACGCCTAGGAATTCGATTGGAAAGGTTCTAGGTTTTATAAAATATATCTATCTTGAAGGATATAACGAATCGAAGAACTTGGTAAATATACTGAGTATCAGCAGTTTACTAGTGACCAACGACATTATCGGGTCTTCGTACTCTAACGGAAGGCGGTAAACGTAATATATTCTTTTTTCCCGAACACAGGCCCGGGGTACAAAATTATCGAAGTGCCGCATAATTTAATTTATCTCCCCATTACGCTATCTACAATTTCAACGATGACAACGATGCTCACAGACCAAAATGGGAAACAGGTAAATCTTAGAGGAGAAGACTTGTCGATTCGTTTTCACATCAGAGAAGTTTGAAAGTTTTTTTTGTAAACTAAAATGAGTCGATACATAGGCTATAAAGTTAATATTTCGGAAGCGGAAAAAGACAAAATTCAAAGATCTCTTCAAGCGGGAACTGGTGTGAATATCAAACTGGCGCACGATGATTTTAACGGCAATGATATGTTCGCTTTCACGCAGGGGCAAATCAATAAAATGACAAAGGCGTACCAAAAAGGAACAGGCGTAGTCATCAAAATAAGTAAAACGCAATTGGAGCATAATAAGAAAGTCAAAGGAGGATTCATAAGCGCCATTCTTCCGTTTCTAGCAACGATAGCGAAAACCCTTCTGCCTAGTTTAGCGATGGGGGCTATGAGTGGCTTAGGTTCTGCAGCCACGTCGAAGATTGTGGATAAAATCAGCGGATCTGGCGTAGTGTACGTGAAGAAAGGCGATATGGCGTATAAGATAAGATCAGCTGGTTCCGGGTTGTTCATGTCCCCTTGGCAAAAAGGCAGCTCAATAACAGCATCTGGGTCGGGGTTGTACATGAAAACAGGGTTGGGGTATGAGCAAATAGGTGAAGGACTTTTGCTGGGTCCTAATTCTCCGTTTGCAAAGATTCCATTTCTCGGTTTGTTATTATAAACTTTTCTTTATAAAATGTCGAGACCATTACACAAATTTGGAACTAAACCAACTAGGAAGGTAGAAGTTAGAAAGCAACCCATGCAAGTTCATTGGAAGATTACGAGGGGCGTTACCCACAATCCAATTAGGCTACTAGAAGGCGTAAGATGGGAGATTTTTGCGCAAAATGTTATAACGATACAACCAAAGGCAACAACTACGCTAACTCTTGGACTCGGGGTAGAAATGAGTGCAGGATTTTGCCTCGTTTCCCTCAAACAGAGTATCAAAGAATAAAGATGCAGCCTACAAAACGAAGTGGTTTCGGATGATCTGGTTGATGATATCATAGTCACTATTCAAAACAACTCCGATTCAGTGGTAACTATCAACGCGGGAGATTCGCTATGTCGTGTAAATTATCTGTTATAAAAAAATATATCGCGTAAATAAAAACGAATGGAATACGACGGTATCAAAATAACACAATCACTCTATCCGAAGCTACCATCAGCACCGGAAGGAGAAATACATATCGTCACAGGGTCGGCGCAAACGTATCGACTTCAAAAGATTGGCGAAATTAAGAAGGAAATCGAGCAAGTACGCGATAAAAGAGCAGCGTTGAGTAAAAAGTATCATAGAAGTGTAAGCGTGATCGGTGCAGTAGGTGGCGTCCTCTCAGCAGTCACGATGGGACTCGGAGTTTCAGGAATCGGAGTATTATCCACTATAATCGCAGCACCCATTGCTATGGCTTTGGAAGGAGCGGCATTAGGTGTGGGGTTGCTAAGTATAATCGGTATCTACATCAGTAAAAAGCTTGCGTTGAAGGCAGAGAAGCATGAAAAGATCAAAACGCTAGCCGACGCGAAACTCAACACAATCAGCGACCATATTTCAAAAGCTCTCATGGATGATAACATTTCAAACGAGGAATATTCGTTGATTCTGAGCGAGATTGAAAAATTCAACGGCATGAAAGAAGAAATTAGAAGTAATATTAAAGTTGCGATAGACGCGATGGACGAGGTGACGAAACAATCACTCATCGATCGTGGAAAAGATGAAGTCAGGCAGCACTTGCAATCCATGTTTGAGAAAAATAACGAATCTATCAAAAAGACGACTAACGCGAACATACGTGAAATCATGTAGACGTATGTCGTTACGTCTGGAAATACGTCTAACATACGTGAAATCATGTAGACGTATGTCGTTACGTCTGGAAATACGTCCAACTTATGTTTTTCACACGTCCAAAAATACGTCTGAAAACATTATGTTTCTAATTTTAAAATGCCGATTCGAAAAATCAACAACCCTGTGGAAAGAGACGCTTTCGTTGCAGAATATCTGAAAACAAAGAAGAATATCCAACAAAACTTTTTATCGGAGAGATTGGGGGATTCAGGACTACAACAAGAATTAACCAAATTGTACAAGCCTATCGTCGATTCACAATCCGCAATTTCCAAAGAGCAAAATGTCTTACTATCCGCCATCAATCAAAATTCGGTAGCTACTTCAAATGCGTTACAAGCACTTCCTTCGTTACAGGGTCTTCAATTTCCTCAGCATCCTTCGATAGAAGCGTATAGCTCCGATCCGACCGACGATATCAGAACTTTGGAATTAGGAGATGTGGCCGCCACGTACCTTCATCAACACGTCGCCGATAAAAGAACCGTAGACACGACGTTCGGAATAAAATCTGAAAACCGGCAATTCTACATCGGCGACACTCCGATATCGATTCAAGGAGACGACGTGACGGTTGTAAATAAAACTTACAGAGGAACACCAGGGCTTTGGGAGTTGTTGACGATGAAACAGCCAGACGTCGCGATATACGATGATAATGACAAGGCCGATTACGCTGAAATTCTCACCACAACGAATGCTATAAGACAGGAAAAAAATCCAAACAAACCTAAATCATCTTCAAGCGTCAAATACAAACAAATTATCAAACCGATATGGGAAAAGATGACCCTAGGTACGGTAGGTAAAGGCGTTGACGTAATCGTCATCTCCGAAGACCCAAATGTATTAGCGAAACGGCTAGATTTATTAGTTAACAGCTTCAACGTAGGTAACACCGGGGTAAGAAACGAGCTCGTATCGATATGCGACGCGCTACTACGGCAAGGAGTGATGAGTAAAGATGGTTACAAAAATATAATGTCGACTTTATAAAAATGCTAATCATTAAAAGAAGGAGTTACAGAAAGCAATACGTTATCGGCGGATCTGGCATAATTGATACTATTTCAGGATTTTCAAAAGACTAGTCACATCGCCCGCCGCCAAACAGCTAGCAACGAGAGCTCTTAGTGCGGGTAAAGACGTGGCGACAGAAATTGGGAAAAAGGCGATAGATGTTGGAAAATCAGCCGCGACCGACGCCGGTAAAAGATTAGTAGAGAAAGCAGCGGCTAAACTGTTTACTCCTCCAAAGAATCAGGTTACGCAAGAAAGTCGAGATATTGTTGCTCGACTTAGTAGCGTCGGGGTGAATCCGGAGAGCGTGAATATCAATAATCTGATGATGGGAAGTGGCGTGAAGAATGCCATATCGATCCAAGATTTAGTGCGTATGCGAAACGGCGCGGGAATGAAGGTTGCGTAAAAAAAAAAATATTATTACAATAAAATGAAATCAGATATTCTAAGATTTGCCGAACAACCTCTGATCGATGAAGCTATCGAGCGCTACGAATGGTATCAGTATGAACCTATATCGGGATCGAATCTAAACACCGCAGGGGAGATACGAATCGACATTTATTCTCAAGATGTTTACAACCATCCGGCGGAATCTTTCCTATTATTCGAGGGCAGATTGTTGATGGCGGACAACATCACCGCGTACGTTAATGCCGATGCTGTAGCCCTTACGAATAATGGACTCATGCATCTTTTCAACAATATTTCATACAAAATAGGAGATCAACAAATTGAATCATTATCTAACCCCGGTCAAGCGACTACGATGCTCGGTTTACTCAAATACCCAAATGATTTTCAACTAGCTCAAGGTTTGAATCAGCTGTGGTATAAGGACAGTGGTACAACAGCTGTTATCGCGGATAATCAAGGTTTCGCCGTTAGACAGTCGTATCTAATTCAAAAACCAGGAGACAAAGGCACGTTTAGTTTTATCGTTCCATTAAGTCATATTTTCGGATTTTGTGATGATTACGACAAGGTTATTTTTGGAATGAATCACTCGCTAACTCTTGTTCGTAAAGCCGACGACGACGCAATTTTTAGACTCGCTGCTGCGGGTGCTGGGAAAGTTAGGGTAGACAAAATCTCGTGGTTTATGCCACACGTCACTCCGTCCTTTGTGGAGAAGCATGAATTGAACAAAACGATCGAATCGAAAGTACCGCTACCAGTTGCATACAGGGCTCGTCAAAGCGATACTATTTCCGTCCCTAGGTCGACTACTTTTAGCTGGATACTTGGCGCCAAGTCATTGAGTGAGAAACCAAGGTACATCATCATTGGATTTCAAACTAATCGTAGCGGTGATCAAGAAAAAAACCCATCGATTTTCGATCATTGCAATCTAACGAACATGTACGTCATGATGAATAAGGACCGATACCCGGCCGCCGACTACAACCTATCATTCCCGAATCAGCAATTCTCACGAGCTTACAGAGAAGCGGCCACGTTTAGCAAAAAATTCTACGGAATGGACGAACTGGTATCGCAAAGCAATATCACACCGGCAGACTTCAAAGATTTGTTCCCGATTATGGTGTTT
Organism: Lumbricus terrestris; assembly: GCA_949752735.1. NCBI lineage: Eukaryota > Metazoa > Annelida > Clitellata > Crassiclitellata > Lumbricidae > Lumbricus > Lumbricus terrestris. The sequence goes on from OX457037.1 coordinate 45,226,747, forward strand.
GATGTAAGCAAACAATCTGAGAGTCTAAAGTCCTCGGTATTCAATATCCAGATCAAAGGTACTTTTAATACTGCTCCGCTGGCTAATACGGAGGTGTACGCGGTGGTGATTTACGACAAGTTACTCAATTTTCGATCGGATGGTACGAAATTGAGCGTGGTGTATTAAAAAATATCTTGTACTATAAAAATGAAATTGACAGAATTGAAAACGCTGGTGAAAGAGCACGGTATCAAAAGATGGGCTCATCTCAACAAGCCTGAACTCATCGATCTATTGTTTATGAAGGGTGTACTTTCGCGTGATATCGCCGAAAAAGAGAAACAACGGCGAGAAACGAAGGTGCCTAGCACGGATGAAAAATATGAGAGATTGAAATATATCAGAAACCAACCGAGACGAGTAGATATATTAGACTGTGAAACGAGTGAAGTAAGCTCGTATTCATCGCTTTACAAGGCGGGTAAAGCACACGGGGAAAGCGCGCGGACAATCTTAGCGTTCGATGGTCGAGTGTGGAGAAATAGATACGAAATTAAAGTCCATGATCGAAAGGAGGGTGACGATTTTGTAACGGATTTGGTAGAAATTTAAATTCAAAACTAAATGTGGTTTCGAATTTAAGGTTGTAAGTATGCCGCTGAAAAATCTCGAACCATAATATTTTCAGCAACATACGAAGTAACAAATATCTCGAGATAATCGGTATTAGTTAATCGAACTAGGGTAGTACCCGTTACACCTCTACGCACTGCAGCCGTACCTCCACCACCGGCAATCAGCGCGTACAACCCCCCACTTTTGTACAAGCTAACATTACTGGAAATTCCAGCACTATTGTTGCGAAATTCCACATACGCCGTAACTATATAACATCCAGCTTTCTGAGGAAAGAAACGATTCGAATTGACGAGACAATTATCCGGATCGAATTTTACTGTCGGAAATTTTACTTGCGTCGTAACGTTAGCTGGGATAGCCTGAGCAGTGAGGGCGTAAACACTAAACGCCGGGCCAAATGCGGCCGAATGCACATACTTTTTCGTAGCAGCGTCACTATCTTCCACGGGTTCGGGTAGACCAGTGATACGAGCTTCTTTCATATAGATGTCTTCGTACACATTTACTCTTGTAATGAGACCTTGGCCGGGTTTAGTGATCCAGATAACATCTATCTTCACCATTTACTTGAATACGTAATCCATGGGCTGTTTTGATAAATACAGGATTTTTGTTGAAATTAGGAGTAGTAATCCTATTTCCAGCAGTACCTAGGAGTAAATTAAAACGTTGTCCTTCTCGAATATCGCTACATCCCATGTTTCCATCCACATCCGGATCGGAAGAAGGCGAAAGTAACAAATCTCCACTCTTTGAAAGTTTATTAGCATCGACGTAATTCTTAGTGGCTACATCTTGAAGATCGGTAGGATCCGCTACATTAATCAGCTTTTTTGAACCCAAATCGATATCCCCGGTCGCCACGTTCGCTCCATCTAACCTTAGAAAAGTATTGTTAACTTGAGATAATGTTATACCACCTGCTACTACTCGTGGCGTTGATCCGCCATCCATTCGTCCAAATATATCAACAGGCATTTTATTACGCTATAATATTTTTAGTACAAAAACTCCATCTACACCAAAAAAGAGGCCTACCAGCATTATCATCGTAGTTATGGTCGTAAGAATGCGAGGGAAAATTCCTTAGCTACTATACCTACAGCGGTGGTTGAATAAACACCTATCTCGAGGCTATCGTTTTCGGTTAGATAAACTATGGTACTGCCTGTTGCATTGATAGTTGAACCTGACGCACCCTCTCCACCCGCAATTTGCATATGCACCCCTCCATTTTTATACAGGTAAACGAAACCCGAAGTACTAGCGCCGAGGTTGCGAAATTCTATGTGCGTCGTAACGATATAGCAACCGGTTTTATAGGGCTGGAGTCTAGTCCCTACTCTAACGTTGATATCTCTATCGAATCTTTCTATTTTGAAAGAAACTTTTGTGTATGTATTGGCGCTTATGGCTTGCGTAGCTGAAGTGTACATGCTAATCAGGGGTCCGATTGCTTTCGTGTCAACATATTTTTCAGCCGTTGCATCGACGTATTTCTTATTCGAGTCATCGTGTTTCGTTATTAAATCTATAGCCTGTCCTCGACTTAGTGCCTCGTCTTTTCCAGCTTCCGAAGTATTCGTTGTAGGCAGACCTTTTATCACGTGGCCATTCATATCTAGATCTCCAGTAACAGGGTTTGCTCCATCTGCTCTTAGAAAAGTACTGTTTGCTTGAGTTAATGTGACGCCACCCGATATTACTCCTGGCGCTGATTCGCTAACCATTTGTCCAAATATGTTTACAGGCATTTTATTACGCGGTGATATTAATATAAAAATCAATACAAACTATTGATAACATTTTGAAATTTACAACCATCAGTCATCGTCTTTTTCAAAACATACAAACATAGATGACCGCAAAACACTTCATTATCCGGTTGAATTCGTTCACTGTTGTAGTAGATGGGACTGTGTAAATACTTTATCAATTCCAGAGGGGGTGGGAGACCGTAACTATCGAAATATATTTTATCCTTGCCGTTCTTAAAAAACGAGCACCAATGGGTCCCTCTACCGTTCGAGTCATCTAAGTTCAGTATTCCACATTCGTTTCGCCTAGGTTTCTTTGGTAGTTCATCTCGTAAGAAGACGCCTCTAAAATTCGGGATATTCAGCTTCTTAGCAGCATCGATCAACTGTATGTTTGAAATAGGGATATTTGGTAGTAGCATGCCTTCGACGTTTATGTTTTTGTATGTTTCAAAACTCATTTTTTATATTTCATTTAAATGTTTTTAAAAACTACTGAGCTTTCGAGCTTCTACGCAGGCGAGATAATATTTATGTCTACAATTTTTACATTCATTCGCCCATCCATCTTTTTGAAATCGATTTTTATCGTATTCCGATATGTTCTTGTCTATCTTACACCGGCTGCAAACTTTCTTATCCTTCGTTTCCTTATTTTCCTGTCTCGCGTACTTATCCGCTAGCTCCTTTACTTTAGCATTTTTACAGAGTTTACAGCTCGGATAACTTCCATTATTTCGTCTTTTATCTTTATGAAATTCATCCAAACTTTTTTCAATCTTACAGCGGCAGCAAACTTTTTTGTTTTTTGTTTCCCTCACTTCAAGCTCCGAGTATTTTTGTGTAAGTTCCTTCGTTTTGATAATGACACACTTTTTACAAGAAGCAAAATAGCCGCTCTTATTACGTTTGTTTTTGTAAAATTCAGTTAAGCTTTTTTCCATTTTGCAATTGGTACATACTTTTGAGTCTGTCATTTTATATTAGGATATTTTTTCTTAAGTAGATTTCAATAAATAGTGTCCATATGCTAACGTGCTTATCCCATCATCCATTATCACTCGCTTGTCGTCGTCGGCTGAAAGAGCGATCTTATTAATCTCTTCAGTGTAGATATCATGAAAATGGGAACGAATGACATTCATCTTTCTCGACTGTTCACGTTTGGTGAATAAGCACTCTTTGTAGTCTTCATGAGTAATTGATTTCTTAACAACGTACTTTTTGACACCTTTACACTTTTTATGATCCACTCCAGCCATCTTGTAGGAATACAGTTTCGACCTTAAACCCACGAATTCTTCGATTTGTTTACCTGCAGCTTCGTCCTTGAACATACCGATCACTTTCTTATTCACTCCAGTTTCAATACCGAGTTTAGGAACCGTTGAAGATTCGGGTGTGATATTCTCAGGGGCAAGAGGATAGTCGTTGTGTTGATCGTGTAAATCTTTAGGATATTCCAAGTCGACTTCTAGTATACACGGTATCGATCTCCATGCGTTTAGCTCATCATTTCCCATCCACTTGAACCCGTGAGTTGGTAGTTTCTTACACATTGCCCACCCGTACAAGTTGTTAGCGTCCAAATAGGTTATAAATGTTGAAGGTTTGCTATCGTTAAACGTTTGCAAGTACTTATTGTTTGCTTGCCCATAACGATGTGAAATTGTGCTAACACCACCTCTTATCCCATGCTTGACCATTAGTATCATATCGTAATCGCTCAATAATTCTAACTTTACTCCAGTCAACTTTAATGAGGCATCCCATGCTAGTCCAGGAGAAGTGTAATACCAGGCGGGATCCAGGTTGTAGTTCTTCATGCAGACGTCTCTAAAGTTTTCAAATACATCAGCTAGTAGGAGAACATCGCTCACGTTATATAAATCATGATATTCTCTGAATGTTTTGAATCCGAATTCTTTCCATACCACCTGTGCGTGGTTGTAATCTTTGTCACTGATGCCTGAGTCGTTTAGTTTCGAATAGAATGCCGACTTTGGTGGTAGTTCTGTTTCATTCAATTGATCGATGGAACTAACGTGGTCGTATGGATAAACCCCTTTTCTAAGCAAGAGATCGAGTTGATTACCTGAGTAGTACTTGCTTATATTTTTACACTGGTCTTTACTTAGGTTCTTCGATAAAGCGTCGAGGCCTGCTGGCATGAATCTAAAACTATCGATGAATCGTAATTCTCGTTTGACCTTTTTCTCTTTCCCTTCTTTGTTTATAAACTTATCAACTACAACTTCTCTGCTAAATGAGATATACTTTTCTTCATTGCAGGGATGCATTTAATCTGTTCATTATTACCACCTCGTAATTTCTTCACGAATAGATGGCTATCGTAGCCGGTTAGATTATGGAATACTACTGGGAAAAACTTGGGGACTCTATACTTTAGATTACAAATCTTATGAGCTGCGCCTCTGAATTTACCAGTAAGATGACAATGATCTCTTACTCGTATGTCATTATCATCATCACCATCAGAGAACTCACCCCCGCAGATATGACAGTTAGTAGCTTCACCGAAACATTTCTGCTCGGTTTTACCGAATATCATTTTCTTTGGAAATTTAAATTGATTATAAATATCTTTTACATTCTCGACAAGACTGTCAATAAATATCTGCGCTACATCATCGTCTTCGCTCTTCGCTGTAAACGTTACAGGAGCTTGCGAATATAGGTCATCATCGAAACATTTTATGTGGTAACAAAACGAGCTAGGAGTATGTTTCTGGTATTTATTGGTGTAAGACGTGCTGGGATCGGGTTGGCATGTATCGATCGGTTTAATGAAGGATTCGAAATCCGCATAGATAATAAAAGGTACTCTCATTTTCCTATAATAATTGTTAAAACTCAACATAGTTCCTGGACCTGGGAGTTCTATTCGTTGAGCGTCATGTTGCGAACAGTACTCGATGTGTTTTTTAAGCGAGTCTTTCGTTCTATAACCGATTAAACATCTTCTACAATAGTGCATCGAATTTACAGATTTTTCTGTTCGTGCCGCCATCAATCTATTAAAGTTCTTGATCCAACAGTAATGCTTCTTTTCATCGTCGGAAATAAGCAGTAGATCTACACAGGTATCACTTTCATGCTTCGATATATATAATGGGTATACGCTCTTTTCAAAGCCGAATACGCTAACGCTAATGTTATTATGGCGCTCAAACTTATTTATTATATTAGCATCAGCAGCAACTGGGAACACGATACCGCTCCAATCGAGTTTCTCAGATTGTTCTACTAGATCTTTAGTGATTCTTTCAGGGTGGTCATTAGCTGGGTTCAACGCCCTTGTAATACACCATTTGAAACATTCTTCGTCTTCGTTTTTCATATTAATAATGGCCTTTTTATTTGCTAAATACTCGGGAAGCTGAATATAAGAACTACCTTTCAATGGCTTGTATACTACTGTATCGATATCTAACTTCAAAACGGCCTTGAATCGCCAATTGCTACCCCGCATCTGATAACTAGCCATGCTCTCCTTAATTTTATCCACTGCGTTGGTATATATTTCCTTCACATCGGTTGCTTCTAAAATAATATCAGTCTTTGATTTGAAATTAGGCTCAGCCGTTGCTATTTCACCGGATTTTATGTCTACTTTCTCCATTACACACATGAGATTGAGTTGAACTTTTACCCCTCGATTTTTCGCTAACAGCCTAACTACCTGCGATCTTACAGCCTTGAGAAAAGATGCAACATCGATCCTGTTGTTGCCCTCGATCGTGTATCTTTTTGTAAACCCTTTGATAGCCGTCGCTGTCTCTCGAAGTTTGAACCTATGAATGGGTGGTTTTATTTGAGGTGGTAACTGACTAATCTCACTAGTCAACCAATCCGAAAAAGTAGCTTTATTTTTCCCCACAAATTTCCAAGTAGTAGACAAGAATGCCGTAAGTTCCTCTTTTCCTAATCTTGAGTATCCTCTTTGACCTCTCTTTTTTGCAATTTCTCGCAATTCTCGTACAGTGCCGAGAGTAGGCCTACGCGTTGGAGCCTTGGTGTCTGGTGCCCGAGCGCCTAGTAGATCTCCATGCTTTATGAACGCGATAAGTTCCGCTTTTGGTAGTTTCGAGTATCCTTTTTGTCTTCTTTGTTTTGGAATTTGTCGCAATTCTTTCAGATTATAGTTGTGTAGTCCATTTTATATTGGATTTTCTTGTCTTTAAGTCGAGTTGCATATTCCATTTTTCAGTTATTTTATATACACAAGAGAAAAAAATTGTTATGATTAAGTGACTCATCGATACCATTAGTAATTCCCAGCCGACGTAATCACCCTATGACTCATCATCGAAACTACTGGAAATTCCCCGCATGATGAGTCATAGGCGTGGGCTGGGGTGGTTATTTTTTGAACCAGGGATTAGGTTTGTGCATGACGGATCGAAACTAGCGGAAATTCCCTAATTTTTTTGAACCAGGGTTATGGGTCGACAAATTTTTTGATGAGTCAGCAAATTTTTTGAACCATGGTTATGGGTCGACAAATTTTTGAAGCATGGTTATGGGTCGACAAATTTTTGAAGCATGGTTATGGGTCGACAAATTTTTAAAGCATGGTTATGGGTCGACAAATTTTTGAAGCATGGTTATGGGTCAATGTCCTAGAATAGTCTTAATCTATCTACTCACGAGGATGTTGTCTTCAGGCATTGTTGTCACCCAACGTCGTGTCGCATGAACGGCTGTCTCAGCACCTCCCGAAATGCCTACCCCCAGTTGAATGGGGGCGAGCAACTGAGACAGTCTTGTCACGGCATAAGAATTAGCACACTTCGCTGCCAGGTGGCGCCATGTGTGGCCAACAGCGATTGGTCTTATACCTCCATCTTTCTTGCTTAAGGCTAATAGGTTTGCTCCATAAATAACTTCATTCACCTCTTCAGGTAGACCTCCTTTTAAAAGCAGGTTGACAAGGTCGGACAGATGTTGCTCGATGTTGTCATCCACTCCAAAAGACACGAGATCCTTCAAGTGCTGTGGAGTTAAACCATCTGGACCGCCGGCGGAACCCGCTGGAAAAGAGGAGATCGCCTTAGTGAGTTCTTCTTTGGAAACCTGCAACGCAACGAAACGGTCTGAACTGTCTGGATTGCAAGGAGATCTCCTGTCCTCCGGAGCCGACGGGTGCTTACGCTTAAGCGCCGCCAGCGTTTCTGGTGTGTCTAGCGCCGGCTTATCCTCGCTGACTATGAGACGGACGGCTGCCTTGAAGTTGCCTTCTTCGAGCTTGTTAGATACCGTCGACGCCAAAAATTTGGTAGGATCATGTGTCGTTGCTTTGGGTTTGCGAACTGACGTTGAGTCTGGTCCATCGTTTCTGGAATGGCTTGGTCCCTTCTGTCGCCAATCCGCGATGCGGGATAGAATTGTCTTAGTGATGTTATGTTTTCTTCCACCTCTCTATGGTTTGGCCAGCACAGTATTACCGAAGACGAGAAGATCAGACCAGTTATCAACACGGTTTGGCTCCCGTAAGATTGCTTGAATTAGGTCCCCCAGTAGGGCAGCACAGGATGGTCTTTCAGCTTTCGGGATTCTTTTAATCAGGTGACCATTTGAAACAGGATGGGAAAAGCGCAAAGCGATATGTGGAAATGCTTCGTCCGTTATTAGCGACTGTGAGAGAGGGGTCTGACCGCTCGCGGTGGAAGATGACTGCGTAGCCGTTGTAGGTTTCGAAAAGCAGTCTGTGGGTGGATGGTCGGAGCCTGGACACGGAGCGGATCGCGGACCGTGCCGATGGATGGTTCCGTCTGAGGCATGCGTCTTAAATGACGACCAACACACCCCGCAAACCCCCTCCCCTTACAAGGCTTTTGGCTCATTCGGAAAGTGTAATGTGTGTCGACTCGTTTTACTCAAATAAGATTGTTTACCGTTTGAGCGGCAACGTTGCGATTAACGATTGTGACGTCACGGACCTTTAAACGTGGCGGCGGCCATCAGCAAAGTTTTCAAGAGCGCCGTTATCGGTTACGTTAGAAAAAAGAGTTGATCTCACCGATTTGTGCCGATCAACTGCAATTAATATGACGATCCGAACCACGAGGCGTAGCGCAAAAAGATGGTCTAAAAATCCGTCCCGAACAGCTGCGCTATCCGCGGAATTTAGGCAAAACAGCCGGACGTTCAAACTATCCAACCTAATAAGTCCACTGGTGACGTCACTTCCATATTATTATTATTATTATTATTATTATTATTATTATAAGATCGAGTCACAAAGGTAATTATGACAACGCATGCAAATAAAACCTAAAGAATCAGGAGTGAACAGTTAATAAGTTATTATTATTATTATTATTATTATTATTATTATTATTATTATTACTATTATTATTATTATTATTATTATTTATTTTTTTATCACAATCCTTTATTGAAAGACCAATCAAGATTAAAAACCAAACTAAAATCTGAAAAGTGTTCAAGCGTAAAGTGCATTGTTCTCGTCCCCGGTGAGTGGTGCAAAAGAACCTCTGAAAGCAACAGCATTAAAACGTTGCGTCCAGATAGAAAGTCTCTGAAAGAGATAGACAATTTCTCTAGGATCGCCAGAAACAGCGGCACAACGGCGGCCCAACTCCAATAAAAATTCGCGACCCGCACGATTGATGGGGCCTAATGATTCGATTGCGATTGGCACAAACTCGTGGGAGACAGGAAGCGTCGAGTACTTGCTGCACTTTCGATCCGCCGCGTGTTCAGCAGCACCTCCGGAAACCGCTGAAGACAAATGTAAGTAGGAGACAGCACATGTGTGGATGGCTGTGTAGTCCCAGGCGACATATTTACCTCTGGCCCATGGGACGAGAGGTCAGGTCTTTTGCCGTCCGTTCTAATCAGGCCTGGAGGCTCTTTAGAACTGGGGATGTTAGCCTTCGAGAGTGCCCTCCACACCAAGTCGTTGACCGCAAAGTGTCGAGCTGTTCTTCCAGAAGAGCGTCTGCAGACCAACCCGTGGTGTCCTGTTGAGTCGGCGGTCTCTCCGCACTGACACTGGTGCGGTGTACATAGATCCAAACCCAGACGCAGTCCAAAGCCACCCGGATTGCCTCATTGCTTAGATCCAAGCCACATGCGGTCACAGGAATGGTTGATAGCCAGTCCCCCGCATGAGGGGAGGTCACCGCAAACAACCGGGCCATGTTGACTGGATCGCTGTAGGAGGCCCATACCGCTGTCCTGTCTACCTCAATCAGTGGTCTATCCCACACGCTCTGCCTGCTCCAAAGGGGCTCTTCACTACTCGGTTGGGTGTTCTTGCGGACCTCGAGCAAATCGCCGATGTGGACATCACCCCACTCCTCCTTGCTCAGAACATGGTGTAAGAAGGGATGGTGTGCGCACTTCTAATACTGGCCATACATTGTTTTTGGCATTTCAGCAGGTGGCGCTGCTGTCCCCAGTTGATGGTTGGCAGCATATACAATATAAAGCAAAAAGTATAAGAAACGTTCGAAACATGGAACATATGGACAAGGAGAGGGCAGGAACATAGCAGGGAGGATCACTTGGAACATATAAGGGGCGATGAGGATCAGGTAACATTGCAGGGAACATGGAACGTCATACGGAACACCAGGGAACATAGGCCTAAGCGAATATACAACAAAGAGCGTGGAACGTAAAGAACATGAAGCATCACAGAGAACATTGTTCAGAGAATATATAGGACGAGGAAGACGGAACATGCATGCATTACGGAACATGCCACAAGGACTGCAGAACGTAAGGAACATGGAACATCAGGGGAAACATCGGAAACATTAAGGAACATGGAATATGGAAAGTGCAGCAAGGAATTGGAACACAAGGAACATGGACCATCAGGTGACATAAGGAACATGGAACTTCAGGGGAAATCAGAATCAGTGAAGAACAAGGAATGCGGAACACAAAGAACAGGGAACATCACAGAACATAAGGAACATGAAACATCACATGGAACACCAGAGACATCAGAAAACAAAAGACGCGGAACAAACAACAAGGGCCGTGGAACATAAGCAATATACAACAAGAACCATGGAACATAAGGAACCTGGAACATCACGGGAAAATGAGAAACATATAAGAACACGGAATGTGGAACACGCAACAGGGTCAGTGGAACGTAAGGAACATGGAAAATAAGAAGGAAGATCAGAACCATTAAGGTACATGGAACACGGAATGTGGAACAAGGAATGTGGAACACAAGGAACATGGAACATCATGGAACGTAAGGAACATGGATCATCACTGGAAAACAGAACACGGAATGTGGAACACGCAACAAGGTCCGTGGAACACAGGGAACAAGGAACATAAGAGGGAACACAAGAAACATTAAGGAACAAGGAACCCGGAATGTTCAACAAGGAATGAGGAACACAAGGAACATCAGGGAACATAAGAAACAAGGAACATCGTGGGAGCTTCAGAGGCATTAAAAATACGAAACGCGGAACACCCAACAAAGACCGTGGAGCATAAGGAACATGGAACACCTGAGAGAACATCAGAAACATTAAGGAACAAGGAACACGAAACATAATTAAGGAACATGAATCATCAGGATAAACATCAGAAATATTAAGGAACATATGGAATGCGGAATATGTAGCAAGGGCTGTGGGACATAAGAAACAGGGAACACCAGGGAACACAAGGAACATGGAACATCACATTGAACGCCTGCGACATAAGAAAACAAAGGGTGCGAAATAACAACAAGGTCCGTGGAACATAAAGGATATAAACAATTAAGGCCCATGGAACATAGGGAACCTGGTATATCACAGGGAGCAACAGGGAACAAGGAACACAGGGAACACAGAACATCAATTAACAGGGAACAGAGGGCACATCACAGAGAACAATGGAACACGGAACATCGATAGGAACATCAGGGTCAGAAGACATAGAGAACATGGGAACAAAGGGAACACATAACATCACATGTAACAGAGAACACGGAACACAGGAGAACAGGAAACAAAGAGCAAAGGGAGCAGAACATAATTATCAAATATAATTTGTGTCGCCCTCCTCCTTCATCCAGACGTGAGACTGGCACTAAGGAACGAACATGCAGTGAAGGAGTATATGTATGTATGCCATACAATATCATGAAATTCCATTAGGTTTATAGGCGAGGTCCGTCAAATGAGAACGCCATCGCCATCTAGCGACTTTAGCCATAAATTTCAGCCAAGTGCGCACACCATCCCTTCTTACACCATGCTCAGAATCATACTATTAATTAATAATTATTATTATTATTAATTAATAATAATAATTATTATTATTATTATTATTATTATTATTATTATTGTTAATAATAACAATTACGCGGATCATTATCAACATCATCATTATATTTCTCAAAAAACAGAGTACTACTGCCTCGTCGAGCCGAGGCATGCGATGGCGTTGAATCGCTGAACTGTGGCTGATATCTTGTGGAATAGGAAGAAGGTTTCTTGAGGGTCTTCGGATACGCGTGACAATCGTCGACCGAGTTCTGTGCCAGGCCCTCCTGGTCCATAGGTCCAAGCGTTTCTATCGCAACCGGAGTAAAACTGTATCTTGTCTGGAGTTCCGCGTATTTTAGCTTTTTCCTAGCAGCTGCTATTTCGGCATCTCCGCCCGCCATTGCAGCAGTCTCAGTCAAGTACAAAGGTGCCAGCGTATCGACAATGGTCACATCCCAAATAAGCGAACGCCCACTTTTCCACGGAATGAGGGTTTGACCTTCTGGTCTTTTCCCATCCAGACGAGTGAGGCCAGCTGGTTCTCTGATCGATGGTATGCCTGCCCTGATGAGACTACGAAGCACAATTTCGTTCACTGCGGAATGTCTAGCTTGTCTTCCGAAGCCAAGTGAGCAAGAGAGACCATGCCGAAACCATTGTACCACAAGTGCAAACGTGTGGGGCGCAGATGACAGCTCCAAGTCTCAAGCCTACTGCCACCCTCATCTCCTCGTCGCTAAGTCGTAAACCTTGGGCTGCCAGTGGAAGGGCAAAGAGCCAGTCCGAAGCATGTGGAGCTTGAATAGCATTTAGTCTCGCCTGATCATACGAGTCACGAGCTCGCGATGTAATCTCCGATATTTCAGCTGACAAAAGAGGTATGTCCCACGAGGACTGCTTGCTGCCAGAAACTGGGAACTCAATCGCTTCCGAGGAGTTCTGTTGCCATCTGGTTCTGAATGTTTCCAACATAGAGTCGACTGGAACCTGTGTGAGGGCGAGGATGAGCGATTGGGTGAGTTGAGATCTTGCGGCTGAGGCTAAAAAAGCTGGAAGTGCCAACGAAGATGCTCTCCTAATTCCCAGACCGCCCATCCTGATTGGCAGGGTAGCGAGTGACCATTGATCGTCCGATAGAGCTATATTCAGAATGTTCTCAGTGCCAGCGCGCAACCCCTCATCGAATTTCATGAGACCCGGGTGGTCGCAGCAGGGCGTGCACCGCAGAATATGTATTAACCTCGGTGCGCCTATAGAGCACCGCAGTATCAGAAGAGCGTCCTGCTTAGGTATCTGCTCCAGTTTTTCCATTGCTTTTGACAAATTCGAAACGATACAGTCTAAACTGTTGGTGAGTGCTACTTGCGAGGCAAGTGGTGCACCAAGCAACTCTGCTGAAGATGGATGTACGCGTTTGAATTGGTTCGCCGGTTCTGTCAGGGTGATGCCTGCGTCTTTCGATATTACCTCACATTTTGAGTTGTTGACCATTAAACCCAAGCGGGCGCATCCTTCCGTGATAGCCACCACGTCCTCACAAACAACCTCTTGCGTGCCTCCCAAAGTGAGATCATCCAAATATCCGAATGCTAATGGTGACTGGAAGTGCCAACGAAGATGCTCTCCTAATTCCCAGACCGCCCATCCTGATTGGCAGGGTAGCGAGTGACCATTGATCGTCCGATAGAGCTATATTCAGAATGTTCTCAGTGCCAGCGCGCAACCCCTCATCGAATTTCATGAGACCCGGGTGGTCGCAGCAGGGCAGAGACAAAATTTCTTGAAGCGGCAGGCAAAACAGGACAGGACCTAGAGGATCCCCCTGTTGCGGGCCTTCTTGCGATTGTATAGTGAAGCTGCCATACTTCAGGATAGATGGCTCAGCATACGAAAGATGGCAATAGTCGTATAGTTCTGGGCACCATTCTGATAACGAGGAAAGCATTTTGACACGATGTAGACTGTTAAAAGCATTTGCTAGATCGAGTTTGATGACAATGGAGTTTTCGTTCGTTTGTTCCAAAAATCTCCTTGTTGCATGAATCGCGGCTTCGATTCCTCCTGAAACTCCGACTCCCAGTTGTTTCGGGGATAATTGAGGCGCCACCAAGGGGATTATGTGAGCATTTGCACATTTCGAGGCAAGTCTGCGCCACAAGTAACCAATGACAAAGGCCTCCTGAACTTTTCTTGAGGGCGAACAGTGTACCACCGAAAATGATCGGACGCAGCTCTTGTGGGCAGACTCCAGCCAAAAGTAGATTCATCAAAGCCGTCACTGCTTTCAGTAGCCCTGGGCCTGCGACTTGGTCGTTGAGTAGTTCCAAGACATGCTGTGGTCTCACACCATCTGGTCCACCAGAGGAGCCTTTCGGGAAGGATCGTATGGAGTCACGGACTTGCATTTCCGTGACCTGTAGTGAGTCTGCATGTGGCTTCTCGTGTGGAATAGTTCGTTCATGGGGCGATGGATGTTTGAGTCGGAGCACTCCAATGTTTCCTCGTTAATTTGAGCTGGTATGTCGTCGGAGCAGCGCTTAGATTGCCGTCCTCTAGCTTGGCTGCTACTGCGGCCGCGATGTTGTGAGCGAGAAGTCGCCGCTTCCTTGGTTTTCCTCCGACTGCGTTGTCTCGATACGGACCAAACAGGAGCGATGCGGACGTTTGCCAATCGTTCTTGAAAGTGTATATTCACAATTTGATGTGTTGAGTAAGATTGTGTCTCTTGCCACCTCTTGTTGGTTTTTAGAGAGCTCCTGAACCGAAGGAGAGAAGGCGCAGCCATCTGCTGGGGATCAAGGGTTCACGTAGAATACCCCCCCGATGATGTCCGTCAGAAGATGTGCTGCTGCCGTTCTTGCGCCCTTAGGTATGTGTCTGAGGAGGCCATTCGGTAGATCGGGATGTTTTATCGCTGTTGTGTGATTAGTCTTAACTTCCGCGTTTGTGTTGTCGCAGAAGATGAAGCTTTGCTTAATTTCCGGGGATTGAGACTGGGACTGCGATGGGGTTCCATCTAGAATCGTAGTTGTTTCGGATAATAAGACTCGATGTGCAGATGTTGGTGTGAGCGGTGGTTTGCTAGAACCCGGGCATGGCTGTTTTCTAGGACCGTGTTTGTGTAGATTTCCATCCTTATTGTGTAGAAGGAGGATGGAATGGCAAACACTACATGTTCCTTTAGCTTTTCCATGCTTAGATGGGGCTTGAGTGGCCGCTTGAGAGATATGCGAGGACTCCGTTTTCGCAATAATAATAATAATAATAATATTATTATTATTATTATTATTATTATTATTATTATTATTATTATTATTATTATTATTATTATTACAAATGTTCCCCGGAGATTCAATGGCGGCCGTTTTTTTAAAATGGCCGATCAAAATACGGATTTTCAATATCTCAGCTTTCAGTACAGGGTCATTCCAGGCCAAATCATCAAAGTGTTCCGGCATGACCATCTCCGATTTGGATTAAATTTGGCATGATGGTAGAACTCAATGAGAAACTCTCAAAACTAAAATTTTAGATTTTTGGGTCAAGCGGTTTCCGAGATATGGGTCATTGAACCTTGACCCAAACGACCCGATTTGTGCAGACGGACGAGGCTTAAACTGCTGTATCTCAGCTTCTATTGCACCTAGAAACAAAAGTGAGATACCAAATTAAAGCTGAGTGAATGCTCTGTTTGGGCAAGGTAGCTAGAAATAGTTATTTTGAGTAACAAAAATAATGTGAGCATCTGTAACCTATTAACCCTGACCCAGGTCACTTTGTACTTTCAGAATTTTATTAACTTTTCACCATTCAAAGATCTCACTATTCTAAAGAGTTGATGAAAATTTCAGAGTGGGCACTCCAGCAGTTTTTTTTATGATTTTTTGAATGGTCATCCAAGGGCGTGATTCGAGTGTTAATACATGCGCATCTTCCCTTTTATTCAAAGTTATCCACACCTATATATTAAATAATTAACAAATTGATATTATTTGCTAGCACTGGATGTTGGGCAAGACAATACTTAAGTTTGCCTACCTACTTATCAATTTCAATTAAGTCTTGCTGGCTATCAAGCAGTGAAATTTGAAGACATTGAGAGTTATGTCACCGCCAAGTATAATGGTGACTGGTGGCTTAGTTGTGTCATGCAGACATTTGCTGTAGTAGAAATAAACATTTTGCATCATCATGGGCCTCTCAATCTTTTCATTATCTTCATACAAGTGATCTGCTGATAATATCTTGTGTGGATGCACTGACATCAGAACTTCATCCAACACCTTTTTGTGGGGCCTTGGACTTATTTTGAACCAAGAGCTAACTTTCAACATATAAATCTGCTATGCTGTATTGTAACTGTTACTATCAGTTGTGCCAGCTTAAAGTGGTATCTCGCTCTCTTACTTTTGGGGCCTTGTTCACTCTTTCGTAATTTCATGACTTGACCACTGTAGCACCCTCTATCATGGCTGACCGGATTGGCTGCCTGGAACGGGTCCTCCGCTGTGCGGCACGACTTGTTGGCCATATCCAAAAATGTTTATGTCTCATGTTGTGAGATGTCTTACATTGGCTCCCTTCTCCACAGCGGATTGAATACAGGGTATGTGCATTGGTTAGGCGGTGCTCCACCGTATCTTTGAGAATTCTTTTTTCCCCCTTGGGTGTCAGTGTTGATCGATGAACCAAGCTGAGCTTCTAATTCCCTGCTCGCAGACTGCCATCCGACACCGTTGTTCATTCTCTGTCGCTGGTCCTATATACTGGAATGCCATCCCAGTTACACTGGGCTTAGTGTCCACGGGTCATTCCACTCTGTTTCTTAATAAATAAATAAATAAATACCAAGCACTGGGAGGCATATATGCTGAGTGCCCTCGAGATGCAAGCTGCAATAGCTCTGTGGAAACAGATATAGCTTGACCTGAAACTGACTAGATTGTGAATTTTGATTTGACAGAGGTCTGAAATGTCTTTTTCACTAAAAATTATATTTCCTAGCTGTCAAAGACTTCATTTGACATGTGTACCTTCGTTCACCGCGTGATTCGCGCCCTTGGGCGACCATTCAAAAAATCATAATAAAAAAACTACTGGAATGCCCACTCTGAAATTTTCATCAACTCTTTAGAATAGTGAGATCTTTGAATGGTAAAGGTTCATAAAATTTTGAGAGTACAAAGTGACCTGGATCAGGGTTAATAAGTTACAGATGCTCACATTATTTTTGTTACTCAAAATAACTATTTCTAGCTACCTTGCCCAAACAGAGCATTCACTCAGCTTTAATTTGGTATCTCACTTTTGTTTCTAGGTGCAATAGAAGCTGAGCAGTTTAAACCTCGTCCAGTCTGCACAAATCGGGTCGTTTGGGTCAAGGTTCAATGACCCATATCTCGGAAACCGTTCGACCCAAAAATCTAAAATTTTAGTTTTGAGAGTTTCTCATTGAGTTTCTGCCATCATGCCAAATTTCATCAAAATCGGAGATGATGATGCAGATTTTAATTCAAAATTGTGTTGATTTGGCCTGGAATGCCCCTACACTTAAATCGTCATCCTGGTGTCTAAACATACATAGTTAAGGGCAGGCATTCCAACAGAGCCATTGCAAATGTTCCCCATGGCTTCAGTGGCGGTCATTTTACAAAATGGCCAATCGAGAAAGAAGAATAGGCCCAACTTTAATATCTCAGCCTATAAAAAGTTCTTGCTTATTGAAAATCAGCTGTCATGGGCTCATGGTGCGTCAAGTATAAATATAGTATAAATCCAAGTTATTTTTGGCGTCCCACTATTTCTGACACTTCTGATTGTGTTCATGTTCATTTGTCAATAAAACAAGTTTTGGAATATATGAAATATATAAGAAAGGTCAAGTTTTTCAGTCAGGCTAAGACTCTCAGCAGTGTTATCGAGAAGATGGGAAACCCGTTTATGGACGATAGCAATGTCCTGGATACCACTGTTTGATCGGGCCGATCAAACTGATAAACACCGTGCGCAACCTCCGAAAAACTGGACTGGAGTAGCACGGAGCACTTATCAAGTCTCATTAACCAAACGTGACCTGTCAGTGATCAAATAAAAAGAAAGAAATTTTCTCTCTTCAGTTGTCCACCTGTATGGGACAAGTAACGAGTAACATTTGTCATCTGTGATGAAAGACTGTTCACTATTCTCCAGCTTGCAACTTTTGTGTCAGACAGGTGAATGAGACCTAGTCACGTAGACGAATTTTTTCTCACAAGAACTCTCGAATATGGGCAAATTACGGCTAGGAACTAAGTCAAACATTTGTGAGTTGTCTAAAAGAACTGATTCCGACTTCAACAAATGAGACGAGACCACGGCAGATATCCAACCAGGCCATTCTCTGGGTATTCCTATTGTTGACGCTCTTATATTGGATGGAGCCGTCATAGTCATCATGCTGAAGACTGGCACTGAATGCACTTTTTCAGATTATTAATTTCATACTTTCTTGCCCTACTTCACAAGACAGCTAAAGAACGTGCATAGAGTAGATGTTGTAGCTTGGCAGCTTGAAGACATACACATTACACACGCAGTGTGATAGCATGGTGTTGCATGTTCCACATTCCGTGTGGGAAATCAGAATCAGCGAAGAGCAAGAAATGTGGAAGAAAAAGAACATGGAACATCACGGAACATAAGAAACATGAAACATCACAAGAAACACCAGAGACATCAGAAGACAAAAGACGCGGGACAAGCAACAAGGATCGTGGAACATAAGGAACCTGGAACATCACGGGAAAATGAGAAACATTTAAGAACACGGAATGAGGAACACGCAACAGGGTCCGTGGAACGTAAGGAACATGAAAGATCAGAACCATTAAGAAGCATGGAACACGGAATGTGGAACAAGGAATGTGGAACACAAAAAACAGGGAACATGATCAGGGAACGTAAGGAACATGGATCATCACTGGAAACAGAACACGGGATGTGGAACACGCAACAAGGTCCGTGGAACGCAAGGAACATAAGAGGGAACACAAGAAACATTAAGGAACATGGAACCCGGAATGTGCAACAAGGAATGAATATCACAAGGAACATAAGGGAACTAAGAAGCAAGAAATATCGCGGGAATTTCAGAAGCATTTAAAAATACGGAACGTGGAACACGCAACAAAGACGGTGGAGCATAAGGAACATGGAGCACCAGAGGGAACATCAGAAACATTAAGCAGCAAGGAACGCGGAATATGTAACAAGGACTGTGGAACATAAGACACAGGCAACACAAGGAACATGGAACATCACAGTGAACACCAGCGACATTAGAAAACAAAAGATGCGAAGCAGGCAACAAGGACCGTGGAACATGAAGAATACAAACATTTAAGGACCATGGAACATAAGAAACCTTGTTTATCAAAGGGAGCATCAGGGAACAAGGAACAAAGGGAACACGGAACATCAATTAACAGGGAACAGAGAACAAGGAAACACGGAACATCGATAGGAGCATCAGGGTCAGAGGACATAGAGAAAATGGGAACACAGGGAACACATGGAACAGAGAACATGAAACAGAGAACACGGAACACAGGAGAAAAGGAAACAAAGACCAAGGAACAGAACATAGCAAAGATAATTTGTGTCGCCCTCCTCCTTCGTCCAGACATGAGACTGGCACTAAGGAAGGAACATGCAGTGAAGGAGCATAAGTATATGTATAATTGTATATGTCATACAATATCATGAAATTCCATTAGGCTTATGTCATACAATATGACATATTGTATGACATAAGCCTAGTGGAATTTCATGATATTGTATGACATATTCAATATGAAATTCCATTAGGCTTATGGACAAGGTCCGTCAAATGAGAACGCCATCAACATCTAGCGCCTTTAGCCACAAATTTCAGCCAAGTGCGCACACCATCCCCTCTTACACCATAGTTCTTGCCCTCTCCTTATCCCTAGTTCCATGTTTCGAATGTTCCTTATATTTCTTGTTCTATATTGTCCATGCTACCAACGATCAAATGGGGACAGCAGCGCCACCTGCTGAAATGAAATAAATCTAGCCAAAAACACTGTATAGCGAGTATAGGAAGTGCGCACACCATCCCTTCTTACGCTATGGTGAAGTTGAAGGCGCGTCGAATCTTCTAGTGCTCTATCCAGATACTTGCAGGAATTCCTGAGGAACGACGAGAGCAAGTCAGAGTTGTTTTCTTTCTTGAGTCTGCAAATGGCATAACTAGAAATAGAAACAGGAAGACAGATCATATCCAGTTACCACAAGGATGTGCTCGATCTGAATACACTGCAAAAAGACACAACTGGACTTGCTCCATGTACTCAGAAGGAAGCTGAGGTACATGGCCTTTTCTGCATGTATCCGATGCCACCAAACATGGTTATCGCAAAGTGATACGCACCGTTGACTCTGACGTGTTCGTGCTGACCGTAGCAGGAGTTCAGCAGCTGAGCATTGATGAACTGAGGTTTTTTTGCCTCAGGCAAAAGCTTCAGATAGCTACCAGCTCATGATATGTACTGTGGGTTTGTGCCCATGGTCCAGAAAAGTGCGTAGCCCTGCCCTTCCTACTGACACGTTATCATCCTTTGCTGGATGCGCAAAGGACAGTCTGGGATATTTGGAAGACATTCAGCGACGTCACCCCAGCCTTCTGCACATTGGCATCAACTCCCTGCTCTGTCTATGATCAGCTCGATGTAATTGAGTGCTTTGTGGTTTCTCCGTACCACCGTGTTAGTGTTGAGGAGAAGGTGAATGAGGCAAGGAACCAACTGTTCGCACAGAAAGACAGATGGCCTTTAATCAAATCAAGCTGCTCTGGTGGAACAAGCAGGTCACGTTTGGGCAGAGGTGTTGATAGATGATCCTAAACTACGATGTAGGTCAATGCAGCAAACGAATGAAGGTGGCTGGTTAGGGAAGTGGACACTTCCCGGAGCGCCTCGTGCCTGTCGTTAACTGTTCAGATGTGGCTGTGAGAAGTGATGTAGGGGACAGTGCAAATGTGTGAAAGCTTCTCTAAACTCTACAGTGTACTGGTCTCTGTCTTTGTAGAGGCATATGCGACCGTGAATGATGTTGATGATTTGTATAATTCGGTCCGAAGGACACAAGGCAAATATTTTTCCCCGATAACTTCAATACGCAGAACAGCAAGGGTTGGCTCCGAACAGTTTCCTCTTGGAGGACTGGCATCGGTCGAGCGACGTTCGCCGTCGTTGGTCACCTGTACAAGGCGTTGGTCTCGCCTTGGTATTGGTCGTGTGAATCTGTGGAAACCGCCGAGTGCGTGCTGAGATCGTGACGGTTTTGGGCGTCTGAGAGTCACGCCTTGTGTGTGTGTAGACCGCCCCGGTCTGCCCAAGTGGTTCACCGATGGTGAGACGTGTTAATTTCTACGGTCTTCTGCCGGGAAGGCGTCCCGCAAAAGTCGGTTGGTTTTTTCGTTGATCAGTAGCTGTCGCCGTCAGTCTTTGGGTGAGGCGAGCACCGAAGCAGATCGCTCGGAGTCGGGTCATCGGTAATTCCGCGTGATGCCCGGAGTTTTTGTCTCAGTAATCGACCCGGTATCTGTCCGTCGTTGCAGGGAGCGACGAAATGGGAAAGTTGTCTCGGCGCATTATAGGGCTTAGGCTGCTGGAATGGCCGTGTTTTTGGTCACTTTGGTCGCCGTCGGTGGCGATGGTTCGACGGTGTAGTGCGAAGAAACGTTAACCGGTCGGACAGGAAAACGAAGCCCGCAGCCGCGAAGGGTGGCTCCCGGCGAAGCCCCTCTGCCAGTGGAGCTACGAACCCTGTGTTGAGAGTCGGCCATCCTCTTTCTCAGGACGTCGCCTACTCGGTGACAGCGGCCGAGACAGAGAGTGGGTCCGAAGCCACGGAGCTGTATACCCGTTCGCAGGCGTCCGCTTCAGGGTCTTCCTCCTTCACCGAAGAAGGCGGTGATGTCGCACACGCAGCCCCACGTGGCTCGGGAGGCTCAAATCGTCCGGGTAAAACGGAGTATCTCCCGAGGCTTGGGCAGCCAGGTACCCTCGGTAACTTAGCGGCTACCGAGAGGGTAAGAACGCCACATATTCATACTTGACGCGCCATGAGCCCATTACAGCTGAGTTTCAAATAAGCGGGAACTTTTTACCTTACGGCACCATTGACGTCCTTGGCTGCGAATCTTGTGAATAGAAACGTTTGTATTTTATTCCATTGAAATTCCTGCCCTTAACTGTGTATGTATAGAGACACCAAGATGACGATTACTGGAAGCTGAAATATTAATTTATCCTTTTTAGGTCGGCCATTTTGGAAAATGGCCGCCATTGAAGAAGCCCTGGTGAACATTTGCAATGGCTCTGCTGGGATTCTTGCCCAAAAATATGTCGATTCTAAGTGAACTGGAGGTTGAGTTATTGGAGTATTCTTTTTTTAGGTCGGTTATTTTCGAAAATGGCCGCCATTAAAGCCATGGGTAACATTTGCAATGGCTCTGCTGGTATGCCTGCTCCTAACTATGTATGATTAGACATCAAGATGACGATTCTAAGTGTACTGGAAGCTGAGATATTGAAAATCCGTTTTGGAAAACGGCCACCATTGAAGCTCTGGGGATCATGTCTCTTTTGGAATACTCGCCCCTAGCTATGTATTGTGTAGACACCAAGATGACGATTCTAAGTGCACTGGAAGCTGAGATAATTTCAAATCTGTAAACCGGTCGGCCACTTTGAAAAATGGCCGCCTTTGGGGGCAAGGGTTCAAATCTGCGATGGCCAAATCTTTTTCTTATGACATTTTCGTAGTATAAATTATACCAAATTTCATGCTTCTATCACAAAGTGAACAATTTATTTACATTTTGGTTGCAGGCCGCTCCGCTAGAGGGACAGCGTTCGGCGATCACGATCTCTTTTGGAATCTCTGGCCGTCCACTTGAGCGGATCATATCTTTTTTTTAGCAGGGTGGTCCAGTTGTGCGAGTCTTTGAAGAAAGATACCCTGCTCCATTGTGTATCCCAAAGGGCTATCTCCCTTAGTTTACTTCGTCTTCTTCACTTCGCCCTTAATATCTTACGGCGTGCTACCTAGCTGTATGCAGATGACACACAGGCATATCTGCACTGCCCTCCACTCGCAGCCGCACGCACCATGCAACGGGCATTTGGGGCCTTCACAGATTGGATGTCCTCAAACAGACTCCGCCTATACCTTCCAAAAACCCCAATTGGAAGCAAGCAATCAAAATATATATAGGGCCCCACCTAGGTAGCTACTCAGAACTACTCCCAGCAGAGATCAAACGGAATAAAAAATCTTCAACAGTTTGCTAGGCGAAAAGAATTTAAAGTAGTCTTAAAACTACCCGTAATTTATGATTTTTAAGTAAAATGTGTAATTATTTTCAACCATTAACATTTTCACAATTTTAAAATAGTCTTAAAAACTTTCATATATTTTAATTTCAATGTTATTAGCATATGACCGTGTCGCCAATTTAAAAAAATGACGAATAGAAGGTCTAGAAATTTCGTCTAAAAATATCTAATTGCATGCAAACAAAGAAGTGCATAAATAATACTTGCTCTTTGTTTCGTGTGTTTTGAATGAAGCTTTTTTGTTTGTTTGTATGCGCACTTGTTATACGCTCGCTACTCAGAGGCGCTCCCAACTGGGAAGGCGCTGAGCAATTGCGAGTGACCGCGGTGACCTGACATGGATTCGAGCCTGCAAGTAATCGGAAAAGTTACTCGGCTTATTGGTCATATCCCAAAATTTGCCCCAATTTCTGCCTACTTGCGTGATGTTCTGCACTGGCTTCCAGTCTCGCAGTGCGTCTCGTACATGATAGCAGCACTTGTTTGGCGGTCCTTACTTGGTAGTGCTCCTTCCTACTTGTCTGATCTCTGTCGTAGCCTTCCGCCGAGCTTTATGCTCTTCGGCCAATGGGGAGCTGCTGGTCCCTCGAACCCGCTCTGCTACCAGACAGCGTCAAGCCTTCTCGGTTGTTGGCCCGTCCACATGGAATGGGATCTCGCCTGCACTACGATTACTACCTCGGAATAATCTGCCTGCATTCTACAAGTTGCTCAAGACCTATCTTTTTATGTGTGGCTGGACTGGACGCGTCTCTGAGCAGGCTTCTTGAAGGGGCGCTATATAAGTTTTCGGAATGAATTAATGAATGAACAAAAACAGCAAAACTTGCGGGTCGATTTTTTTTATAAAACTCATTTTGCAGATGGTAGCAGCCACCACAGGTTGCCTTTCGAGGAAACCTGTGCATGTCCCAAGCATAGATAAAGAAGGAGCATTCCGAGGTAGGCTTGCTACCCGCCCGGTAAAAACAAATCGAGCAACAGAAATGATGCACCAATCTCATTCTGCACACAGGAGAAATGGTGGCGCCTCTGAGTAGCGAGCGTATAAATGGGAGCGCCTCTGAGTAGCGAGCAGAATAAACTGCAGAATTGCACGAAAACGACCGATTATAATGATGATGAGCTATCAAAACCAAAACACGACGTTAAACAAATTTGATTCCCCTTAGCGACATGATTCGGATGCGGTCGCACTTGATCAGTTCAGTTATTCGTAGATAAAGTTCGCCATTGTTATTATATCATTTTTATTGCTCAATCGAAATAAAATAAAAGCAGCTGATGCAGTTTTCGTGACAAGTGAGTTTTTCGTCAACAACGATAACATCATAAATGAATTTGCCTTGCGCTGCCCTATGCTGATTTCTCTGCGTCTTGTAAAACATGTCTCTCAGCAGTTTCTAATTTTGGTCCAACTTCGGGGATTGATCTGTCGCTCTTGTGCGTAGGCAACTCGATCAATTCGTCTGTCATCATGAATGGTTTTGCCCAACTCTGCAGTTCGCCGTTAGCGAAAATGCAGAAGAGCAGTGCACCGATCCCGTAGATTGCTGAAGCAATGTAGAATACATTTCGCCATTCAGCCTGTGTGGACTGAAAATAGTTCACAACATCATTTATTTTCCAATTATTGCTGTGTGATGATCTACAATCAAATTCAAGGCAACGATGAAAAATTGAAAGTTGTGTTTTTAGGATAGAATTTTCACTAAAGTTGAGCCACTTTACGAAAAATTCGTCATTAATAATTGAAAGTCAGCATAACATGCGCAAACCGAGAAACTACAGCCTAAAATATCTGTCACTTTTTTTTAAACAATTTATTATTTATTACTTGGAAGAGTTTTAATATGCGAAAAGGACAGACAGACACGGGTTGAACTGTTAAAGACTTCACTTATTAGTAGTAGTAGTAGTAGTAGTAATAATAATAATAATAATAACAACAACAACAACAACAACAATAATAATAATAATAATAGAAATAATAATAATAATAATAATAATAACAACAACAACAACAACAATAATAATAATAACAACAACAACAACAACAACAATAATAATAATAATAATAATAATAATAATAATAATAATAATAATAATAATAATAATAATAATAATAATAATAATAATAATAATAATAATAACTTGAAACCGGGGAGAGAAGGGGGCCTAGCCGGGAGCAGACGATCGCTGCAGCAGTGTCTGCGAAATTGAAAGATGGCAACATCAGGGCGACTGCGCGAATCCTACTTCTACTACCACTCTCTTCTTTGCTCAAATTCACTCCCTACCTTCAAAAAACGGCTCAAAACTCACTATTTCTCTATGGCTTTCAAGCACATGGACTGCATCTTCCTCTGGCGGCTAACTATCCGCGCCTCAGATTCACACTTTGGTGTGACCCTACGCGCGTAATAAATTTATGTAATAAAAATAATAATAAATGCTCGGATGACAAACCAGTCCCGATTAATGCGGCCACACTGAAGGAACTAAGGCTCAAGCACCCCGCTCCCCATGTGGACCCACCCATACCGGCCCCTCCTGAGACAACGCCCTTCCAAGTCTCGGATATTGAGGTTCTGACCAGCATCCGTAATTTTCCAGCGGGATCTTCGGCGGCCCTGATGGCATCCGCCCCAGCACATCTTGGAATTGGTGAGCCAAACAGACACTGGGCCAGAGCTTCTAGCGGCGATCACGGCCTTGGTCAACCTATTGTTGGCTGGCTAGTGCCCCTCTCAGATCCGCGCCACCCTCTTTGGGGGCACCCTCTTTGCCCTTCGCAAAAGCTCAGGGGGCCTTTCGCCCAATAGTCATCGTCTATTTTTGGCGCAGACTGGCGGCCAAATGTGCCAACGCTTTTGCACCGCTCAAGATGGCGGCCTACCTGGCCCCTAGACAGGTGAGAGTGGGTGTAAAAGGTGGCTGTGAGGCGGCGGTGCACGCTACGCGACGTTTCTCGGAGACCATGGACGACGACTCTATCCTAGTAAAGGTGAATTTCTCTAATGCTTTTAACAGCATCGTTTGAGACCAAATGCTACTCTCGCACTCCCTGAACTCGCGCGCTTTTGCTTTCTGGCATATTCTGAGCCATCGAATCTCAAATATGGTGCCTTCAATCTCTTGTCGCAGGTCGGACCTCAGCAGGGTGACCCCGTGGGTCCTCTGCTTTTTTGCCTTCCCTGCAGCTCATCCTGGCCGAAATGTCTTCCCCACTCACTCTATGTTTCCTCACATTGGGAGGGAAGGCCCAAGTGGTGTCCGGGGACGTGACACTACTAGATCAGCAATGCAGAGAACTCGGATTACAGCTGAACCGCACGAAATGCGAGGTGATCTCGAGGGCATCTAACATAGCCAGGGATTGCCACCCGCTGAGTCTCTTCACGTGGATCAGCCCCCAGAATGCACCTCTCCTGGGAGCTCCACTCTCAACTCTTAGAAGCGCTGGATGGGGCCTTGGGAGCCCGCATATCCGAACTTACGCGAGCTCTAGAGAAATTAGCCAACATTGCAACGCATGGCGCTGTCATCCTCTTGAGATGCTCGATCAGTGCAACGAAATTGCTTTACATACTCCGCAGCTGCCCATGTGAAGCCATCCAGAATTGGTGGAGTATGATGCTATCCTGCGAAACGGCCTGAGCAGAGTTCTCAATCTGCCCCTTTCAGTCGATGCATGGCTTCAGGCTACCCTTTCCATTAAGATGGGCGGGCTGGGTATTCGATCGGTGACCTCGCTGGCACTTCCCGCCTTTCTGGCATCAGCCGCGAGCACCGATCTGCTCCAGTCCACCATGTTGGGAGAGGCGGCAGAGGCTGACCCACGACGCACGGAGCAGCTAGCCACATGGCTTGGGACAGGCGAAGAACAGCGCCCAGAACACAATCTTGCCCCCAGACAGTCAGCATGGGACAAGCCCTTGATCGACGCCGCAGTCTCTGGGCAGTACGCCACTCTCTCTGACCCGAACAATCAAGCACGCCTCATGGCGGTGTCTGCTCCGCACGCGGGGGACTGGTTGCTGGCCCTCCCTATCACAAGCTGCGGACTCCGTCTTGATAATGAGTCGGTGAGGGTTGCGGTGGGTCTGCGGCTGGGGATCCCGCTTTGCGAACCGCATGGGTGCCCATGTTGGAGCCCCGGTGTTGGCTGATGGCCACCACGGGCTTTCCTGCGGGATGGGTTCGGGTCGTTTGCCTAGACATGCCTCCATGAACGATCTTATCTTGATAAGCGGCGGTTATCCATCCACAAAGGAGCCGGCAGGCCTCATTAGAACAGATGGCAGGAGACCAGATGGTCTCACCCTGATCCCATGGCGCGCCGGGCGATGTCTCATTTGGGATGTGACCGTAACAGACACCATGGCAGTTTCCTACCTATCGGACACCAGTCAAACGGCCGGTATGGCATGAGACCTTGTCCGGCATGAAATAATGTCGGAAAGCCTTGCCATTGGTTCACGAGACCGATGACATCAGATAGCAACTGTCGAACTATAGTATTAATAGCACCATGAGATCTTGTCCGGGAAAAACAAAAAAAGACAGCCTACCAAGACCAATAATACGAAGCATAGCCTAGCTAGGCCTAACTATAATATTATTAAAACAGGCTTAGGCTACATGTCGAAATACGGTAAAATCAAAAATTATGAATTTTAAGTAAAATTAGCCTTTCATATAATATGAAGAATTAGATTCTATTTTAACGGCTATTTGAAAGTGATTGCGTATGAATTTGGAAAATGAGTAGGCTAAAATCACACTTCAGACAGATAACCTAGGCTAACAGGCCTGTCTCGAGATCTGCTGTACGTAGTAGGCCTAGCCCAAAGACCTAAAGAGCATTTTACATTCAACAGCAGTAGTTCTACCTGCCTCTGCAGCCAGTTTTACGTGCAACGCGCTCTAGTTTCAGGCTTGGCTATCTGGACGACATCTCTCTGGGAGGTAAGAAGGACGACGTACGGCATGATGTGGCATCGTTTAAGGACTTGGAGACATCGCTAGGTATCTGCTTGAATAGTAAGAAATGTGAGCTCTATTCAAAGTCGGGACAAACGGCGCCAGAATTCGAAGGATTCGAGCGCATGGATATGGGCTCGCTCCTTCTACTGGGGGCTCCATTGTTCCGAGGTGGGGCTTTGGACGGGGCGCTTCTCAAGTACAGCGAGATATTGGAACGGGCAGTGACGGACCTGGCCTGTCTTCGAGCACAGGCAGCGTTGATCCTGCTTTGGAGCAGCAAAACTTACCTAGTTGCTGAGAACTTCCCCATGTCATGGCCACCCACTGCTCGAGAAAATGGACGAACAAATGCGCGGAAGACTAACTTCAGTCTCAACAATATCCAATGGCTACAAACTAGACTGCCGATTAGAGATGGTGGACTCGCAGTTAGACGAGTTTCGATGTTGGCATCTTCAGCTTATTTGGCATCAGCCGCTTCGACCAAGACAATCGTGAGCACCATTCTGAGCAAGGAGGAGTGGGGTGATGTCCACATCGACGAGCTACTTGAGGTCCGCAGGAACACCCATCCGAACAGTGCAGAGCCCATGCTGAACAGGCAGAAGTTGTGGCATAGACCGTGATACAGGCTGACAGGGCAGCGGTATGGGCCGCCTACAGCGATCCGGTCAATATAAGATTAGATAAGATAAGAATATTCTTTAATTCACCAATTGCTAACCGCATTTTGGTTTACAGACGTAGTACAATTAAATTAAATATAAATAACATATAATAGGCAGATACATATTAACGGAGTAACGGATAACAGAGTCCAGTTGATTTCCATGTTTTCCGACGAATCTATATTGTTGGAAGTCCGTGAAGAAGATTTCAAAAAGTATTATTGATTTGATTCCGATGTACATCCAGTTGAGAAGAGCATGGTCAACAGGATACATGATAATTGTCCGAGAGAGGACCCAAGATCCAGTACCAAAGTTGTAAAGTTTTTAAAAGTTGTAAAGTTTTGAAAAGTAGATACAGCACTGTAGATCGATCATGGATCGATAACGTGGCATACATCTACGTCCGATTAATTCCCTCCCATTCGTCAGGAGACCAACGTTGCAGCACGCGCTGTTTAACGTTATCATGATGTAAGATCATGACGTAAAGTCATGACGTTATGTAGGTAGTCACCGGAACTACTTTTGAAAATGGCGACGACGTAAGTGACGTAGAAACTCGATGTCATACAGCAGACGCGAGCGTGTAACGCGTAAAATATGGCCCGGTTATTCGCAGTGTCCTCACCTCATGCGGGGGACGGGTTATCAACCATTCCTGTGACCGCCCGTGGCTTGCTTACAACGAGGCAATCTGGGTAGCCGCTGGACTGCGTCTGGGTTTGGAGTTGTGTGCACCGCACCAGTGTCAGTGTGGATAGACCGCCGACTCAAGAGGACACCACGGGTTAGTCTGCAAACGTTCGTCGGGAAGAACAGCGCGGCACCTCGCAGTCAACGACTTGATGTGACATGCAGTACTCCGACAGTGTCTTCCGTAATTTCGCCGTCACAACACCAGAGAAAGTCCGCTTGCTAGGTGCACCATTGTCCACCAGTGAAGCATCAACGAGATGTCTGGAGGACAGATGCACGGAGCTGGAGTTGGCATTAAGCAGATTAGAGTCCATTGCCAAGCATGATGCTTTTACCCTCCTCAGATTCTCGCTCAGCTCTCAGAGACAGGTGTACACATTAAGATGCAGCCAGTGCACAGGACACATTTTTGCTGGACATATTCGAACCAATTCTTCGAAACGGTTTAAGTACTTCAGTCGTCAACATTGCCTTGTAGTGACATCCTTGGTCCCACCCATGGTGTAAGAAGGGATGGTGTGCGCACTTGGCTGAAATTTATGGCTAAAGTCGCTAGATGGCGATGGCGTTCTCATTTGACGGACCTCGCCTATAAACCTAATGGAATTTCATGATATTGTATGGCATACATACATATACTCCTTCACTGCATGTTCGTTCCTTAGTGCCAGTCTCACGTCTGGATGAAGGAGGAGGGCGACACAAATTATATTTGATAATTATGTTCTGTTCCCTTTGCTCTTTGTTTCCTGTTCTCCTGTGTTCCGTGTTCTCTGTTACATGTGATGTTATGTGTTCCCTTTGTTCCCATGTTCTCTATGTCTTCTGACCCTGATGTTCCTATCGATGTTCCGTGTTCCATTGTTCTCTGTGATGTGCCCTCTGTTCCCTGTTAATTGATGTTCTGTGTTCCCTGTGTTCCTTGTTCCCTGTTGCTCCCTGTGATATACCAGGTTCCCTATGTTCCATGGGCCTTAATTGTTTATATCCTTTATGTTCCACGGACCTTGTTGTTATTTCGCACCCTTTGTTTTCTTATGTCGCAGGCGTTCAATGTGATGTTCCATGTTCCTTGTGTTCCCTGGTGTTCCCTGTTTCTTATGTCCCACAGCCCTTGCTACATATTCCGCATTCCATATGTTCCTTAATATTTCTGATGTTTATCCTGATGATTCATGTTCCTTAATTATGTTTCGTGTTCCTTGTTCCTTAATGTTTCTGATGTTCTCTCAGGTGTTCCATGTTCCTTATGCTCCACGGTCTTTGTTGGGTGTTCCGCGTTTCGTATTTTTAATGCCTCTGAAGCTCCCACGATGTTCCTTGTTTCTTATGTTCCCTGATGTTCCTTGTGTTCCTCATTCCTTGTTGAACATTCCGGGTTCCTTGTTCCTTAATGTTTCTTGTGTTCCCTCTTATGTTCCTTGTTCCCTGTGTTCCACGGACCTTGTTGCGTGTTCCACATTCCGTGTTCTGTTTTCCAGTGATGATCCATGTTCCTTACGTTCCATGATGTTCCATGTTCCTTGTGTTCCACATTCCTTGTTCCACATTCCGTGTTCCATGTACCTTAATGGTTCTGATCTTCCTTCTTATTTTCCATGTTCCTTACGTTCCACTGACCCTGTTGCGTGTTCCACATTCCGTGTTCTTATATGTTTCTCATTTTCCCGTGATGTTCCAGGTTCCTTATGTTCCATGGTTCTTGTTGTATATTGCTTATGTTCCACGGCCCTTGTTGTTTGTTCCGCGTCTTTTGTTTTCTGATGTCTCTGGTGTTCCATGTGATGTTTCATGTTCCTTATGTTCTGTGATGTTCCCTGTTCTTTGTGTTCCGCATTCCTTGTTCTTCACTGATTCTGATTTCCCCTGAAGTTCCATGTTCCTTATGTCACCTGATGGTCCATGTTCCTTGTGTTCCAATTCCTTGCTGCACTTTCCATATTCCATGTTCCTTAATGTTTCCGATGTTTCCCCTGATGTTCCATGTTCCTTACGTTCTGCAGTCCTTGTGGCATGTTCCGTAATGCATGCATGTTCCGTCTTCCTCGTCCTATATATTCTCTGAACAATGTTCTCTGTGATGCTTCATGTTCTTTACGTTCCACGCTCTTTGTTGTATATTCGCTTAGGCCTATGTTCCCTGGTGTTCCGTATGACGTTCCATGTTCCCTGCAATGTTACCTGATCCTCATCGCCCCTTATATGTTCCAAGTGATCCTCCCTGCTATGTTCCTGCCCTCTCCTTGTCCATATGTTCCATGTTTCGAACGTTTCTTATACTTTTTGCTTTATATTGTATATGCTGCCAACCATCAACTGGGGACAGCAGCGCCACCTGCTGAAATGCCAAAAACAATGTATGGCCAGTATTAGAAGTGCGCACACCATCCCTTCTTACACCATGGTCCCACCCATACATTCTTAACCTGATATATATTGTTGATTATTAATTGCACATGTTACGTTATGGAGTCGCCCTAGTTAATGATTAGTTAATAATTCGAGCGAGATTTATTACATGGTTCTGTTTAATTAATCGACCAGTGCTATGACCAGTACTTAGGGGCAAAAATATATTAAGTCAGCGGAAAGCTCATTGCGGAATATGGCAACGACGGCAATGAAGAAGGATCGTCTGCTGGTCATGCGTACTAGAGGGTCGGATCGAGAGAGACGAGGAAAATGGCCGTCTAAAGAGGACTGTTGTGGTTTGGCGATAGGTATTCGCTGGATGTTGTTGGACGGTAATCGTGACATTTGAACGATCGGACGATAAAGCATAGTGCCTGATAAACTTTCGTGGATCAGTGGCGTAGGCAAGGGGGGTTTCGGGGGTTAAACCCCCCCATTGGCTCCGAAAAAAGATTTTTTAAAGTTATTTTTCCATTTAAGTAAGAAAAATAGCAAAAAACAGGGTTTCCGGCCACAAACCCCCCCATGAAAAATTCCTGACTACGCCACTGTCGTTGATTGTCAACAAAGCTCGTGGCCATGTTATTTTTCTGGTGGTAAAAATCAATGCAGGCTGGTTCCCTGCTATATAATATGTCAGTTCAAAAATCATATTCGATAGCAGGGAACCAGTCTGAGCTGTCGGTTGTCGCAGGTTCTTACCAGACGAAATATAAATATCCATGAGACGCAAGCGTTCAACTTCATTATTAAAGAACTCAGACTAAGAGCGAGTGTGTTCGATCTTACGCATTAGCCGCATCAAATCCTACTAAAAAGTAAGATAAAATGATTGATTATAATCGATCGTGATCTGCTGGTAGCAAAGATGACAATCAAACTGAAGGCATTGCAAAAACCAGGGAAAATGAAGATCATAGCAGGTGTACTAACTGGAACTAAAAAACATATTTGATGCATTAGAGTGCAGTGAAAGTGCGGATGGTGATGATATGGAATCGAGGAGGATGAATGAAAGATGGGAAGGGTGGAAAGAAGCTGTAATAAAGGCAAGCGAAAAAGCAGTTGGGTACAGAAGAGGAAAAAGAAACTAAGCGTGGATAACAGCAGAAACATGGCAAGCTGGCAAGATGATAGGAAGCAGATGAAGCAGAAAGTGGAACAATCAAGAGAGAGGGGAGATGGTTACCAAGAGGCAGCCAGAGAGTACAAGGAACAGGATAAGGAAGTAAAGAGGAAATACAGAAAAGACAAAAACAAGTACATCCTGCAGAAGACGGAGGAAGCGGAGGAAGCAGAAAGAAGAGGATACTTGAAAACTCTATACCGAATAGTGAAGGAACTACCATCAATCAGTAAGAATGGGAACACAAAAGCTGCCAGTAAAAACGAAAGACGGTCAGATGACGAGGACACACGAGGAGGAGATGGAGAGATGGAAAGAGCATTTCGAGAGCGTGCTGAACTGCCCGGAACCAACTACATGCAATTCGAAAATAAAGTGGGATGAGGGGATGGACGAACTTGGCATAGATCTGGAAGACATTAGGGAAGGTGAGGTCCAAAAAGCGCTAAAACATCTGATGAATGAAAAACCAGCAGGACAAGATGGAATTCAACCGGAAATGCTCAAATATGGCGGAAAACCAATGGTGGGAACAGCTGACCAAACTGTGCGGGGAAGTGTGGAAAGCGGCCCGATGTGCAGAGCTGCATGGGAAGGACTAAGGTAAGGTCATCGTGAACTATAAAAAGAAATCAGTGGCTTATAATTTATAAGTTATAATTATAAGCCACTGAATTTTGTTCCTTTAGTTCATTTTTGGAGGCCCCCCAGATTCCTTAGGTCCTAAGCAGTTGCTTAGTTGGATTACATGTAAATCCGGCCCTGTAAGGAAGTATAACTGAAATTAGATTCGCACAGAAACTGAATTGAGAACTGACATTATTTTGAAAACTGATTTAGAAGAATAAGTGACATTTTTTGAAGAACTGTAACTAAAATTTAGGCCGTCCGAACTGAAATAGAAGTAAACCGAGAATTATATCCTGAAGCTGGAGTAAAATACCATTGATGCAGGGAGATCCAATGCATTCAATTGGAAAGAGTAATAGATACGATCAAAGACAAATGAAACGGTAATTTGGGTGCATGGACAACATGCATTCACAAATTCCAGACTACATTGACTTGTTAGAGAACAGCTGTGAAATATTACAGGAAAATGTGAGCTACTTTTCCGAAATCAGGCGCATTTCGAAAAATACAATTTCGATAAAACGGCCAACAATGACTGGCAGGGTAAAAATTGCGTATTTTGACTTTGAGCCAAATACATTCTTGTTTGAATGACAAAATTTTGCGTTTTAATGTATGTATGTATGTGCACTTGTTATAGCGCCCCTTCTCGCTACTCAGAGGCACCCCCGACTGCAGAACGGACACTGCATCGGAGTTTCATGCCGAAGCGCTGAGCAATTGCGAGTGAAGGACTTGCCCAAGGTCCCTACGCGAGGTGGATTCGAACCTCGAACCTTCCGGCTTCAAGGCAACGACACCACCACCACTCTACCGCCCCCCACAATGTGACTAAATCATATTTTTGTACAAGGTACCGAAACGATATTCACGAAAAGGGTCATTTGAATGCAGATAAAACGGCCAACGCTTTCTGCTGTTGCGATCTAGCGATATTATGCCAATTATAATATATGCACAGAAATGTCGGCATGCTTATTTTTAGATTTTCTAACGTCCTGGTCTTGTCTTAAAAAAAACAAGCAATCCAAGCAGGATTTCCAACAACCGTGATACGTCGATTATAGTACACGACCATAGTAACGGTCACGTGATCGAAATTCCAATGTGTCATTTCAGGCTAGGTCAGGCACGCGCAGTTTGTATTACGGAGATCCTGAGGTGATCTTGGGATTCAAAGATCTGCTAGTAGTACTTTTTGCTTGTGTAGCCTATTTGGAGAAAATTACATTAAGAGGTAAATAATCTCTCAATTTTCGGTAGGATCCAAACGCATTGAAGTCTAAATTAATTATCATTGGCGTTTTTGCGTACGAATTTAGAAGTAAGTCTATGGTATTGTATTCTACAGTTCCGAAAGGCTCCGATTACCATAGCGATTTATTTTCTATGGATAAAAATGATTCAGATGAGTGTGGAAAATGTTGCGAGTTATGGCCGCGACGCTGACTTTGGCATGCTGGTTGCTCGGATATGATAATTGACAGATTAAAAAGCCGTTAAATGCGTCAATGACGCTTTGACGAAGGTGGATAGAAGAACAGAAGAAGGATAGAAGAACAGCAAATTAGGAGAGTTTTTTAAATTAGCATCACACAAGAGCAAGGCAACTCGGCGAGGTCACATGAAAACTGAAAACTCAAAAATATCTCTTGATGATTAGGCTATTTAAGAAACCAAAGAAAAATTAGTGCAGAAATTCAGATTCATGGAATAGCTTGAATAGCTATTCCTATGTGCATGGACAATGCCATGATTTTAATGAGGACGTTATGGAAATGGGCTATTCGTTCCTGTTGAATTAGAAGTGGTCCTAACATGAGCTGTAGGTCTTTTAAACCACTTGAAACCCTTGTTACGCTGATAGAAAGTATCGCTCCTTTCTTCAAGAAATTTGCCTTGATTTGTGAAACACCCATTATAAATTTTCATTCAAAACACAACCTTCAGTCTGGTGCAAATACAAAGCATTTTTTTTATCTGTGTCTTGCTTTGACTCTTTAGTGCAAACATGAGTTTATTTGCTGAATGGAAATGTAATTATAGCATTTATATTAAAACTGAAACAACATTGCAGAATGAAGATTTATGGTTTGAAATTTGTATTCTTCGAATTTATTATTTCTGCATGCGTACCCAGCAGAATCTGCCTGCAAAGTTCTGAGTACTATCAAAGCCGCTTCTCAGCATTCAACTTCCTCTATATCCCGTTGAGGAAGTTGACATCAATTTGTTTGTAATTTGATGTCGTATTTCCACAGTTTAGTTTTGTCTACATGTATATATATAAGATTATTAGGATACATAACAAGATAGTAAGCTGTACTATATTTTAAGAAAGCAGAAATGTCTCGTTATGCTTTGTGAGTAAGCCTCTGAGACACACCTTGACTGGTATGGGCGACTCTCATTTGCTGTGGAACATATGAACTTTGTTGGTTAGCATTAATTCATATGCGATCTCAAGTTTATTTATTATCTAATCTAATCTAATCTAATAAAGCATTTGTAAAGCGCTTCTCACAGCAGAGCTATTCAGAAGCACTCTCAGCGTGACAGGCCCATGAAAAAAGAAAAGTCTTCAAGCATCGAAAAGATGCAGGTGAATTTCCTACAAGAATCCTGCCACGAATTTCAGAAGGAAGGTGATTCCAAATTAAAGGACCAACAATGGCAAAAGCTCGATGTTGGGTTAATGAAGTTCGTGATCTGGGTACAAATCAAAGCGGTCAGCAGAACGACGAGGGCGTGAAGATCTTGCAGAAAGAGGCTTACACATTAAGTCGCACTTTTAGGCGCTAAGCCCTGCAGAGACTTAGTAACTGGAAGAAAGACTTTGTATCTGATTCGGGCAAAGATCGGAAGCCAGTGAAGGTCATGAGTCATGAACGTAGAGATGTGCGAGTACCGAGGAAGTCGTGCAATAAGACTAGCAGCAGAATTTAAGACAGATTGCACAGATGACAAGCGAACCTTAGGAAGCCCAATTGGTAGGGAGTTACAGTAGTCAATTCGTGAGGAGATAAAGGCATGTACCATAGTCGTAAACATCTTGGAGTTTATGCAAGAATTTGGCTTCAGGCTCGTGCAAAAGCAAGGCCGTTTGCCGTCCCGATGGTCTGGGGAGAACAGAGAGTGCCAGACTAGTGATTTTGTCTCAATAATGTTTCTGTTTTATCGGGCAAGCATAAGAACGGAAACTGAATGTCTAGATGCCAAAACAGCACCACACAACGAACGATGTCACCAGAGAAATGTTGTTTAGACGAAGGAAATGAAGGTGCTTGCAAGGTTGCTGCAGTGATCCGTATTTTGAAGTAGGTAGGACTATTTAGGACGAGTTGTCGGAAATGAACGACTTCGGTTTGTCGAAAGTCTAGATGCCAACAGCGCCACACAACGAACGAAGCCACCAGAGAAATGGAGATGAAGATGCTTGCAATATTTCCGTAATGACTATTGTCGAGTTGTCGGAAATGAACGTCTTCGGTTTGTCGAAAGAAAAAGCGGACAACTGGATTCGAGATTAGAGTTTGCTTCCACCAAGTACAGGACAGAAATTTATCCGATAATATATTTCTGACTTCTCTCACTTAAAGCTGGAACTTATGAAAATATTTGGTAAAAGCCATGCACAAGGATGGTGAAGGTTTTCTTTTTCTGCAACAGAAATTGCCCAAAAAAAGATGCCAATAACAAGTAAGACATTTTTGTTGGTCTACAGATCATCACTGACAACAATTTGTTGGAAGTACTGTTCTGTTCTGTTCCTTGCCATCCTCGGTTCTAGGATGCACGATGTTCCTCCAGCGATCCTGTACTCCATCATTCTTAGCATTTCTCCTATTTTGCAAGCCCGTCCATGTCTTTATGTTATCCAGCCAATTCCTTCTTGGATTTCCTTTTCTTCTACCTTCCGGAATTGTGCCCTGCATGATTCATTTCTTTATGCATGTTCCCTTCATTCTCATGATGCGACCGATATTTATCTTTTTTCTTTCTTGAACTGTTCTTAGCATGTTCCTTTTCACATCAGCGGCCTCCATCACCCACTCGTTTCTTCGTTTTTTCCATCCATGGTATTTTCATGATCAATCTGATGGGAACTCTAAAAATATGTAATCTATGGTACACTGTTCTAGGAGATATATACTCTCCTCCTTCTGGTTGTCTTTCCGTTTCCGGAATGCCAAAGTATAGAAAATAATAATTATTGTTCGTAGTGATTTATTATCAAATGTCTTATAATAAAATCTTACGAACACAACATGGCGCAGTCGACAATTTAAAGGCACATGTAAACGTACGACATAAAAAGGAACGCGTTTGTATTCGCTAATATCAAACAATATTCGCGAACGTTCTGAACTCTCCGCGTGACACGATAAGTCAAAGCGGCATAAAAGCGACAAAACCGGTACCGGAAATACCAGCACCGCCGGAAAACAGCGAATCTATGGCCATAATACTACAGATTATACAACAGCAAGCCGATGATCGGACACGATTACACGACGAACTTCGTCAAGAGCGCAAAGCTACGGAGGTGCGTTTCGGCCTTCTACTACAGGCAATACAACAAGCAGGTCACCTTCACACTGCCACTCAAGCCTCTCCCACAATACAGCCAACCGCGCTCCGCATCCCGGCTTGCACCAATCAATCATCTGGCACCCCAACTATGGCCGAATTTTCCACATGGCGAAAATCGTGGCAAGATTTTGTTCCAATCAGTCGCGTCACTCAATATGACCGACTGGTGCAAATGGCGGCTCTTCGGACCCATGTCTCTCAGGATTTCCAAGCTATCTTTGACGAATCGATAATGGCAATCCAAACCTTCATTCGTGGAATGCAAAACAGCCACTTCTTCACCCATCGCCAACAACCAGGCGAATCCTTTGAACACTTCCTCGTCGCTTTGCGACAACTCGGCCAACAAGCAGATAACTTCACTCACTGCATGGATATGCAATTGATCACGCTAATCACCGTTGGTATTCAAGATCCTGAACTACAAAAGATGTTGCTGGAAATCCGACCAGCCCCGAGCCTCAACGAGACTCGGGGCTGTAGAGCAGCGGTTCTCAACCTTTTCAGACTCACGGACCCCTTTTTAATTTTTGGTCCCGGTCACGGACCCCACTGAAATTTGACGCCTTTGGAACATTATTGTGACTGTGCGACTCTATAATCTTATATAATAGTAGGTCTACATGTATGTCATAATAATTAGTAGGCCTGTAGGCATGCGCTCCTGCTGTAGTGCAAATTTATATAACTAATAGGATCATATAAATGTTTTAGAAAACCTGTTTTTTATTTTAATGTTAGCTCTGGGCATGCCTATTCGAGCATGCTCGAAACGCTCAATCTGAGCCCATGTTAAACCTCAAGCCGTGATCGATAATTTTTAATTGTTACCAGGGTAGAATAACCACATTCACAAAGATAATTATGATGTTGCAATAGGTGAAATAATGTTGAAAGCTTTCTCATGCAGTTTTGGATATTCATCTGAAGCTTGTATCCAAAATGATGCACCAAGCTGACTCTTGCATGGATGCAACATCTTCAATGTAGGCCTAGGATCACTGGTCAGTTCAATGATTTGGTTCAATTCTGTGGTTTAAATTCCACGAATCAATGTTTGCAAAAAACGGACTGGAAACCCACAAAAAAACTTTGAATGTTCAAATTACCAACTTAGAAGTTGAATTGATCCATCCTAAATTTGAATTGAATTGAATTGAATTGATATCCATTGAATAGGTCTGGAAATTAAATTAACAAATTGCGGTTGATTGATCTGAGCATTTCTTTATATTTATGTGAATTTATGCAATTGATTACACAACTTTGACACATGTGTCAAAGTTATCGACCACTATCCGTTTTGCACCAGAGATCAAGTTTTTTGCAAAAGCAGACACTTTATCACTAGGGGTG
The DNA here is from genome assembly GCA_949752735.1 of Lumbricus terrestris. Classification (NCBI taxonomy): domain Eukaryota; kingdom Metazoa; phylum Annelida; class Clitellata; order Crassiclitellata; family Lumbricidae; genus Lumbricus; species Lumbricus terrestris. Next base: position 45,266,284 of record OX457037.1, read on the forward strand.
CCTGGCTCAGTTGCATAGAGGAATTCAGCTCATTTAGCTGTTAAAAAATGCCAGCCAGGTAAACCAGAGTTGAAACCCATGGGTTGTTATTAAAATGAATTGCATGGTCTTTTTCTCTAGGAAACTCTTTCAAAAGCATTCCGAAATCTAGACAGCCTGTTACAAACTCCTCCTTGATAACCAGTGAACTTCGGCTGGCCTATACATCATTAACTGTCATGATTTCCACATCCGAACCTAATGTAACAAAAAGACTCTTGAAGAGTTTAGTGGACGTGCCCTGATAAAATTAGTCTAACCATTGTTATGCCCTTCAATGCCTTGATCGAAAACAGATTTCAGTCTGCACTCTAGTGATTGAAACAAACCGACCCATCTAAAACAGATGAATTTGTCATTGATAAGCGTATTGTTAGCTTCATGTCGCCATTGAAAAGGGGAATTATTGAAAAATTGACAAAAATTTATCTGTTTCTATGTTTTTAACTAAGAAATATATAATTTTCAGAACTTGGAAGATCGCCGCGGACCCCAAGGGGTGCGGACCCCGGTTGAGAACCGCTGCTGTAGAGCATTTGAATCTGCATGCTCTGATCAAACAAAAACAACTACCGCTGCTCGATATGCCGGAACTAAAGCCAAATCGAGACAGCGCGATAACAGCGCGATAACAGCGCGATGACACGCCTACAGTCTACAACACATCAAAAAATGACACAAGTAGAAAATGTTACTGGTGTGGAGGAAAGCCCATGTGCATCGCAGTGTCTGCCATCATACCAGCAAAATTACTGCCACAACCGGTCTTAATAAAAATAACCTTCACCATTACCGCATACAACGGCACGTGTGACACACCAATAGGATATTTCACCGCCAACATGAAAATAGGCACATCCACGGTGGTAGACTAAATATATACGCACAACGGCAAATCCTGTTATCAGGCAGAACGTGTGAGAGACTTGGAATAATTTCATCCCCAGTTCACAATGCAGGTCTACAGGCACTCACATCCACTCAAACACCATATACCAGCAAGTTGAAAATAAACGATATGGATCCTTCTCCGGATGTTATTGCGAACACTCACCAACATCTCTTAACAGAATTATCAGATGTCTTCAGTGACGACAAAAACACTAAAGCCCTTGGATCACCTATGAAGATCCACCAAAAATCCGACGCCATCACGGCTGCCCGTCAAATAGCATTCAGTCTACGCGACCAAGTCAAGTAAGAGCTCCAGGATATGGCAGCAAAAGGCATCATCGAAAAACTTGAAGACGAAGCATCGGATTGGTGCCACCCTATGGTTGTCGTGCGAAAACCAAATGGACGTATACGTATTTGTGTTGATTACACCAAGCTTAACAAATATGTTGCGCGTGCTGTATACCCGATGCGCACACCCAAGGAAGCCATCGATTCTGTCAATGCAAGGGATAGATTTTTCAGTACTCTTGAGTCTTGACGCAGTGCAGGGAATATCCATGCACTGCGGAATTATGATGGAATTATCCACCGACAGCAAACATCTGACTACGTTTTTTTCCCCAGAAGGGCGTTTTCGATTTCTTCGCGCACCCATGGGACTCAATGCTACTGGCGATGAATATTATCGAAGAGGTGACATTGCATTTGCCGATCTGAAAAACATCCAGAAAGTTGTTGAAGATCTGCTTACCCACACTAAGACCTTCAGTCAACATGTGGACATCCTTCGAGCTGTCCTTCACCGATGCAGAGACAATGGCATCACACTCAGCAAATAAAAGTTTACATTCTGCCAGCCCGTGTGAAGTATGCAGGATACATCGTTTCTTCCACAGGGATTACAGCAGATCCTACCAAAATCTCTGCCATATCACAATTTCCAGCACCCACAAACATCACATCGTGTTCAGCACGTCAATTTCTATAGAAAACAGTCGAAGTTTTTCCAGAATAAATAAAGTTAAAATTTGTTGCCCAGCGTTATTAATCATTCTGGTAAGAACAATTGCTCAATAATAAACATTTCATACGTGTATGGTGAGTCGTCCGACAACATAAGGCGCGAACACTCCAGAGAGTGTGGCCACTGTATTTGAAATACCAAAAAGAACACCAGCGAACGGAGGAGCAATGTCAACGTGATTGACCATAACACCCGGATACTGGAAGCCGCTGAAACCGACTGCTAACGACAGCACTGCCACGGCTATATATGGACTGTGACACGTGACGTAGCCTGTGCAGGTTAACATTATAGCCGGAAGTATTGTACCTGAAAAATAAAATAAATTATTCAGTCCAAAATGAATTAGCATTGCAATAATTTATTGTCACATTGGTAAACTTTCGTGCTCGAAAATTGGTTAAGAGGATTGTTTCCCTCTAAAATATTACTTAAATTCCTTTTGCGCGGTATAAATGACTATAATTGGCGTGTCTGCCAAGACTCACCGTCAAAATAATTAATGCATACAGTTTGTCCGTCAGTTCCGGAAATAAATGCAAAGTCATGCGATCACTCACTACGTAATAGATTGAGAAGGGCAACAACACAGTCGTCAGTATGGAAGCAATTAAAAGTTTTACAATTATCTAGCTAAAAACGATGAGATACTAATAGCTTGTTTCCAGTACCAATCCAACATTCAAACGTTTTTACTGCCAGTCTTCCACAACGTTAAGCCAGCTAATTTATTAATGGCGATATTTTAATTAGTTAGTACTTTGGCGTGTAATAAATGAAACCACTAGGAACCATAAAGCTTGCGTTTAAATAGACGAAATAGCGACGAAAAACTGGTTGTCAACGTAAATACCTCAACACATAATTTTGCATCGATGCGCGGCCAATAAAAACGCTACGAATTGAGATAAAGGTAAAATGGAAATCACAGGGGGACTGCAGGAAAAATACTTGATTTATGGCATAATGTTGATAGCAAATGGACGTGTTGTGGTAACAAGCTTTTATAGAAGACAAACAAATGACTGGGAATGGATACTTCTTATTGTAAAACAGAGTGTCGCGTTATTACAGTGTGGAGTCTTGATTGTCTGAGCTCATCCGTGTGTCGTGGGTCGTGTGTTGGTGTAGATTGTTTTACGGTAGAGGAGAGAGACTTTGTTTCACGTTGGCTGAACATATTCAAACATATGCTCGCTTCCAAGCGGCATATCCCACCAGTTGGAGTGGTTGTCTGACGGTGCGATCCGCATGTTTACCGATACAACCTGTTTCGACCTGAATCCAGTTTGTCTTGTAACTGTGGCGTTTTACCCCTCGTCGCCGCCGCGGGCGCACGAGGGGCGTCGAGCTGCTCGCGCCTTGTGCAATACTCCTCTATACCAGGATCCATGGAGTTCCCCGAATCACTATCTCACTATCTCGCCTGTGCCTTGTACAAGAAAGATGGGGCAGGGCTGTTTTTAAGGAATTTTTAGAACTGCACAACTCCTTTTCTTTTCCCATCATCCATGGTAAATTATTTCCAATCGGAGGACAATGACCTTTTTGCTATAGTTTTTAACTACACAAAAGTGCTTTTAGTGCCTTTTACAACTGCATAAATCCATTTAGAACTGCACATTTTGTGTAAAACTGCACGTTTAAAAAAGCCCTGAGATGGGGTGCTGATGCGCCGACTTCACCTTCACTGTTGGCCGAAGACGGCCCCGAGATGGTTGCCCGTGAAAGAGTATAGAACTCGGTGGCATCAGAGTCATCCTCTGCCCCGTCCGCGGTCACCGCTTCCCCCCCACCAGCCCAAACGTCCTGAGCTTGAGGATGGCCGATGCTCAACACAGAGTTCACTAACTTGAGGGCAGCGGACTCTCGCATGGAGCTTCCGTTCACGGCCACGGGCTTCTTCCTCTTGCCCGACCGATCTACGCTTCTGCGCACCATACTACAGACAGCAGCTCTCGAACTAATGCCACCGACGGGCAACACCGAGCGTTCTCGAAATTCCGAAGACCACAGGGAATTGAACCACGGCCAATCTAAGGGACACAGCCCTTTGCCGGGCCAGAACGACATGACTTCCTTCTCGCGACCATGAAAAGACGGACAAATTGTTAAGGCCGCGACACCGACACGAAATATTGAGATACGGCGCTTGGCCGAAGACACCAGAAATACACAGGGAAACTACGCGAAAACACAGAGTACGGCACTACGGAGAAATAGCTATGGACACTCCCGTGCTCCGCAGGGATAAAAACGGCTTAACTGACCGAGCCCTACTAGCAGGGAAACGTGCAGCGAGTCGGCTGAAGCGGTGCGGCAAGCAGGCCAGCACCGTCAGGCGAATAGCAGGGAACTAAGGGACGAGCGTTAAACACCAGGCAGAAGCCTTCACAATCAAGCAGGAATGACTAGGCACATACCAGGCAAGAAACAGTACGAGAATCCAACGGCTGCCAGGCTAAACGCCGCAACCAAGGCTTGGATGTCGGCGGAGAGCAAAGCGATGACGACCGATGCTGACCGGTGATCAGGCGTTGCTGGCCTGTATAGCCGCTATTTTACGGGGCACGCGAACTGAACCCTAAAGGCCTTCGCCGCTAAATTTCTACGGACCACACCCGCTAGCTATCGATAATTTCAGGGGCAAACCACTCCAAAGGAAGACGCTAGCGAAATCATAATTTAACTAAGTGTCACCGATCAAAAGTTATGAGTACTGAAGGGAACCTACGCGGTTCGCCGGTGGGTCGACTGTGCTACCGGGGAGGCTAGGCTAAGTTATCTACGTTTAATATAGGGCAACTCTACCGTCAAATACACACAACCGAACACTTATCTACGCTAATGGACCCCTAGGGCCTAGGTGAGTCGACTAGAGCAGATATGACGAAGACCAGACGCGGCGCTAGCCCTTCTGAAGAGGTGAAAGACGGTCAATGGAAATTCGCAAGCTTCTACAGATGAAACTACAAGAGATAGCGGGCAACTCTTGATACTTTAAAGGAAAACAAAGCACGACGAACAGTTTGACACCAAGTTTATTAGAATCGGACCAGAGATGGCGAAGTTCTACGACACGGGGAAAAGACCGGGAGACGTCCTTCACGGAGCATCCCGGCCGTGACACAATGGACTCTTTACCGAAGAAACTAGGGCTCACTGGCGGTCGTTCGAGGCAGTTCTTCTCGAATATAGGACTAGGCGAAGACGATGAAACAACCTCGGCGATGATAGGAGGCTGCCCGGTAAACCTGCCCGATGAGAAGGAGAGATTCGCTAATATCTCAGAAACTACGCTAGCTAGACGAAATCAGAGAAAAACCACCTACCGTGCACACACGTCAGTGACAATTTGGAAGCTCTAGAGTGACTTTCTACGGGGAGCTACGCCGATTAGGCTAAGAAGGACGTGTAGGGCCTTCTACCGGTCGCTAAGCTCAACAACTACTGCCAATTCTACGTGACAAAGCCTATGGCGATCGAACTAGGTAAATTCACTACGTATTGAACAACGTATTGCACAGTTCCCAGGAGAGGCGCGAAATACGCGGGCCTACGATGACAAATCCTAAGGGAGCTGCTTCCTTACACAAACCGGACTATAACCGACTAACTTCAGGCTGTCCTACGTTAAATCTTCCTTCAGGGACTTAACTAGGGAATATATACAGTAGTGTGGTCCACAAAGCCATGGGGAAAAATAAAATTTAAAAATTGCGTGATGGTACCCTTTTATTCTGTTATGCATCATGTGACAATGATTCTGACCAAGTTTTATTGAAATTGCTCAAAATTTAGAGGTCACTCAACAAGGTGAGAGTATAGTGAGATATACCATGCAGTGCTCTAACTGTACATTATGTCAACATTCGTTTATTTATAATTAGAGGTTGTCATCTACATAGATGCCATGCTTTGATAGTGTCTAACCTGATGTTGTTATTCCTTCAATATTTTTTTTATAAGAGCATGTGACCTTTGGATCATTGTTTCAGTAGTAAGAGGGAGGGATAAATTTATGGATGTACTTGGTACTAACTTGATAGTCATGTGTTTGGTGGATGAAAAGATCCTTCCTGTTACGGTACAACAGGAAAAAACCAGTTGATAGATATGCCAAATAGGTTATTGGTTTTAGGATATGAAGTGGATCAATAACTTGGAGCGCTAAGATTAAGTCATGGCACAGGAGAAGAAATCAGACAAGCTGTTGCGACTCGGTTGAAAGATTGTGGTTGATATGACAGAGTCAAAGTGAAGTGCTTCAATAGAGCCTACTACAGCATCAAACACAGGATGCTCTCTGATTGAGACAATAATGGAAAGGACTTATTGCATTGTAATTACAGCATGGAATGGTCATGCTTTCAAACAATCATCTGCATTATCATCAAGTGGTCCAGACATCATACTTTTGAAGGCGCGTCTCTGAGAGATCGCCATGCATGGATACTGTTGTAAATCACTTCAAAAACATCAGTTTAAGATCCGAAACGCTCAGATTTTCTGGCACTCATCAACTCAGACTTTCAAAAGAGCTCTTAAGACTTTAGCAACCAGCCTTGAGATGACTACCATGAAATACCTTTGTGCAACAGTTTAAGAGGTTTTTCGATTGCTGTAGTCTCAGCAGTACTGTTGGTCTAGGGCAGACTTCTTTGCGTCAAGGAACTGAGCTGAAGTCTATCTTCAAGTACAAAGAGTCCATATACAAAATATTGGTGTCACTTCTGCAGCAACCAATAAGGCTCTTTCTACGGATTTGTGATATGTGAGTGAGGGGATGGTAGCCCTGGCCTTGTTTTGACCCTGTCATCAACCATGGAACTTGTGCAGCGAAAGATGATAAAGGCATCTCATAGTTCAGAATAGAACGCACGTCTGAAAAAGCATTCGCATGCAGGTGAGCAGTATATAGACAGCTGGAAGCTTTTATTATGGCCAGTACTTTGAACTTAATGGAGATACTAGAACTGCCATGCAAGTTAATAACTGTGATTAATACTGACCAATGGACACAAAGTGGATGACTGTCAGAATGCAAAATGATGCACAGAGTCTCAGAGTTGTAAACCACATTGCCGAGAGGGTTGTAAAACTTGACAAAGAATTGGGGGATATACCTAAATGCAAGTTGAACACAGAAATCAGTTTCTTGAGGCTAAGAAGTCTGCGTAAGCCTACAGTGCGGAGACTCCAACAATCGAAAACCCTCTATAACTGTTGCACAGAACATGTTCAGCAAATGGCAGCATTTGCAATAAAAAAAATTAAATTATATCAAAACTAAATTATTAACTTTATATCAGTATTCAGTAGATCTATATGCCACTCAGTCTCTTACAGTCTAAATTGGTCAGTTTCTTTCTTTGATCTAAAAATTGTCCATGTCAGTAGAGTTTAATGCTCTTATTTGCCTATTTCTTGCATTGTCAAGAATGGTGAAAAGTCAAGAGCACTGAGTGACCACTAAATATCCCTCAACCGGAATAAAATTTTGCACTTAATCATCACTAAAGCAAGGTAACAAAATGAGAGGGTACCATCAGCGAAATTCCAAAAGTTATTTTTGTGGACCACCCTAATATACAGGGTGGGCAAAAAAAACACTATGTTTTGGCCCATATCTTGACCAAAAGTAAGAATTTCTAAATGATATTTTCCAGGCTAAAAAGACAATTCATATTTACACATGATGGTCAGATTTCAACAAAATAATTAAAACAGAACAAAAGTGATGCCACTTTTAGTGAAGCTAGCCACCCACCGTTTTTTGACGATTCAAAAACGAAACGCAATGAACAGTAAAAAAAACACAATTTTATTAAGTCTCATCTCAAATAACTGTTGTCAAATGAACTTGGTAGTGCTTCACAACTCTTATTCAAAGTGCCCACCACCCATGCCAAAACTTCTTTGGAGTCTCTTTGCAAAATTCTCGATGGACCTGTTGATTAATCTGATAGATTTTTTATTTACCAATTTGATTGTCATCTTGCTCAGTGACTTCTCAGTGACTTCTCATTGACGCACAGCTAGCTGGTACCCTGTTTCTCTTTTAAATGTTAACAATAATGATCATCTGGGGAATTTTCTACCAATTATTTGAGATCAGAAAAAAATCGTGTTTTGTTACTTTTTTGTCGCGTTTTGTTTGAATCGTCAAAAAACGGTGGGTGACTGCCTTAAAGTGGTATAACTTTTGTTCTGTTTGAAATATTTGGATGGAATCTGACCAGATATGAATTGTCTTTAAGCCTATAAAATTTAATTTCGATATTCTTACTTTTGGCCAAGATATTGGCCAGAATAATTAAATTGATTTTCAGTTACGTTTTGTTGCGTCGCGTTTTTGAATCGTCAAAAAAACGGTGGGCGGTATAACTTTTATTCTTTTATTGAAATCTGGCCATCATGTCTGAAGTGTCTCTAAGCCTGTAAAATTTCCTTTTAAAATTCTTACTTTTGGCCAAGATATTGGCAAAAAACTTTGGGGTTTTTTTTGTTGGCCCACCCTGTATGTATCTACGCCCAACGAGTCAACTACCTTCCTCGGAGGGACGGTATATTACGGTGGCTATGCCTTTCGCAAAAGATGTTTTAAACTAGCCTACGAGCTGTCTCAGCGCATCAGACGAGCAAAACGACGAATTACTGGCAACTATTGCTGAACCAGAGTCAAAACGAAGAGCAGGCGGCAAGGCGACAGACACCAAGCCGGTCAATCCGACGAGACCTGAACCACACGGCAGAGAAGGCGTATAAATCGGCTACAGGCGAAATAGCGAGCAGCGGCCGACACGGCCGAGATTTTCACGGTCAGAACCAACGACGTTTGGCCGACGAGATATCCAATACCACAGTCAACCAGTATGATCGAAGCAAGCAGGCAGAAATAATGCCGTTGAGGCGGCGACTCGGAAGGACAGACGCCGAAGAGAGTCCTCTATCACAACCAACCGTCAACTCACAGCCGACACGGCCAAGCGATCATCCACCAACGGCCCTACTACCGGCCGAACAAAAGCACCGACGTTCAGTGGTGCCACAGCTGGGTTTTTCCCACTAGATCTGGGTTTTTTTGCCTTCGTCTGGGTTTCTGGTTTTTTGGGGGGCAAGATCTGGGTTTATTTTGGTGAGTTGACATTTTGCACTTACAACACATGAATATTCTGTGAAATTCAATGCAAAATGGTTGTGATACATAATTTTTCCACTAATTTTAATTTTAAACTCCACATTCAAGATCTCATGTTGTCAATTCACAAATAAGTTATAACCTGAGGATTTGTTCTGCACAGAAATAAACCATGTTGACATTTAAAAATAGGTCATGTCACTCGTCTCTTTCCTTGTTAAGTCGTATTACATCTATAAAATGCACATACAGTTATACACTGTAGGCTAGTTCAATCCTCTAGTCAGTCTAGTGGTATAATAGCCAAGTTGTTGCAAAGTATTAATGTTCTAGGTGTTTAAAACGTTGGACTGTTGGTGTATTAAGAAAATTTGGCTGGAAACCTGGGACAACTTTAGGACTTTGTAAACCTAATCGACGTGTGTTATATGTTTACAATTCTGGTAGAATCGACCCGCTGCGCATACAAATGTATCGATTAAGGCATCATTAAGCTTATTGTCAGTAAGGATCCCGAGTCTCTGACAACTTTAACAATTGATGTTTTAAAAGTTGTAATTACATTTTATTCGACTCTTTTGACAAGCATTTAGTTAATCCTCATGCGAACAAGCGAAAAACCAACTTAATTTGAACAATGGGGTCTAAAATAGCTTCTATGAATAGTCTGGATTTTTCTGGGGTTTTTTCGGAAGGAAATCTGGGTTTATTTCAGAAACATCAGTGGCAACACTGCCGAGGTTATTGTAGTATAAAGTTGGCAGAACGTACTATATAGCACGTTCTCCTTACGTGTCACTTTCCTCCCGCAGACCAACGGAGCTGCGGCGTATCCGATGAATTTCACAGACCTGTTTTCGCGGATCGCCCTCGGGTGAGGGGCCGCTTATCACTTTCACAATTCAACAGGAAAGACGAGTCAAACGAAGCTCTCTCTTCGTATATACAGCCCAACAAGGCTTTTCTTCTACAAAGATAACCGTTTAAAACGGCCTGGCGCAACCGTGACAGAGCGGGGCCCACCCGCCCTGCCTGGTCAATGCAGGTGCAAATGCACGTATATGTATATTAGGGCATAGTGACCATAAAGGATTATGTTTGGGGTATAATAATTTGTTGCTCCTATCTATTGGATAGTGTCTGGTATAGAAATTTTTTTCTGACGTGCTGCTTAACTTTGCCGCCATGGCCTTGTAGTTATTCAAGTATACCGCACTATTAAGCATTGCATTAACACTGCTGAAATTTGAATATTTTCTTATCTGCAGTAGTAATTAGGCCTAGAAAATAGGATTATTGTTAGCCACATTTTATGGCGCGGCAGGTAATTTGTTTGGCAATTCCGACATCTATGAGCTACAAACAAGGGGCCGTCCATAATCGACGTCACGCACCATAGGGCGATCCCCTTTGATCCCTCGTCACACGTTAAAACAAATCATGTGATATCTAGCAAAACAAAACATATGATATCTAGCAATGAACCGTCACAAATCGTCATAGATGTGTGACGCTCTAAAGTCACGTGACGTCCCTCAATGCATTATTCTAACTTTAAAAAATGAAAAAAATCATTAAGGTTGAAAAAACCGTGTGGTCCTTAACTACGCTTCACAAAATGCTCATATTATGCTGACAATGCGTTTCACTCATATTATATAGTATGGCATAGCGACGAGAATGGATTGTATTTGTCATAAATTTATTTGGTGCTCCTATGCATAGGATAGAATCTCTGGAATATAAGTTATGCTTCTGGCATGCTGTTTAACTCTGACGCCAAGGTCCTGAAGTTATTCCAATATGGGCCTACCGGACTTTGCGACTTTCGAGCAATAAAAATAACGCTATTGAAATTTTATTATTTTCTTCCCAGAAGTAGAAACTATAACAATATTTTAGGCTTAAGATAGCCGAATTTTATAGCACAAGTTAATTTCGCTGGCAATTCTGACATTTATGAGATACAAGCAATACAATATTCTAATTTAAATAATCGAAAAAACAGTTAATGTTGAAAAAACTTGTAGACAAAATCTTTATGTCGCTTCACAAAACTATTCGCATGCTCGAAATGTGTTTAACTTGAATTATGACTTCCAATTACTTTTTGTGGTATATTTGGCCATGTTTTTGCGGGATTCGAGCTTTGCTCGAATATACCCTTCTCTGCGTTCTTTGCCACAGACTGACTTTGCTGCATCTGTAACAACTTTGACATGTCTCTCTACTGCTTGCGTGTGGCAATGGTATTTTTCCAGATCTGAGATAAGCTTACTGCCAGTTTTAATGGTTTCCTCAGGGTCATTATCCGTAAACTTGCAAGCTACAGGAGGTTGAAGTCTAGGAAAATCCAGCCAGTTTATTAACTCATAATAGTCAGTGGCTTCAAAATTGAGTTTTGGGATAGTGAATTTTCTAATTTCACCAGAACTGCTGGGGTTACAACTGTGGATGGATCCGATTTGACCAGAGTCTATGACAACAGAGGCCGTTACCCTAGGCAGAAATTTGCTCGGTATATTACAGCACTTAAGAGCAAGGTATTAGACTAGTATTACAACTATCACTTTCCCTTGCTATTTTGATTCTTCTTGCCGCCAGTTCTCGGATATGTTTTCTCTCATCAACTATCATATTCAGTAAAATGTTTTCTGCGTAACCATAGTAGCCATTCTGTAGAATACATTTATCAACGACCTCTCTCTCAAGGGATGATAAGAAACGTGATGAATGAATGGATTTCCATAAATGAGTAGCACCATAATAACACTGTGGCTTCAGTTTGATTTCAAACCAAATAGGACCATAGACTTTGACAATATATTCTGCTAATGTAACCAAACTTTGGGATGGTTGGGATGTCGATACGTAAAGGCGTAACAACCTACTTGCAGTAGTAAGCCAACGACTGTGAGCTATCTTCCCAGGTTCTCTGTTACCTAAACTCTCTGAAATTGATCCACTTTCAACAGCCAAACACATTTCATATAGGTATCTTTGATATTTACTCAAACTCAGTGACAGTTGCAGCAACTTCCTTTAAAATTTTTGACGCTGGAGTTGTTTTCGAATGTTCTGATATTTTACTCATGTAAAACTGCACAACATCTATTAATGTAGGTAACTGATTTCTCGGCAACTCGGAAGCATGAAGTTTTCTGTCTAGTTCCAGCTGACATGATAATTCGATTATAACGATTAACCAACTATAGACCTGATCAACCAAAATGTAGTCAACTAAACCAACTCCCAAATGAACATAGTCATTATCCTGATGATAAAACTGAAATAAACTTAAGCATTATAAATTGAAACTCCGCCTCAGGTTCCTGCTATGGAACCTGTGCCGGTCCCAAGCCCGGGTAAAGGAGGAGGGTTCCGCGGAGGGTTTGCAGCCCTCCCGGGTAAAACAAATTATCGCAACAGAAACGACACAGATGAACTACAAAAACACTGTCAAGGCTGGTCCGAGGAGAGACGGGAAGGTGGAAGACCTATTTATGACGAGTGATGGTGAAAGCCGTAAGGAAGCCACGACTCAGAAGACCCAGATCTTGACGACCAAAGCTAAGACAAGGATAGGATGTTGGAACGTAAGGACAATGTACGCTACGGGAAGGCTGGCGCAGGTGCTGGCAGAGATGAAGAAGTACAAATTGGAAATATTGGGAATGAGTGAGATAAGATGGACTGGAAGCGGTATCACTACATCCGAAGGAATGAATATATACCACTCTGGAGGAACTAGACATGAAAGAGGAGTGGGCATAGCAATTGATGCAAGAGTGGCGGCGGCTGTAATTGGATGGGAGCCGGTAAGCGACAGAATCATCACCATCAGGATCCAGACTAGACACACGAAGACAACTATAATACAGGTGTATGCACCAACAAATGTGGCCACGGACGAGGAAAAAGACGAATTCTACGAACAGCTGCAGGATGTCTTGGACGCAACACCGGGGCACGACCAGAAAATAGTCATGGGCGATTTCAACGCACAGATAGGGAGAGATAGAGATGGATGGGCGGATGTGATAGGAGTGGAGGCTGCTGGAGAAGGGAACGACAATGGAGAGAGAATGCTCAGTTTTTGCAGCAACTACAAACTAAAGATAGGAGGAAGCATGTTCAAACACAAGACCATTCATAAAGAGACATGGAGATCACCGGATGGGAAGACTACTCACCAGATCGACCACATTTGCATTTCCAAGAGATGGGCGACAGCGATGCAGGACGTGAGGGTATACAGAGGAGCTGATGCTGCCTCAGATCACCACTTGGTTATTGCAACATTAAAACTAAAGTTGAAGAAACGGACTGCAAAACAGCTACACGGGGTAATAGATGTGGGCAAGCTAAGCAGGAAGGAGGTGCAGGAGGCATTTCAACTCGAATTAAGGAACCGATTTGAAGTACTGGGCGAACAGGGAGCGGACCAGGAGTCAATAGAGGAAAGTTGGTTGCAGATAAAAAGTACGATCAATGGAGTGGCGAAAGAAGTGATCGGGTTGAGAAGGGGAACAAGGAAAGAAACATGGATCAGGGAGGGTACATGGAGAACAATTGACGAACGTAGAGAGCTCAAAAGCAGGAAAGAACAAGCATACAACAGAGGAACAGATGCGAAGAATATATGTGAAGACTATCAAAGGAAGGATAAGGAGGTAAAGAAACGTTGCAGAGAGGACAAGAAAGTGTGGACGGAGAATCGTCTAGAAGAGGCAGAGAGGGCGGCAGAGAGAGGAGACTCCAAGACACTATACAAGATCACAAAGGAGCTAACGGGAGGGATAACGCAAAGGTTGCCAATTAGAGATGCTGCAGGTAACACTCTTAGAACACACGAGGAGCAGGCAGCAAGATGGAGGCAACATTTTGATAAAATCCTAAATTGCCCGGAACCAGAGATTATGCACGACTTCACGCAGGATCAATGTTTACCAACTTGGGATGTGGATTTAGATGACATCACGGAAAAGGAGGTGGAGGAAGCGATGAGAAGAATAAAGAATGGAAAATCAGCAGAAATTGATGATATTCAACCAGAACTGCTAAAAAATGGAGGGGGAGAGACACACAGGGTCCTGGCGAACCTATGCAATATGATATGGAAGACCGGAGAGGTTCCAAGAGATTGGCGAGATGGGATTATCATACCGTTACCAAAGAAGGGGAACCTAAGCGATTGTAACAATTGGAGAGGGATCACGTTGCTCTCCGTACCGGGTAAGGTTTTGGCAAGCATAATTTTGAGAAGAATACAGGGCGCGATAGATAGCAGTTTGAGACAACAACAGGCGGGCTTCAGAAAGGGCAGGTCATGCAGCGAGCAGATCTTTATACTGAGACAGATCGTCGAGAAGTGCGTAGAGGGGAATGTAAATGTACTCGCCAACTTCGTCGATTTCCGAAAGGCTTTCGACAGCGTGCAAAGACCGGTGGTGTGGAACATCCTCGCACAGTACGGTATACCAGAGAAGGTTATAAACATCATAAAAGAAATGTATAGAGAAAGCAGGTGTGCAGTAAGAACGGAGGGGAAACTAGGGGAGTGGTTTCAGATTGTCACGGGGGTGCGACAGGGTTGCATCTTGTCACCATTGCTATTCCTGATAACGATCGATTGGGTGATGAGACGAAGCACGAAAGAAGGGGAGTGTGGACTGGAGTGGAAAAGAGCGGGAAAGCTGGCGGACCTAGACTTCGCAGACGACATAGCGCTCCAGGAGGAGTCTTGGGCGGGAATGAAAAAGCTCACGGACAGTGTGGAGAGGGAGGCAGGTCTGGTTGGACTGAAGATCAATACCGCAAAAACAAAGATTATGAAAATAGGAAAATGGGCAATGACTGAAAGCATCACAGTTGGAGAGGATGTGCTGGAGGAGGTAGAACACTTCTGCTATCTGGGAAGCGTAATTTCAAACAACGGCAGCTGCGATAAAGAGATTGGAAGCAGATTGGGAAAAGCCAACGCCACATTTGGAAGGCTGAACAATATATGGAAGAACAAAGGACTCAGTTTAGCAACAAAGACAAGATTATACAGAGCTTTGGTATTGACAACATTGCTGTATGGGGCAGAGACATGGTCTATGACAAAAGCCAATATGAAGAAACTGGAAGCGGCACATCATCGTTGGCTCAGAAGGATACTAAAGATCACCAGGAGGGATAAGATCAGGAATGAAGAAGTAAGAAGGAGATCGTCCATGGAGAAACTGGAGGACATGTTGAAGAAGACGCGTCTACGTTGGCTGGGTCACATACATAGATCGGGAGAAGAGAGCATCCTAAAGCAGGCTCTCGACTGGATTCCGTCGGGATGGAGAAGAGGACGAGGAAGGCCCAGGAAGACTTGGCGAAGCACGATCACTCAGGACCTGGAAGGCGGTGGTATGACGTGGGAGGATGCTCGGATGGCTGCGGAGGACAGGATAACGTGGAGAGGCTGTGTCGCCCGATGCGCTACCAGCGCGAGGAAGGACTAAGTGCTAAGTGCTAAGTATTATAAATTGAAGTCGAAAGCAACTATACGACGTTTCACAATCAATTGTTATCAGCACATATCTTGTAACGCAAGCAGAAAATAATCATCGCCCTTTTTAATATTGTTGACTTTCTAGCGCACTAGAAACCACCCCCAATAAGGAAGGACAATTTTAGCACCATTTTCAATAATGCATTTGCACCGTGCGCGTCTTTTATGCACGGCTTTCAACATGCGAAAATAGACTAAACTTGAGGTGCTCGGCGGGCAAAGTTAGATGGAATAAATTTGATACAATTTTACTTTAATACTTATGTTATGGGTACAGAAACCTTTGAAATTATCCCAAAGTTCATTTTAAACCAAAACTGTTTTCTTGCTATACCCTAATGTATATATATACATGTATATTTTTTTCTCAAACAAGACATGAGGTCTTCAGAAAACTAGCAATATGAGATTGCCGGAATACAAACTGATGTCAATCACCCGAATACGCTTGTGAACGAGTCACAGTACACCAACCTATCTCTTCGTATATAGCAAAGCACCACTCTACATTATAAGCAGAGACCAACGTGTGGCAGGCTAAAGTCGACCTATCTAACTCTGTATGCACACTATAGTGTGGCATGAAACTGAGCAACGGTCTTCTATACAGTAATGCACGGCAACTGTTCTGTAGTGAATTTGACTACCTATGTGGCGTTCGACCCTCTTCCCCAGACAACGCTTACGGCACTTCCCTTTCTCTCTGCCCTGCAAGCGCCTCTGTCAGACCGGATCGTTCTCTCTCGTTGGCCCCTGCACCACCAAGAGCCTTCGGCTGCCCAGGACCCGGGGGCTCTCTATCTTACCAGGATTGCCTGAGTCTCCCGAATCACTGTGTGCGGCGTGCGCACCTTCACTGCCGTCGTCGACGGTCGAATAAGACCCCGATTCTGACGCCTGCGAACTGGTGTGCAGCTCGGTATCGTCAGACCCACTCTCTGCCCCGACCGCGGTCACCGAACAGGCGACGTCCTGAGTAAGAGTATGGCCGACTCTCAACACAGGGTCCATTGTCCCAACGGCAGAGCGGCCTCGCCGAGCGCCACCCGTCGCTGCTGCGGTCCTCGTCTTCTTGCCCGTCTTTTCTGTACCCTTGCGCACCACGCTGCACTTGGCAGCCACCGAACCCTCGCCACCAACGGGGACTACTGAGCACGTTCCAATTACCGGCGACCAGAGCGCCCTGAACCAAAGCCATTCCAACGGGCCTAACCCGAGGATACGCCACGACCCTTTTCCCATCATGTCACCGATGAATTTCCCGGGGAGATGACCCACGCTGCAAACACCTACCGGGCAGAGTCAAGCTGAAGCCCGTGAGTGATCGAGACCGGCAGCGGTCAAAACTCCCTACTTTTCTCTTTATGTATTTCTCAACGGCACACGCGCCACCGCCTTGTACCAAGTACTCGGCGAGCGCCCTGGGTGCTCGCCTCACCCGTCCAACTGTCGCCAACACTGTCGCCTTGACTCCCTCAACGGAACACGCGCCACCGCCTTGTTCAAAGTACGCGGTGCGCCTTTAGTGTTCGCCTCACCCTTCTCACTGTCAGCGGCAACAACCGGCACTTCCCCGAGACTTGGTCTTCTCGGACGCTCGGAAGAGCGTCTTGTTAGATGCTGTCCGGTTTCCCGGTGACTGAGAAAAAATAAAACGTAAAAACCCTGATTCCAAACTTGGTCTTTACTCTCTTTACTCTGCTTCCCACGCTCCTAGTTTGCTAAGTCCACAAACGATCCTCTACCCGAGGAGAGCAACAAAATATCCACTGTCAAACTGATAAACCCGAAGAACTTGGTGCCCCTGATTTCAACTACTTGGAACGTATTTCACCGACTTCGATTTCATGCGCACCCGTGGGGTCGCAACTCTCCACTCAGAAAACCTGTAACCTTGACGTTAGGCTCAACGGCTCACAACGATCGGCCAGACGGCAGGATCGTGCATACAACACGTCGCTTCCCTTGCAGGTAGGAACCCAACCCAGTCCTGCAGAATCACCAACGACGTTCGTGTAACCAAACTGTAGCCCTCGTATACTTCACCAGGGGATTTCACGCTTTACTCAAATGTGTCACTTCCGCAGACCAACGGAGCTGCGGCGTCTCCGACCGTATTATCACGTACCCCTGAAACGGAAGATTGAACCCTGTGAGTTCGATGCCAAGGAAGAAAACCCTGACAGATCACTACAAAAGCTCTCACAACCGCGTACAATCAGGATCGCCAAAATTGTATTCGAATGGCCAATGCCAACTCTGTCGAGACAGTCGAACACAACCGAAATCACCATGAACCAGTCACAGTACGTATGGAGTAGTCGGCAACTACTCCACGTTATAAGCAACGCACCGTATGGCAGGCTTTATTCCACCGGCAACACTCTATGCTTTGGCTTGAAAGCCCCAATCGGTCTTCCGTATAGAAATACCGAAACCTAAATCCAAACGAAACCGGTTTCAGATTCTTTTCCACCAAGCCAAATGGCTACCTAACCAAAGTCAGGGTTACTCCCGCGAGTTACCGGAGAGTTATCATTTACATGCAATGCCACTTGTGGCGTGTCCGCCACACCTATAGCAGGTTGTATATGTTTTTTTTATCATGGGCCTATTATAGAAGTATGCAGGGCTATCTAAGGCCCCTGCCCTACCTGATTTGGGGTACTCAAAGCTGAAACTATATTATTAAAATAGCAGTTTTCTAACAGTGGATTTGGCTACCCTACGCCGGTCATGGATACTCCCATTGACTAAAGGACCCGTCCGTCACCATAGGGTGGTGTATTGGCGGCAAATCCGCCAAATTACCATCCTTCCTCGTCATTCGCAATGACACTTGGGGTTGCTGTACCATTCAATCTGCAAGAAAATTCCATAGCTGTCTTACAAGTTTGCTGAACGATGATCCGAACATAAACACTTGTCGAAAGCAGCTAAGCAAATAAAACTCCATACTAGATAATTACGCCAACTAAGGAAATAGGACATTATGTATCGTTGTGATATAAAAAATAATGTTGCTTAACACTATATTTTCTATAAAGTTCTAGTTTTTTTGACTCAGGTCATTAGGTGTCAAGTCATTAATTCATACCCGACTCCAAGGCAAAACAGTTATAAGCGGTACAAGGACATCCGGGTGCAGGTTGCACACGAACAAGTGTAGGACAAATCTCCAGGACCGGGTAAACACAATGGTCATTCAGGCGTGAACTTACAACTTGTTAGTGTCGTTCAGTCGGTCCAATATAAAGTAAATACCACAGTGTTGATGTTATTTAAGACAGCATGAATCCTATGTCAATTCAGCTTACACTTAGGCAAATATTCGCTTCATCTATTTATCTTCTATTTAAATTGCAATCTATCACCAGTGGCGGTGCAAGGGGGCTAAGTCCACCCTATTAGAGGCTAAACCCCCCTAAAAATGGACAATCAGAATTTTTGGCGGACGTAGACCGAAAATGTTCATGAGATTTCTGCCGGATGACTAGAAAAAGTCGTCAGAAATTTTAGGTGGCTAAACCCCCCTAAAAATGACCAACCAGAAATCTTGGCGGACGTAGACCGAAAAATGTTCATGAGATTTCTGCCGGATGACTTAAAAAAAGGTCGTCAAAAATTTTGGCGGACAAAAAATAAAAATTTCCTCAGAGTCTTCAGCCCCCTCCCTAAATCTGAAATCCTGGCGCCGCCACAGTCTATCAATCAATCAATTGTTAAAATAACAAGCGTTCTCATCGATCCAGCTCCAAATAGTCAAGTAATAATTATGTTGTATCAAACCAGCTTCTAATTAGCGAGAATTCTTTCCATCAGTCCAACTTGCGCTTGCAAAGACCGCTGTTTTATAGCAATATGTTCTCTCAAAGGGAAAGACGAAGACACACCTGTCTTCGTCTTTCCCTTTGGGTTGTATCTGGGGAGGTTTTCCTGGATTTTTTCGACTCCCACACGATCAGCCTTGCTTATTGGATTTATCAATAGCGCCATGCAATACGCAACGCATTCCGCCGTCGTGATCTAGGTCCCTCTTGCTCTCTATGTCAGCGTGCTGTCTAATGCGCTTCCCGGTCCCTCTGTTGAATCAATAAAATTAAAATAATTAATTAAATTCTGCTCAGATTAACTAATTAAATTCTGTTTGATCATTAATTATTCAATAAAAATGTGACGAAATTATATTGGATTTTAGTCTGTGTTGTCATCATTGTTTTACATGAAGTGATATTATTTATTATTACAAGATTATAATGACATTATTTACTACTATAATATATGATACTGTCATGTTAAGATGGCACTTTAAAATGCAGCCATTGCAATGTGGACATTCAGAAAGTTTCTAATGGGTCACTGAAAAAGTACAGCTATTTTGCTAAGATGACACCTTAAAATGCTGCCATTGCAATGTGGAAATTCAAAAAGTTTATAATGGATCACTGAAAATGTACAGCTATTTTGTAAAGACGACACCTTAAAATGCTGCCATTGCAATGTGGAAGAAAGTTTATCCCAGTCTCGGCGCTACGCGCATCATGAGCGTCCTCCGAACGCTCAATTGTCCCCCCCCCAGAAACCTCAATTCCCTTCTCATAGAGGAGGGATTACTAGATTACACACTGGGCATCAGGCATCTTTATTAACTAGGGTTTTATAGATTGTAATTTAAATAGGGTTTTAGATAACTCTGGCCAACAAATTTTAACTTTTTTTATGTCTCCGAAAAACCTTTGACTGTTTTCTATAGAAGTTGACGTGCTGAACACGGTGGTGTTCTCACAATTTTTGTATCACGTGAGGTTTATGAGAAAACTGGCATGCAAGATTTTAACTGAAATGCTTGTTTATTGCATATATTTTCAATATACTGTAATTTAATTTAATTGGAAAAGAAATCTTTATAACATAATATTGCGTGCTGACGATGACTGTATGACTTAAAAATGTTGAGAAACATGAAATTAAAGGTTTTTCATAGTTATTCCCTGTTCAGTTGCACATGTACAATGTATACAAGATGCTGCTAAAGTTTCATAAGTCTAAAATGCTTTGATGCTGATTTTCGTTTGTATTCTTTGTCTGCACATCTCGCTGCAGTGTCAAACACAATTGTTAGACAACACTGCTGGATTCCAGTTTCCCTTATACCGTTTTTCCACTGTGGCAATTTTCTAGTGTTCATCGCTAGATTTGTTGGGAAGAAGTTCAAGTGGAAATGCAAGATGTGAATCTTAAGTGACGTGTTGCATTTTATGTCAGTATGCTGTCAGATTTTGTTACCCAGTTTAATGTAATTTGGAGTTCTATAGTTACCAAGAAAATTCTCCACAACATCCTTCAGTGCTTCGAGGCGATTGTCTCCGGTCCCTCCCACAGATGTTCAAACTGCTTGTCATTGATGTGTCTGATCTGTGGACCCACAAAAATGCCTCCCTTTATCTTGGCATCACTCATTCTTGGGAATTTCTGTTGCAGATAAAGAAGACCTTCACCATCCTTGTGCATGGCTTTTTTAAAAATGTATCAGTTATAGCTTTAAGCAAAGAGGAGGCAGAAATATTTGTTGGACCGATTTCTGTCCAATACTTGGTGACAGCAAACTCCAGTCTTGAATCCAGTTGTTCTGCTTTTGCTTTCGACAAACCTAAGTCTCTAAAAGGTCGTTCAATTCCGACTATGTGAATGAGATGAGGCCCGCCAGACATAGGCCCACCTACTTCAAAATCCGGATCACCGTCAACAGCTATATACTCGTTCCAGGCTGGATCAATGCAGCAGCATCTTCATCTTCGTCGTCTAAACTCCATTTCTCTGGTATCTTCACTTTTTTTGAAAGCCAGTGTACGGCGCTGGTTTCATTGTCGAAAGAAGATCTGGGAATTCAGTTTCCTTTCCTATTCTTGCCAGAGAAACCAGGAACATTAGTGAGACAAACTTAGCAGCCAGTCGCTGTCATGATCTTACTGCTCTCGCCAGACAATCGGGACGGCAAACAGCATTGCTTTCGCAGGACCCTCGGAGTCAAACTCTAAGATCTGCAGCGCATCTTCGTCCGCAAATGAGAGGCACAAACATTCCCTGGCTTTCTCATCAGTCTTGCAACCAAAGTACAGCTCAAAGCTTTATTGTACAGCTCAAAGCTTTATTGACAAGTCCAGTCATTGTGTGTCTCTGAGGCTTACTCATATAGCATAGCCTACTCTCCACAACTGTAGCAAAATGTACATGTATCCTCACGTTTGATGCAACACTGGCGAGATATCTCTGCTGCCAACAACCGTCTTAAAATATATTATAGTTTAAAGCTTATCTGAAAATAAGCTGGCTAACTTGTTATGCATCTTGCATACATGTGGACAAAACTAAACTTTGGAAATGCGACATCAAGCTACAAACAAACTGATGTCAACTTCCTCTGTGAGATATACATGACATTGTAGACCTATGCAGATAAACGACTCTAATAGTGCTTATAACTTTTGCAGGCAGATTCTAACCAGCATTAATGCATATGCAGACCCAAGTTTATATTTTATTATGCAAGACAAACATATATGTAAACTGTCATAAATGCATGCCTGGACATTAGGGTGGAGTGAAAAACACGAATATTAGAAATCGAAAATGCGATAGCAATAAAAAGTTTTCATATGGTATAAGGTCAAGGAATATCTAAAAAGTTTTGAAAAATATTAATGTCTTCCTTTGCCCCCCAGAGAACCAAAGTTTCGAGAAATTGGAGTTTTTTGAGAA
This sequence comes from Lumbricus terrestris, assembly GCA_949752735.1. Taxonomy (NCBI): domain Eukaryota; kingdom Metazoa; phylum Annelida; class Clitellata; order Crassiclitellata; family Lumbricidae; genus Lumbricus; species Lumbricus terrestris. The sequence continues at coordinate 45,288,691 of OX457037.1, forward strand.
AATTGCAGGTTTTCTTATGAAATATTTTTAGTGTAAAATAATTAACCACCAAACAATACATCGTTGGAAAGAGCTCTTTAAACTGAGTAAAATCATATCTTAATTTTCAAGAATATTCGCATATTTGTAGGAGATATTAACTTTTTAAGATACCCCAAGTTCGCGACATGTCGCTATGCCTCAAAATGGTAAAACACTAATAACTTTTTTTATCCTTTGCGATATTTCAACTTGTAATATGTCATTTTATTCAGTTTATGACAGTCTATCTGACGGTGCATTTAAACTTATAAGAACCTTCTATTAAGAATTTCAAAGCTCATGAAACCCTAAAAAAAGAGGAAAACTAAAGGAAATGTCCTCAGAAATTGCAAAACTTTGAAAAAAGTGTAGATAATTTTTTTACATTGCAGCCTCCAAATGCACCACTGACAATTGCAAATGTACTAAAGCCAGAAAGATTCCAAGAGAGGAACAAGAGTCCTACATGATCAACAGACAATTACAGTTATGACGATTAGCCGTCAGGATAAGATTATATCAACTTCACTAAAGAAGCGCACGATAGAAAGAGAAAGGAGAACATGCGCCTATAATATGTCGTAAACGTCTAGATTTCGTCAACGAACAAGCATTATCAGACAGCAGTGTTCAAAATAATGAAACGGACAGTGAAGTAAATCCAGTAGAGTGTAAAATCTTGCCAGAAGATGAAACCATTTCACTCCACCCTACTTTCGACATTAGTTACACGAAGCTTATTATATCGTTATATCTGAAAAATGGAAATATATAGAAAATTGAAGATTTCTCAAAAACGTTACGTTACAATTTCAAGGTCATTTTCGTGATCAGCAGCAGAAACTGCATAAGAAACACCTGAAAGTGTTCAGGAAACAGAATCACTGTTGACCAGTGTAATTATTATTCTTGAAACTCAGCCACTGCCACAACTGTATGACACTAATCGACAGTAATTAGAACACGTTCAGACCTACCTAGAGAAAACATCAGTTTGCGAACGATCGTTGTCTTCCATCCACGCATACGCATATAGTCAGCAACAAAACCGCCAACATTTATAAAAGCCCAGAAGAAGATGAACGGTATAGCCGAAAACAAGCCATTCTGTTGACAAGTGAAGAAAAAACCAAAAAAAGGCATACTACTACTAATTTACGTTTAGTCTGTTTAATCGGTTGCGAGTGCACAGGGTCCCTACGCCGCAACTTGAATTGCATTCGAACATGCAATCTTTATTCAGTAGTTGTACTAAAATCTTCCTAATGTTTAGAAAATTGAACGACCATCCTGATTTCATCTTATCATGTAATAAATTTGAACGGATAAAAAATCTGAATCTTTCCACTTCATCTTAGTCCAGGCAATCTAGATTAAAAATACCGTCAACCTGGGCAAAATTGGCACCCAAGCTTTTTCAACGGTTTCCTGCTCAGAATTTGTTCCTGAATAACATGTCCAAAATCCGACAAAATCCGACCATGGTGGTGACCCCCAAAATGGGGTTCAAAATATAACGGTTTCTCGTGTGTTTAACGTTGAATATCGGGCTGCGAGTACAGAATCCTGGTTTTAAAATGTTCACTTTGTCACACAAGCATGAAATTTGGTACATTCTACGAACCTGTCATAAGAAAGAGATTTGGCTATGGGGTCTTCGCATATTTGACTCCTAGCCCCAATGGCAGCCATTTTCCAAAATGGCCGACCCAAATACGGCATTTACAATAGCTTGGCCTCCAGTACACCTAGAAACGTAATCTTGGTGTCTAAACATATATAGTTAGGGGCGTAAAATCTAACAGAGCCATTGAAAATGCGCGCAACGGCTTCAATGGCGGCCATTTTCCAAAATGGCCGACCCAAATACGGATGTTTCAATATCTCAGCTTCTAGTACACTTAGAATTGTCATTTTGGTGTCTAAACATACATAGTTAGGGGCGAGGATTCCAACAGATCCATTGAAAATGTCCCCCACGGCTTCAGTGGTGGCCATTTTCCAAAATGGCTGACCAAAATTCGGATTTTTCAATATATCGACTTCCAGTACACTTAAGCTAGAATCGTCATGTTGGGGTCTACACGACCATAGTTAAAAGCCAGGATTCCAATGAAGTTAAATAAAAACGTTTCTGGTCACAAGATTTGGCGCCAAGGACGTCAATGATGCGGCAAGGTAGAAATTTTCTGCTCATTTGAAAATCAGCTGTTATGAGCTCATGGTGCATCAAGTGTAAATATGGTATAATCCAAGCTATTTATTGCATCATATATTTCTGAAACTTCTGATAGTGTTCATGTTCAATTGACAATGAAACAAGTTTAAGACAATATGCAATTCAATATATTATTGATGTCTAAACATACATAGATACATAAATGTGTACCGTGAAATATTTAATTCGACATTTAGGAACATTTGGATCCAGACAAAGTACTGACCACAGTATTCACAACTTGATCCATGTCCCCGGTCGCATAGGCCTCTACAGAGACAGAGACTAGTACACTGTAGAGAAGCTTTTACACAGTTGAACTGTCCCTAACAGCCCTTCTCTCAGCCACATCTGAGCAGTTCACGACAGGCACGTGTTGTCCACCTCACTTCCCAGCTACCTTCATTCGTATGCAGCAACTCCCATTGATCAGGACATGGTAGTTCAGGATCAGCTATGAACATATGTGACCAAACGTGACTTGCTTGGTAGGCAGCTCTCTCTGTGTGGTCCACCAGTGAAGCTTGAGTTGGCGGAAAGTCATCCATGGGTCTGTCTTTCTGTGCGAACAGTTGGTTCTTTGCCTCGTTCACCTCCTCCCACTGGCACGTTCGTACAGCAGAACCACTAAACGCTGAATTACATCGAGCTGATCATAAACAGAGCTGGGAGTTGATACTAAGGTGTAGAAGGCTGAGGTGACTTTGAATGTCTTCCAAATGTCCCAGACAGTCCTTTTCCGCGGCCAGCAATGGATGATACTATGTCACATCCGCTGAATGCGTGTATGAAGGGCAAGGCTACACACTTTTCTAGACCGAGGGCACGCGCCATCTCACGGGTTGGTAGATGTCTGAAGCTTTTATCTGAAGCATAGCCAACCCACAGCTCATCAATGCTCAGCTGCTGAACTGCTGATATGACCAACACCAACGTCTGGGTCAACTGTGCGTATAATCTCTTTGCTGAGTACAGAGCAAATCCTTGTGGTACGTGGCTATGATCTGGCTTCCAGTTTCTATTTATAGTTTGCTATTTGCAGACTCGAGAAAGAAAACAACTCTGACTTGTTTTTGTCATTCCTCAGTAATTCCTGCCATTTTCTGGGTCGAGCACTATAGAAGATTCGACGTGCCATTGACTTCCCTTACCCCTCACACTGCGTGTGTATGTCTTCAAGCTGCCACCCACATAATCATTCCGTATAACATCTACTCTAGGCACAAAGCTTTAGCTGTCTTGTGATGCTGGGCAAGAAAATTTAGGAGACATACTCTGAAAAGGTGTGGCAGAGATCACGGATGTGAATGAAGCAAGATCGCATATATAGGTTAGATATGTGGTTAGACAAGGAGATATGTGAATCAAACATTAGGCTACACCAAGATTGCGGACAGGGGCATTAGAGGTAAAGACTAGGAAGAGGTGAAGAGTTAGTTGATAGCTGTATTGAATTGCATATAGTCTTAAACTTGTTTCATTGCCAATTGAACATCATCACAATCAAAAGTTTCAGAAATATATGATGCAATAAATAGCTTGGATTATACCATATTTACACTTGATGTAAAATGATGGATTGAGCTCATGACAGCTGATTTTCAAATGAGCAGAAAATTTCTACCTTGCCGCATCATTGACGTCCTTGGCGCCAAATCTTGTGACCAGAAACGTTTTTATTTAACTTCATTGGAATCCTGGCCTTTAACTATGGTCGTGTAGACCCCAACATGACGGTTCTAGCCATAGGCGCAACCACCCTATGGGACCCACGGGACGCGTCCCCCCAACTTTTGAGTGGTCCCATTGACTTTATCATTATAGTCCCCCCCAACTTTTAGGACGTGATTCATTTGGTCCCCTCCAACTTTTAGGACGTGATTGCGCCTATGGTTCTAGCTTAAGTGTACTGGAAGTCGATATATTGAAAAATCCGAATTTTGGTCAGCCATTTTGGAAAATGGCCACCACTGAAGCCGTGGGGGACATTTTCAATGGATCTGTTGGAATCATCGCCCCTAACTATGTATGTTTAGACACCAAAATGACAATTCTAAGTGTACTAGAAGCTGAGATATTGAAACATCCGTATTTGGGTCGGCCATTTTGGAAAATGGCCGCCATTGAAGCCGTTGCGCGCATTTTCAATGGCTCTGTTAGATTCTACACCCCTAACTATATATGTTTAGACACCAAGATTACGTTTCTAGGTGTACTGGAGGCCAAGCTATTGTAAATGCCGTATTTGGGTCGGCCATTTTGGAAAATGGCTGCCATTGGGGCTAGGAGTCAAATATGCGAAGACCCCATAGCCATATCTCTTTCTTATGACAGGTTCGTAGAATGTACCAAGTTTCATGCTTGTGTGACAAAGTGAACATTTTTAAACCAGGATTCTGTACTCGCAGACCGATATTCAATGTTAAGCACACGAGAAACCGTTATATTTTGAACCCCATTTTTGGGGGTGACCCCATGGTCGGATTTTGTCGGATTTTGGACATGTTATTCAGGAACAAATTCTGAACAGGAAACCGTTGAAAAAGCTTGGGTGCCAATTTTGCCCAGGTGAAACTGTAAATTGCCTGGACTATCTGCCGAAATTTAAGTTTTCATTGCCGTTTAGACGCTTGCTCGTTCCCATTTGTGACCATGGAGTAAAAATCAACGGTCTGCTGTCTCAACATTTTCTACCTGTCATCAGAAATGTTTAGCCCAAGAATGTTATATCCTTTTTTAGCAGAACAGTGCCATCTTACAGAGCTATGGAAGCCATCGAAATGCCAATAAGAGACGTTGTGACCCACATTCACCTATAGTTTTCTAAAAAAATATAAAAGACTGTTTTCATGTTTGAAGTACTTTGTTACAAAATTCGAAAGAAAAATTGCTTGTGAACTCAAATTTCAGCAGATTAAGCTGAAAAATTCATATATTTATATACGTTAAAATTTACGACTTGATAAATTGACAATGTCATAGCAACAGACGACTGATGAGCCAAGCACAAAGCACTGTAGACCATCTTGCTGCATCACCTCTACCTCAACCACGACAACTGCTGTCTCAGTCGCGGATAATATGCCCATATATCGTTTGATTACTTGTTATTGGGCCCCTTCAGTTTCACGCCGATGCGCTTGAGCAATCGCAAGTGAAGGACCTTGGGCAACAAGGTCTCTACCCGAGACTTGAGGTGCATTTGAACCTACAAAGCAACGAACATATCACCGCGCTTCACAAATCTTTTGGTTCAAATCTCTAAATATCTTGAAAATTTTCGTTGATTAATTATCAGGCATTAGAGATAAATGGAAAACAATTTGGCTTACTTTTTGAATCACGGTGTATATACGCTCGTATAGTTTAAATAAAATCAATCGTTAAAAGTAACAGAATAGACAGCGAATTTATATATATATATATATATATTATATATATATATATATATGCAGTATTGAATTCATTTGAAGCGTGGTTTGAGATTTTATTCATAATACATGACATTTGACGGTATAGCGAGCCATACAATTTTTCGGTATTTGACGGTATAGTCGAGATATACAAATATACATGAGATTAAAAATTATCTGAGTTGCAGAACGAACCGAACTTATCGTTTAAAAAATTTCTCAGTTGAAGTAATTAAACTCTGACCGATTTGATGTCAAACTTTAAGACTTCTTTCATGTAGGTAGGTATGTTCGTCAATAGTGTATACGTGCCCCAATTCGCAAATGTATGTGCAACTATAATTGCCCAAACGGGCGCAGACTTGGCGAACTTTAACCAAGGCGTCCGACTGGTTTTCTGCGCAAAAAGATACAACTTTTAAAGACACTTTCGAAATGATCAATGTCACATTTAAATTAATTAATTCATTAATTCATTTCAATAAACTATATAGATCCCTTTAAATAACTTTTCAGAGGCTCTCCCTGGAAACGCACATTGTACGCCATAAATTCGTCGTCGTCTGTAAGTTCGCGCCAATGACTTTATAAACTGAGTCGGAAGAAAAAGTCTAAGATTTTTTCCTTCTTTCTTAATAAATTAGTAAATTTGTGCTGAGTTAACAATGATATTGAGATTATTATTATTATTATTATTATTATTATTATTATTATTTATTTTTTTATTTTTTTATTTTTTTTTATTTTTATTATTAACACAATCATTTATTGAAAGACCAATCAAGATTAAAAACCATACTAAAATCAGAAAAGTGTTCAAGCATAGAGTGCATTGTACTCGTCCCCGGTGAGTGGTGCAAAAGAACCTCTAAAAGCGACAGCATTAAAACGTTGCGTGCAGATAGAAAGTCTCTGAAAAAGATAGACAGTTTCCCTAGGATCGCCGGAAACAGCGGCACAACGGCGGCCCAACTCCAATAAAAATTCGCGACCTGCGCGATTGATGGGACCTAACGATTCGATTGCAATTGGCACAAACTCATGGGAGACAGGAAGCGTCGAGTACTTGCTGCACTTTCGATCCGCCGCATGTTCAGCAGCACCTCCAGAAACCGTTGATGACAAATGTAAGTAGGAGACAGCACATGTGTGGATGGCTGTGTAGTCCCAGGCAATGTATTTACCCCTGGCCCATGGGACGAGAGTGGCACCGTCAGGTCTTTTGCCGTCCGTTCTAATCAGGCCTGGAGGTTCTTTAGAACTGGGGATGTCAGCCTTCGAGAGTGCCCTCCACACCAAGTCGTTGACCGCAAAGTGACGGGCCGATCTTCCGGAAGAACGTTTGCAGACCAACCCGTGGTGTCCTCTTGAGTCGGCGGTATCTCCGCACTGACACTGGTGCGGTGTACATAAATCCAAGCCCAGACGCAGTCCAACGGCCACCCGGATTGCCTCATTGCTTAGGTCCAAGCCACAGGCGGTCACAGGAATAGTTGATAGCCAGTCCCCCGCATGAGGGGAGGTCACCGCGAATAGCCTGGCCATGTTGACCGGATCGCTGTATTCGGCCCATACCGCTGTCCTGTCTACCTCAATCAGTGGTCTATCCCACACGCTCTGCCTGCTCCAAAAGGGCTCTGCACTGCTCGGTTGGGTGTTCTTGCGGACCTCGAGCAAATCGTCGATGTGGACATCATCCCACTCCTCCTTGCACAGAATCGTACTATTATTATTATTATTATTATTATTATTATTATTATTATTATACAAAGTTTGGACATATCATGAAGAGCGTAACTTAATTGTGTGGTTGTTAGGTTATAGGCGAGATATGCAAATATACATGAGATTCAAAACTATCAGAGTTGCCAACTGAGATTGAGAAAAGACTTTTGCTTATTGTCTTTAAGTTGCACTTTCAGTTTCAGTTTCGTTTTGTCGAACTGACACATGAATAAAATCACGAGTATAATATACAACGGGGTGAAGAAACAAATCTGTTAAATAGCCCGCAGATAAGTGAGATTGGTTGACAGGACGACAGTCGAAAAGCATTTTCCTCAAACAATTTCTACATGCTGCGTTCTGTCAGCCTGAAGTGATGGTTAAACGAAAATTGATTGATTGATTGATTGACAAAGACTATTAGACTATGTACAATTTTAGTTATTCGTTGACTCTCAAGATATCATAGTTATAGCGCCATGGATGATAATAATGAACATAAAAATCACAGCGGTTCTCGACTGTGTAGTCTGTCGTTAAGCAGTTTAAAAAAAGATACTTCAGATACCGATACACTTAATTTGAGAATGGCCTCGTGAAGAATATAAACGACATTGGAATATTGTATAAATTGGTAGTAATAAATATGTGAGGGCACAACTAAAACGCACCGAATCTTGAGTGTTTGAAGATCCGAGGCTCGATTCGATGTAATTTCGTTCCTCGACAGATATGCGTGGGTGTTGTGCTGGAGTATCACTGACTATGAGCATCCATAGCACAAACCATATCAATCCGAAGCCCCCTAAAGCAGAAACGTAATTGACGACTTGCAATTTTAGTTCCTTAATGTCCAACAACTAGCCTAGTTAGCCACACCGGTAAGCGAGAGCGGCATTCGTCTGTTGGTTGCAATGGACTGCGGTTCAAGCCCCGGGCTGGGAGTTGACATTCAGAGATTTAGATATCTCGGGCTAGCACGTGTGGGACGCAGGGGTGCAATCTCCTGGAGAGCGACCTTGGGCAAGTTGCTTACCCATCATTGTCTGTGGGGAAGGCAACGGGAAACCCCCTCACTCATCTCATTCCCAGGGGCGTAAAGCCAATGAACCTGCCTTCGGGCAGAGAACCACCATCATCAATGTCCGGGGGTTGGTCAGTCGCATTAAACAACAAGAGCTAGAGCCTTCCTTTAATGAAAGCTCCGTTCCTATTTCTTTTCTTTCTTAAAGTAGGCCTAATCGGACGGTTGTAGGACATTAGCCCCCTGGACATTATCCCCTCTCCGGACATGATCCCCTCCGGGTAGGACATTACCCCCCAGTCTATGATATCATTACCTAAAAATTATCCACAAGATATAACAATCGGCGTATGTTAAGTTAATTCATCACACATTAGTTTATCTTTAGAACCTTTCTTGTAGACACGGCTACGAAGCTTAGACGTAGCTTAACTGACGTTAACAAATCTTTCTTGTAGACACTAAACAAATAGGCCCTGCATACGATTCCCATTCGATCATTTAAAATCTAACTACTGACGGACCTACTTAGTAGGGTTATACTTACTGTATACTGAATGTAAACGACGCTAATAAGGCTACGAAGCCCAGATGTAGTTAAATGACATTAAGAATTTTCGTTTACATGTTAATGCCAGTGAGAAGTCTTATCGGTTACGGCATTATTCTTCGATTTGCACTTGGGTGGGGAGATAATGTCATGCGAAAAATTGGGGGGAATATGTCCGGGGGGATAATGTCCGGGGGATAATGTCCAGGGGGCTAACGTCCGTTCCCCAATCGGACATGCTCAGTTTCAGTCGAATGTACGAAACATGTGAGCAAGTGAAATGTCGAATTGCCTTTTAATTACAACGCTCTTCAAAACTGAAAGATCTTCGAAGCAAACAATACCGGTTAGACGGGTGAAAGAGGTTCCAACTTTCTCCCGTCTATGAGGATAGAGACCAGGTAGTTCATAAATTATAAGGCGATACAAATAATAAATTTAAAAAATTATATTTAAAATACAACACACGTAATGCTTAATTGATAGTATAATTTTATTTTCATTACAATTAAGTTATTCATTCTCATCAGCGAGGTAGAATGGTTTCACAGTCAAACTGAACATCATGGGATTTAGTTGTGTCAAAGCAGAATAAACATAATTTAGGTCTATTTTCTTTAACCGATGCTGGGCCGACAGCACACATAACACGTTGTGAAACTTACCAAATACATAGAATATGGAACTCCAGCCACCATCAAATCCGTATTCGCACAATAAAGCAGAAATTGGCAAAGTCAACACGTTTCCAATCTGTGCCCCTTATAACATATACAAAAGGAAATCAATGTTTGTCAAGAAAACAGTTAATTAACTAAGTCAAAATATTTCCGTATGAGCGACAAAAATAACGATCCAATTGCACAAATGTCGCAATATTGTAATTACTATGCATTTGCATTTATGTATTTAAAAAAATAAATATATACAATTAATATATGATAAATTGATAAATATATTATGATAAAGGAAGTGCTAAGATTTGTGATTTGCGATTTGCAGTTCATGTGAATACTTTCAGCTGTATAATTGTACGATATAACCGGTTGCAGCCTGCCAACCGGATTGTTCACAAAAATGATTATTATCATTACTATTATTATTATTATTATTATTATTATTATTTTTATTATTATTATTATTATTATTATTATTATTATTCAACATCATCATTATATTTCTCAAAAAACAGTGTACTACTGCCTCGTCGAGCCGAGGCATGCGATGGCGTTGAATCGCTGAACTGTGGCTGATATATTCTGGAATAGGAAGAAGGTTTCTTGAGGGTCTTCGGATACGCGTGACAATTGTCGACCGAGTTCTGTGATGAAGGCCAGGCCCTCCTGGTTCATAGGTCCAAGCGTTTCTATCGCAACCGGAGTAAAACTGTATCTTGTCTGGAGTTCCGCGTATTTTAGCTTTTTCATAGCAGCTGCTATTTCGGCAGCTCCGCCCGCCATTGCAGCAGTCTCAGTCAAGTACGAAGTGCCAGCGTATCGACAATGGTCACATCCCAAATAAGCGAACGCCCACTTTTCCACGGAATGAGGAATAGGAAGAAGGTTTCTTGAGGGTCTTCGGATACGCGTGACAATTGTCGACCGAGTTCTGTGATGAAGGCCAGGCCCTCCTGGTCCATAGGTCCAAGCGTTTCTATCGCAACCGGAGTAAAACTGTATCTTGTCTGGAGTTCCGCGTATTTTAGCTTTTTCATAGCAGCTGCTATTTCGGCAGCTCCGCCCGCCATTGCAGCAGTCTCAGTCAAGTACGAAGTGCCAGCGTATCGACAATGGTCACATCCCAAATAAGCGAACGCCCACTTTTCCACGGAATGAGGTTTTCACCATCTGGTCTTTTCCCATCGAGACGAGTGAGGCCAGCTGGTTCTCTGATCGATGGTATGCCTGCCCTGATGAGACTACGAAGCACAATTTCGTTCACTGCGGAATGTCTAGCTTGTCTTCCGAAGCCAAGTGAGCAAGAGAGACCATGCGAGCCTCTGGCCGAGACCATTGTACCACAAGTGCAAACGTGTGGGGCGCAGATGACAGCTCCAAGTCTCAAGCCTACTGCCACCCTCATCTCCTCGTCGCTAAGTCGTAAACCTTGGGCTGCCAGTGGAAGGGCAAAGAGCCAGTCCGAAGCATGTGGAGCTTGAATAGCATTTAGTCTCGCCTGATCATACGAGTCACGAGCTCGCGATGTAATCTCCGATATTTCAGCTGACAAAAGAGGTATGTCCCACGAGGACTGCTTGCTGCCAGAAACTGGGAACTCAATCGCTTCCGAGGAGTTCAGTTGCCATCTGGTTCTGAATGTTTCCAACATAGAGTCGACTGGAACCTGTGTGAGGGCGAGGATGAGCGATTGGGTGAGTTGAGATCTTGCGGCTGAGGCTAAAAAAGCTGGAAGTGCCAACGAAGATGCTCTCCTAATTCCCAGACCGCCCATCCTGATTGGCAGTGTAGCGAGTGACCATTTATCGTCCGATAGAGCTATATTTAGAATGTTTTCAGTGCCAGCGCGCAACCCCTCATCGAATTTCATGAGACCCGGGTGGTCGCAGCAGGGCGTGCACCGCAGAATATGTATTAGCCTCGGTGCGCCTATAGAGCACCGCAGTATCAGAAGAGCGTCCTGCTTAGGTATCTGCTCCAGTTTTTCCATTGCTTTTGACAAATTCGAAACGATACAGTCTAAAGTGTTGGTGAGTGCTACTTGCGAGGCAAGTGGTGCTCCAAGCAACTCTGCTGAAGATGGATGTACGCGTTTGAATTGGTTCGCCGGTTCTGTCAGGGTGATGTCTGCGTCTTTGGATATTACCTCACATTTTGAGTTGTTGACCATTAAACCCAAGCGGGCGCATCCTTCCGTGATAGCCACCACGTCCTCACAAACAACCTCATGCGTGCCTCCCAAAGTGAGATCATCCAAATATCCGAATGCTAATGGTGACTGTAAATGAGACAAAATTTCTTGAAGCGGCAGGCATTATTATTATTATTATTATTATTATTATTATTATTATTATTATTATTATTATTATTATTATTATTATTATTATTATTATTATTATTAATAATAATATTCGTTTATTCAAATTCAATCTGACACACCGCAGAACGATTACAGGTACAAGTTATACGAAATGCGGCCAGCTTCGCACGACACGCAGGTCGGCTACAACAGGTTCGGTAACTTAACACTAATGGCCTAAGTGTTGGAACGCTCCTGATCGGCCAATCCAGGAGTGGGAGGGGCTAACTTATTTTTCAACAGACCCGAGGTAAACAACACAACACTGGCAGCTAACAGAAAATTCAAATAATGTTTTGCCCTGAGCGAGGCTTGAACCCGGGTCTCGATAATGACTCTCAGTTTATCGGCCAACGCTCTCTCCACTGAGCTATTGATATTATTATTATTATTATTATTATTATTATTATTATTATTATTATTATTATTATTATTATTATTATTATTATTATTATTATTATTATTATTACTATTATATTTTTTTTTTTAAATTTTTTTTTTTTTTTACCCGAGGTATCTATAATCTCTCAGGTGTCAGATATTACTAAGAAATTTAAACTCTAGAGTGGCCATCCATGTCAAGATCTGGATATAATAATAATAATATTATTATTATTATTATTATTATTATTTTTAATAACTTCAACAAACAACATCAGTATAACAGGAAGTACAAAAAACTAGGGAAGCAGTCAGTGGCTATTGTTACATCTCCTCTAGAACCCGGTCAGCCAAAGTGCCTCGAAAGGCCACCGAGTTGAAGCGCTGAATCGTTATAGAGAGACGTTGCAGCAAAAAACAGGTCTCTCTCAGCTCGCCGGAAGACAAAGTTAGGATGCGGCCTAAATCTGACAAGAAGTTTAGGCCATCAGAGCAAATTGGACCTAAGGTCTCAAGGGTTAAAGGGACAAAGAAGTGTGTGTTTATAAGATCGACATATTTGGTGTTTTTTCTATCCGCTGCTATCTCGGCTGCAGCACCCGCCGTCGTTGCCGTGGCCTGGAGATATGAAGGTGCAAGGGTGTCAATTACAGTTGCATCCCACACAAGATGGCGACCCGCACGCCATGGAATCATGGTCAGACCGTCTGGTCTTCTGCCATCCGTGCGTAGTAGTCCTGGCGGTTCCTTTATGGATGGGATCCCTGCTTTTGAAAGGGAGCGGTGTATGATGTCATTGATGGTGCTATGGCGAGCGATTCGACCGAAGCCGAGTGAGCAGGAAAGACCGTGATTGCCTCTGGCGTCAATTTGGGCTCCGCAAATTATTATTATTATTATAATTATTATAATCATTTAATAGACAAAACATGTTTTACAAGGAAAAGCACAAAAAACTTTGTTCATGTGTTAGCGACCTTCATCACAGGACAACTGTGTGAACGTGCCTCGAAATGCCACTGCATTAAATCTTTGCGTACAAATTGAGAGGCGTTGGAAAAGGTACGGGGTTTCGAGAGGGTTTCCAGTTGTCACTGACAAACGCCGGCCAAGTTCAGTTAAAAATTCAATGCCCGATCTGTTTATGGGGCCAAGTGTTTCAAAAGCAATAGGGACGAAGTCATGTGTTGCGGGGAGGTTAGCATACTTTACATTTTTTCGTGTTGCTGCTACTTCGGGCGCTCCCCCCGGTGTAGTCGATGTCACGTGGATGTAGGAGGTGGCGCAAGTGTGGATGCTAGTGGCATCCCAGGCAACGTATTTGCCTCGCGACCACGGGATCAGAGTTGCTCCATCAGGCCGTTTGCCGTCGGTACGGAAAAGTCCAGACGGTTCTTTTGTGCTTGGAGTACCCGCTCTCTGAAGGGCCCTCCAAATAATGTCATTAAGCGCGAAGTGTCTGCTGGCTCGACCCCCAGATTGTTTACAGACCAGACCGTGGTGTCCTCCTTGATCCACCAAATCTCCACACTGGCACTGGTGTGGCGCGTTAAGGTTTAGACCCAAGCGCAAACCAATAGCCACCCTGACGGCCTCATTGCTCAGACCCAACCCACATGATACTAAGGGCACAGTGGCCATCCAGTCCCCGGCGTGTGGGGAAGCCACAATAATTATTATTATTTTTATCATTATTATTTTCATTAACACAATCATTTATTGAAAGACCAATCAATATTAAAAACCATACTAAAATCAGAAAAGTGTTCAAGCATAGAGTGCATTGTACTCGTCCCCGGTGAGTGGTGCAAAAGAACCTCTAAAAGCGACAGCATTAAAACGTTGCGTGCAGATAGAAAGTCTCTGAAAAAGATAGACAGTTTCCCTAGGATCGCCGGAAACAGCGGCACAACGGCGGCCCAACTCCAATAAAAATTCGCGACCCGCGCGATTGATGGGACCTAACGATTCGATTGCAATTGGCACAAACTCATGGGAGACAGGAAGCGTCGAGTACTTGCTGCACTTTCGATCCGCCGCATGTTCAGCAGCACCTCCAGAAACCGTTGATGACAAATGTAAGTAGGAGACAGCACATGTGTGGATGGCTATGTAGTCCCAGGCAATGTATTTACCTCTGGCCCATGGGACGAGAGTGGCACCGTCAGGTCTTTTGCCGTTCGTTGTAATCAGGCCTGGAGGCTCTTTAGAAATGGGGATGTCAGCCTTCGAGAGTGCCCTCCACACCAAGTCGTTGACCGCAAAGTGACGGGCCGATCTTCCGGAGAACGTTTGCAGACCAACCCGTGGTGTCCTCTTGAGTCGGCGATATCTCCGCACTGACACTGGTGCGGTGTACATAAATCCAAACCCAGACGCAGTCCAACGGCCACCCGGATTGCCTCATTGCTTAGGTCCAAGCCGCAGGCGGTCACAGGAATAGTTGATAGCCAGTCCCCCGCATGAGGGGAGGTCACCGCGAATAGCCTGGCCATGTTGACTGGATCGCTGTAGGCGGCCCATACCGCTGTCCTGTCTACCTCAATCAGTGGTCTATCCCTCACGCTCTGCCTGCTCTAAAAGGGCTCTGCACTGCTCGGTTGGGTGTTCTTGCGGATCTCGAGCAAATCGTCGACGTGGACATTATCCCACTCCTCCTTGCACAGAATAGTACTCACGAGTGACTTGGTCGATGCGGCTGATGCCAAGTAAGCTGAAGATGCCAGCATCGAGACACGTCTAACTCCGAGTCCTCCATCTCTAATTGGGAGTGAGGTTTGTAGCCATTGAATGTTGTTGAGGCTGATGTTGATGATGTTCTCTAGCCCTTTACGCATTTGATCATCCATTTTCTCGAGCAGTGGATGGCTATGGCATGGGTCAGTTCTCAGCCAATAGGTAAGTTTTGCTGCCCCAAAACTTGCCCGCAACAGGATCAACGCTGCCTGGGCTCGAAGGCAGGCCAGGTCCGTCACTGCCCGTTCCAATATCTCGCTCTGCCTCAGCAGCGCCCGTCCAAAGCCCCTCCTCGGAACAATGGGGCCCCCAGTAGGAGGAGCGACCCCATGTCCATCCGCTCGAATCCTTCGAATGCTGGCTCTGTTTGTTCCGTCTTTGAATAGAGTTCACATTTCTTACTATTCAAGCAGATACCTAGCTATGTCTCCAAGGGACTCTTATTATTATTATTATTATTATTATTATTATTATTATTATTATTATTATTATTATTATTATTATTATTATTATTATTATTATTATTATTATTATTATTATTATTATTATTATTATTATTATTATTATACATCTTTATTGTTTCAACAAATATTGCAAACAATCAAACAGTCAAACAGTGCAACAGCTGTGTGCATTTGGGCGAGTCCAACCACCCTCATCCATGTCAATTAAGGGTTTAATAAATGAACCTGTGAAAGCCACAGCATTATAGCGTTGAATAGTCATAGAAATACGTTGAAACAAGAAACTTGATTCTCGGGGATCCCCGGTTGCTTGTGTTAGACGCCGGCCCAAATCTGAGATGAAGTCTTGGCCTTTGTCGTTGATTGGGCCTAGGGTTTCCAAAGCCACCGGGACGAAAACATGAGCATCCAGGAGGGCACTGTATTTCTGATTCTTTCGGTCCTCCGCCAGGCTAGCTGCTGAACCGGCTCGGATGGCTGAAGCGGTAAGGTAAGACGGTGCCAATGTGTCCACCACTGTGGCATCCCACACCAAACCTTTGCCGGCTTTCCATGGGATGAGCGTGATTCCATCCGGTCGTTTGCCGTCCGATCTTACCAGTCCCTGAGGTTCTTTGGCCGCCGGGTATCCAGCTTTAATCAGAGCACGGTATATCAAATCGTTCAGTGTACCATGGCGGGCCATACGGCCAAAACCTAGCGAGCAAGACAACCCGTGCTCACCCCTTGCTGTAACAAGTGAGCCACAAATGCAAGTGTGTGGTTCGCAAATGTTAGCTCCTAAGCGCAAACCAACTGCCACCCTCATAGCTTCGTCACTTAATCGCAAACCGCAAGAAGTGATAGGCAAGGCGTGCAACCAGTCTCCGGCGTGCTGAGTCGTGATTGCATTCCAACGGGCCTGGTCGCATTTGTTTAATAAAATAAATAAAATATATATGCATGTAAAATAATAATAATAATAATAATAATAATAATAATAATAATAATAATAATAATAATAATAATAATAACAATAATAATAATACTACCCGGGGCCATGGACCGGCCACCCTAAACTAACTAAAATTGTTCTGTAAAAACTAAATCGAATTCTAAACCTAACATTCCAGTTATAATAATAATAATAATATTATTATTATTATTATTAATAATAATATAAAAATAAAAAAAATAAATAAAAAAATAATAAATTTAAAAAAAAAAATAAAATAATAATAATAATAATAATAAAGTTTTAAAAAAATATGTAAAAAAAACAGTAATAATAACTAAAAAAGATAAATAATAATGGGGCCATTCCGGACTGGTTTTATAGCAGTAGTCAGGAGTGAATTCCTATTATTATTATTATTATTAAATAAATTATAATAAATTATAAATTAATAATAATAATAACAAAGCGGTGGCTTTCCGCGGCTCTTTTCCTGCACTGGATTTCAACGACGACTAGGTGCCGTTCCAGATGTTTTTATATTTGTAATAGGATTTATAAGTCCCTGAGGGATCATATGTACCATGGCCATTCGGTCCATTCGGTCCATGGCCCCGGGTAGTATTATTATTATTGTTATTGTTATTATTATTATTATTATTATTGTTATTATTATTATTATTATTATTATTATTATTATTATTATTCAGGGGGCAAGTATGTCGCATGGGATGCAACATCCATCCACACCTGTGCTGCCTCCTACCTCAACATTTCGGCTGCAATGCCCGGTGGGGCAGCCGAACACGCCGCAAACCGGAAGTGCGCCAAATATTCAACACTCCCGGCCACCCACGACTTCGTCCCCATCGCCATCGAATCGCTGGGCCCCATCAATCGGTCAGGTCGCGAATTCCTGTCTGAGCTGGGGCGCCGTATGACCGCCGCTTCTGGTGACCCTCGTGAGACTGTGCACTTATTCCAACGGCTATCGATATGCACTCAAAGATTCAACGCCATAGCATTCAGGGGCACTTTCACACAACCAACCGGAGTCGAGGACGACCAGCCATACCAACAATAATTGCATTATGTATTAGGCTTTGCATGCATCTGTGGGAATACAATTAGCACATTTTGCTAGTGTCTAGCCTAGTGCTCACCGTTAATCAGTTCCAGCCAGTTGATGTTGCTCTGTTGGTTTTGAAAATAAATGATGGTTTTTTTCTATAATAATAATAATGATGATAATAATAATAATAATATTTATTTTGTTTTTATTTATTATTATTATTATTATTATTATTATTATTATTATTATTATTATTATTTTACATGCATATATATTTTATTTATTTTATTTTAGTTATTTTTAATGTTCCGAGGTATTTAGGATCCCTCGAGGAATTCACTCCTGACTACTGCTATAAAACCAGTCCGGAATGGCCCCATTATTATTTATCTTTTTTAGTTATTATTACTGTTTTTTTTACATATTTTTTTAAAACTTTATTATTATTATTATTATTATTATTATCATTATTACTATTATTATTATGATTATTATTATTATTAATAATTTATTTTTTGTTTTTTCAGTTTATTTGTTTGCCCCGAGGTACATATGATCCCTCAGGGACTTATAAATCCTATTACAAATATAAAAACATCTGGAACGGCACCTAGTCGTCGTTGAAATCCAGTGCAGGAAAAGAGCCGCGGAAAGCCACCGCTTTGTTATTATTATTATTATTATTATTATTATTATTATTATTATTATTATTATGAAAACCATCATTTATTTTCAATTCAAACTGTGAAACACCAACTAGCTGTGCCTGATGAACAGTGAACGCCTAGCAAAACACTAGCATAGTGTGTTAATAGTTTAATAGTTTATTATTATTATTATTATTATTATTATTATTATTATTATTATTCCTTTTAATGTCTTCAACAAACAACAACAGTAACAGAAAGTACAAAAAACTAGGGAAGTAGTGGCTAGTGTTATATCTTCTCAGGAACCAGATCAGCTAAAGTGCCTCGAAAGGCCACCGAGTTGAAGCGCTGAACGGTTAGATAGAGACGTTGCAGCAAAAAACAGGTCTCTCTCAGTTCGCCAGAAGACAAAGATAGGATGCGGCCTAAATCTGACAAAAAGTTAAGACCATCAGAATAAATTGGACCTAAGGTCTCAAGGGCTAGGGGGACAAAGAAGTGTGTGTTTAGTAAATCGGCGTATTTTGTATTTTTCCTAACCGCTGCAATCTCAGCTGTCGTTGCCGTGGCCTGGAGATATGAAGGAGCAAGGGTGTCGATTACAGTTGCATCCCACACAAGATGGCGACCCGCACGCCATGGAATCATGGTCAGACCGTCTGGTCTTCTGCCATCCGTGCGTAGTAGTCCTGGCGGTTCCTTTATGGATGGGATCCCTGCTTTTGAAAGGGAGCGGTGTATGATGTCATTGATGGTGCTATGGCGAGCAATTCGACCGAAGCCGAGAGAGCAGGACAGGCCGTGGTTGCCTCTGGCGTCAATCTGGGCTCCGCAGGCGCAAATGTGGGGTTCACATATTGCTGCTCCAAGTCGCAATCCGACGGCCACTCGTACGTCCTCGTTGTCCAGTCGTAGTCCACATGCAGTTATCGGTAACGCATGGAGCCAGTCGCTAGCGTGGGGTGATGAGACTGCTTTTAGTCGCGCGATGTTATATGCATCCAGTGTGTTTTCAAGCAGTGACTTCGCTGTTTTCACCAACAATGGTTTGTCCCAAGATGCTTGCTGATTTGTTGGCATGATTCCTGCTTCATCAAATTCCGACTTGGAGCGCCACTCGGACGACATGGCTTGAAAGTGTATGTCCGGTTCGAGAATGAGAGAGCCCAGAATGAGAGTCTGAAGAGGGAGAGTGCTTGCAGCTGAAGCCAGGAAGGCTGGAAGCGCCAGCGAAGACACTCTCCGTACACCCAGACCACCCATCTTTATTGGCAATGTCGTTTAAGGAAATGTTCAGGATTTTTTCTAATCCTTTTCGTAGTGTTGTGTCATAAGTCTCCAACTCGGGGTGTTTGTCGCTCGGATGGCATCGGAGGGTATAAATCATTTTAGGCGCACCCAGCGAACTTCTCAAAATCAGAAGTGCGTCCTGTCTGGCTATGAGCGTTAATTTGTTCAGGCTCTCCTCAAGTTCTTTGGTTCTGCTTTCTAGACATTGCTGCAGCGCTTTCCCCGATGAGAGTGGGGCGCCGAGTAGCTGGGCTTCTTCCACATCAATTAGTTTGAATTCTCTCAACGAGTCGTATCCTGTGTTGTTGTTGTTGTTACGTGCTATTACCTCACATTTGGAACGATTAAGTGTCAGGCCCATAGTGGAGCACGTTCTCTCTATGAAGTCAACATCGGCTGCGACCGTTTCCGCTTTTCCGCCTAGGGTGAGATCGTCGAGGTATCCGAATGACAGGGGTGAGACCAACTGAAGAAGCATAGGCTGTAGGGGTAGGCAGAAAAGTAAAGGTCCCAGCGGATCGCCCTGCTGAGGCCCCACCCGAGATTGAACCGTGTAGCCGCCGAATTTAAGTGTTGATTCTTCTGCGTAGGATTGGAAACAGTATGGAGCCAGGTCGGGTAAGATCTCGATCACTGAAGCCAGCATACAATCTCGGTAGAGGCTGTTGAAGGCATTTGATAAATCGAGTTTCACAACGAGGTTGTCGTCATCCATGTCTCTAATAAACCTACGGGTTGCATGAACCGCTGCCTCGCACCCGCCTGAAACTCCAACACCCAGTTGTTTCGGCGATAGATAAGCTGCTGCTTGGTCGCTCGCATATTTGTTGGCACATTTAGAGGTCAGTCTGCGCCAATAGTAGCCGATAGCTATTGGTCGTAGGCCGCCCGCTTTTTCTGAAATGGACGCATCTCTGCCGGACATTTTCCTGCTAAAAGAACGTTGACCAGACCCGTTGGGGGCTAATGTCTCTGCAGACGGCTGACTAGAACCTAGGACCGTGACGATGTACGGTGCCATCAGATGAGTGTGTTTTAAACTTTGCCCAGCAAACACGGCAAGTTCCGATACCCTTAGATTGTTTTCTGTTCAGGTTATGTTTGCGTTGATCGAAATCTTATTTAAAACGTAAACAGTTACGCTCCGCCTTGGATAAACAGAACGTCGCCATGGCAACGTAGACGTCACAGGCCATTTAAACAGGATGGCGGATATTTAAATTTTGCGGTAATCGCTCATGATGAAAGATAAGTTTTATCCAACTGAAAATAAATTAAACCTGTGCATATCGTCTATGATGGATAAAGTTTTCGTAGTCACAACATCCGTATTCAACAAAATATCGATTAATCCAGATCTGACGAAACCTTAAAACGGAGAAAAAGTGCAAAATGAGCCAAGCGTAATGAAGATGACTAACACGGTCAACTGATGACGTATTATTATTAATTAATAATTAATTATTATTATTATATTTATTATTATTATTATTATTATTATTGTTATTATTATCATTATTACCATTATTGATTTAATTTAAAAGTCGTTAATGTTTCAAGAGCAATAGGGATAAAATCACGTGTTGCGGGAGGTTCATATACTTCACATTTTTCGGGTTGCTGCCACATTTGGCCGCACCTCGGATGTAGTCGATATCATGACTCTTCCGGCTGGCTCAGATTCACAGTTCGGTGTGACTTTGCACGATTTACAAAATTATTTAATAATAATAATAATAATAATAGCAATAATAATAATAATAATAATAATAATAATAATAATAATAATAATAATAATAAAAATAATAATAATAATAATAATAATAATAATAATAATAATAATAATAATAATAATAATAATTAAAATCAACGAAAAATCAACGAAAAGAAATTGCATTTGACTCGCCCAATCGCACACAGCTGTTGCACTGTTTGACTGTTTGCAATAATTGAATTGTTGAATCAATAATAAACGGATAATAATAATAATAATAATAATAATAATAATAATAATAATAATAATAATAATAATAATAATAATAACAAGACTGCCTCACAAAACCTACGTCCACTACACAGTCATCTTCCACCGCGAGCGGTCAGATCGCTATCTCACGGTCACAAATAACGGACGAAGCAATTCCACAAATCGTTTCGCGCCTTTCACATCCTGTGTCAAATGGTCATATCATTAAAAGAAATCAATTATTATTATTATTGCCATTGAAAGAATCCCGAAAGCCGCAAGACCATCCTGTGCTGCTCTACTGGGGGACCTAATTCAAGCAATCTTACGGGAGCCAAACCGTGTTGATAACTGGTCTGACCTCCTCGTCTTCGGTAAAACTGTCCTGGCTAAACCAAGGAGAGGTGGAAGAAAGCACAACATCACTAAGACGATTCTATCCCGTATTGCCGATTGGCGACTGAAAGGACCAGACCATTCCACGAACGATGGGTCAGACCCTACGTCAGTTTGCAAACCCAAAACGACGAAATAGGATCCTGCCAAATTTTTGCCGTCGAAGGTATCTATCAAGCTCGAAGAAGGCAACTTCAAAGCAGCCATCCGACTCATCTGCAGTGAGGATAAGCCAGCGCTGGACACTCCGGAAACTCTTAACGCGCTTAAACGCAAGCACCCGCCTGCTCCAGTGGATAGGAGATCTCCATGCGACCCAGACTCCTCTGAGCGCTTCATCGCGTTGCAGGTTTGCAAAGAAGAAGTCGCGAAGGCGATCTCCTCTTTTCCAGCAGGTTCAGCCGGCGGTCCAGATGGTATAACTCCACAGCACCTGAAGGATCTCGTGTCATTTGGGGTGGACGACAACATCGAGCAACATCTGTCCGACCTTGTAAACCTGCTTTTAAAGGGAGGTCTTCCTGAAGAGGTGAATGAGGTCATCTACGGAGCAAACCTTCTAGCCCTAAGCAAAAAGGATGGAGGCATAAGACCGATCGCGGTGGGCTACACATGGCGCCGCCTGGCAGCGAAGTGTGCTAATTCATACGCCGTGACAAGACTGTCTCAACTGCTCGTCCCCATTCAACTGGGGGTAGGTGTTTCTGGAGGCGCTGAGGCAGCTGTTCACGCGACACGCCGATGGGTGACAGCAATGCCCGAAGACAACGTCCTCGTGAAGCTGGATTTCACAAACGCGTTTAACACTCTGCGCAGAGATTGTCTTCTAGAGGCAGTGGCTAGAGACATTCCAGAGCTCTACCGTTTTGCTCACGCTGCCTACTCGAACCGTCCGCTCCTGCGTTATGGATCGAACACCATACGATCTGAAGAAGGGACACAGCAAGGCGATCCTTTGTGTCCTCTGGAGTTCTGCCTTGTCTTACAACCACTTTTGGTCAAACTGAGATCAATTCTGCGTGTTGGTTACCTGGATGACCTGACATTGGGTGGTAGCAGGGAGACAGTGGCCGCTGATGTCCTTCTGATTGCGCAAGAATTGAGGAACCTTGGTTTGACATTAAACCGCAGCAAATGTGAAATCTCCTGCCACAACTCACATGCACTACTTGATGACCCGGCGTTTGAAGGTTTTACGAACATGACCTTTGAGGAGATGACTTTGCTGGGTGCACCTCTGATGCCAGGTCCAGCTGTGGAGATGGTCGTCGGATCGAAGGCCAACGATCTTGATAGGGCAATCGCAAGGCTCTCCATGCTGTATACACATGATGCTCTGGTTCTGCTCAGAAACAGCTTAAGCGTTCCAAAGCTGCTTTACAGCTTGCGCACAGCTGTATGTACTGACTGTCCGGGCTTGGCTCGGTTCGACAACTTATTAAGAGTAGGTCTGTCAACCATCTTGAACGTGGACCTTGACCTTCTTTGCCTGTCAGAGATGGTGGCCTTGGAGTTCGTTGTGCATCAACGCTGGCACTTTCTGCCTTTCTGGCTTCTGCCGCTAGCACGAGCGAACTGCAGGCCTGCATCCTACATACAGAGTCAGCTGATGTTCCATATGTTCTTGCAGACTCAGCTCTCAACGCTTGGATTACCCTGACAGGCGCAGACCCACCTACTGGAGCAGCATCTCACAGCCAAAAGGAGTGGGATTCTAGATTCACTGAAAAGGCATGGACGGGTCTCCTCGAGTCCACCAGTGTCCCATGCGACCGCGCTCGTCTGCTAGCTTCGAGAGCTCCTCATTCTGGAGACTGGATGCTCGCTCCCTCTGTGACTGCGCTAGGCCTGCGCCTCTCAGACGAGGAAATACGGTTTGCAGTTGGCGTGAGATTAGGAACGTCGCTTTGCGAGCCTCATGTGTGCCACCACTGCCGAGGGACTGTCGACGCGAGAGGATTGCATGGACTGGTCTGCAAAGGAGGAAGCGGCAAGCACCAAAGACATAACATGATAAACGATGTCGTGTGGAGAGCTCTTGGACGGGCGAAAATCCCGTCCCACAAAGAACCCCTCGGTCTGCTAAGAGAAGACGGAAAGCGACCAGACGGCGTGACAATCATCCTTTGGTCGCGAGGTCGATGCCTGGCATGGGATGTGACAGTGCCCGACACTTTCGCCCTGTCTCACCTTCCACACTCATCAATCGGAGCTGGCGAAGCCGCCGAACGCGCGGCTGCGTCGAAAACTATCAAGTATTCCACCATCACCCGTACCCACGCGTTTGTTGCGGTCGCCTTGGAGACCGGCGGCGCTTGGTGCAAAGAAGGACTGGATTTCGTTTCTGATTTGGGGAGGAGAATTGCTGCCGCTACCCATGACCATATGGAAACGTCATACTTGTTCCAACGGATTTCTGTAGCTCTTCAGCGGGGGAACGCCATCTGCCTCTCCCGAACTTTGCCACCGCTCCCCGATCGACACGAGAAGGAGATTTACAATCCGGCAAAACGAGCCGTGGAACGACAGAAGGAAGCGACCTGCAGCAGATGAGACTGTGTGGCACATTAATATGTCGATAATAGCCTAGACATTAGGGTGGTTCTTTATAGTAAAAATAATAATAATAATAATAATAATAATAATAATAATAATAATAATAATAATAATGATTTGATAATGATATAATAATAATAATAATAATAATAATAATAATAATAATAATAATAATAATAATAATAATAATAATAATAATAATAATAATAATAATAATAATAATAATAATAATAATAATAATAATAATAATGACCGGGTTCTAGAGGAGATGTAACAATAGCCACTGACCGCTTCCCTAGTTTTTTGTACTTCCTGTTATACTGGTATTGTTTGTTGAAAATATTAAAAGGAAATAATAACAATAATAACAATAATAATAATAACAATAATAACAATGGCCCACGACGTCGAGTTAATTGCAAACGAGTCAGCTAAACTTGGACTTATGCTCAACCGCGCGAAATGTGAGGTCATTTGTCAAGACTCCGACAAAAAGGTCGACGATCCCTCATTCTTCGGTTTCAAGAACACGCCATTAGAAGAAGCGACGCTGCTTGGCTCGCCTCTGATGCCTGGGCCGACCATTGATAGGTAGTGAGCAAGAAGGCAGAAGACCTGGAACGAGCTATAGGGAGGCTGTCCATGCTTCAGTCGCATGATGCTTTAATCCTATTACGTAATGGATTGAGTGTACCAAAGCTCCTCTACACAATGCGCACTGCCCTATGCGTCGACTGTCCTAGTCTCACTAGATTTGATTCTTTGTTGAGAAAAGGCTTATCAAGCATACTGAACGTGGAGCTATCGGACGAGAAGTGGCTTCAGGCATCCCTACCGGTGAAGGATGGTGGTCTTGGAATACGCTGTGCTGCAACGCTGGCACTTTCTGCCTTCTTGGCATCTGCTGCGAGCACAAGCGAAGTTCAAGCAAACATACTGCCACCAGAAACAGCTGACACCTCGGACGACCTAGTGGACACAGCGCTAAACGCATGGTCAACATTCACGGGATCTGAGCCACCATCCGGATCAGCAGCACACCGTCAAAGAGAATGGGATACCCTCTGGATCAAAAAGGCATGGACATCCCTGAACGAGTCAGCGAGTACAGCACTTGACCGGGCTCGACTCTTAGCTTCTCAAGCACCACACGCAGGAGATTGGCTGTTAGCACCTCCGGTAACAGCTCTGGGTCTGCGCCTGTCCGACGAGGTGATAAGGATTTCAGTTGGAATGCGACTCGGGACAACTCTCTGTGAACCACACCTGTGTCACTGTGGCGAAAGAGTCGACGCCAGAGGACTCCACGGTCTGGCTTGCAGAAAGAACTCGGGCAGACAACAACGCCATAATATGCTGAACGACATCATATGGCGCGCCTTAAGAAGAGCGAATATTCCCTCGCAGAAGGAACCGTTAGGGCTCACCAGGGAGGACGGAAAGCGGCCGGACGGCGGGACGCTTATTCCCTGTTCATGTGGGAGATGTCTCACTTGGGATGTGACAGTGTCAGACACCTTTGCGGCATCGCATCTGGCAGCAACATCAGCAGGAGCGGGCGAGGCCGCAAACCAGGCAGCCGTCGCCAAAAGATCAAAGTACGCCGCAGTCACTCGGACCCATGCCTTCGTGGCGGTGGCATTGGAATCCGGCGGTTCTTGGAGCTCGGAGGGACTGGACTTTGTTTTAGACCTGGGACGAAGGTTGACCGAGACGACTCAGGACAGACTCGAGACCAGTTACCTTCTTCAAAGAATCTCGGTGGCAGTCCAGCGGGGGAACGCCATCTGCTTCTCTTCCACATTGCCTTTGTAACAATGCTATATAATCTGACAGCTGTATAATAATAATAATAATAATAATAATAATAATAATAATAATAATAATAATAATAATAATAATAATAATAATAATAATAATAATGTAGCGTTTGTGGAAACGCTACAGTATCTTAATTATTCTTTTAAATTGCGTCTAATTCTATAACTAATTCACGGGTGAATCAGACTGAGTTTCCAGACAATACGCCAGACATACACGTTACCTTTTAGCTGACGTGGCCAGAGCGCGGGTACTGCTGATTGGTTGTAAGCGGCGCGTGTCCCAAAACGGCGGCAGGAAACCGCCTGTGATTGGATGTTGGGCCAGACAGCGTTAGTTGACGACTGGACGTGGACCGAGTGGGAGCTGTGTGGTGAAACGAGGCAGTATGTCGGGTAGAAATTTGGTTTAAAGTTCGATTTTGGTATTGTAATTTCTTGTGAAACTCGTATAAATTAGTAACTAAAGTAAGAGGGAAATCGACTGCTTCCTCCGGTGAAATTAAATCTTCGTGAAAGAGTGAATCGACGATAAATTCAGGAAAGTATAAATTGTCAGAATAGCACGTGTTGAATCCGTAATAGATTGGCTGTTGATCACCGCTGTAAAATGCTGATGTAGATAATATGGCATTTAATGTAGACAGCGAAGAGAATAGGAACGTAGAGTGCATTTAATGTAGATTCGGAGGCGAATCTGAATTTGTGTTACGAAGTCCGAATGTATTGAAGTGTTTAATAGATATTGCGAAACATTGAAGAGGCCATTGTAGTTA
The DNA here is from genome assembly GCA_949752735.1 of Lumbricus terrestris. Taxonomy (NCBI): domain Eukaryota; kingdom Metazoa; phylum Annelida; class Clitellata; order Crassiclitellata; family Lumbricidae; genus Lumbricus; species Lumbricus terrestris. The sequence continues at coordinate 45,315,719 of OX457037.1, forward strand.
CAGTTAAATCAGTATGAAATACTGATGTTAATTGATTGCATTCGATGTAATTAGCATTTTTAGCTAGAAGCGTTATACTACTCAATGTAATCAGCAAAGAGAACTGAAATACAGAGTGTAGTTAATTTGAATTTAGAAGTGAAACTGTTTGGTGTTAAATAGTGCGAACAGTGGTGTAACAATTCACAAATACTGTTGCCTATAATAGATACATTGTTATCCCACTGTACTGAACTGGAAGGCACCGCAGAGAGAACTGAGACCGCGCTGACTACCTTAATTTACCTGTTTAATTAGATTCTAGTTAAGAAATAGTAAAGTGTGTTGTGTAAATTGTCGAAAGTTAAATTGATACAATGAGTGAGCTTGAACTAGGTTCTAATAGGGAAAGCCCCATGTCACGTGCCACCTCTCCCGATGGGAACGCCCAAGAAGAACCGTATAGCTCAGAAGGAGGGCGGGGGTTAGTAGGACTGAGATATTTATAGAGCGTCAGACAGAGTGGTTGCAACACTTGATAATGAAACGGAAGGAATCAGAGCTTAGAACGAGCCAAGCCTTAGCACAGCTATCAGCATTAGTAGAGCAGCGAGTAGAGCGCCATACAAATAAGTCCAGACTACGGGAACCCATAGAATCCTCCTTATCCTCACCCAAAGATGCTAAGGGGAGAACGAACCCAGACGAGCACCGGGTGAAGGGTGCTGTCGCTCGTCGACCAACAGCTGCAGATATGTCCTTTAGGCCCTGGTAACAATGAAAGTATGGAACCTGTACGTTCCTCCCTGTCGTCTACACCGGGGGTTCCTGTGCGTGCGTTCCAATTTCCCCAGGAGTACGCCGCAGCGCTAGAGGGTGGCGCTGAAAGTAAGACAGTAAGTGAAGCACCACTTGCAAGAGCTCCTGGCCCTCTAGCGACTAGGGCGGGCGTTACAATAATAATAAAACCTTCTTATTCCAACGTCTATCGCTTACAATTCAACGGCTTAACGCAGTAGCGATTAGGGGCACTTTCGCCAGCCAAGAAATCGATGAGTAGGGCCATTCTGGACTGGTTTAAAAAAAATAAAAATAATAATAATATTAGGATTATAATAATTAATATTATTAAAGGAGGGTTCGGTGGAGCAATGGTTAACACGCTGGCCAAGAGTGCGAGAGGTAGTGAGTTCGAGCCTCCGTTTTGAGGATTTGCGTTGTAGGCTGCTATTAGCGCCGAGTAATTAGAAAGCTGTCTGTTCAGTTAGTAGTTAAGTTTAATTAAGATTACTGCATAACTTGTAAATGTAAAGCGCAGTGCGTCTTGCAGGCGTTTAATTAAAGAAAAGATATAATAATAATAATAATAATCCTGTCCGAACTGGGTCAAAAGCTCTGCACCGTTACAGGGACCCACGGGAAACAACCTTTTTATTCCAACGTCTGTCGCTTACAATACAACGGTTTAACGCAGTAGCGTTTAGGGCCACCTTCGCCAGCCAAGAAATCGATGATTAGGGCCATTCTGGACTGGTTTTTTAAAAAAAAAAAACAATTTTTTTATAATAATGATAATAATAGTAATAATAATAGTAATAGTAATAATAAAGGAAGACACAAAAATACCAAGCCTTCCGAGACACTCACATTTTTATCACGTTGGCTCTGGAAACGATGGGCCCCATTAATACTGCAGACCTTGATTTTATTTCCGACCTGGGTCGCCACCTCACGCTTGCTACGGGCGAAAACAGAGAGACAGGCTACCTCTTTCAGAGAATCTCTATCACAATGCAGCGCTTTAACGCCGTAGCTTTTAGGGGCACCTTCATCAGACCCACGCCCGATATGGGTCTGTTGTTGGTTACCGCGAATCAAAAGCGTTTCAAAGTTAGTGATCGTTGGCGCCTGTTGCGGGGAAGAGCAGACAGTTCCTGCGTACGGTAGTGTGCATTTCCTACGGATAGCGCCCGGAAACTAGAGTAAGAAGAATACGTGAGCGCCCGGCAGGTGCGTAATATTGGCTACGGTTAAGATCGCCGCCGCGCGAATTGTACGATAGTTTCGCTTCTTAGCGAAGCAAGGGTGGTCTCCCTAAAGGCCTGGTACCAGAAAAACATATAACGCGAGTTCGGACTGTCTTATCGCGGATACAAGACAATGTTTGTGTCACAATATCGAATAGGGTTAAATTCCCTGGAATGGACTTGGTTTCGCCATCTTTGGCCGGCCTCATGGCAGCGTCAGGTATTACCTGTCGGAAGCAGTAGCGCTTCGACCGTTCAATGCAACATGGTGCGTAAAAGACCCGATCATTCGAGGAAGAGAGCGAGGACGGTGGCCGCGAAGGGAGCTCTAAGCGAGGGTCCTCTGCCCGAAGGAGTGAACCCTGTTTGAGGATTGGCCATCCTGGAGCTCAGGACGTTACCCCCAAGGTGACCGCGAGCGGGGCAGAGTCTGGTTCCGACGCGTCGGAGCTATATTCCAAGTTCCGGGCCTCTTTGCTCGGGCATTCTTCCCCGACGGCACAGATACGAGGAGAGGAAATGATCGATCGGTCCGAGTACGATCTGAATCGCCATGTTGACGGAGAGCGGGGCGGACCGTTCCGTCACACTACTACTACTAAAACAACAACAACTACTACTACTACTACTACTACTACTACTACTACTACTACTACTACTACTACTACTACTACTACTACTACTAATAATAATAATAATAATAATAATAATAATAATAATAACAATAATATCATACCTGTTTCAACGGACCTCGGTGGCACTTCACTTAAAAATCTCGGGTTGGAAGAGATCATTGATATCAAGCTGAATGACATCAAGTCATCAGGCCACGCTCCCAATCAGAGATGGTGGTCTTGGGATTAGGATGGTTTCGATGCTGGCATCCTCTACTTACCTAGCGTCAGCTGTATCAACCAGAAATTTAGGGACTGCAATTCTCAGCAGCAGAGAGTGGAAGGATGAGCTGAAAGAGGAAATTTTACAGTCCCGCATCACATCATATCCGAGTGGATATGAGAATGCGTTGACCAAGCAGAAGGTCTGGGACAGACTCTTGATTGACAGAGACAAGTTGAATGTTTGGACCTCACTCAACGACCCTTTCAACCGGGTCCGACTCGGTGCAGTGACATTCCCACACGCCGGAGACTGCATGGCCATCGTGCCCATAATTTCATGTGGATTTGGTCTTAGTAACGAGGCAGTCAAGGTGGCGATTGGTTTGCGCTTGGGATTAATTCTCAACGCGCCACACCAGTGCCAATGTGGAGAGTTGGCGAACCAAGGAGGACACCACGGTCTGGTCTGCAAGCAATATGGAGAGCCCTCCAGAGAGCTGATACTCCGAGCACGAAAGAACCACCTGGCCTGTTCCGAACCGACGGCAAGCGCCCTGATGGAGCGACGTTGATCCCGTGGGCACGAGGCAAATACATAGCCTGGGACGCCACAAGCTTCCACACTTGCGCAGCCTCGTACATCCACGAGACATCGACTACACCCGGAGGCGTGGCCGAAGTGGCAGCAACTCGAAAAGATCTGAAGTATACGAGCCTAAGCGCAAGACATGACTTTATCCCAATTGCTCTGGAAACACAGGGTCCCAATAGCAAATCAGGCTCAGAATTTTTAAATGAACTAGGCCGATGCTTGTCAATTGTAACCTGAAACTCACTCGAAACCACGCACCTTTTCCAGCGCCTCTCAAATTGCACGCAAAGATACAACGCAGTAGCATTTCGAGGCACATTCACTCAGTTTAACGGCGATGAGGAACGCTAATTCCAGAACAATGCAACTTTTCATGCAGTTTCTTGTAACAAAATGATGCGTTTAATAAATAATAATAATAATAATAATAATAATAATAATTATAATAATAATAACAATAATAAATAATAATAATAATAATAATAATAATAATAATAATAATAATAATAATAATAATAATAATAATAATAATAATAATAATAATAATAATAATAAAATGATTAAACGGTTCCAGACGACTCTATGGTGGAAACTTTCAGAACCAGATGGCAACAGAGCTCCACGGAAACGATTGAATTCCCAGTTTCTGACAGCAAGCAGTCCTCATGGGACATACCACTCTTGTCAGCTGAAGTATCGGGGATTACATCGCGCACTCTCGACTCGTATGATCAGGCAAGAATGAATGCAATTCAGGCTCCCCATGCTTCGGACTGGCTCTTCGCCCTTCCCCTGCAGCCCAAGGATTAAGACTCAGCGACGAGGAGATGAGGGTGGCTTGAGACTTGGTGCGGTCATCTGCGCCCCACACGCTTGTACATGTGGTTCAATGGTTTCGGCCAGAGGTTCACATGGTCTGTCTTGCTCACTTGGCTTCGGAAGACAAGCTAGACATTCCGCAGTGAACGAAATTGTGCTTCGTAGTCTCATCAGGGCAGGCATACCTTCGATCAGAGAACCAGCTGGCCTCACTCGTCTGGATGGAAAAAGACCAGATGGTCAAACCCTCATTCCATGGAAAAGTGGGCGTTCTCTTATTTGGGATGTGACCATTGTCGATACCCTAGCACCTTCGTACCTGACTGAGACTGCTGCAATGGCGGGCGGATCAGCCGAAATAGCCGCTGCTAGGAAAAAGCTTAAATACTCGGAGCTCCAGACAAGATACAGCTTCACTCCGGTTGCGATAGAAACGCTTGGACCTATGGACCAGGAGGGCCTGGCCTTCATCACAGAACTCGGCCGACGGTTGTCACGTGTTTCAGAAGACCCACAAGAAACCTTCTTCCTGTTCCAGAAGATATCAGCCACAGTACAGCGATTCAACGCCATCGCATGCCTGGGCACGACGGGGCCGTAGTACTGTAGCAGAGTTGATATTGTGCTATATAAATGTAGTGGTTAAATAAATAATAATAATAATAATAATAATAATAATAATAATAATAATAATAATAATAATAATAATAATAATAATAATAATAATAATAATAATAATGGTGCGAGATCATCGCAGCCGACTTCGTTCTCAACAATACTAATCGAGGCACAATGCGACAATTCGCCCGAGTCGATCCCATGGAGGCCATGCTTCTTGGTGCTCCGCTTACGTCGTCGTCGGCTCTTCTATCGGCGCTTGACAGATGCGTGACCGACCTCAGGACCTCGATCGACAGATTGCAACTCGTCGCCAAGCAGGACGCTCTCTTGATCTTGAGATGCTCGCTTGGCTCGTCTAGGCTGATGCACCTTTTAAGATGCACCCCATGCCATGATCACCCTCGCTTGCAGGAATACGATGAGCTGCTAAGAGGAGGGCTTGAACGGATATTTAACATTACGTTGACCGACGACCAATGGATGCATGCCTCTCTTCCAATCAGATTAGGAGGACTGGGAGTTAGGAGGGTGTCTTCGTTGGCACTTCCAGCCTTTTTGGCTTCTGCCGCTGGCACCGTCTCCATCCAGTCTCTCATCTTGGGAGCGGCCTGGAACTTTAACGACGAATCATCCGATTCTGCGCGGTCCGACTGGATGCGGATTACTGAGACTAGTGATCCAGCGGAATTTCCCGGCCACAAGCAATCTTTATTGGACAAGCCGATACTACTTAAGACTGTGCTTTCCATCGAGTCAAAGCTACAAGATCCATACGATCGGGCACGTCTAAAGGCTTCAATGGCGCCACACGCTTCTGACTGGCTATACGCCCTTCCACTGACCGCGTTCGACCTCAGATTGAGCGACGAGGCTGTGAGAGTCGCGGTAGGTCTCCGACTTGGCGCGGCCATTTGTGAGCCGCACACGTGTGTTTGTGGTGCTCCTATATCAGCAAGAGGCTCGCATGGTCTTTCATGCTTCCTTGGTTTCGGTCGTCAGGCAAGACATGGCACCATCAACGACCTTGTCTACCGTGGTTTAAATAGAGCTGGTACTCCGGCAATCAAGGAGCCGTCGGGCCTCACGAGGTTGGACGGGAAAAGACCGGACGGCCAGACTCTCATCCCTTGGAGCAACGGAAGGGCGTTGATTTGGGACGCGACCGTGGTGGACACGGTGGCCGCCTCGTACGTCCACGAGAACGCGACCGAAGTCGGGAGAGCAGCAGAGAAAGCCGCTACAAGGAAAATTTCAAAGTACTTAGACCTTCAGAAAACATACGTCTTCGTCCCCTTAGCCGTGGAAACAATGGGGCCAATCAACAACGAGAGCCTCGCCTTTGTGTCCGAGATTGGACGCCGGCTGTCGAAATTATCTGGAGATATACGAGAAACGGGTTTTCTTTTCCAAAGCATTTCAATCACTATCCAGCGCTACAATGCCGTTGCCTTCCAGGGCACCTTGTCTGGATTACCCGGGGCCATGGACCGGCCACCCTAAACAAACTAAAATTTATATGTAAAAACCAAATCGTAACTGTATAATAATAATAATAATAATAATAATAATAATAATAATAATAATAATAATAAAAAATAAATAAAAAAAATAATAATAATAATAAAAATAATAATAATAATAATTTGTTTAAATTCCGAGGGATCCTAGGTGCATCAAGTAAAAAAAATTAAATAATAATAATAATAATAATAATAATAATAAATTAGAAAATTAAAAAATTAAAGTAAAAAAATGAATAAAAATTTAAAAAAGAAAAAAATAATAACAATGATAATAATTAATGTCGTGGCATTTTCACTACTGTCGCGAAGAACGATTCCAGATTTTCTAGATATTGAACAACAGCTCCAAGCGTTATTTTTATAAAATTCCGATGGTAAAGAAATAAAATATGATAATAATAATGGTGATTGCAGCTGAGCATAATAAAAAAAGCAAAGTCGTCCTAGGGCCGAAGGCCCGTCCTTGAGCCGGTGTCGCGTGACAGAGTCTCCCCCCTAAAAGTCTCCCCCCGGAGACTCTATTTCGAAATAGATTCTCCCCCCGGAGGATCTGTTTCAGAATAGATTCGCCCCCCGGAGACTTTGTTCTGAAATAAAGTCTCCGGGGGGAGAGAATATTTCATCCCCTGTCGAAACAAAGTCTCCCCCGGGGAGACTTTATTTCAACGCGCGATTTAATAGAGTCGCATCATATTAATCTATACCAAAATATGTCTGAAAGTTGTCCGTCTGTTTGAATATTATTTTGAAACAATTTGCAAAACGTTCTCTTGCGAATTTGTATGTAAACGCGACTATTTTCAACTCACAATTCACTTCAATACTCGAGATACAATTTTTTTTAAATTCGATGTGGTAATTATTACCGCAAAATTAAGACGCTCTTTCACCGTTATAACGGTTATATCACGGCGCCATTGGTGCTGATATCATCTCGGGGCTAAGAATGGGTTTAAGCGGAATCACAATAATAATTTTAAAAATGATAGTATGAATGGATCACCGCAAAATAAGAAAAAATAATGACAATAATCTTGAATAATAAATATTGTCTCGTAAATGGACATTTAAAGAGCGCTCCTCGCCGTATGAACTACTCAGAGGCGATCTCGGTGCATAAACACCGGAGAAACTATTTTAAGTGAAACTATTTCAAACAGCGTGTAGACAAGGGGCTATTTCAGAACAATTTAAATGCAATTAGGCCTATTGTTCAAATAGAAGCTGGATTGATTATACGTTTTCATGCCAATGTAAGAAAAGCCCAAATATTGCTGCGCGAGGAAAATAATTTAGAAGACTAAAGCGATATATATTATCGAAATTTTATTTATTAGTCAACTTCTATTTTACCGCAAATAATTTCTAGAAGCCAAAGCTCAGCTTAAGCGATATATGTTATAGGCCTAATAGGTTACACAAGAAATAAAGAATGATAAGTGATGAATCATCCTTTTATAACCTTTCGGAGACTTTCACTGCTAGCAATTTACGGTATAGGCCTACGTTGTTGAAATAGGCCTAATTTCATGATTTCAATCCCATAGGCCCAGCTTCTATTTGAACAATAGGCCTAATTGCATTTAAATCGATCGATCCAACTTCTAATTAAAAAACTATTTTTTATGAATCTAGCTCCAATCGAAGCAAAAACTATTTCTTGATCCCACTACTACTTAAGTGAAAATACTTTCACCAATCCGACTCATGAATCTATTTTAGCAGGAATTCTTTTCGTCAATCCATGCAATGGTGATTAATTTCGAACGCTAAAGTGATATATTTATTATAATAATTACCAAGAATTCTTGATTAAATACAATGGATTGGTGGAGGCAATTCTTGCTTAAATTGAGGTTAGATTGATGAAAATAGTTCTTTCTTAAATGAAAATTCCAATGACGAGAAAATTTAATAGCCTAGGCCTACTCACTTACAGAGAAAGCTTAAATGTATTATACCAATGGCGTAATTGTAGCAGTTATAGGACCCCTGGGAAGTCGGGCCACCTATGTAAACTACCCATGATTCGGATTAATAAAATTATAGGCCTACGCCTGACTAATTAATTGGATCCATGGGTATATACTGCAGTCTATTTGAGCGATGCAGGGGTTGCCATATTGCTTATATGCACAGGCAGTCAGTCTTCGGGATCACCGTAACTCGTAGGCCTAATAAATCGGTTGCTATTAGGCCTATGTCTAATCAGTAATAAACTTGAGCGAATAGCCACAAGAGAATCAGCGTCGAGCTAATTAGTAGCTAACTGGCATAAGCAATACAATCTTTTTCCATAATTAGCCTATAGTTAGGCCTAATTGTAGGCCTATATGAATTACAAATCGCATGATCGCTTAGTAAGCATGTGTAAATAGCAACCAGTTATTGTATGCCTATGCGCATGTAGGCTGTAGAGCATTCTCTCCGCTGCGCTTTAATGGTGTTAGGCCTATAACTATGCTACAATTACACCCAATGGTATAAAACATTTAAGCTTACTTCATAAGAGTCTTATTTTAATTCAAATGTATTAATGTCCAAATCCAATACCACAATGGACACAAAAGTCATTTATCTAAGAAAATATACACTTTAAGTCCGGAAATATAGAGGGGCGATTTTTATTAGGGGGAGACTTTGTATCGTAGAGGGGGAGATTCTATTTCAATGGGGGAGACTTTGTTCCGATACAGAGTCTCCCCCCGGAGACTCTGTATCAGCAAGGGGGAGACTCTGTTTCGGGGGGAGACTTTATTTCGTGACAGGGGCAATGGACGAATTTCAAGGTCCTGGACACGGGGCGGTGTATCACAGGACTTGCCGTTAACTTCCCAGCTTACGCCGGTACCAAATTATACTGCTTGGTGACAGAGGCACGTGTGCGTAAACAGCTTGCCCAATGTCGTTACCCGGAGTCGAACCCGCAAAACCGCCCGCTCCGAGAGCGAGCGCGTTACCGATAAGCCACCCGGTCTCACGCTTATCATAATACATAAAATAATTTATTAATATGAATGAGACGCTGCATAGACAGTTACCGGCGTAAGTGAAACCGATTAGTTTGCTTCTTTCAAGAGGTGGCGCCCACTTTGACCAAATGACATGCATGGCCGGAAATGCGACGCCCTAAAAGTCATCAAAAATTGCATCTACAGTTCATTAGATTGCAGTGTTAGTGTTAGAGTAAAAAGAGACTTTTTATGACTACAAAACGGTCCACACTTGAATCTTAAAGTTCGCGCAGCTGCAATGTGCAACAGCCTATACAATGTGTATAGGCGGCTACAGTAGTGTCACGAGCCGCATAGAGTCCCCTGCAGAGTCCATGTTTTATCACTGCTAATCGACTCGACAAATTAGCCACCATGTTCATGACACTTCAGGAGCAAGTGTAAGGCTTTAACCTCCATTGGTAAAACCGTCCTTTGACAAGAGCCTCCCGCGATAAAGCCTAGGACATTACCGGGCTGCCGACATTTCCCCCGGACAAAATCCCCCCGGACAAACCTTTCCGGACAATTCCCCCCAGGTTAGGACAAAAAGCCTAGTGGAACATATTGCGCATAAGTGGTTGTACTATAAAATGCCGTTCCTAAGTACGCAAGTTGAATTGATGAAAAGAATTCTCGCTAAATATAAGCCGGATTGATACAAAATAAATCTTACTTAAATGAAAGCCGGATCGATGAAAATGTTCTTGCTTAAATAGGAACTGGATTTATGAAATTATTTCTGCTTAAATTGGAGCTGGATTGATCAAATTATTCTTGCTTAAATAGAAGCTGGACTGATGAAAATATTCTTGCTTAAATTGGAGTTCGATTTCTGAAAATATCATTGCTTGAAATGGAACTGGATTGATTAAAATATTGTTGCTTAAAATGGGGCTGGATTGATGAAAATATTCCGGCTTAAATTGGAGCTAGATGGATAAAATAATTGCTATTTAAATAGAAGTTGGATGAAACAAATTTTTGCCCAAATGGAAGCTGGATTGATGACAACGATTCATTCTGTCCTAAACAAGTTTTAGTTTCATATATCGGAGTGACTGAACGAAACTAAGAGGTTATAAGTTAACGCCTGAATGACATCGACTTTACTGTGTCAACTTTACTAGTTGACACAGCACCCAGAACTGGATAATTAACCTAAGTTTGAGCAAATGGTACATACAGAAATTGGCTATTTGCGCAGGAAGGGGAATTGTCCGGGGGTTGATGTCCTAGGCTAAATCAGGGGAAATTGTCCGGGGGGTTATTGTCCAAGATTTTGTTGTCCGTGGATTTGTTCACGGGGAAATGTCCTACACTCGACATTACCCCTCCACTGCGCTGTTTCTGTATGTAAAATTTACCAAACGTCGACCAATTGTCCAGTACCCTCCTTCTGCTGAACTGGTCGGGGACATCTCTTCGCTCTTTACTCGAACTGGGGATGACCTGAGGGACAGGGTAGCCTGCCATTTTGCTGAGCGCTTGCGATTTTAACCTGAGGGTCCTGAGGAGTTACGACCTTCTCGACAACAAACAAGCGGTATCAAACAGCTTGTTTGATACCGCTAATGTCCTAGGCTTTATCGCGGGAGGCTCTTGTCAAAGGAGGGTTTTGCCAATAGAGGTTAATGCCTTACACTTGCTCCGTCTAATGAAATGTCGAGAATTTTTCAGCGCCCACAAAAGCCGCGTCAGGGAGACCAGCATATTCACCGGCGCTTTATCAAACCAAGTAAGCAATAGCCAGACCTGCCGTTTTCGTTCCGGTGCGAGGTCAAAATACAAAGAGGTCAAGCCAAGGAGACAGCGTGGTGTGTAACGGAAAGGGTGACCACGCTATGGCTCAATAGTTGAGTGGAAACACTTTCCAGATTTCAAAGCGGAAATCAGGTTACTCATTTACATAATCTCTTCCTATTCGTTGCAATGTAGGTTATTGCCCTATATGTCATCAACTCAACAAGTCATTGGTTTAATATAAAAATAATATTAGAATGATGAATATTAATATACCTGTGTATACAGTGCATGAATTCTTCTTCTAAGGGGTTGTGGAAATGTCACTTTAGATACAAGCCTTCTAAAAATATTGTTTCTTAGACCAGTACTGATTAAAATAATTTTGAGGGATATAACTTTATAACCGCGTTGAATTCTTTAGCGCTTGTCGTTGCTCAACACCGTCCAGTATTCATCGCTCCAGGGCTGTAGGCTTCTGTTTCTTTGCAGATATTCATTGCCGTTCTTCTCTTCCCAAATGTCGAATATCTTCGATGTAGCAGTCTACGAATTGAACAGTACTTGTTCCTAATCGATTTTACCGATTGATGCTACTATCTTCGAGTACATTTCGACGTAAAGTTCGTATTTTAATTATCACTTCGCGAAGTAACCTTGAAGATCTCCGATATCTGCTTAAGACTGCAGGATATCGACGCCGATCACAGGTCAGTGATGCGCTGTTTCGATTGTTCGTTACGCTTTGCGAACGTTCTGAACTGGCCTCACTTTTGGACACTAAACTATCGTTACTTCGTCTTCCGATCGTCCAAGATGTCACGGAAACCGCCCGATAATATCCGTCAACAATTATCGCCAACATGCGACAGTTCCTTAGACGGCCATATCTCCTCCTCTCTCCTTCATCCTCTGCTCTCCATACGCATGCGCCGCAGACGACCTTTTTATTACTCGTGTCCCATCAGCTAATGCCTTTTTCTGATCGTTTCTATATTCCACAATGGTTGCCTCTGATTTAATATATTTTTGCCCCTAAGCGCTGGTCATAGCACTGGTCAATTAATTAATGTTTGTATGTGCACTTGTTATAGCGCCCCTTCAAGCGCTCTCTACTCAGAGGCGCTCCCGACTGCAGAGCGGACACTGCATCGGAGTTTCACGCCGAAGCGCTGAGCCATTGTGAGTGAAGGACTTGCCCAAGGTCCTTACGCGGCGAGGTGGATTCGAACCCCGAACCTTCCGGCTTCAAGGCGACGACGCCACCACTACACCACCGCGCCCCACAACAGAACAATTAAAGAATTAAAGAATTAAACAGAACAATGTTATAGTTGTCGCTGGAATTATTAACTAATCATTAACTAGGGCCTCTCCCGAACTTAACATGTGCGATTACTAATCAACATTATATATAACATGGTAGGAGTGTATGGGTGGGACCATGGATACCATTACATGGTGCTACGGTGGTTGTCGCTGATGGTGGTAGTTGGGTGATAAAACCTGATTGTAATCTGGATCGGATATCTTGAAGAGTTCGATTTTCAGTCGTGAATGGGAATGCATCAGAGGAGAGTGCAAGCGGATGAGAGGTTGAATTTACAGGGGAGACTGGAGAGATAGGAGGATGAACGAACAGGTGGAGGTATGTTGGGGTCCGTTCCAAAGAGCTGGTGCATCTGGTTGCAGAATTTCAGAGAGGATGATACTGGAGACCGGAGATAGAAAGATATGATGATGAGCGAGTAGACCTGGGCGGTTGGATGGTGATTAGTTGACGAGGGCTGAGAGGTTTGAAGAGCGTTGTAGGTTAGAGAAACAATTTTGCAATGGATGCGCTGAGGGACTTTTAGCCAATGAAGAGACCTGAGAACAGGGAGAGACTAACGGCGAAAGAGCGTGAGGAAAGGTATGATTTGATCCATGAGAGGGCAGTGCCAGAGATTCCAAAGACAGAGGACAGGCGATTGAGAAGAATAGCATGGTCTATTGTGTCAAAGGCTGCAGAGATGTCTCTAAGAGGCATAGACAAAAGACTTGTGGCAGAATGTGGTGATGTTTGGGAGTCTTAGTGATTGCGCAGGCAAGAGTATTCTGGATAGTTTGCAGGCGTTTAATTTTAAGAGAATCTATTATGCGGAAGAGCGAATTGCAGTAGTCGAGTTTGGATTGAACTATTGAGGTGGCGGCGGTCTGGTAGGTATTTGAGAATTCGGCGCAATCGACGGAGGTCGCGGATGTGCATGTAGCAGGTGCGGGATAGATGGGTGATGTGGTCAGAAAAGTAAGGTTTTTGTCGAAAATGATTCCAAGATTGCGGACAGGAGAAGATTATGGCGTAGGAAGAGTTGGGTCTGTTTGAGAAAAATCAGGAGGATAGTCTAGTTTGTTTAATTGCTCGCCTAGGCCAATTATGAGAAATTCTGTTTTTGAGAGGTTAGGGTAGAGCAGATTAGCGGTCATCCAGGCTGAAATCTGAGTGATGGCGTTATGTAGCTGATTTAGTGCGTCTGATAAGGGGCGAGGGGAGAAAGTTATGAATAATTGAGTGTCGTCGGCATAGAGGTGTTGTAGCGTTTTTGGAAACGCTACAAGATCTTACTTATTCTTGTATGTTGCGTCTAATTCTATAACTAATTCATGGGTGAACCAGACTGAGGTTCCAGATAATGCGCCAGACACACATGTGACCCTTTGGCTGACGTGGCCAAAGCGCGGGTGCTGTCGATTGGCTAGAAGCGGCGCGTGACCCGAAACGGCGGCAGGAAACCGCCTGTGATTGGTCGCTGGGCCAGACGGCGCTAGTTGACGACAGGACGTGGACCGAGTGGGACCTGTGTGGTAAAACGAGGCAGAATGTCGGGTAGAAATTTGACTAAAAATATGATTTTAGCATTGTAAGTTCTGGGAAAACTCATCTAAATTAATAATTATTGGAACAAGCAGCCCGATTGTTGCCTCCGGTGAAAGGAAACCTTTGGAATGAGTGAAATGACGTGAAATTCAGGGAAGTACAATTTATTAGAGTAACACGTGTTGAATCCGTAATCGATTGAAAGTTGAATACCGCTGTAAAATGCTAACATAGATAATATTGCATTTAATGTAGACAGCGAGGGTAAATTGGAATTTGTGTTACGAAACCGGAATATATTGAAGTGTTTAATAGAAATAGCGACGCATTGGAAAGACCATTGTAGTTATAGTTAATCAGTATGAAACACTGATTGCATTCTTTGTAATTAGTTAATAGCGTTATATTATTCCCTGTAATTAGTTAAGAAAACGGAAGCATAGAGTGTAGTCAATTTGGATGTAGAAATGGAACTGTTGGATGTTGAATAGTACAAATTGTGTAGTAACAATTCGCAAATACTGTCGCCTCTTAGAGATACATTGCAGTCACATTGTATTGAACTGACAGGCACCGCAGAGAGAACTGTATCTGTGCGGACCACTTTGAATTACATGTTAATTAGGTGCTAGTTAAGGAATAATAAAAGTGTTTTGCGTAGTTGTAATTGGAAGTGATATCACGAGTGAACTTGAACTAGACTTGAATAGGGAAAGTCCCATGTCACGTGTAACCCCTTCCAGTGGGAACGCCGCGGAAGAATCGTATGATTCAGAAGGAGGGCGGTCGGTTAGTAGCGTTGAGACGTTTGTAGAGCGCCCGACAGATAGGACCAGGTACCTTCCACTGGATCTTCAGGAGTTCGATTTCCTTTCGCCCAAAGCTGCCGCTGGGAGAACGAACCCAGACGAGCACCGGAAGGAGGGTGCTGTCGACCGTCGACAAACAGCCGCTGAGATATGTCCTTTAGGCCCTGGTAACCGTGAAATTATGGAACTTAGACGTTCCTCCCTGTCATCCACACCTCAGGTTCCCGTACGTGCGTCCCTGTTGCCCCGGCAGTACGCCGCAGCGCTAGAGGGAAGCACCAAAAGTAAGCAAGTAAGTGGAGCACCACTTGCAAGTACTTCTGGTCCTCTAGCGGCCAGGGCGGGCGTTACAGATGGTATCAGAAGTGGGGTGGAACAGGTGGAACAAGTGGAACCGATAGAACAGGTGGAACAGGTGGAACCAAGGAAGATTGAAAGAATAGAATTCCCTGGAGATAGAAGTGGGAAGGTGAAGAAATGGCTTATTATGGCGCTACAACAAAATGTCCTTCGTACTACCCTGATGCAAATACAATTGATGGAAGTTCTGATTTTGAATCTTACATGCGAAATAAACAAACGGGGCTGATAAGCCGAAAACTTGGAGGAAATAATTCTGAAAGTGAAGGTTCGGAGGTAACTGATTTGCGACCCTTGCATAACGTTTTGTTACACTCTAATCTGTTGGATTTTAATAAAGGTTATGCTGGGATATTTGCTAACTCTGAGTGTATAGTTTCAGATATGGAGGATGGGGATTCGGCGCTGCCGAGGGAACTGGGACTTCCGACTTCAGATGCACATCCCGGGCATCCAACCCTCGTCCACTCTCGGGCTGCCACCTTCCCACCGCCACCTTCATCGTCGCACCCCCTCACCGTCCGAATTCCTCCTGCTCCGATTCTGACCTCACTGCTACCCGCTCCTGCCAAGGTGGAAAGAAATCCAATCGGTGGTTTCTTCGAGTCGAATCCTGAAGTGAGAAGAATCACTCCGGTCGCAGTCTCCGTGCGCAAATCGCCAGTATCCTTCGTGTCGTCGACTCAGTCAATCATGTCGACCACGTCCTCGTCGTTGAAACCACAGGTTACACAAAGTTCTGCATGCCTACCTCCGAACCCTGGTCCCTCCGCTCGTCTGCCATGCTGTCGACCGACAACCGCTCTGTGGCATCCTGCTTCCGCCTACGATGAACAATTCTGGGTAACTACACGAGCAGCTCAGAACAACCCGGAAACGAAATTCCATGTTGTGTCTACAACTGGGAGCGAAAACAATCAGTTCCAGTTCGAACAGTATGCTGAACCACCTACAGCTGAACCTCAACCAACAATCCAAGGTCGTCTTCAGCCGAGTGCAACTTCAACCTCGTCGATCACTGTGCAGTCCCAACCACGCGTGAGCGGAACTGTCGATTCGAAGTTTAAACAGTATATGAAACTGGAGTGGTACAACGGAAAGACATCTGTCGAGGCTTTCCTGAAGAAATTCGAAATCCGTGCGAACAGTAATGGCTGGACGGATGGGGAGAAATTCGCTCAGCTGACCTGTGCCCTGACGGAACCAGCTGATCAACTGCTCTACGAGTTCGACTCCGAAACCATAGCATCCTGGTCTGACCTGGTTGATCGTCTACGCCTGCGGTATGGAAGCTCCGATCAAGCCGTCCTCTACCAGACCCAATTGAACACACGACGTCAAAAGGTGGGTGAAGAGCTCAGTTCTGTAGTACGAGATATACGACGTATTATGATTCTTGCGTTTCCTGGTCCCACCTCGGTGCACAGTGAAGTCATAGCTATTCGTGCCTTTCTTGACGCCTTGCGAGACAGGGACTTAGCCATGAAGGTTCGCGAGAGAGAACCTACCACCTCGGACCATGCTCATAAGACTGCCATGCGTTTAGAGGGTTACTGCCAAGCAGATGATGGTAATCCTGGCCGCGAAGAACATCGACCTAGTCGCGTTAAAACTGTAACGGAAGTGGACCCTGCCCCTGATAACAGTCAGAGACAATTCCAAAAAATCGTGCTGAAAAGGCTCGAGCAGATGGAAGCACGAATAAACGCCCTACGCAGCAGCCCCTCCGGTGATGGACAATTTCGCCCCTGGCGGCCTCGAAGTCAAGTTCCACCCAGGGCGGAACCTACCTTCGATAATCAACGAACAATTAACCGCTCATCAAGATTCCCCGCGGGTGACCGACGCTGCTTCGAGTGTCAGCAACAGATAGGACCAGGTACCTTCCACTGGATCTTCAGGAGTTCGATTTCCTTTCGCCCAAAGCTGCCGCTGGGAGAACGAACCCAGACGAGCACCGGAAAGAGGGTGCTGTCGCCCGTCGACAAACAACCGCTGAGATATGTCCTTTAGGCCCTGGTAACCGTGAAATTATGGAACTTAGACGTTCCTCTCTGTCATCCACACCTGAGGTTCCTGTTGCCCCGGCAGTACGCCGCAGCGCTAGAGGGAAGCACCAAAAGTAAGCAAGTAAGTGGAGCACCACTTGCAAGAGCTCCTGGTCCTCTAGTGGCTAGGACGGGCGTTACAGTGATAATCAGCAGAGGATGATGAAATGAGTTTGCTGAGTGGGGAAGTATAGAGAATGAACAGGAGAGGACAAAGGACTGAACCTTGAGGGACACAACAGGTGAGTATTTGTTGATTATATGGGTGACCAGAAGCGCTCACGGTGAAAGAGCGTGAGGAAAGGTATGATTTGATCCATGAGAGGGCAGTGCCAGAGATTCCAAAGACAGAGGAGAGGCGATTGAGAAGAATAGCATGGTCTGTTCGCTATTCTGTCAAAGGCTGCAGAGATGTCTAAGAGGCATAGACAAGACGACTTATCGCCATCACAGGTTTGTTGTAGAGCGAGGCCAGGAGTGTTTCGGTAGAGTGATGCTCTGGTTTGGGTTTAGAAGATTGTTGGAGATGAGGTAGCTGTTGAGACGAGAGAAGACAATCCGTTCGGAGAGTTTGGATAAGAATGACAGATTTGAGATTGGACGATAGTTGGACAGGATTTGTTCAGAGATGGTTTTTTGAGAAGTGGTATAACAACTGAGTCTTTGAAAAGCGTAGGGAAGGTACCGGTTGAGAGAGACAGGTTTATGAGTTTGGTTATCGTCGGAGCAAGAAGGTTACGCAGTAGGGTATAGCAAGAAAAATGTTTTGGTTTAAAATGAACTTTGGGATAATTTCAAAGGTTGCTCTAGACCCATAACATAAGTATTAAAGTAAAATTGTATCAAATTTATTCTGTCTAACTTTGCCGCCGAGCACCTCAAGTTTAGTCTATTTTCGCCTGTTAAAAGCCATTCATAAAAGACGCGCACTGTGCAAATGCATTATTAAAAATGGCGCTAAAATAGTACTTCCTCATTGGAGTGGTTTCTAGTGCGCTAGGAAGTCAACACTATTAAAAAGGGCGATGATATTAAAACATGGCCAAATATATCATAAAAAGTAATTGGAAGTCATAATTCAAGTGAAACACATTTCGAGCATGCGAACAGTTTTGTGAAGCGACGTATGGATTAGGCCTACAATTTTTTTCAACATTAACGGCTTTTACGATAATTTAAATTAGAATATTGTATTGCTTGTATCTCATAAATGTCGGAATTGCCAGCGATATTAACTTGTGCTATAAAATACGGGTATCTTAAGCGTAAAATATTGCTATAATTTCTACTTCTGTAAAGAAAATTATCAAATTTCAATAGTGTAATTTTCATTGCTCGAAAGTCGCAAAGTGCGGTATATTGGAATAACTTCAGGGACTTGTCGTCAAAGTTAAACAGCATGCCAGAAACATAACTTATATTCTAGACACTATCCTATGCATAGGAGCACCAAATAAATTTATGCCAAATACAATCCATTCCATAGTGATCCCGACGGCAATATACGCATGCGAAACATGGAAGCGCACCAAGAAGATTTCGCAAAGGCTAAATGTCTTCCATAGAAAATGCCTTAGAACAATTCTGGGCATATCCTGGAGGGACCACATCAGCAACGAAGAGGTGCTAAGAAGGGCGGGATCGGAGGACCTGGAGATAACTGTGCAGAGGAGGAGGAGGAGAATGGCTGGACATGTACTGCGAATGCCTCAGAATAGGCCGGCGAAGAGAGTGTTGACGTGGAGACCAGAGAGCGGAAGAAGGAGCAGAGGACGGCCAAAGAGGACCTGGCGGAGCACATTTGACGGGGACCTTGCCGAAATGGGAATCAGCTGGAGCAATGCAGAAAAAGTGGCAAACAACCGCACGGTGTGGAGGAATCTTGTCGACCGATGTTCTGAAGAGAACCGAAGGACCTAAGAGAGAGAGAGAGACAATCCATTCTTGTCGCTATGCCCTACTATATAATATAAGTGAAACGCATTGTCAACATGAACATTTTTGGAAGCGTATTATTAAGGACCATAAGGTTTTTTCAACAAGGTTTTTTCAACCTTAATGATTTTTCCATTTTTAAAAGTTAGAATAATGCATTGGGGGACGGTCCATAAGTGACGTCACGTGACTGGAAGGGGAGAGGGTCACACATCTGTGACGATTTGTGACGGTTCATTGCTAGATATCATATGACTTTTGTTTTAACGTGTGACGAGGGATCAAAGGAGATCGCCCTATGGTGCGTGACGTCCGTTATGGACGACCCTTTGTTTGTAGATCATAGGTGTCGGAATTGCCAAACAAATATACCTGCCGTGCCATAAAATGTGGCTCACGATATTCCTATTTTTAGGCCTAATTACTACTGCAGATAAGAAAATAGTCAAATTTCAGCAGTGTTAATGCAATGGTAGTAGGGTAGGACTACCGATATGAAATCAGTCACGTGACCAGTGACGTCATCAGGTCAAAGGTCAAAGGTCAGCCACGTCCCCCAGGTCAAAGGTCAGCCACGCCTCCTTGACTACTGGACTGCTGAACCACGCCCCCTTGACTAATGAGCTATTAATTTGTGACTAATTACAGGATATTATTCTTTTGATGTGACTAATTACAGACTTTAATCACCTGCTCACTCCCCCACCACTCGGCCAACCACCGCACTTCACCAGCAGATGTACATAATTATAGGCTATGCAATTCTTTTGATGTGACTAATTACAGACTATGAACTCTTTGATGCGTCGAATCCGGCAGGTGTTCACAACACCTGCTCACTCCCCGCCCCTCCACCACCGGTCGCACTATACCAGCAGATGTACATAATTACAGACTATGCAATTCTTTTGATGGACATAATTGCAGACTATGATCTCTTTGGTGCGGCGAATCTTAACCATCTGCTCTCTCCCCCGCCCCTCCACCACCGGCCGCACTATACCAGCAGATGTGCATAATTACAGACTATGCAATTCTTTTGATGGACATAATTGCAGACTATGATCTCTTTGGTGCGGCGAATCTTAACCACCGGCTCTCTCCCCCCGCCCCTCCACCACCGGCCACAATATACCATCAGATGTGCATAATTACAGACTACAATCTCTTTGGTGTCGCTTGAAATGTAAGAAATACAGAAGAAAATTGAGCTTGTCTGCTATAGTTTGCTTAAAACTGTAGGAAATACAGAATAGTTGTAATAATTTTTAATAATTTAATTGAAGATATTGCGGATTTATACATATTTTCGAATAAAATAGTGAATAACGGAAATATTTTTGCTATATGTACAGGAATTCTCATCTTCTGATTGGGTCATGGCTAGGGTTTATTAGTTAGTGGCTGCTTAAATTTTATGCGTGTAAGTCAAATTTGTGTATTTTGAGGAGTGGCGTGGAGGGATGGAGGGTGAGAAGGAAGGCAGTGGAGAGTAATAGATGATGTATTAGAGATTCGGTGGTTAAGATCCGCGACACCAAAGAGATTGTAGTCTGTAATTATGCACATCTGCTGTTATATTGTGGCCTGTGGTGGAGGGGCGGGGGAGAGAGCCGGTGGTTAAGATTCGCCGCACCAAAGAGATCATAGTCTGTAATTATGTCCATCAAAAGAATTGCATAGTCTGTAATTATGTACATCTGCTGGTGCAGTGCGGTGGTTGGCCGAGTGGTGGGGGAGTGAGCAGGTGATTAAAGTCTGTAATTAGTCACATCAAAAGAATAATATCCTGTAATTAGTCACAAATTAATAGCTCATTAGTCAAGGGGCGTGGTTCAGCAGTCTAGTAGTCAAGGAGGCGTGGCTGACCTTTGACCTGGGGGCGTGGCTGACCTTTGACCTTTGACCTGATGACGTCACTGGTCACGTGACTGATTTCATATCGGTAGTCCAACCCTACTAATGCTCAATAGTGCGGTATACTTTAATAACTTAAAGGCCATGGCGGCAAAGTTAAGCAGCACGTCAGAAACAAAATTTCTATACCAGACACTATCCAATAGATAGGAGCAACAAATTATTATATCCCAAACATATTCGTTTCTCGTCACTATGCCCTATTACGCTGTCTTTAAGCAAAGAGGTTGGTATTGGGTCAAGGTCGCGTCGCTTGTTTTGAGAGGCCTGGATGAGGGTGATAATTTCTGCTTCAGTAGCAGGCTCGAAGAGGTTGAAAGGTATTGTAGGTGTCAAAGTTGCGTCTGAATAGGCAGAGTTAGTTTGCGAGCTGGTAGATTTCGATAAGAGTGGAAACTTTGTCAGTGAAAAAGGATGCGAAAGAGTCAGCAATGGACGCAGATGGGATTGAGTTTGGAAGGGGGCGAGAGAAGCCGCGGTGAAGCAGATTGTTTACAGTTTTCCAGAGATTTCGAGTGTTGGATAAATTTGAGAGGTAGCTTTTTTGCTGAAATAAGTTGGCTGTGGTATCTATCTATTTGTCAAGGTTTTGAGTCGTTTCAGAATAGGGTCGTCACGTGAACGACGATTTGAGAGAGTAACGATATCCTTGGTTCCCCCCCATACATTCTTGCCCTGTTATATATGTATTGTTGAATTCCACATGCTAAGTTAGGGAGAGACCCTAGTTAATGATTAGTTCATAATTCGAGTGAGAACATCGTTCTGTTTAATTAATTGACCAGTGCTATGACCAGTACTTAGGGGCAAAAATATATGAAATCAGGGGCAAGCATTGCGGAAGACATTATGTAAATGAGTAACCTGATTTCCGCTTTGAAATCTGGAAAATGTTTCCACGAAACTATTGAGCCGTAGTGTGGTCACCCTTTCCGTTACAGAGAGCTTGGAGAAAATTATAGACATCGATCACTGCTGAACGTAGTGACGTAGGTCAGAGGTATTTTAATTAGGCATAAATCTGAACTGAAACGCAGTAATCTTTGTAATCGTTATCTCGGCAAAACCAGCCTGACCACCGTTAAACGCAAGTTTTTAAAGAATCACCGTCATATCTTGCAGCAGTAGCAACAAATAATGATTTTCATTTGTTTGTGTAAAAATTTGCCAAACTTGAGTAACTTCTACGTAAGCAAACTGAAGTTCTAAACCTCTATTTATGTACCGTCATTAGAAAAGTGGAACGCTTTCCAAACTTACACGATTTTTTTAATGAACGATGCAAACTATCGTTCAGAAATTGCATATCATTATATTCACGACCTGAAAGCAAACTTGGTTCAATACTTTCTTTTCATGAATTACGAGAAATACTAATAGGATACAAAAACACTCAATGAAGGCGAAAAACTGCCAACTCTTCTAACGGAGACTACGAACTTCTAATTGACTTATCACGAATGTACCAGAATGCCAATGAACCTTCACATTCTAACTTCATGTAGGACATAGGCAACTATCAGTGCAATTTAATTTTTTATGATATTGTAAGAAAAAGAAACTTTCTATAATTAAGTGTATTTAGGTATGTGGGCCCCTAATTGTTATTAGCCTTTGATTTCCGTGCATTCTGCATCATTCAATGCTTGTGGCTGAGATTGGGGTTCCGCCAGAAAATATAACGACGCGAAGGGTTCCGTGGCCCAAAAAGTTTGGGAAACGCTGGCTTAGGGCACTCGAAACAATTAGAGTCACTTTACATTTTTTATTACGGCGAAGTTTATTCTATCCCCTTTTAAAAGGGGATAGAATACTTTATCTCCCCGCATAGTATATACCGGTTTTATTCCATCCGGGTGGATAGATTAATTCTTCCCCCGGATAGCTTTCAGGGGGATACTCCGTTTCGTGTCACCGGCAATTAATCGCATCCTAGAAGATCTTTACAACCAGGGTTACATCACTAAAAGGCAATTCGGATACCTTAACGCTAAAGAAACAGATAAATTGAGACATTTCTATCTCTTACCTAAAATACATAAACCAACTAATAAATTAACTTTGCCTAACATGCAGGAGGGTAGACCAATTATGGGAGACTGCAGCATAGAATCCCGCAGAGTAAGCGAGTATATTGATAGCTTGCTGAAACCTATTGCCAACAAACATGTATCGTCAATTGATTGCCAACAAACATGCATCGTCAATTGAAGACACGTCATCAATAATAGAATCAGGAATATAAGAATAGGCAAGAAATACATCCTGGTAACTGGTGACATCACAGCCCTCTATTCTAATATGAATATCGACCGCACGATCGCAGCAGCTAAGGACATGTTTCTTAAACATCCTGACATGGGCGTAACTTTCCCTTGAAAAGTGGTGGTGACAATTCATCTGCTCACAATTTCTCCCTTCCCCTCTCTCCCTCGGCTTCATCTACCCCTTCATCATATAGGCTATGAATTAGGATAAACTCTAGTGGGTGCATCAAAAAAGAGCTGTATTATGCAAACAAATTTTTTTAGGGCAACAGCCTCTACTGTTTATCTCAAAGTAGTGTGCAATTGCACTGTTTTATTACCATTAGTTGTAGGCCTAGGCCTACTTGCCATCACGCTGATCCAGCTGGTACCGGTAACTTGAGAAACGACTGATAAGATTGCTCAGATAATTTCAAAGGCGCTGCTCTACACACAGCACTTTATTTAGCAATTTTATTCATTTAGAATTTACTTAGAATTATCCCCCTGCAAGATCGAATGTAGTAGGCCCTAAGACGAACTAATCTGACCTCTGTCTCCCTCTCTAAAAAGAGTTCAATCAATCAATGAATCTTCTTTATTGACCACCACCACAAAGTAATACAAGCGTTCAGTTTACAAATTCGTATGCAGGTTATCAGTAGGTAAACCCAAAGAAACATATGGTTTCGCGAGGCAGGGTTCCCTGTTTACATCAGTAGGCCTAATTTATCAATTATTATGCATTGATGGTCGTCATTATATCTTCATAGTCATGTTGTACAATGTCAACAGTTGATTTTTATTGGGAGCTTAAGGCTCTTTTCCCATCTAAAGGCTATAATAAGTTTTTAGTTATGAATATACTTTACATGTCACAGCTGTTTTAATACGGTAATTAATTAGTTGCCCGCTCTCTTGTCTGACCAACCATGCAGTCTTAATAGGATGATATAATTATTATTATTGCACGCCACATTCCTCCTAAAACCGCCCATGCTCGGATTGTGCGAAAAGTTTGCTGTCATCACCAACTTTAAATATGTTGTGGTCTTCATGCCCAACGAGAATGCGGTACCCCAGTATCCATCCTTTCACGCAATTATATCATCCAAGAGACAGTCGTCTAGCTTGCTGACCTTTCCATAAAGTCTGAGCCAACTTTTGCCGGTTTATGGTTCGGAGGTTCCATCAATGCTATTTTGATAGTAGTAATGATTCCAAAAGTTTGTGTGAGCATTGTGAGCATGCCACTGCCTCGGAGTCAAACGTCTTATGGAGGGAATTGCTTCACGCTCCCTCCCCAAGTTTAAATTGAAAAGGGAATCTATTCCCTTCCCTCCATAGGATTTACTACAATGAGTCAGGTGAACAATACTATACTTTGTTGTTGAAGTGAACACACTGCGGAAACCTCTCTATCAGCTTTGGCGTCGTTGCGATGTTAGTCACGAATCAGGGTGAGAATTGCTGGAGGAGGGGTTGGGGTTTCAAACAAGTCTTTTTTAGACCTTCATAGTAAAGTCTGCTTTTCACACCCCAATTTCAAAGTGGACCATAGTCCAACCCTCTGTTATTTTTCCACAATTCTACCACTGTCACGAATAGCCTATTATTATTATTTCATAAATTTATTATGCGCGCAAGGTCACACCAAAGTGTGAATCTGAGGCGCGGAAATAAATATAATAAATAAATATATAGGCTATTCGTGACAAACATTTCATTTCATTTCCTATGTTGGGCATATGGTTCATAAAAAGTTATGTTTATAAAAAATATATCTTTGCCGGACCAAAAAGTGGTGGTGACTGTCACCACCACTTTCAAAAGTGGTGGTGACTGGACACCACCGTCACAATAGAAAGTTACGCCTATGCATCCTGACACACGTAGGCCTGATAAAGAATTACCAGAACTGCTTGAAATTCTGCAATAAATTCTTTCTCCAGATATTCGGAACTGCTTTGGGTAAGACCTTTGCTCCCAATTTGGCTAACATTTATCTCCTGGAATTTGATAATAATAATGTTCACAGGCTTCCACATAAAGCCAGAAAACTTCTTTAAATTTTTTGATGATGTGTTCTTTCAATGGCCTGGAACATTAGACGAACTTAAACAATTCGAGCAGTTCCTCAATACCTGATATAAAAATTTACGCCAAATTATAGTGACACGGCCGTGAACTTTCTGGACACTACAGTATTTACACATACGCAGAGTGGCATAACGACACTTCAAACTAAGGTCTATTTCAAGGACACTAACACACATCAACTGCCACATCACTCTTCTTTCCATCATCCTCACATATTCATGGGTATAGTAAAATCACAGGTTTTAAGGTTTAAAAGACTCTCATTTATCAAAAGCGATTATCAAAAGCGATTAACTCTTTTCAATAGTCTTAAAATGCGCGGTTATAAAAAAAAATTTAGAAAAATTAAATTATACATCTGGTCGGATTACAGGTCTAGACCCAAGAACAGCACAAATAATAAAACAAAAATCCTACCTATTGTCATTCCTCACAGCTCTCTGGCGACTAAACTGGTTCATGAATGGAAAAAACTACTTCAGGACTCTCTCCTATTTAAGGGCTATAGAATAATATCTGCTTTTTCTAGAAATAAAAACTTAGGTGAACTACTAGCTCCACGTAAGAACAGAGAGGGTCTTTTAGAAGTATGGGCCTCGATGTAAAACCTGTAAGCACATTAACGTAACTGACACCTTCTGTAGCACATACACACGTAGACACTATAAAATAAATAATAAAATAAATAATAGGCTTGACTGTAAAAGCTGTAATGTAGTGTATCTAATAACATGTAGTAAAAGTAGTAAAGCAAAGTCCTATCCGGTTTCATGAGGAACATATGTAGGCACTCATCTCCTTTTCCATGCCTCTGAGCGGCAAATAAACGAATTTCAAGATATTGGACATGAGGCCAGTGTATCGCAGGACTTGCAAAACATGTAATATATACAATAATCAATACGTTGGTGAAACGCTGAGACAACTCTGAAAAAGGTTTACAGACCATATATAACCCTTAAGGACACCCCAATAGCCAAACACTTGACCTTACCGGACCACTCAATAGCTAACATAACTATAACTCCAACAGACACGGCTGATATTTCTCTTTGTAGGGGTGACATCAAGAAGCTAAGAAGCAAGATACTACAGAAGGAGAAATACTGGCAACATCAACTATTCACACTGGAACCCAATGGAATCAACCTCAACAGCAGTAAATAGCAGTCTGGGGACGGAGGCGGACTAAGCCAGTGCTCTTTTCTTTGTAACCTTAGCCTACCCCATCCCCATTGGCGTAGGAGGCGGAGGTCCAAGGGGGCAAATGCCCCCAAATATCGGGGAAGTTGTGTTTTGCGGGCACGAAGGCCCGAAAAATATGAAACAAACTATTCATGAAGTTCAGCGCTCATTGTAACACCACATTATTTCAAAGTTCCAATTTGCCCGATTCGAATTAGACAGCTGGCAACCACCATATGGACAGAAAAAATCCGCGAAAAGTTATGACTTCACGGTCAATCAATCAATATCCTTAGACTCAAATGCCCGTAAAAGTCAGACGCCACTCTCTGTCAGAGTCTGTCTCGCACCATGTTGCCAAGCGGTCTGCTCCATACCATTAACATCTTGGAGCAGCTAGACCACCTTGTCTGATTGAAGAGAATATTGGCAGAGAGGCATGAAAGACAACTTTGTTCAATGCCCGTATGTGTCCCACGCTCTCCCCCGACTCTCTCCACTGGTATGTCCTGACCTTCACGGTAGAATTTTGTAAATAATTGGCAAAAATCGCTGTAGATTCACGAATCGAAATTTGACAAAAAATAGCGGCAATCCATGTCATATGGGGAAATTCACATCATTCAAGACAAGTCACGGATTAGCGGTTTGAATTACATCGAAAATTTCTACTAGAGACACGATAAGCTTTGCGTTCATCAAAATTGAAGGTACGGCTGCAGACATATGCAAACTTGCATAGGCCTACACGGTTCGTTGTTGAGACTTTGAACAGGCTCAAGCAGGATCGATGAGAGAAATTCCTGGCCCCTAGGTAGAGCTATCACGGGTCCCTAAACTAACCTAAGGCTATAGGCCAATATGAGAATAAAAGAAATCTTTAAAAAATTAAATAATAAAAGTTCGAGCACAACTTAGATTCACGAATCGAAATTTGACAAAAAATAGCGGCAATCCATGTCATATGGGGAAATTCACATCATTCAAGACAAGTCACGGATTAGCGGTTTGAATTACATCGAAAATTTCTACTAGAGACACGATAAGCTTTGCGTTCATCAAAATTGAAGGTACGGCTATAGGCCAACGTGTTCTGCAGCTGCAGACATATGCAAACTTGCATAGGCCTACAGGGTTCTGTATTTCAATAGTCTATTCGTACTATCGGTTTGACAAGAAGTGCCAGTTTCCTTGTTGTAGCTCAGGTCAACTAATTGCTACAAGTGGCCCACTTTTATTATAGTTTGTATTTAGTTGGGTGTATTGAATCTCTTATTATCGCCTCTACCTTAATACTTCCAGGACTCAGTATTCATCTGGTTAAAACCAGCAGCTCAAGAAGCTCGATATTGTTCTGCTCTCTGCAAGATTTCTAGTTCGCTTTATAGATGATCAAATACGATACAATACGAAACAATATAAAATTGCGAATTTATTCAGTTGTTCATTTGAAGCCTGATTGTGGTTAGTGTAAGAAATATTATACTCTAAAATGCATGCTGCATTAACTTTGCGCATAGTCCCAAAATTACCCAGCCTGTACCCTAAATGTAGCCGGGCCATGGATATGTGGTGCCCCTCTGCCCTTTCTTTTTTCTTGGGTTTGGGCACAAAAAAAGAAACTCTGCTTTTGCATAGTGTCATGAAATGAACATTGTCAACGTTCTGACTCAAGATACTATATTGTAATCTATGGACTGAGGTCACGACTCACTTCCTGTTTGGACTAGCAATGACGATGTTTAACGCTAGCCTAGCGCCCAAACTAAACCACGACACGAAAAAGACTGTCCTATAGACCTTTTCACGCGGGAAATAATTTTAATCTTTTGTAGATCCAGGTACCCGCGCTATTTACGTGTAGGGCAAAAGCTGCTGTTCGTTATCAACAACTTAAAAGGTTATTTTTAATATGCCATCGTTGCACTGGGTGCCGAATTGTATAATTGATGTACTAGGGGAAGTAAAACATATTCGATTTCCTTTAACTAATACCACGCGTGTAAACCGTTGGATTGTAAAAATTGGACGTATGCCACCGCCGACGGAACAATGCACCGATCTGATGGGATGCATCATATAGCCTATTATTATATTATTTCTACTCTCATGATTAACTATACCGGCAAGTTGATATCGCCGTTAACATTTTGACAACTACAGCTCATTTGAAGGCCCATCGCATGATTTATAAAGCACGCTAAGCTTAAGAATCAATTACTATAGCACGAGCACTCACACGACCACCCAAAGAAGATGATATGCAAGTGACACTGCCAAATGGACTTGTGCCAATCAGGCACTCGACAGTATTGAGAGTTGTGACGCTTAAAAAATAATATAATAATAGGCTATATGATGAATAAAGAAATGTTGGTGTTCTTGCCTTTAATGATGGTATTGTATCTATAAATTTATATGGCACTGCCATTCATAGTCTCTGAATGAAAAGTTCAATTCATATGCAGACCCAGTCTGGTTATAATTTGCTTGTTTTCATTTTTCCTTTGTCTTGAAAGTACTTGAAATGTTTAGTAATTTGGTAAGCCAGTATATTTTGTCTAGGCATTATTCATTTCAATTGAACACTCCAAATGTACTGTAGGACTTAAGTTTCAGCTTAAGGCTTTCATTGTGTGTGGTTAGATGTGCTTGTTCCATAGTTCCTTGCATTTAATTCTGTAGTAGCCTACTGTCGTGAAATCTTATTGCCAAGTTATTGGTCAAAGAATCAATGAGTTTAACCATAACCACGACCATAAATTTTATTGAAACCCGAGACATCGAGAAAAAAACACACATGTACAGTAGAATCTTCAAGGGATCAAACGGGACATGACCCTAAGGAACCTAGGTTCCGCTAGTGGGGCACCAGTAACACGAAGTAAATAATGGCAGACATAATAATGAAACACAAGTGTACATTAACTCTTAACTAGTTAACTAAACATAACAGCAACTTGTATGCTTAAAGTCAGATAATAATAATCTTCGTTTATTAACATTCAATCTGACAGACCACAGAATGATTACGTAATACAGATACAAGTTATACGAAATACGGCCAGCTTCGCACAACACGCAGGTCGGCTACACAACAGGCTTAGCTTTACACTAATGGCCTAAGTGCTGGAACACTGAAAATTCAGGGCATTATTTCTTTGAGACATAGAAAGCAAATCACAGGAAGTGTAATCTTCTGTATTTCAATAGTCTATTCGTACTATCGGTTTGACAAGAAGTGCCAGTTTCCTTGTTGTAGCTCAGGTCAAGTAGGACAGCGGCTGTTTCCAGTTCCCGTTTCTCTGTAATCTCAGTTTACACCGTTTGTGTCTGTCAATAACCTGCCTCAAACTTGACTGGCATATGGCTGTAGGCCAAACAGAAGATCATTGGAACATAATCAATGTCCAGTTCGTCATCTGCTGGTTTACCTGTTAGCAATACAATAAGCTTATAGGTCCTATAGTGTAATATCTGTAAATTTCCCTGTCTGTTAACCAAGCTTTAGCCAGGTGATATTATGTTAGCAGACCCTGGTTATACTATAAAGTTTGACTTTGAAATGTAGGGTGTCAATCTTATAGAGCCAGCATTCACAAATGGTAAAAAAACTAACAGCAGAGGATCCACATTCCATAGCAGTAACATGTCTGTCTGTAGCACAACCAGGATATGGATATAATATTATAGGATTAATTAAAAATCGACAGGTTTCAATTTTGAGATTGACATGTAGCCTAAATCAGAAAACTTCGCCAAATGTTGCTGAGCTGCTATATTCTCACTTTCAAGATCATACCTTGTAGGAGCATTTTTATATGGTTAATTGCAATGCATGGTCTTCTGAAGGAGGCTTTTAGGTGGATTTTGCATGCATGGCATCGTGAAAGAGAGACGCACTAATGCGGCCTTTTCGACATTCATGCCACAGGCCACTCGAACACTGCAATCTTGCGGTTGCTTCCAGTGCACTGCTTCCCATTGTGTTACAACCAAATTCTGAAACGTGTTTTTGCATAAATGTTTCAATTCTGTTTCTGAAAACATTTCATAACTAAAATTATACAATTGTCCAATGTTTACTGCAAACCTAGGCAGGGCCAAAATGATAAAGGCAACTCGAATTTATTTAGTGTCTCTGACTGTTCTTAAGTGTTTTAAAAGTTTTAAGTGCTCTAAAAACAGGGCAAAACAAATTATCTACTAGGAACAAACATACCTGTTAGTGTCATTGTGCAAAACAAAGCAGATGAAAATTAATTTGTAAAAAGCAATACGCGCGGAAGCGGTTTTTTCAACTTTTTTAATTTGGGGGGATACGATTAATACGGGGGATACTCTATTTCGTGACACCGGGTCTCAGCCGGGTCGCGTGTTTAAAAATTGTGAGCAAACGACTTTTAAAAAAGGCTGTGAAATACCAAAAATAGGTAGAAATGGTCTTATTTAAGAAAAAATTTAGCAAATGACTAAGAAATGTTGTCAGAAAATTTTCGACTCAAAAGAGTCAGCTTGTCTGCCAAAGTCCGACCCGCCAACTTTTCCCACACCACTTTCGGCCCTGAGCCTAAGAGCAGATACTCTACAAAGTTTGGGTTCTAGCACAGTAAATATCACAGCGTCTGGAGCACAGACTTTCAAGTCTGCCAGGAATGCCGAGGTGTGGTTTGGCTTTTCTGATTTCGGTTCACTAGGCAAGTGTTCTGGATGAAGAGTTACGGTTGGTGCTAGAATCCACGATGCGGTTGATCAAAGTCGATGTCACATACTTTTCTTGGTTTTTAACCTAAGGACTTAACAAACCGAAACACATTGTAGTCTATATATATTAAAAGAAACTGAAAATAAGTTAACCAGAGGACAGGTCATCAGTTCTCATCTACCAATGCTAAATAAAGTATTTGTCAATTTTAAGATTTGAATCGTTCATTAAGTAGCTTGCTATATATGCAGTAAGTTTGTTTAATTGTACCATTTTTGTGATTGTGCTCATAAAATTGAAATCAAAATGTTTCGTCCTGTGTCCATTCCTCCAAATTAAGTGTAAACAGTTCTATTGAACAAAAGTGCCTAATGAGGCTACATGTACAGAATTGATCATCTTATGCATGCTAGTTTTGTATCTCACTGTTTTTAAATAAATTTTTCTCTTGCACCTTCTACCTTTCTGGTGAATAAACTAAACATATTGGTAATTAACAGTTCTTGGAACATTCAATTGTTGTGTGACTGCTGCCATGGCATTACAGCTCAAGGATCCAATGTGACCAAGTACACAATAAAATGTTTCAATGTATCTGAAAATTACATGTAGCATCTCAGATCCTCAAAGATGACATGGCACATCTGAAAAGGTGAGACACAAAACCTATGTGCTCATATGAAAAGGTGAGACACAAAACCTATGTGCTCTATGACAAATGTGCAAATAATCACACTTCAAAGACTTGCTCATCTGATAAAAGATTGGTTCCACTGGCACGGCTCAGATGTACACGACTTCTGGTTGTAATGCAGTATTGCGGCGGTCTCAACCGTGAACAGCACAGCAGCAAAGTGTGATCACACCTCTCCCAGTCTGGAAAAATAAATCACTCACTATACAGATATTATCTTGACCTAGGTCAGCACTAGTCAAAATGGCGCCCCGACAAAGCAAACATTTGGCGCCCCAGGCAAAGCTTGCATTTGGCACCCCAGACAAACCATACATATGGAGCCTTTTTAACCCCACTGCACAGTCCACCCCACGTCGCAACACAAAAGTAAAAAAATGGCGAGAGCATTACACTCAACTTATGCCTGTTTTTATTAATAAATAATTCTTTCATTTATTCAACAATCCATTTGACAAAACCGCAACCGGTTACAGGGAACAATTATGCAGTTGAAACAATTTACAAGAACTCATTATCACAGAATACATATATCTTCACTACTAACACCAGACAAACCATACATATGGAGCCTTGTTAACCCCACTGCACAGTCCACCCCACGTCGCAACGGTGGCCTGCACTATTTTGGCATACTAGATACTAGAATTCCATGATACGGTTGTTAGTGGACTAAACTCTGGAAATGTTTTGAAAATTAAAATAATTGTTGGAATTGAAAAACTCCAAGAAATCAAAAATCTAAAAACTGTCAAACGCATTTTTGGGGAAATGGTGCCCCTAGATGTTGAGCCCCAGGCAACTGCCTGTTTTGCCGGTGTTTAAGGCTGGCCCTGATAAAAGATGCTGTAGGCTATAACAAAATCTTTAGATTGTCCGCCATGACGGTGACCAAGCATCACATTTTGGGCTTACATCAATATGACTGGGAACAACAATTTACAGAACATTATTATCACAACTCTTACCCGGTCATGCAGGTACAATGTGAGTAACGTGCGTCGTGACCCACTTCGATGCATCCATTTCCTCAATGTGTGGGTAATCAACGTCAACTTGCAAACCAACACTACCAAGCTTGAATAAATAACGCTCTCTGACTTCCGTATTCAAAGACAAATAGCAGGAATTCATTTTAAATTAAAGAATTTCAACGGTAAACAATATATTGGTCGCCATACACAATATCTGTTTTGCCCTACCTAATTAAATATGCACAACCTGATACTAAAAAAGTTTAAAATTATTTCCCGCGTGAAAAGGTCTATTCAAGATTATAATTACTTAGTTGCTACTTTAATAAGCAAAAGTGAATTAAGTAAACCATCGTGTTCTTGCATACAGATAAGAACTTAACATGGTGTCATGAAGAAAAATTGCCTTGAATCGTTTTCGTGGACAATTATTCATAAAGCACGTGGCCCGGAACAAGGGAACTTTTCAAGGAACCTAATTCGCTCAATATGGACAGTATTAACTTGGAAGGGTCGTGGAAAAACTGGAAATAGAAATTCCAGAACGGCGTCATGGTCATACCAAAAGCTAGACGACGTCCAGTTGGATACCTTTCTCCATATCGTCGGAGTTGATGCACTCGCAGTGTATAACCACAGAATAAATAAAGCGTAACCAGAAGTAAACTTCGCGTTTCTGCTGTAATTCGGAAATAATTCTAGAAAGTTGTAGCCTATGCGCGTCGGCAATAATTGCGTGTTGTTGGTAGATGATAAATAAAACGAACTTTATCAGTTGAACTTTTTTACTGTTTCTTTAAGTAAAAGTCGTTGAAACTTGAATAATATAATTAGAATGTCTGTCGGAGAGCATTGGCATTAGGGTGTGCAAATAAGCCGACTGAAAAAGAAATGTTTGACGGTTTTTGGCTTCCTGAAAGATGAAGCGAGGTAGCCTGCTGTGATCAGAATCAGTACCGAACCTCTCGACGCTTAACCTGACTTTAGCCGACCCTCACGACGTCTAACCTGATCCCAACCGACATTCACGGTTCCCGATACTGCATCCGGTGTAGTGCGAGATTTTATCCGGCAACAAAAACGATCCAAAACCTTCTGTCATTGGTCCACGTCAGACATCAACGTTAGACGCCACTGTCTCGTTTTCGTTGACAAATATGATACAGGTTGCTTGCTTGCGGTAAACAAGAGACGGGTTGTTTAGAGTTTAGAGTATATTATTAAAATTTAATGGTGTTAAATAACTACGAGAGTCTAGGGTTGATGGACAACAGCCGAGAGATTATGTCATTTTGAGGATGGATGATCAAAGTGGTTAGTTTGTTGCAGCTGTTTCGATTCACAGAATCTGAAGTGTCAGATGTAGGCGCTAGTAATACTTGCAGTTCAACGTCACTGTGTGATAACAAAGCTCACTAGCGACGCCATCCTTCTTTATCCAGGCATGGGACTGACATAGTGCAACCAGTGGTGGAGTTCGACAGATGTGTTTGAAATGTATGTTGAACAAATTAAAAATTATATCCGTTAGACCTGACTTTGGCCGACCCTCACGACGTCTAACCTGATCCCAACCGACATTCACGGTTCCCGATACTGCATCCGGTGTAGTGCGAGATTTTATCCGGCTGTTATAAAGTTCCTTGATAATGAATATTGTTCTCATTCAAAACCTAATGTACCGGTGCTTATTATTAAAGAAGTGTGTGGTTTTAACTTTTACACGTGATGAAGCTGAAGAACTGTTTTTAAATTATTTTCTACACTCGCAGCACTGAACATGTCTAGTCACACTTTGCTTTTCTAATTCATCAGTTAGACAGACAATATGGCGATTATGATAAATAATTTAATCTCTTGTCAAGCATAATTTGCTTCACATAATATTAATTTTACACTGAATTACAACAGCAATGGAAGTGTTTTATGTGAGCTGCAGCTGACCCTTGCAAGGGGCAATAAGGCCAGCTATTCCATTCAAAAGACTATGAATCACATAATATTTTGTAACTGAAATAAAAATAGCAAGGTCAGCAGAACTACAACTTCTGATTAGAAGTAGCGCCAAACGTAGAAATAACTGAGGGTCAGACGTTGGTTTTATATGGACTTGTATTCTTAATGGATCAAGACAGAAGATCCAAACGAGCAACGATCTGGATCCCGGAGACACGACGTGGTAGACCAAGGAAGAACTGGATGGAGACTGCTAGAGGATCTGTGATGTCTCGTGATGACGTGGAACGATGCTGTTGCGGTGGTGATAAACGGTGTAAAATGCGTTGCCCGAAGTGCAGAACCGCTCGGGAAGGATTAAGGTCTAAGCCAAGGGTCTTAACCCTCAGGCTACAAAGCTTTTTTTGTAACACGGTCTTCCAAGGTGGGGGTGATTACCACCCCTAGATTTTGGGTTTGGTTTGAGATATCATAACTTGTAATATACCATTGGATTCAGGAGTCATATCTGCACAAAATGATATATTTAGGTTTCTAAAACATGAATGCACCTCAAAATTATGAATTTTTTACCATGGGTTCCCGTCGATTCCACAAATCGTATACTTACGCATAAGCAAAATATTAGATTCTGTGTCTTTTAAACATGATTTATATATACAAGAATAGTTTACATATAATAAAGTCCAATATTCAACAATAAAAACAAGTAATGAGTCTGTTTTATGTTCAAACCAAAAAAAATGTTGTAACTGCTGAAAAACATTTACGCAGACATTTACGGCTTCCGTTGTAAAAATTCTCAACATTTTCACACATTTTAATTTATTTTGAGCACTTCCGGTCATCAAAAGACAAAATATTTACTACCAAAAATAATCCTAAATGCCCTCTAAAGAATGGCATATTTTTGTTTATGTTAAAAGATATATTATGGATAAGTTATAATAGAAAAAACATGAAAATTTTATGAAAATGAAACACCTTTATATACATTTTTAATTTATTTTGAGCACTTCCGGTTGTCAAAAGACAACTCAATGAGAATGGAAATGCAGTCCCACATTCCCTCTATAAAATGGTATAATTTGTGTCTCTTCATATTAAAGGGCGCAAAAGTTATAGTCGATAATCTAAAAAGGGTGGTATCCACACCCTCTGGTACCTTGAGTTTATAGGGTACTAGATGTGTAACCCGGCGTTGCCCGGGAAATTTATGGTTTTAAACACTACTCCACTGTGGTACCCAACGTTGACCGCTAAATTTAGGGTTTTCGCCAACCCTCTAGCCCACCCCGCTTCCTCAAAAAGCCAAACGTAACTCGCCCCTGCGGTGCGCTACGGAAATTATTACTGGGCTTGTATGACGTCATTCGGGCTGTAGACTCCTTTACTAAAGCTCGATACTGCTACCAAAGCGTTAGCGATTAAATCTGTCTTAAAACCCTAATAACTCGAGTTCTAAAGTGAAATTTAGGGTTTTAAACACTACTCCACTCTGGTGTCCATCGCTGACTGCTAAATTTAGGGTTTTCGCCAACCCTCCACCCCACCTCGCTTCCCCAAAAAGCCAAACTTGACCCACCCCTACGGGGCGCTACGAAAATTATTACTGGGCGGGTATGACGTCATGCGGTGTAGACTCTTGACTTACGCGCTAGTGTGGTCAATTACTGATGAAATCTGTCTTAAAATGCTAATAACTTTTGTTTTGAACTGAATTAAAACCCGAAAATAGTTGCGATGACCATATAATTCGGGTAAGAATCGATTTAAAGAATTTTTTAAACCGACGCTGTTTCATTTCCGAGCCTATTCTGCAGGGGAGAGTCAATTCTGTCAAAAGCGTACAAACAAACAAACATATGGAATTTCTGCCTAATAATATAGATAACTTTTGAACGGTAGGAGGCATCATAACAGTTTAAAACCCAAAATGTGTGCCAATGAACCCTCTATACAGCTATCTAAAACGTCAAAATTTTATTCCAAACGGAACACGTTTAATTTGGAAAAAACCTAGGGTTGGTGGATACCGGGGTGGTAGCACGAGGGTTAACGAGGGGGGTTGAACTCCCACAACTCCCAGGCAAATCTCCCTCGGGCGATACTTGATTAGTTTTGAGTTGAATGTCGAGGGGTGAATAGTCCAGGCAATTTACAGTTTCACCTGGGCAAAATTGGCACCCAAGCTTTTTCAACGGTTTGCTGTTCAGAATTTGTTCCTGAATAACATATCCAAAATCCGACAAAATCCGACCATGGGGTCACCCCCAAAAATGGGGTTCAAAATATAACGGTTTCTCGTGTGTTTAACATTGAATATCGGGCTGCGAGTACAGAATCCTGGTTTTAAAATTTTCACTTTGTCACACAAGCATGAAATTTGGTACATTCTACGAACCTGTCATAAGAAAGAGATTTGGCTATGGGGTCTTCGCATATTTGACTCCTAGCCCCAATGGCAGCCATTTTCCAAAATGGCCGACCCAAATACAGCATTTACAATAGCTTGGCCTCCAGTACACCTAGAAACGTAATCTTGGTGTTTAAACATATATAGTTAGGGGCGTAAAATCTAACAGAGCCATTGAAAATGCGCGCAACGGCTTCAATGGCGGCCATTTTCCAAAATGGCCGACCCAAACACGGATGTTTCAATATCTCAGCTTCTAGTACACTTAGAATTGTCATTTTGGTGTCTAAACATACATAGTTAGGGGCGAGGATTCCAACAGATCAATTGAGAATGTCCCCCACGGCTTCAGTGGTTGCCATTTTCCAAAATGGCTGACCAAAATTTGGATTTTTCAATATATCGGCTTCCAGTACACTTAGGCTAGAATCGTCATGTTGGGGTCTACACGACCATAGTTAAAAGCCAGGATTCCAATGAAGTTAAATAAAAACGCAGATAAATAAACGAGTGGGAGCCGTATACAGTCAGTAGCCCTACGAAGGTTTGTTAAAGTCGTTTGCGTAGCTCCAATTTGCGTCATTAGGCCTAGACTTAGATTTGATATGAACGAATGGGAATCGTACAGGCCCATATAGTCTATGTGCCTACAAGAAAGGTTTGTTAACGTCAGTCTAAACTTCGTAGCCTTATTATCATTTACGTTGGTCCGAATTGTGTCAGTAGGCCTAGACTTAGATTTAAAATCAACGAATGGGAATCGAGATAAACTAATGTGTTGTGTATATGCTTCGATATTAACTTAACATAGGCTTATTGCTATATTTTGTGGATCATTTTTAGGTAATTTTATCATAGACTGGGGGGGATAATGTCCTACCCCGGGGGAATATGTCCGGGTGGGGCTAATGTCCAGGGGGGATCATGTCCGGGGAGATAATGTCCAGGGGGGCTAATTTTCTACACCCCATGCCGGTGTCGCGTGACAGTCTCCCCCTAAAAGTCTCCCCCGGAGACTATTTCGAAATAGATTATCCCCCAGAGGATATGACTTTTC
Organism: Lumbricus terrestris; assembly: GCA_949752735.1. Lineage (NCBI taxonomy): Eukaryota > Metazoa > Annelida > Clitellata > Crassiclitellata > Lumbricidae > Lumbricus > Lumbricus terrestris. The sequence goes on from OX457037.1 coordinate 45,354,114, forward strand.
GACGGTATAAGGTATCGTCACAGATTTTTCTTCAAAATGTATGCCAATGAATACCTAAAATGTCAAAATTTTATTCCATAAAAATTTTATTCCATAAAAAAAGGTTTTTTTAACCTTTGGGTTGGTGAATACTACTCCCATGGTATCCCGAGGCTGAGCTTTGGCTTCTGGAAATTATTTGCGGTAAAAGGTAAAATAGAAGTTGATAAATAAAATATTGTTCGATAATCTATTGCTTTAGCATTATTTTCCTGAAATACACTTCTGCCTTGGCATGAATAAATTGAATGGCCCTGCGTTTCATCAATCCAGCATCTATTTTAGCAATAATTGCTTTTTTGATCGATCAACATCATCATCATCATATAAAAAGCAATCGTTTTTCCATCAATCCAGCTCTAATTGATGCAAGAATTATTGCTATGTTCTCATTCCTATTTAGTGAAAATACTTTCACCAATCCGACTTCTAATTAGCAGGAATTCTTTTCGTCAATCCATGCAATGGTGAATAATTTGGAACGCGATATTTATATTAACAAGAATGCTTGCTTAAATAGCATGGTTTGACAGAGGTAATTTAAATTGACATTCGATTGATGAAAATAGTCCTTTCTTAAATAGAAGCTCCATGACGAGACAATTTAATAACCCAATTTCTGCTGAATTCTGTTGAAATCTCCAGAAAACGCTCTTCATGAGTTCCCCGAAATGTTTTGGTTGGCTAGCTAGACTTTCGGTCTTCTTCTCTGAGTCGCTGTTCTGTTTCCTCTGGTTCTCGTATGGCTACCTCCTTTTCTCTTATACGTCTTTCTTCCTCTCTGGCCCTACTCTCCTCTAATCTCGTCTTACCTGGCATTCCCGCTATTCCTCCATTGCCTCTCTCTCCTCCTCCCTTGCTCGCCTTCTCTGGCGTTCCATCCTCATACTTTCGAACTTCAAATTCAAAACTTGAGTCGTTCGAGGTCCTGGCCTCCTCCTCATTGCAAAGATTCTTAATCTGGTGGAGTTACCCCACCTTAAATATAATCCTTACTTTGTCTTTCGGCCACTTTGGCCGCCCATTCTTCCATTAATTGATGGCGATCCATCGCAAAGACGTTCTCGTCTTCCATTTCATCCTTGGGTCCTATTTGACGCTTTCATTGGACGTCTTCTTAATCTGTCCTTGCTTGTCTGGTTTGAGACTATCCATGTTAGAAGAGGATAAAGATAGAAAGCAAGTATGTACGTCAGTAAGTAGATGCAATGCACAAAAGTCAACAAATCAGTCTCTGAACGATGCAATGCACAAAAGCCAACAGATCAGTCCCTGAATGATGCAATGCACAATAGCCATGTAAACTAATTGATGAAATGCGCAAAAGCGAGCCAATCAATCACTCTACCGTATAAAAGGAATTTATCAGTGCAAATCAATTTGCAGACGATATTAGAAGAAGTGGTTTTCGTTGCAGCCAACTCTTAGCACGTGATTGCCCTTCCCTCTCTTGCACATATAAAATCAGCCAAATACGTAGGAGTCTGTGTCAAGCCTGTCCGACAGGCCCTGTCGTCGGCTTGACTTCAGTCTGATGGATCCAGGTTGATCCCCCTGATCCTCGGTTGACCTTCCACTGTTCGTCCGTCTTCGTTGGCTGACTGCAACTTGGCCGTCCGATCTTCAACGTCCTAGCTGGCCGTCTACAGCTTGTCCTCCCGATCCTCGATTGAACGTCCGTCCTCGCACTGTTTGCCTAAGGCTGTTGGTCGCTGACTGTACCGGTAACACTTAGTCAAATCCTACTTCTGACACCAGTGATGTGACCTTAGCCCGATATGTAGGTTCAGGACCTTAGCCGTTACGCTTACACAGTGCACGAGAGACGGTTTTATTAGTATTATTGACAGAATGATTAATAGCAACTGTTATGAGAGGCTACGCCGGACAGGTGTCGCGTGACAGAGTCTCCCCCCTAAAAGTCTCCCCCCGGAGACTTTATTTCTTGACACCGGCAATGTTAGATAGTCACTTCACGCGTCTGCTCAGTTCTTCGTTGAAGTCAACTCAACTTCCACTGGTCTCTGCCGACCAGCGTCTCTGCCGGGTTTCTTCCGTTTAATGGCTTACTTAAATGCGTCTTATATAATGAACCGTTAACGCCGGCTGCCCAGGGCCATTAAGAGGCAGCCGGCGTTAACGGTTCACCGCCCAGTCTGTGTCCAATTTGACCACATCTGGTCGTCCGCCCTTCACCGTCTCTTCAAAAGGCGCCCCGTGGGGGTCGTTTGGGTCGTTCAATGTTGATGGGCTCTCACCCGTTGTCCGCGAAACCCGCGACTCCTTCGCCTCAAGTTGCTGTGCCTGCCGGCGGTCCCCTCGCTTCCAGATGCTGTGACCGTGACATAGTAATCTTAAAGAGAGCAGAACAATATCGAGCTTCTGGTGCTTCTATAAGTATGTAATCAGATGAACTGAGTCTTGGAAGTATTAAGGGAGAGTAAGAGATTCAATACACCCATTAAATACAAACTATAATAAAAGTGGGATACTTGCCGCAAGTATTTCGTAAGCCGTGCTCGAACTTTTATTATTATTTTTTTATAAATTTTTTTTAATCACACAGGCCCGTAGTCTTAAGTTAGTTTAGAAACCCGTGAAAGCTCTACCAGGCCAGGAATTTCTCTAATCGACCCTGCTTGACAACGGCCTATGCATATGTCTGCAGCTGCAGAACACGTTGGCCGCCCCAATTGGCCTTCAATTTTGATGATCGCAAGCTTATCGTGTCTAATGTCTATCTTGCTCCATCGCTAGTAGAAATTTCCGATGTAATTCAAACCGAGAATTCCGTGATCTGTAACACTTAGCTTGAATACTGTGAATTTCTCTAAATACCATGAATTGTCGCCATTATTTATAAAATTTCGGTTCGTTAATTTTTCAGCGATTTTTGACATTATTTACCAAATGCTACCCTGAAGTCAGAACTTTTCCGTGTATTTTTTTTCTCCATATCCATAATGGCTGCGAGCTAATAGCCAATCAAACTCGATTCGGGCAAATTGGAACTGGGAAATAATGTGGTGCGACAATGAGCGCTGAACTTCAAGAATAGTGTGTTTAATATATTTCGGGTCTTCTTGCCCGAAAAACATGACTTTCCCGAAATTTGGGAACATTTGCCCCCCTTGGATCTCCGCCTCCTATGCCTATGCTTGGAAGTGTATGCGTTTCATAATTACTGCGCATAATTACGTTTTGCGTAGATAATTTGAGTGTAGGACATTAGCCCCCCCGGACAAAAGCCCCCGGACATTAGCCCAAACCGGACAAAAGACCCCCTTGTGCAAACCATAGAATAGTGCCGTAACTGATGACTGATGTCACACTCATTCACATTCAAACGGAAGTTCTTAGTGTCATTTAGGTCCTAGTTGTGTCAGTAGGCCTATAGACGTATATTTGAAATGAACCAATGGGAATCGTATACGGCCTGTCAAACTTTTGTTTGACACTAAACAAATAGACTGTATACTATAGTCTATTTGTTTAGTGTCAAACAAAAGTTTGTTAACGTCAGTTAGGCGACGTCTCAGTTTCGTAGACTTATTAGCGTCGATTTAATTCAAAATTAGATTCAATGCATTAGAGAAATGAGCGAACGGGAATCGTATACATTAGTTCGTCCTACTTGTTAGTGTCAGTTTTGGCTACTACGAAGGTTTGCTAACAGCAGTTAGGCATTAAAATAGATTTCACAAACTTTGGACTTATATAATTTTGTGCATTTATGAGAGATATCACACAATGAGTTGTTCGCGTCGTTCTACAAAATATGCATAACATTGCATAATAAACCTTCAATTAACTTAGCATATTCTTACAATGTTAGACTAATGTGCAATGTATAGATATTCGCTTAACTTAGGCCTATTGTTAGATTTTGTGCATCATTTTTAGGTAAGTATATTATAGACTGGGGGCTAATGTCCTACCTGGGGGGGCCAATGTCCTGGAGCTAATGTCCATTTGGGTTTTGTCCGGGGGCTAATGTCCGTTCTCCATATATTTTATTGGACCTTGACGACTTCACTGACACATTGTGCCTTGAGAGCAATGGAATGCCGCATTCGGACCGCAACTTATCTTGAACTTGTTCAGTGATTGTCTCATCTGGGGAACGGACATTAGCCCGCCGGACAAAAGCCCCCCGGACATTAGCCCCCTCGGGACATTAGCCTCCCGGACATTAGCCCCCCCGAGGTAGGACATTAGCTCCTCCAGTCTATGATATCATTACCTAAAAATGATGCACAAAATCTAACAATAGGCCTAAGTTAAGCGAATATCTATTCATTGCACATTAATTTAACATTGTAAGAATATGCTAAGTTAATTGAAGGTTTAATATGCATATTTTAAAACATTTAAAGGCACTAATTGTAGAACGACGGGAACAACTCATTGTGTAAAATCTCTCATAAAGGTAACACAAATTAAGTCCAAAGTCTGTGAATACTGGATAAAAGTTTAATGCCTAACTGACGTTAACAAACCTTCGTAGTAGCCCAAACTGACACTAACAAGTAGGCCTACTTACTGTATACGTTTCCCATTCGTTTATTTCTGTAACGTATTGAATCTAATTTTGAATTGAAACGACTATAGCAAACCTTTGTTTGACACTAAACAAATAGACTGTATAGTGTATTGTCGGGAAACTGGGCCGGTCTTGTTTCTCTACGTGTCTTGATCTTTGCCTTAGCGTAAGTACGGCTTCAGCCAATCGACTAGAAGACTTATGAATGATTAGAAGACACAATGGAGCGACAAGTCACTGTTCGTTTTCTTTCTACTTTAATAACTAATTAATAACTCATTCAACGTTATCCCTATTAAATTCTACGTATAAAATCCCTACCTACACGATGTTTCAATTAACCCGAGTCAGAGTCTGTCTTTCAGTTCTGTCATAGGATTCGAACCTATGCCCCACGGAACGTCAGCCTTCCGATGTCCCTCGATGCCGAACTTCTCGCCCTTTCTCGTACTAGATGAACTTCCACGGATGCTTCTCGTTTCCGACTCCGCTTCTGCCTGTAGTCGCCGAACCTCTACGGATGTCCCTCGTCGCCGAACATCACAATGGCCATTTCAGACCCTCTTATATACGTTTTCTTTCCCTGTCTGAAGATATATACGCCCATCGAATCTGTCATTACCGCCCAGTCACTGTAGGCCGTCAAAGTCCGCCTGTGGTGGTCTGGTCTGGTATGGTCTGGTATGGTCTGGTCTGTCTAGCGGCAATCACTTGTCAGCTGTCAATCCAGCTATTATTGCCTGTCAGCGATGGTCTGGTCTGGTATGGTATGGTATGGTCTGGTCTGGTCTGCCGTCAATCAACAGTTGGCCTGTACTGCGATGGTCTGGTCTGAACTACGGCCGCCATACGCTTCCGTAGCGCTGAGTCGCGGCCGTGCTTAAATCGGCCTAGCCCGGTCTGCCTGCCTGCCTGCCTCCACAGTCGTCGCTATCTGTCAACGTCGGGTCCAATTACCTCTACAGTATAAGCCCTATAGTACTATACGATTCCAATTGGTTCATTTCAAATCTAAGTCTAAAGGCCTACTGACACAATTAGGACCTAAATGACACTAAGAACTTTCGTTTGCATATGAATGCCAGTGACAATTCATCAGTTACGCACTACTCTACGATTTGCACATAGGGGGCTTTTGTCCGGGGGCTAATGTCCTACCCAAAATGGGGGGGCTTTTGTCCGGGGGGCTAATGTCCGGGGCTTATGTCCGGGAGGGCTTTTGTCCAGGGGGGCTAATGTCCTACACCCGTCTCATCTCTATCCTATCAAAAATGTGAATTTATGTCTCATCTGTCCCAATTACCTCTGTCACGACTATAGGTCATTTTGGCTTCAAGAATGCGTAGTTAATGACAAATTATGATGCTATATTTAACAATAAAATACATGCAGCATAACAATTCAATGCAAATCAATACCATTGCGACATTTAAATAATCTTCAAGAATTCAGAGGTACCCAGCACTTCAACAATGCAACTATATTTAGAGAGGGACGGACATTAGCCCCCTTGTACAAAAGCTCCCGGACATTAACCCTCGGGCATTGGCCTCCGGACATTAGCCCCCCTCCGGACAAAAGCCCCCGAAGTAAAACATTAGCCCCCAGTCCATTGTTTCAATACCTAAAAATGATGCACAAAAAGCAATAATAGGCCTTAAGCGAATATCTTTAGGCCTACATTGGACATTAGTGCGACATTGTAAGAATATGCAAAGCTAATTGAAGTTTTATTACGCTTATTATAAAACATTTGAAGGCATTAGGCTAATTGTAGAACGATGCGAACAACTCACTTTGTAAAGTCTCTCATAAATGTCAAGATTATAAGTTCAAAGTTTGTGAAATCTAGATAAAAGTTTTATTCCCATCTGACTTTAACAAACCTTCGTTGTAGCCAAAACTGACACTAACAAGTAGGCCGACCTACTGTATAAGCTTACGATTCCCTTTCGTTCATTTCAAATCTAAGTCTATATATAAGCTTATGCCTACTGACACAATTAGTACCTAAATGACACTTAGAACTTTCGTTTGCTTGTGAATGCCAGTGACAAATAATCAGTTACGGCACTATTCTATGATTTTCACAAAAGGGAAGCTTTTATCCGGAGGGGACCAATGTTCAGGGGCTTTTGTCCGGGGGGATAATGTCCTATACTCATATTCATATCTGACTTGCTTGAAGTGGTAACTGGCTGTGCATAGTACGAGGACCACGTTTCTTTTGAAAATTTGTGACAAGTCATATGTCCATTATGATAATAATAATAAGGTATGTCTAAAAAAATGTGGATTGTAAATTTTATTTCTTGAGGTATTGACATTCTAGACTTTCCCGGATATCTGTTCGCTTACCTGTCCAAGTCCGTTGACAATCCTCAGTGCGATGAGAATGTAGGGGCTGTGTCGCGCTCCCAAAGGGGACAGAATTGTCGCTACAGAAGCCAATAGCATAAAATATCCAAAAACTCTCTTCCCTCCGAATCGCTGTGCAAGCCATCCGCCGGGGATTTGTGTCACTAGATAACCCCAAAAGAAGGCACCGAGGATGATGCCTTGTGTTTCTTTATTCCAATCGAATTCACCATCCTATTAGATCATATATTCATAATTATTATACAATGTATAATATAATTAATATAATTTACATATTTGTTTAAAGTACCGACAAGAAAATGCAGATGACAGGCGCGGTCTGCAATTAATCAAAACCAGAAATGCACAATTGGACATATGCATGCAGATAAATATGTCAATAAGTAAGTACACTTAGACATAGAAAAGTTTTATGGTGATTTGGCAGACACGATAGACGCGGCGTCCAAGAAAGAAATACTAGTAATAGGGGAGACTGGAATGCAAAGATCGGAACAAAAAAAAACAGTGGCAGGGAGAGAGTCATGGGAAGATTTGGCTACGGCGACCGGAACGAAAGGGAAGAAAGACTGTTAGAATTTGCGACAGACAACAATCTAACAATACGCAATACGTGGTTTCAGCAGAAAGACTGCCGAAAGTGGACTTGGCGCTCATGTGATGGAAAAAAACTTGATCGATTTCATAATGATCGACACGCGTTGGGCCACCGCTGTACAACTGTGCCGGTGTCACGAAATAGAGTATCCCCCGTATTAATTGTATCCCCCAATTTAAAAAAAGTCGAAGAAACCGCTTCCGCGTCTAGTTTAAAAAAAAAAAATTTCCATCTGCTTTGTTTTGAACAATGACACTAACAGGTATGTTTATTCCGACTAGATAATTTGTTTTGCCCGGTTTTTAGAGCACTTAAAACATTAAAAACACTTAAGAACACTCAGAGTCACTAAATAAATTCGAGTTGCCTTTATCTGAGCATTGTCTAGGACACTTAAAACAATTAAAGTCACTTTAAATTTTGATTACAGCATAAATATTTTTATTATGCGCATTTTTAAAAAAAAGGGGATAGAATGGTTTATCCCCCCGGATAGTATAGACCGGTTAATTCCATCCGGGGAGATAGATTAATTCATCCCCCCGGATAGCTTTCAGAGGGGATACTCCGTTTCATGACACCGGACCTTCCGGAACTAAGATCATAGCCTATTGATAGCAAACATCAGAATAAAGATCAGGAGAAAAAACCGTGTGGCACACTGTAGAGATCTGTCGAGACTGAGTAGCGGACATTAAGAGAGCATACCAAAGGGAGGTGGAAGAGAGCCTGAGGGAACAAGACCAGATATGGGATATGGTCAAAAGGAATGAACGGCTGCCTGATGCAAAGTTGGAGGGAGTAGAACGAACGCTACCAATTCAAAAGCAAAATCAATAAGAAACGGATCATGCAAACGGACATTAGCCCCGCCCGGACAAAAGCCCCCGGACAAAAGCCCCCGAGGTAGGACATTAGCCCCCAGTCTATGATAACATTACCTAAAAATGATGCACAAAATGTATCAATAGGCTAAGCGAATATCTATAGGTCTACATTGCACATTAGTTTAACATTGTAAGAGTACGCTAATTAAGGGTAAGTTAATTTCAGATTTAACACGCATATTATAAAACATTTAAAGGCATTAATTGTAGATCGAATTGAACAACTCATTGTGTAAAGTCTAATAAATGTAAAAAAGTATAAGGGCAAAGTTTGTGAAATCTAGAAAGTGTGACGAACACCCATGGCGTGTAAAAAATCATTGTTGGTGATACTACACAAGAAGGGCAGCAATTGCTCTCATAAGCCACCTAAACAAATTCCTGATGTCGATACTGTCTGAGAGACCCAGTTCGTCATGGCAGACGAACAGGCCGGATTCAGAAAGGACAGAAGTACAGTACATACTGGCCTTTGAGATTAATAGGATAAAAAGTCAGGAGGAAAAACATCAAGATCTTCAACAGCTTCGTGGACCTAAAAAAGGTCTTTGATAGCATAGACCAGAGTATAACATGGGCGACCATAGAATCCTACGTCTGCTGGAGGAAATAAATGGCAATGCAACAGCAGCATTGAAAACAGAACGTTGAACATTTCACATACCTCGGGAGCAACACGACATATGACCTAGACGCCAGGAGGGAGGTGAAAACTAGGTTGGCGAAGGAAGAAACAGCACTGAAGGCAATGGAGAAGCAAAGCCATAGGGACGGCAAAGAAAAAGAAGGTGCTACAGACATGCATTTTCAGCACTCTGCTGCACGGATGCGAGGCCTGGGTGATAACGAAATACATCGAACAAAGACTTGTGGCCTTCGAAAGAAAGTGCTACATGAAAATACAAAGAATAGGGTGGATGCAGAAGGTAAACAACACAGAATAATACAAACGAGTGCAGCAGAAGGAAAACACCGTGCAGAAGTTGATCAGCAGAAAACTAGGATTGTTCGGGCACATCTGCAGAATAAATAACAGCAGAAAGATCAAAGCACTGATGTTCGAACGAATGGACGGGACAACTAAGAGAGGAAGGCCGCACAGAGAATGGCTCGACGACGTCACGGATTGGGACAGAGCCTCGCTTCAGGAGCTGAGCAGAGCGGCGCTGGATGGGAGAAAAGGGTGAAGAAGGAATCGAACACCCACGGGCGCATGAGCCCACGGTTGCTGCTTCTGCTGATGATGATGACGATGAAGTGAACTTTTTTGACGTAACAATTCAAAAAGCACAGTAGCTTACATAGTAATTAACTAATCTAATATACATGGTGCGCCAAAAAAGATCCTCTAGTTTTTTTTCCAATATCTTAGCCAGAAGTAAGAATTTCGAAATGAAATTTTACAGTTGTAAAGACAATTCATATTTACACATGATGGTCAGATTTCATAAAAATATTTCAAACACAACAAAAGTTACGCCACTTTTAGTGAGGTCACCCATCGTTTTTGACGATTCAAAAACGAAACGCAAAAGAATTAGATTTTCTCCCAATATCATGGCCAGAAGTAAGAATGTCGAAATGAAATTTTATAGGCTCAAAGACAATTCACATTTACACATGATGGTCAGATTTCATCAAAATATCTCAAACAGAACAAAAGTTATACCATTTTTAGTGAGGCCACCCACCGTTTTTTGACGTTTCTAAAACGAACGCAACAAAAAGTAACAAAAACACGATTTTATTAAGTCTAATCTCAAATAACTGTTGTCAAATGAACTGGGTAGTGCTTCACAAATTGTGTTCAATGTGCCCACCACCAGTACCAAAACTACTTTTGAGTCTCTTTGCAAAGTTCTTGATTAATCTGACAGATTGCTTATTTACCAATTTGACTGTCATCTTGCTAAGTGACTTCTCAGTGACGCGCAGCTACGCTGGTACTCTGTTTCTTTTTTAAATAGTAATAATAATGATCATCTGGCAATATCAAGGCTATTTGATACCAATTATTTGAGATGAGAAAAAATCGTGTTTCTGTTACTTTTTTGGTTGCGTTTCGTTTTTAATCGTCAAAAAACGGTGGGTGACCTCCCTAAAAGTGGTATAACTTTTGTTCTGTTTGAAAAATTTCGATGGAATATGACCATCATGTGCAGATATGAATTGTCTTTAAACCTATAAAATTTCATTTCGATATTCATTTTTTGGCCAAAGATATTGGCCAGAATAATTAGATTGACTTTTTGTTACTTGTTTGCTGCGTCCCGTTTTTAAATCGTCAAAAAAACGATGAGTGACATCAGTAAAAGTGGCGTAACTTTTGTAGTGTTTGAAATATTTTTATGAAACCTGACCATCATGTGTAAATATGAATTGTCTTTAAGACTGTGAAATTTCATTTCGAAATTCTTACTTAGGCCAAGATATCAACAAAAAATCTAGGGGGTTCTTTATTTTTGGCGCACCCTGTATATTTTGATGTCCTGTGTGTTTGTGTGTGGCTTTGTTTGTTAGCTATGCACGGCCACAGTTTTGAAGTAATCTACCCCAATTCTTCGTAGGGGTCGGGGTCGACCCGGAGCAGGTCAATGGGGGTCGGAGAATTGCCAATTGCAACATCCTCTTCTATCTGCTGGGAGTCCATTGTAATATAATTTTGTAAGGTCTTCTTATCCATGGAGATAGCCGTGAGCCAGTGCTTTGAACTGAGTGTTCACGTTTATTTTTGTAAACCCTAACCTAATCCACCCTAACCCTAACCACCAAGGATAACGAACAAAATATAGCGAATATTCTGAATAGTGGACCTTCGGAATAGTGGACCCTCGGAATAGCGGGCCGTTGCCGGTGTCGCGTGACAGAGTCTCCCCCCTAAAAGTCTCCCCCCGGAGACTTTATTTCGAAACAGACTCTCCTCCCGGAGGATCTGTTCCAGAATAGATTCGCCCCCGGAGAGTATATTCTGAAACAAAGTCTCCGTGGGGGGAGAGAATATTTCCGCCGTCCACGAAACAAAGTCTCCCCCGTTCAGCGTAAAATTGGCTACAGTTGCATAAAATTTAGAGATGAATAGGCTAAACGGTTAGTTTACGTTGCCAGATTATATAACAAGAAAACATATAATACTTTTACTTCAGAAAATTTCTTCCAATACAGGGTTTCAGCCAGAGGGAGACTCTGTTTCTGGGGAGACTTTGTATCGGGGGGAGACTTTATTTCGTGACACCGGCCTACACTACCCACAGGCAGGATTAAAACGCTCTTGATTCAGCCTTCATGCTGAGAATCTACGTTCTTAACATGCCAATCTACTATTCGTCGAAAGTTGGGGGTCAATTCGTCGAAAGTTGGGGGACTGTCCCAACCAAGCCTCTCAAAAGTTGAGGGGACGCGTCCCGTATGTCCCACAGGGTGGTTGCGTCTATGGTTTAGACGTTTACGCTCCATGGCACTAGCAAATCTCCACGAAACAGAGGAGGCATAAAGTATGCCAGCATTTCAGACTCCATCAGCGACGGGCAGCGCAACGCTTGATACGTGACACCACTTCAGCAAGGTATTCGGCGGCTGGCGTTGTTGGATGTAAAAAAGGCCAGACAGAGGACCATGGTTGAACGCCAAAATAAAAATGACACCGGGTGGACGTGAGTGCGTGGGGAGGTGCCGTAAGTGAAATTAGCATCCAAGTGTAAATTTCGATGATATCGAAAGAATAAATTCTGCTGAATCGACTTTTGATGTGGAATAATATAATTAGACTGGGACGGAATGCAAAAGCTGATTCACGATAGAGAGAAATATCGCCAGAGAAGAGAACTGAAATTATTTATGCTCTAGAAGCACAGCGGCTACATTGCCGGTTTAGTATGTGCTGCGTGAATTAGACGGATGGTGAGAGGAGGATAAGAAGCGCTGATGCATTGGACGAAGTAGGCCTTAATAGACGGATGAGTGCAATGGCGGCTCAAACGATTGGATTTCAAAGACAAATGAGTTGATGAAAAGTGAATAGATCTGTGAAATTGAGCCATTGAGGAAGGTTTTAATCATTTTATTATCCATGCCGAAAAACCAGGATTGACAACTCAATTGAGACAAAATTGCATACGCTTGATTTCCTAGTTGGTGTACCAATTATGAAATCAATAAATTAAAATACCGACATCTGTTTATCATCAAGTGTCCGCGTAACCTTTCATGCCTACCTTTGATTGTTGATTATTCTCTGATGCACCAAGATTTCCAGCGCACGGTGAGGCAATGGTGTCGATTAACTCATTTTCACCCATTGACAACTGTGAGTCGTTAATTGCTGTATTATTGGACAAGACCAATCTGTTATATTTTGTCCCTTGCACAGCCGTTTGGTTCAGCATGCAGACCATAGCCACACTGAGATTAACCCGAAGAGCATAGAGGTTGACGAATCCCAGAAATCCAACCATAGCCAAAGCTACTCGGCTCGTCAATAGCCAGGAAAACATACCTTCAGACAGTTAAACACTTTACTCGGGTGCCTTGAATTAGATAAATTAAACAGCGCAATTTCACATTTCCAAGATCAAGATCTTGATTAGGCCTATATGAATTCAAAACAGAATTTGCATCAATTTATGACAAAACTCACGTGACCGAAACATAGTATACAACATGTCAAACCTAAACAAGTAAACATATTTGGTTTGATGTGCAAATGCACCCGAAACTCAACCTCTGTGGGTCACCATGGTCTCGATCGAAGCCATGGTCCTAATGAGTTTAATGGATTTCATGGAGACACGCACTCAGCAAAAAAACTTTAACAAAAACGTGAGACGTAAGGTGAAGCTCATGAGAGGACGATTCATCACCATGGCATTACGCAGCAACTTCCAACACCGGATATCAACGACGAATAGTGTGTGTGTGTGTTTGTTTCTCTGTGCGCGTTTGTTACACACACGCGCACACACACACTATGACCTCAACACTAATTGCACGGAGTGTAGGACATTTCCCCCTGGACATTTCCCCCCCCCCGGACATTTCCCCCCTTCTATGCATACCACCTCAATTGTCCATACAAGTCCTGCCCTGAATTCTAGAGCTAGTCCTGTATATATATTATAATTAAATCTGAAACTTTTACAACGAATCCTTTGAAGTAAATGCTAAGGAATCCGTATAAATAGCTATGCGTATAAAACGCGCAAACATACTGTATGGACCCTTAATGTTGATCGAACTCAGGTGCGAAGTTCGAAACTTTGATACAATTGCGATGCGATTATAGAAACCGGAGTTTTAGATCAAAACATCGGACCGGTCAATGTTTATTTTAGGTCTTAACTATTACCGACAATTGAGGTGATATGTAGGTCTACGTTTTGAGGTAGCCCTGATTGATGACTGAGTCTTCGCTAATAAGTCACAGTCGAATTACTCTAAATGAACAAATAGTGTTCGTACCTTACGTTCCATAACGGATGCCTTGACGGTATCATCAAAGACCTACTGGGCGTAGACTATACCTTCCAATTCCTTCTTTCAATACCTAGGCCTGAAGACGATAAAAACACTGGTTTTCGAATAATTCCACTAATTATTGCAATTACACAATGATGGCCAAATCCCTTACACTAATTGCAATTATTGAGAGAGACAGGGAGAGAGAGAGACAGAGAGAAAGGGAGAGAGATAGAGACAGAAGACATAGACAGAGATAGACATGCTATAATCTTCGTCAACGACCACACGATTTGTCGCTGCCTGTAAAGGACGATCGCAATTTCATCCCAGGCATTTTATTATGACGTGAAGAAAAATAATTCCGTTGCCTGTCTAACTGAATGACCGTCACTAACGAAGACATTTTCAATACTTTTTTAAATTATTTTCTATGTCTTTTTATGTACCCATGTCACTTGGTTTTTGTCATTAAACGATATATACGCTATATATAACACTGAATCGCACTATAGCTACTCGTACTATTTAATCGCACATTGGCTATTCTTTTTGTCTCTCGGTACTTATGTGTGCCAGATTCTTAGTGATAACCTTAAAACGTCACAGGAACCATTCATGACTACCCCTGAAAATATCCTGGGTCTCATGCAAACCAGTCCTGATATAGTCGTTTTGCCGAGTACCTAACTTTTTACCATGCAAACTACCCATTTTATCATATGTTCTGCAATGATTAAATTTTTACAATACCTATATTGTAGCAAGAAAGTAGCCATAGCAGCTCATTTTGATATGTTCCACAATGTATGATTTTTGGAACAGACTATATTTAGCAAAAAACTAACCATAACCTATCAATGTAATAATTATGTTCACCAAGGCATGCATAAATCGCCATAGATAAGCAATATATACGAGTTGCAACAAAAGAGAGGGCGGTCAAAAATACGAATTCTTCCATCTGTAATAATATATGAATTGGCCCTACGCCAATGTATATAATTTTAAGTGATTTTTGTACGAAAACGTACTCGTTATAAGTTACGCAGTACTGTATTATAACCCACATGCGAACCTACAAATTAGCTTATTTACCATTCTTTGACCTCTCGGTGCTTATCTATGGCTATTTATGCATACCTTGGGGAACCATTGTAAGTAACTACTTATTGGGCGGGGGTCCCGTAGCTCAGTGGAGAGAGCGCTGGCCGTTAAACTGAGAGTCATCCGCGCGACCCGGGTTCAAGCCTCGCTCATGGCAGTAATTTATTAAAGTTTCTGTTATCTGCCATTGGCGCTTTGCTGTTGTGTTGCTTGACTCGGGTTCTGCTAAAAATAAATATAGTCCCACTTCTGGCTTGGCCGACCAGGCTTAGGCCATTAGTGTTAAGTTAGCAAACCCACTGCTTAAAACCGACCTGCGTGTCGTGCTATTTTGTATAACCTGTGCCTGTAATCATTCTGCGGTGTGTCAAATTGAATCATTAAAGGATTATTATTATTATTATTATTATTATTATTATTATTATTATTATTATTATTATTATTATTATTATTATTATTATTATTATTATTATTATTATTATTATATATGTTTTTTGCCCCGAGGTATTTAGGATCCCTCGGGGACTTATCTCCTAACTACTGCTATAAAACCAGTCCGGAATGGCCCTATTCGTCTGCTTCCAGGCTTGCGAAAGTGCCTCTGAAAGCAATTGCGTTGAACCTCTGTATTGTCAGCGAGAGGCGTTGGAATAAAAACGTGGTTTCTCGTTGGTCCCCTGTAATGGTGCAAAGCTTTTGGCCCAGTTCTGACAGGAAGGTCAGCCCGTCGTTGTTGATCGGGCCCAGGGTTTCAAAAGCCAGAGGGATGAAAAGGTGCGTGGACAACAGCTCTGTATATTTGTCTATCTTTCTGGTCGATGCCCGCTCTGCAGCAGCACCAGCAGTTTGGGAGGTGTCCGGCAAGTAAGAAGCAGCCAGTGTATCTATCACGGTTGCGTCCCAGATGAGGCATCGCCCGACGCGCCATGAAATGAGGCCGTCTGGTCGTCTTCCGTCCGTTCTCAAGAGGCCCAAGGGCTCCTTTGTGGACGGATACCCTGCACGGATCAAGCTCCGAAAGATGATGTCGTTCAGAGCTGCGTGTCTCGGCAAGCGACCCGGGCCAAGCGCGCCGGAGAGAACGTGATGGCCATCTGTCAACACCGGGGCCCCGCAAGGGCACCCATGTGGATCGCAAAGTGGGACTCCCAGACGCAATCCAGCCGCCACCCTGATAGATTCGTCATCTAGCCTAAGCCCGCAGCTTGTGACTGGTAGGGCCAGCAGCCAGTCCCCTGCGTGTGGGGCTGATATGGCCTTGAGGCGCGCCTGATTTGTTGGATCGGGGAAACTGGCGTTTAGGCAAGAGACGACCCCGTCAATCAGAGGTGTATCCCAAGCTGATTGTTTATGGGCGAAGCCACCCTCTGGGCATTCCACGGTACTTGCCTCGCACCATCTGGTAGTCAGTGCCACGCGATGTTGGTCAGCTGGCGCTGCGTCTCCCAACATGGTGGACTGGAGCAGATCGGTCCTGCGGCTGAAGCCAGAAAGGCGGGTAGCGCTAGCGAGGTAACCGATCGGATTCCCAGTCCGCCCCTTTTGATGGGGAGTGAGGCCTGAAGCCATGCGTCATCCGATAAGGGGAGGTTGAGAACTCTGCCCAGGCCAGATCGCAAGGCTGCATCGTATTGCAGTAGTCCCGGATGGTCGTCACAAGGACAGCTGCGCAATGTGTGTAGCAGCCTGGTCGCGCTGAGCGAATACCTCAGCAGAATGAGAGCATCATGCATGGAAATGTTTGATAGTTTCTCGATCATCCGCCTTAATTCGACCGTGCGAGCTTCCAAGGCCTCTTCCAACGCTCCTTGGGTCGACAAAGGGGCCCCCAAGAGCGAAGCATCCTGCGAATAGGTCTTTGAAAAAAAATCCAGTGGGAGTTTGTCATCTCCGACGCTGGGAGTTGAGATTATCTCGCATTTCGAGCGGTTGAGTTGCAAACCGAGATCCTTGCATTTCAACTCCAATAGTCCAACGTCCTCAGCCACCACCATCGCCCTCCCCCGAAAGTGAGGTCATCAAGGTCATTATTATTATTATTATTATTATTATTATTATTATTATTATTATTATTATTATTATTATTATTATTATTATTATTATGAAAAAACCATCATTTATTTTCAAAACCAACAGAGCAACATCAACTGGCTGGAACTGATTAACGGTGAGCACTAGGCTAGACACTAGCAAAATGTGCTAATTGTATTCCCACAGATGCATGCAAAGCCTAATACATAATGCAATTATTGTTGGTATGGCTGGTCGTCCTCGACTCCGGTTGGTTGTGTGAAAGTGCCCCTGAATGCTATGGCGTTGAATCTTTGAGTGCATATCGATAGCCGTTGGAATAAGTGCACAGTCTCACGAGGGTCACCAGAAGCGGCGGTCATACGGCGCCCCAGCTCAGACAGGAATTCGCGACCTGACCGATTGATGGGGCCCAGCGATTCGATGGCGATGGGGACGAAGTCGTGGGTGGCCGGGAGTGTTGAATATTTGGCGCACTTCCGGTTTGCGGCGTGTTCGGCTGCCCCACCGGGCATTGCAGCCGAAATGTTGAGGTAGGAGGCAGCACAGGTGTGGATGGATGTTGCATCCCATGCGACATACTTGCCCCTCGCCCAGGGAACCAGTGTTGCTCCGTCCGGTCTCTTGCCATCCGTGCGGATCAGGCCCGGTGGCTCCTTCGTGCTTGGAATGTCCGATTTTACCAGTGCTCTCCATATGATGTCATTCATGGCGAAGTGGTGTGCCGCTCTTCCCGCAGATCGTCTGCAGACAAACCCGTGGTTGCCTCCGGGATCGGCGGGCTCGCCACACTGGCATTGATGAGGTGCACAAAGATTGAGTCCTAACCGAAGACCCACCGCGACTCGCACGGCCTCGTTGCTGAGGCCCAAACCGCACGAGACCACGGGAACCGTCGAGAGCCAGTCTCCCGCGTGGGGTGATGCCACAGCACCCAGCCTTGCCCGGCTTAGAGGGTCGGTGTTGGCGGACCACACTGCAACCTTGTCAGCGTCAGTCAGAGGCCTGTCCCAGGCCTTCTGGCTGGTAAGGGTTTGCTCTTCTCCTCTCGGACGCGCTGTTTCGCGGGCCTCCAGGATTTCCACCGCGTAAGCGTCGCTCCACGTATCCACGTTGAGCACGGCGTGCACGAGCGACTTGGTTGATGCAGCTGAGGCTAAATAAGCTGATGAAGCCAGCATCGAAACGCGTCTGAACCCGAGTCCGCCGTCTCTGATCGGAAGAGTGGCCTGGATCCACTGCAGATCGCTGAGCTCGATGTTAATGATCTTTTCCAGTCCAATCCGCATTTGTTCGTCCATCTTCACTAGTAAGGGATGATTCCAGCACGGTGCCACTCTCAAGAGATATGTCATTTTGGCCGCTCCAAAGCACGACCGCAGCAGCATCAGTGCCGCCTGAGCCTGGAGAGATGCCAGGTCGCTCAAGGCCCGTTCGAGCGAATTGCTGTGCTCGAGGAGCGCTTCGTCCAGGGCCTCCCCTTTGAACAGTGGGGCGCCGAGGAGGACCAATGAATCGCGGTCCATCCTTCGGAAATCATCAAATTCCTCACCCGCTAGTTCGACCTCCGAGTAGTATTCGCACTTGTTTCTATTCAAACAGATGCCGAGCGAGGTTTCCATTATTATTATTATAATTATTATTATTATTATTATTATTATTATTATTATTATTATTATTATTATTATTATTATTATTATTATTATTATTATTATTATTATTATTATTATTATTATCCTTTTAATATTTTCAACGAACAACATCAAAACAGGAAGTACAATAAAATAGGGAAGCAATAACTAATATTATATATCCTCTGGGACCGGCTCAGCTAAAGTTCCTCGGAAGGCCACCGAGTTAAAACGATTATTATTATTATTATTATGTGGTCGCGACAATATTATTATTATTATTATTATTATTATTAATATTATTATCTTTATTATTATTATTATTATTATTATTATTATTATTATTATTATTATTATTATTATTATTATTATTATTATTATTATTATTATTATTATTATTATTATACTAGCTTATTGTACCGAAGAGGTAAAGAAAGAGTACAAAAGACGGCGCCGTAACAAATGCGCGCATGACAAAAGCGCGCAGACAAATGCGCGCAGACAAATGCGCGCAGACAATAGCGCGCAAAGCGCGCAACAGGGACCTTCCCCGTCAAAAGAGCGCAGACAAAAGCGCGCAAAAAAGCGCGCAACGGAAAAGAAATTTGAGAACAGTTAAAAATATTCATGTTTCATACATCTAAGTTTTCATAGGCTCTTCCTATGTCCGACTTGTTATGCTGATTTTCGGCGTCATCATCATCATCATCATCATCATCATCATCATCATCATCATCATCACCACCACCACCACCACCACCACCACCACCATCATCATCATCATCATCATCATCATCATCATCATCATCATCATCATCATCATTGTTCAATTTGTATTTCTGCTGCTGCGTTTCATTATGTTTAGATGTTCATTAAAAACATTTATATGTATTGGGTCTATTTGTTCTTAATCGCGCGCATTTGTCTGCGCGCATTTGTCGTGCGCGATTTGGTTACTGCGCGCATTTGTCTGCGCGCATTTGTCTGCGCGCTTTTGTCATGCGCGCTTTTGACCGTGCACCACAAAAGACTGAACAACCAATTAAGAAGAACAACGGATAAAGCAAAAGAGGAATGGTGGGAGGAGAGATGCAAGGAGATAGGAATGCTTCAGGAAAAAGGACGCCACGATCTAGTCTACAGCAGGATCAAGTCACTGGGAAAGAAGCCAAATATGGATAGAGGAAATGCAATCAAGAACAAAGACGGCAGACTGCTGGAGGAACCAGACGAGATAAGGAGTCGATGGAAAGAGTTATACATGGGAAACAGTAGTCTGGAGAACGAAGAGGAGGAACAGGCACAGAATGGAAACGACAGAGGAATGGAGGTGCTTAAAGAAGAGCTCATGGCTGCAATCAGTGATATGAAAAACAACAAGGCAGAGGGAATAGATAACATCCCAATAGAGATACCGAGGAACCTGGGAGAGAAGGCAATGGGGGAATTGGTGCGGCTGTGCCAAGACATATACAATACTGGAGCGTGGCCGGAAGATTTCTTACAAACTATAATGATTCCAATCAAGAAAAAACCGAACGCAACAACAACATTTGAGGACCACCGCAATATATAATTGTACCGAAGAGGCAAAGAAACAGTGGTCCTTACCCATGCATCAAAGATCCTTCTTAAGTCATCACGAAAAGGCTGCAGTCAAGAGCAGAAAAAGATAAATGCATTGGAGACGATCAATTTGGCTTCATGAAGGGAAGAGGAACAAGAGATGCAATTGCAGCACTGAGAATTCTAACGGAAAGAAGTATCCAGCATGGACAAGACATATAATTATATATATATATGTTACGTTGACTATGAAAAAGCGTTTGACAGGGTGGATTGGAAGAAGTTGATGAGTGCACTAAGACGAATAGGTGTGGAATGGCAGGAAAGGCGATTGATAGGTAATCTATATATGGGACAGAAAGTGAAAATAAGAATTGATGGAGAATACTCGGAACCGGGAAAGATAGGAAGAGGTGTGAGGCAAGGATGTCTACTCTCCCCAATACTATTTAATATCTATATAGAAGAAATTGTAAGAGAAACGTTGGAAGAAATGAATGAAGAGATAAAGGTAGGAGGAAGACTGATAAAAGCTCTGAGATTCGCGGACGATCAGGCAATGGTGGCAGGAACTCAAGAAAGACTACAAAGAATGATGAATCGACTGAACATGATATCAACAGAATACGACATGAAAATAAACATAAAGAAGACAAAGACTATGAGGATAAACAAGAGAGGAGAGAAAGCAATTAAGATCACAGTAAACGGAGAGGAAATAGAGCAGGTGGAGAAATTCTGCTACCTTGGAAGTATGGTCACAGGATGCAAGATGCCATGTGGAAATAAAAAGAAGAATAGCCATTGGTAAAGACGCATTTAACAAAAGAGGGAAACTCCTCAGAGGAAAGCTAAATTTGAAGCTAAAAAAGAGAATGGTCAAGACGCTGGTATGGAGTGTAGTTCTGTATGGGTCAGAAACATGGACAATGAGAAAGGATGACATCAGAAGATTGGAAGCTTTCGAAATGTGGATTTGGCGACGAATGGAGCATGTCAGCTGGACGGAGCACAAGACGAACGAAGAAATACTGCGGATGGTAGGAGAGAGAAGGTCAATGCTGGAGACAATACGGAGGCGGCAGAGAAACTGGATAGGCCACGTCTTGAGGAGTGACACCATAGTAAGGGACATTATAGAAGGAAGAATGGAGGGGGAAAAGACAAGAGGAAGACCAAGAACAATGCTACTGGACTGGATGATGACAAAGGACGGCTACAGAGGACTAAAGGAGGATGCACATAACAGATATGCGTGGCGTCATTGGACATATGAACCTGCCTGACGGCAGAGAACTAAAGAAGAAGAAGCTTATTGCTCCTAGGCTTATTGCTCATATGGGCTTATTGGTCATAGGGTCTATTGGTCATAGGCTCATTGGTCATATGTCCAAAATAAACGAACTTAGGCATATGTTTAAAGCAAAATACACCGTTGACGATATGGGTGACGCCTTAGCTTGTGCTTGTCATTTATGGACAATTAGCGTTGGTAGGCTAATTCAATAGCTAAGAATGAAGAAACTTGCGAAGATATTTACGTGAAGGCGTGAACTGACTTGTTCGAACCGTTCGTTGCTCAATTATAAAGTCCATGACACCATGGGTGGTAGAAACAAGACATTAACTGTCAATCAAACAAATTATGAAGTCAAACAATAGAAGGCGCGAACTAATAACTGTGCGACCCCATAGGATGCTCAGGACCTAGTAAATGTTTGACATCTGAAGCAGTGAACAATTCAGTTGTTATAAAGTTTAACGTTCTTTATATTTTAACTATTACATCTATAGTTATTAGTGATCAATCTTTTACTTCAACAGTTTTCTTTAAATGTGAGCAATTACATGACTTAGTAAATGTTTCTTTCTATTTCAATCAGTGTTTTCTTTTCTATAACTTCACTCGACTAATTTAACTTGTTAATTATCATGACCAATCAGCCTATGATCAATAAGCCTATGACCAATGAGCCATATGATCAAAAAGACCAATAACTCTATGAGCAATAAGCCTATGAGCAATAAGTTTATGAGCCACCAGCCTGTGAGCAATGGTCCGCACACCACTGATAAGACCTTGCTAATGAATAAGTGATGATGAAAGCTGTGTAGAGAAGGGGATGACTGACACATGGCAGGGGAATGACAGAAAGTGTCCGTCAAGTATGGGTTCATTCTATGCATAAGTGCGGAACTGTCCATGCATCACCGAAGTATCTCACTAGTGTTGAACGAGTCCAAACATGTTGAGCTTGGTCGGTCACGATTGCAACGAGACTTGCAGGACTTAAACAAGATGCTTGAGTGGCTGAAATGAAGCAATCCATTCGACACCAGTGACAGTAGGCTGCGAAGCATTTTATCTGGATTAATAGCGTCAGACAGTGACAAAATAAACTGCGAGTTGGCTGATGAAGTGGGTGATGACATTATACGCCGCATGGATGGCATTGCTTATGCAGATGTTGTGATGAAGAAGTCTTATCGGGTTAGGACACAAGGAACTTGGCAAGACGGTCTCAGTCGGGGGCAACACGGTAACTATTGATGCTAATTTACTGTTCAGTCGTTTGGTGATAGTTCTTGAGAGAAAGCAGGAAATGGCACCCAAGGGTATACGCGGGTGTACGGCGTATACTCACCTCAGGGAAAAAATGACAGCGTATACTCACCTAAAAAAAACGAGGGTACACGCGAGTATACAACGCATACCCACCTCATTAAGACCAAGTGGGTACACGCAGGCAAACATCGGGAATTACGAAGGGAAAAAATCATGAAAGTAGAGTGTTTTACGCTGTTTTAAAGGTTTCCGTGCGAAATATCACAGCAAAAACTTCGATGGCTAAAAAAATCGTCAGATATTTTGGCGGATGGAAGTGGAATTTTTCATGAAATTTCGGCCGATGACTAAAAAAGGTCATCAGAAATTTAGCACCCAAAAAGCGTTTTTTTTCCAGCGGCAGCGTGTACTCACCTCAAAAGTGCTGAGTACAGTCCTGATGGCACCATATTTTAAGTATGAGTTGACTGATGAAGTATGAGTTGGTACCATCATCTGTATTCAAGAATGAGTCTGTGCATGACAGTTAAATCAGCACTCGCTAAGGAGTTGACTAAGTTTCTTGATTACAAGCAAGTATTTTAAGCGCCACAGTTCTGGACGGAGGATGTTTGCAGCATCGTGTAGTTTGGTTAGAGGTAGGACTTATTCTAGAATCTTGCAACAG
Organism: Lumbricus terrestris; assembly: GCA_949752735.1. Classification (NCBI taxonomy): domain Eukaryota; kingdom Metazoa; phylum Annelida; class Clitellata; order Crassiclitellata; family Lumbricidae; genus Lumbricus; species Lumbricus terrestris. The sequence goes on from OX457037.1 coordinate 45,377,579, forward strand.
TATGTCGATTTTGTGCGCACTCATTATGGATATCACTGTTTTTGATGTCTACGGCAATTGCCCTTCAGTTAATTAAGGACCATGAACATGAAAGGAGGGCTTAAAAGTCATGTTCTGATGACGTTGCCGAAGATTGCATTCAAAAACCAGACTTCGCTTCTGACAAATTCTCGGAACAAGAAGCTGTTCGTTCAGCTCCTGTTGCAAAAGTTAAAGGGGCAAACTATACTGTTTTGCAGGCTATTGATGATGCAGATACGCTGATTGTGAAAACAGCATTACTGTACTGCGATTACACCTGTGCGTGTCATACAGCAGAACATTGGAGCGAGAAATGCTGAACAGCTATTACTGATCCACGCTATAAGTGGTTGAGACAGCTATGTAAGTCGGCAGTTTACAGACAATTTTATTGGAACCCAGAAACAAAGGAACTTAACCAAATATTGTCTTCACCAACTGCGAGTTGTGAACAAGTTGCAATGGTTGGATTGAAGGTTGTGTTACTATATTGTGGCAGGGAGGTGAATCACTAAACCACTTGCGCAACATAAAGTACATGCAGCCAAATCACGCAGCAGACCTCGTCCTGAGCCTCCGACTGAACGTGCAGCCTACTTCCATTTGTTGCGAATCCACTTGCAAGTTGTATGGTGGAAAACTTTGCAGACTACTTGATTAAATCCGACTGAATGGAGGTGGAAGGTACGTGATGGTGTATAATGTATATGTTCCAATCATGACCAACTTGACGGCAGTTCCTGAAGATGTGTTGAATGTAATTGCATGCAGTCCATGTGCTTCAAAACTGTGCACGTGGCGCTCCTATGGATTGCACTGTGTACCAGCATGCAAGAACTGTTATGGTGAATTGTGCACAAATGCCTCCATGCAGACTGCTGGTGAATTGGTGGCTGATAGCGATGATGACTGTGAGAAAGTCAACATAATAGACGGCTCTCTGGTTGGTGTCAGTTAAATTAATTTTGGAGCCGCCATTGAATCAACTGAACAATATATATAGTCTTCGACAACAAGTGTTTTTAAGAAGAAATTGTGGAAGCTACCATACATAGGGATGAGTGATTTGTGACACAGTAAACAATCCACAACAGAATAATTACTACTACAGAGGCAAAGACTGCAAGATCCTTTACTCCCCACATTGAGCCCATATCGGGATCCATTTACCCCATTATATAATGAATATATCACTAGAGAGAGTAACAAGTCTCTATATTGAAGTCGACGTCTAAATTCGTGCCGACCAATCACATCATATCTGTCTAAATTTGTGCCGACCAATCATAGGCGATTTTTCATACCGACCAATCACACAGTCTTACAGCATCGATTTGAAAAATAAATAAAATAATATCATAATTTTTATAATAAGACGAACTTATCGTTGTTTACTTGTCAATATTGCAAGAAACTGCAAAATTAGCAAGCAAGCATCGACATGTTCGTCTTATTATAAAAAGTTGATGTCGTTTTATTTATTTTTCAAATCGATGCTGTATGACTATGTGTGATTGGTCGGTATAAGAAATCGCCTATGATTGGTCGGTACGATACGAGCGATGTAGGCTAAATTTGACTTCATATCTCACTGCAGGGCAGATACGTCATGCTCCCTCTAGCGTTTATATTATATTATAGAATGCATCTCAATGATTTACCCCTATCGGGATTCATTTAACCCTGTCGGGATAGGCTTTACGCCTCATTCATCAAAGTTCACTGCTCATCTATCTTTGTATTATGCTTGTGTGAGAAACGTGATGACCAAATGCATCACCTTTTCTCATTATGTTTTTGAGTGCATTTGGGCAGTTCATTCATCTACAGCTTGAGGCCATTTAATTATATGTTTATTTAGTCTTAAAGGGGTTTGGTCTGCTATGTGCTTGCAATCTGTCCTTGCTTTATGCTTACTGAGCTTCAGCTTTACTCTGTTTCTTTATTGTTTTCTCATAGTTGGATTTGGAGTTTTGTCGTTCTGTACACAGTTACCTGCATGCTTAATTTTCTGTTTCTGCTGTCTTTTCAGTTTTCTCAAATTCATATTTCTTTTCGCATCAGTTTCTCTGTCTGTCTCATTGTATCTCTTTCTCGCTGATTGGATACTCTTCTTCGTGCATCACTTTACCTTGTTGCTGGTTAAGGAATGCACTATTGCCATGTTTGTTGTTTCTCTTTCCAGTGCATCATTTTTTCTCTTGAAGATCCACATATTTTCTGTGTTATGTGGTTTTATGTCATAACTACTAGCACTTTCACTTTTTCCCTTATCACCTTTTTTTTCTTAGTATTATTATATGTCTTTTATGCTGATTCTATATTCCTCCTCTTTTCATTCTTTGTGTGGTTACTGGGTAAGGAATCTAAGGTTGCGAATAATCTTCTCCAGATTTTTTCTTTTTATGCCATGGTGTTTCATGTAAACTATCCTCACTTTTGCATCATTTTTTCTCTTGAAGATCCACATATTTTCTGTGTTATGTGGTTTTATGTCATAACTACTAGCACTTTCACTTTTTCCCTTATCACCTTTTTTTCTTAGTATTATTATATGTCTTTTATGCTGATTCTAAATTCTTCCTCTTTTCATTCTTGGTGTGGTTACTGGGTAAGGAATCTAAGGTTGCGAATAATCTTCTCCAGATTTTTTCTTTTTATGCCATGGTGTTTCATGTAAACTATCCTCACTTTTGCTGTTTGTCTTTTACAGTAAACAGAAAATTCAAAATTTTAGAATTTCAGCAAATTTTGATTATTGGGTGTATATTCTTGGTAATTATGCTGAAATTATTTACTTCAAAACTGCTGATGAATGAACTACGGAGACCTTTGCCAACACCTCATCGTGTTGGTCTCTGGGCATGCACTTGGTTTTTGGCTAGCTGCTTGGCAAAGATTGGCAGCTTAATGTATTGAGTAGCTTATTGTATTGTTTATTGACTGATAGTGCAAATACAACTTTATCAGTGTGCGAATTGTAGAAAAATAACTTGGGGTAATATGGACATGGGCTTGCAATAAAGACTTTTCTATGGGGTCCTAAGAAAAATGGGGGAATTAACCCCACAACCTTCTAGAAATTCTCGCCCTGACTTTTATACTGAGCAAACTGAGTGTTGTCACTTGTGCTGCAATATCTGCATTGGAACGATTTACTATAATGTATGACAGAACCAAATACACCAACAGAGTTACAGCCTTAAATGTGTGTCATAAAGTGCGATACTTTGAGGGGGTGTTGTGTTTTTTCACGATAATATTTTCTTTGTTGGTTCTAATATCTTGCACTACATGGTATTACCTAACTAATTATCATAAAAGTGGCTTGTCATCAATTTCTTCCAGCTTTTTTTATATCAGGCAGACTAATTAGAGGGTTTGAACGAGTTGATGCAGTTAAGGTTCTTGGCATCACGCTTTCATATAGATTTGGGTTTTCTGCACACATTGGTAATATTGTTTGCACAGCAAAGCAATCATTTTATGAACTTTGTATCCTTGTGTCGCAGGAGCATACACCATAATGTTGTACGTTCCACCACAGTCGCGCGAATGCTTTATTCTTCACCAGGATGGTGGGGTTTTGCAAATGAGGGTCAGAGGAGTCACCTGTCCGCTATTATTAGAAAGTTGTTACGACATGGTTTTTTGGCCAGTAACACTCCTACTTTTGACATATTATGTTCTAAAGCAGATGTATCCCTGTTTACTTCTATCCTTTGTGATCCCAGTCATGTCCTCCATTATCTTCTTCCACCTGAACTGGTCACATAATCTAGAGATACCACGATGTGATTCGTTGATTGGAAAGGGATTTCTCACGAGAATGCTATATAGTTAACTTGTTTGACGATAATAGTTTAGTAATTACATTATAATTGAACTTGTGATTTTAATTTGTGCGGTTTTTTACCTACTAGCTGCACCGGCCACGCGTTGCTGTGGCAGAAAAGACATCTCCCTCCCTACCCTGCCTCCTTCCCTCCCTCTGACCCTCTTCACCCCTCCCCTTCCTTACTCTCTCTTCCCCTACCATTCCTCTGCTTCCCACCCTCCCACCCATTCTTCCATCCCTCCCCTCGCTCCCCCTCTCCTCTCTCTCTCCCCTTTCCTCCCCTTCCATCCCCTTGCCCTCTACTCACTTCCCCTGCCTCCCACCCTCTCTCCCGTTTCCTCCATCCCTCTCCCTCGCTCCCTCCCTTCCCTTTCCTCCCGCTCCCTCCCCTTTCTTTCTCACTCACCCTCTCTATTCCTCGCCTCCCTACCTCCGTCCCTAGCCGTCCGTCCGTTGTCTGTCCGTGAAACTTTCCGAGATCCTTGATTTGGTAAAAACCGACAGTTACATATATGCGCTATAAACAGACGCGCGGAAATGCACCATTAAAACACGGCCGCATTGGAATGCAACGTCGTGTGAAAATTTAAATCGATATCGCTCGAATAGAATGCAAAGTTATGGTATAAAGATTGCGCTTTGTCAAAAAAAAAGCATATAAAACCCTTGCGCTCGAATTCGAATGTTTCATTGTGTGAAAATTTGAATGCAATCGATGAAGAACTTACCGAGATCCTTGATTTTGTACAAAACCAACAGCTATATATATGCGCTATAAAAGTGCGCTTTAGAAACATGGCGGCATTCGAAAGCAACGTCGGGTGAAAATTGAAATCGAAATCGAATGCAAAGTTGTGTTTTATTGTCGTAAAGATTGCGCATTTTCCCAAAAAGCATGATACAAACCCGCTCATGTTCGAATATAGAACGTTATGCGAACATTTTCAAAACAATCGGTTAAGTAATTTCCGAGATCCTTGATTACGCACGCTAACTTTTTTCATTTTTATTTATATAGATTATTACTTCGATGTATTATAATGATCTTCTGTGTATCATTGTGCGTTTGCAAGTGGAGTAATAAAGTAAATACTCATTTACTTACCTACTTACTTACTTAGTATGTTAACTTGTTAGTCATATTCATTTTTCCTTGACATTGTTCCTGAAATGTATGTATGTATGTATGTGCACTTGTTATATCGCCCCTTCAAGCTCTTTCTACTCAGAGGCGCTCCCGAATGCAGAGCGGACACTGCATCGGAGTTTCACGCCGAAGCGCTGAGCAATTGTGAGTGAAGAACTTGCCCAAGGTTCTTACGCGGCGAGGTGGATTCGAACCTCGAACCTTCCGGCTTCAAGGCAACGACGCCACCACTGCACCACCGCGCCCCACATAATGGGATTTTATTGGCATCTCCGAGATAATGATAAACAGCGTCACAATTCTTACATCAGTTCAGTTTTCTCGAAAACTTTTTTCAACCCTTATATATACTTATCATGATCGGACATACGAACCTGCCTGAGGGCAGAGAACGTCAAGAAGAAGACGATGGGGTCTAATAATTGTGCGAGAGCCTGTCTGAGTGGACCAGACATTAGGGCATAGTGACCATAAAGGATTTTGTTTGGGATATAATAGTTTGTTGCTCATATCTATTGGATTGTTTCTGGTATAGAAATTTTTTCTGACGTGCTGCTTTAACTTTGCCGCCATGACCTTGTAGTTATTCAAATATACCGCACTATTAAGCATTGCATTAGCACTGCTGAAATTTGAATATTTTCTTATCTGCAGTAGTAATTAGGCCTAAAAAATAGGATTATTGTTAGCCACATTTTATGGCGCGGCAGGTAACTTTGTTTGGGAATCCCGACATCTATGACCTACAAACAAGGGGCCGTCCATAATCGACGTCACGCACCATAGGGCGATCCCCTTTGATCCCTCGTCACACGTTAAAACAAATCATGTGATATCTAGCAAAGCAAAACATATGATATCTAGCAATGAACCGTCACAAATCGTCATAGATGTGTGACGCTCTAAAGTCACGTGACGTCCCTCAATGCATTATTCTAACTTTAAAAAATGAAAAAAATCATTAAGGTTGAAAAAACCGTGTGGTCCTTAACTACGCTTCACAAAATGCTCATATTATGCTGACAATGCGTTTCACTCATATTATATAGTATGGCATAGCGACGAGAATGGATTGTATTTGTCATAAATTTATTTGGTGCTCCTTTGCATAGGATAGAATCTCTGGAATATAAGTTATGCTTCTGGCATGCTGTTTAACTCTGACGCCAAGGTCCTGAAGTTATTCCAATATGGGCCTACCGGACTTTGCGACTTTCGAGCAATAAAAATAACGCTATTGAAATTTTATTATTTTCTTCCCAGAAGTTAGCTGCTATTGGCGCTTTGCTGTTGTGTTGCTTGACTCGGGTTCTGCTAAAAATAAAGATAGCCCCTCCCACTCCTGGCTTGGCCGAATCAGGAGTGATCCAGTACTTAGGCCATTAGTGTTAATTAAGTTACCGAACCTGTTGTAGCCGAACTACGTGTCGTGCGAAGCAGGCCGTATTTCGTATAACTTGTACATGTAATCGTTCTGCGGTTTGTCAGATTGAATGTCAATAAACGAAGATTATTATTATCATATTCAGTAAAATGTTTTCTGGGTGACCATAGTAGCCATTCTGTAGAATACATTTATCAACGACCTCTCTCTCAAGAGATGATAAGAAACGTGATGAATGAATGGATTTCCATAAATGAGTAGCACCATAGTGGCTTCAGTTTGATTTCAAACCAAGTAGACTTTGACAATATATTCTGCTAATGTAACCAAACTTTGGGATGGTTGGGATGTCGATACGTAAAGGCGTAACAACCTATTTGCAGTAGTAAGTAACGACTGTGAGCCATCTTCCCAGGTTCTCTGTTTCCTAAACTCTCTGAAATTGATCCACTTTCAGCAGCCAAACACATTTCATATAGGCATCTTTGATATTTACTCAAACTCAGTTACAGTTGCAACTTCCTTTACAATTTTGGATGCTGGAGTTGTTTTCGAACGTTCTGATTTTTTACTCATGTAAAACTGCACAACATCTATTATTGTAACTGATTTCTCGACAACTCGGAAGCACTCCCATATACTGGACATGAAGTTTTCTGTCTAGTTCCAGCTGACATGATAATTCGATTATAACGATTAACCAACTATAGACCTGATCAATAGGGTAGTCGTTAAAAATGAAAGTCAGAATCTACTGTTCTCCAAGTTTCCATTTGGTGCCATTCCCACCAGAAACATCACACAAAAAGTTGCATGAGAAAATATTAATATTTAGAACTTGCACAACACCATCAAAGTTTATAATGGGTCCCTTAAAAGTAAGTATAAGTATAATCGCTGTGATCATCCATCCATTTTCAAACCAGAAATCAATGCATTATAATATTATTACAACGATATAATTGCATGCCTGAGTGCTTATGATCATTCTGTTTGGTGATTAAAATTGCAATTGTTGTTATTGCTGCCGAGGTACTTAAACGTGACCTTGAAGGTTTTACGGCACTCTCCTTTGTTCGTACCGAGAACAAGTTGCGATGCTCGTCTTCAGTTTGTGATAGAAATTGCTTTGCTATTCAGTCCTTGTACGTGTGGCATTGAAATGCTGAATACGGGTGATACTCGCTCAGCTAGATCAATCAATCAGAATTTATATAGCGCCCCTCCAAGGTACCTACTCGGAGGCGCTCCCGGCCGAGATCAAGCGCAACAGTTTGTGAAATTGAGAACATCTTGGAAGGTGTCGCATAGGCAAGGGAAGCCCATTCCAGGTTGTTGGACCAACCACAGAGAACGAACGCCTCTGCATTGTTGCAGAGCGAGTGAATGGAACCATTAAGTCACCATGGACAGCAAAGCGCAGTGCGCGGCGGCCTATGCAAGTGGAAAGGAGGAGGCAAAGCTAATATCACTGATAACCTTTATGGATCTACAGCTTGTTGAGCTCTTCATGCAGTTTTTATGCTTTATCCGACCACTTGGATTGTGTTCCAGAAGTGCATCTAGTAGTTCAAGATGCAGAGCAAGCTACGAATTGATTATTTGTCAAGAAATGATGTCGGCCTAGTCTTTTTGTGAATGGTTGGGAAAAGAGTTGTGGTATACGTGTTGGGAGCTCCTCAGAGCCTTCTTTGTCCATTAGAACTGCCCTTCATGATCAACTTCTTCTCTTCCAATGACTCGTCATTCCGAAAGAAGCTCAAGACTAACAACAGCTTGGATAAATACCAGAGATTGCGACCAAATGATGTGACTGCGGTATCAGCAATAACCTTCTTTGGATATAAAGACAGATAGCACAGCAGTACTAGATTGTTCCCAGGAGCATGGGGTGTGAAACCAATGGCGGCCATGTAGAACATTGTAGATGCATGTCCCGAACAGACTAATAATTATTTTCGGATGTTCCCACACGTGTTTCGTATAATCGGCGTGATGACTCCATTCGTTGCTGTAGCCTAGAAGGTGCTCGACGACTACTCGTCTCGAAAGAGCAGCATCTTCAAAGCAGTAAGTTGCTCTCGTCATCCATTTAGGATACTGTTATGAAGGGGTTTGCAGCCAATGTTAGCTTCTTTAAGCCTTGCCGGAGTGTAGCTTCCAAACATGCTCAGCCACCTGAGTTGGAACTTTCGTCAAAGGTTTGGCTTTGTCCAAAATGAGAAGCTGCTGCTCAGTAGACTGAGTGATACTGTCCCTGAGGTCAGTTTTCACCCTTATGATGATGGAACAGTACACCGAGAAGTCCTCTATAAGATCGTCTCCACAAGATGGGGACTTGCAACCTTTAAAGCTCTCCTATGTCCCCTAACTTGCTGCTGAACGAGTATATTATTATACTATACTTATACTATAATTGGCATCGCCTTCGCAATAATTATTACATGCAGACATTTAGATAATGTCCCTTTAATGCTGCATATGTTAATAATAATTAGGCGCCTATGAATGGCGCTGTTGGAAACAAGTTTACCAAAGAGCAAGCACAACATGTTCAAGTGGTGAAGATAAAAACACGTTTGTAAGTTAATGCAGAATGTTTAACAGTAAGGTAGAGCTTTGATAGCACAGCAGTACCAGATGTTCTACATGGCCGCCATTGGTTTCACACCCCATGCTCCTGGGAACAATCTAGTACTGCTGTGCTATCGTTGTTTGGAACACAAACATTTTACATGGAATCTCTCCAACTGTATAATACATAATTGTTTAATGTATGAGATACTACATAATAGGCCTAATTTATGCAAGACTATGCCTACAGTAGTGCATTGATGACTTGGATTGCAAATAACAGGATTTCATAGCATTGGAAACATCATCTTTCATAGGAATGGCCTTGTTTGTCAATTACCGCTAAAATGCTCATAAATATAAATTATTAGTAATCACTGATGACAAGAACATTGTTGAATTTATTTGTCAGCTATTCTTAAGTAAAAATCATCAGGTATTTCTGTCAAATAACCATAATCCCAAAAATTGTAAGTATATAATACTTATACTCGAAGTTACGACAATTATTTGCAAAATCATAAACTTCAACGGTGTTGTGCAAGTCCTAAATATTTCTCTATCCTGTCAATTTTTGGGTTACATAGGTTTTAGACCAAGTGGCACGGAATGGCGGGTTGGAGAAATATGACATCTTATGTTGAAAATTTTCTGTTACATATGCGACCACCCTTCTGATCCAGCAAAATGTAGTTAATTAAACCAACTGTAACCTTATCTCAAATGAACATAGTCATTATCCTGATGATAAAAATGAAATAAACTTCAGCATTATAAATTGAAGTCGAAAGCAACTATACGACGTTTCCCAATTAATTGTTATCGGCACATATCTTGTAACGCAAGAAGAAAATATCATCGCCCTTTTTAATATTGTTGACTTTCTAGCGCACTAGAAACCACCCCCAATAATAATAATAATATTTTAGCACCATTTTCAATAATGCATTTACACCGTGAGCGTCTTTTAATGCACGGCTTTTAACAGGCGAAAATAGACTAAACTTGAGGGGCCCGGCGACAAAGTTAGATGGAATAAATTTGATGCAATTTTACTTTAATACTTATGTTATGGGAAAGCAACCTTTGAAATTATCCCAAAGTTCATTTTAAACCAAAACTGTTTTCTTGTTTTTCCTACCAGACATGTCACAAACACCTCACCACAGTCAATGAGCATCCCAGTTAGTGGGCTAACCTATTAAGCCCCGCTGCTAATCGTTTTGCGATGTTATTTGTTTAAGCGTGGCAAGGCACAAAAGCGCAGTTTGGAGAGGCAAAACAGGAAAAACATCAATTTGGAAGAGGCTGTGGAATATTGAAGACAGGTTTTTAAAGTAGAATTAGGAAAACGATCTCGGTTCGAGTGCTGTTCTGCTGTAAAGTCAGTTACACTTTGAGAGTTTGTCACTTTGGCATAAATATGGGCCTATTTCCGATAAGTAAACATGAGATGTAGATCTATTCTGGCACATAAAGGCTGAGTCTGATGGATGACATCGTTTTGATTGTAACCCACCTTTTTTTGTTGATACTGTGACCATTCCAGCCTCCTCCTTATGTGTCATATGCGCTTGGAATTAGGCATTTGCTCACAAAATATCTGCAACCATCTTCTAATAGGAATTCGTGTAGCTGATCTCTCGGATGTTGTTTTCTGTTATTTCACATGTAACAATGGTCGAGTTCATAGGTTAAACAGAAGACAGGGTGCTAGATTTGGCGAACAAACACCACTTTTGATTTGCTGCTAAGAATATCTGAATGATAAAAACAAATGTCGGTCAATGATCTTTGGACAACTGCGACGCAACTTAATCGAGTCTTTGACTATCTTATGATACAATGGCAAATAATATAAATGTAGTCTCTCTGTGTGATTACGTCTATCATAATAATCTTGTGCATACAATTCGGTAATTATAATCTATCGTTTTAGCTTCCTAAAATATTTGCCATTGCATGGGTTTTAATTCGTTTGGGGCTCACAATTTTTAAATGACGACAATAATTCTTGCTGTACAAATTCGATTGATCAAAAGAAGTGGTAGCAACAATGGAAAGATGACAAGGCTTATTCTAAGAAATTTTCTCAACTGTACGTAAATGACGTATTTTGGGACTGGACCTTGATCAGGATTTGTTCCCAACGCTGAAGGCATATAATTTGTGGCATTCAATTGACTTAAAAGAGGGAATTCGATTCATTTGTCTGTTTAAATGTTTAAATAGGCTTACTTATTCAGAAGCAGCTTTTGGTGAGCGATTGTGATGATCGGCGCTTAACTGTCGACTGGAACTTTAGATGTTTGATTAAGATTTTCTGACTTTATGAAAATTCATAATACAGATAAAAATCAATTGTTATGGTAATGTTTGACTCAAAATTCATCATGGCAAGATCTCCAAATGAATTAACGAATGAAATCAGCTATCTGCTAGACGTTCTTATACGTTTCAGACTTTTCAATATCCTTAATCGACTAGAGATCCCTTAAGGATCCTTTAAAGATCTACTGCTGTTGCTGGAATTGCCATCGGTGCACATTATATGACACAAAATTGGAAATAACTCCGAAATATTGCAAGTGAAATAAAGTTCCAAGGTCTTAAGTTACTGGACACTTCCAAGGATTGACTTGTATGTAGGGGTACGTCTAAATGTTGGTTTTCTGCTATGAAACCCTGGTAATTAAGATCAACATGATATGTTTTGCTAAAGGTACAGCTGGACAATATGAGGAAATCAAATCTTTGAGCTAATTTCAATTTTAAAAGAAAAATGTGACCCATTAACTGCAAAATTCGATGTAACACCGATAAATATGATGAACAACCCTCCCAAATGGTCATTATTGATCGAAAGGCCTATGCTGATATCCACATCGACGCGAATATGTAGGCCTATGCTCAGCCTACTGTGATCTACAGGTAAATGATAGCCTACTCACGGAAAACTGTAACTGTTAGCATTCCAACGTGCGCATTGCTGGTTATTTTACCACACCATGACTGCTGAAACTTTTATATGCTACAAGCTCTGGTGTCATTCATTCATAAGAACCAGAATGTGTGCGAGGGCATAATCGCAGACTTGGTCTTGGGTTTGGGGATATGAACGAGCGACCGAGATATAATAATTTCCAATGCATGAGCGTCTAGCTCGATAGGGTTTTGGAAGGTGTTGCACCAATCCCATTTTCGAAGTTTTTTTAAATTTCTACACTGTTTCACTTGTAGCATTCTAAGCTGTAATTTAGCGAGATTGCTCATCAGTGCTTTAATAATAATAATAATAATAATAATACTAATAATAATAATCTTTTCTTTAATTGAGCGCCTGCAAGACGCACTGCGCTTTACATTTACAAGTTATGCAGTAATCTTAATTAAACTTAACTACTAACTGAACAGACAGCTTTGTAATTACAACGGCGCTGATAGCAGCCTAAAAAGCATATCCGCCCAACGGGGGCTCGAACCTGCTACCTCTCGCACTCTTGGCCAGCGTGTTAACCATTACTCTCCCGGGCCCCCCCCCCCCAATTTTCCCTTTGGCAAAGGGAAAGCAAGTCACATATTTCAGTTGCTGAGAAAATGCGAAAAATAACTCAGGCATCATCCCTCGGTCGGCTTTAAAGCTATGTGTACAATTATAATCAGTATTGTCTTGATATAGCCTTAGTATTATCAGGTAGGCAAAGAAATTTTGAGCACCTATTTTGTCCATGTTTAGAATTATCAAAATGTAAATAAAACGAATAGACTGGAGGAAGCTAATGACAATCCTGAGGAAGATGGGAGTGGATTGGAGAGACAGAAGGTTAATAGGAAACCTGTATATGAGACAGAGGATAAGAGTGAGGATAGTGGGGGAACTATCGGAGCCGATACAAATAGGAAGAGGTGTGAGGCAGGGATGTCCACTCTCACCCATACTATTCAATCTTTACATCTTTACATAGCTAATACGGGAAGCACTACAGGACACGGAAGAAGGAATAAAGGTTGGAGGAAAGATGATAAAGGCGTTAAGATTTGCGGACGACCAAGCAATACTGGTAAACAAAGAAAAGCACCTACAACACATAATGGATGAACTAAACAGAACCAGCGAAGAATATGGGATGAAGATAAACATTAAAAAGACGAAAGTAATGAGAATAAGTAGAGAAGCAAATGGGGAAAAGAATATGAAAATAACAATCAATGGAGAAGAAGTGGAGCAAGTCACTGAATTTTGCTACCTGGGAAGCCTAATATCGGAGGATGCGATGTGCCACAAAGAAATCAAGAAGAGGACAGCGATGGGGAAAGAAGCGTTCACGGGAAGGAAGGAGCTATTGAAAGGAGGATTGAATCGAGACATCAAGAAAAGAATGGTCAAGGCACTGATCTGGAGCGTCACACTGTACGGAGCAGAGACCTGGACGATGAGAAAGGAGGATCTCAAACGAATAGAAGCGTTCGAGATGTGGATATGGAGAAGAATGGAAAGGGTCAGCTGGACAGAGCATAAATCAAACGAAGAAGTATTGAAGAAGGTGGAAGAGGAAAGATCCTTTTATGAATACAATTAGAACAAGGCAGAGGAACTGGATGGGACATATACTGTGAGGCAACTCCTTGCAAAGAGACATAGTGGAGGGCAAAATGGAGGGGAAGAGGTGAAGAGAAAGACCGAGGGAAAAGTTCTGGGCCTGGATGATGGAGGATGGATATGGGAAATTTGAAGAAAAGGCACAACACCGAGAAGAGTGGCGTCATTGGGCATCTGGACCTGCCGAGAGGCAGCATACCTAAAGAAGAAAATAAAACGATAATATAAGTGGAAATTTGCGATCACGTGACCCGAATTTACGAGTACAATTGGTTGATGACAATTGGACATGTTTCTTTTTGCCTTGAAATTTTCCAGAACTACGTGGACATGCTTCTTTCCGCCTCTGCTTTTCCGCCAGAACTATGTGAGATAATAGCTGTTTATATACATGATTGTGTTGGACTTGCTTCATGAACCAAAATTATGCCAAAATGTCGTTTTAACCCAAAACTGGACTTTCTTCCTTTTGCCAAAGCAGGGCAGCATGGTTTTGGACTTTAATAAGTGTCCCGTCCCATTGTTTAAATATTTTGATGGCAACTTTCAGGCTGTGATCAAGAAACTGCTCACAAATTTCACGGTTTGGGACTTCAATATATGCCTCTTCCCATTGTTTACATGTTAAAATTTCAACACTGTAATGGCAGCATTTTGAACAAAATTGCTCCTTTTTAAATGCTGAAAACTATGGTTTAAGAGTTTAGAGAGTCTCCATCCATTGTTTAATTTTTTCATTTGCACACTGTAACTCTGGCATTTAAAGCTGTAATTTAAAATATTTACTCATAATTTCGCGTCCATGATGTGAAAAAAACGTAATTTGGTCACCTTGAGAAATTTAATCATAATTTTAGTGCTCAGACACGTGGTTTAAGACTTGGAATAATTTCCCCTACCTGTATGTACACTTGGCGCAACGTAATGATGGCATTTGATGGCAACTGTACAAAAATTGCCAATTATGAATAAGCAGTGGATAACACCGCAGAAATCAATAATAATGTTTGTGATAATATTTCTGAAATATCTGGGGTATACAAGGGTACCGTTCGTCCTATTCCGCCTAAGTTTACGCCCGTGAGCTTAGCGGCTAGTTCAATAACATACGTGTATCTTTCAGATTCTGAGGATGGTGATTTTTGGATAAATCACATAAACTCATAAAGAGTGCGTGTAGTATGAGTATATGAAAAATTTATAAGAAAGTTCAAGTATGCATTGACCTACACTCATAGATCATGTTGGTAAATGCTCCATATATCTATATAAATAAAAATCTAAAAAGTTACTGTTTGTTACCTCGGATCTCGGAAAGGTCTGAACCGATTGCTTTGAAAATTTTCGCAAACCGTTCCATTCGAACATCAGCGGTTTTTTATGCCTTTTGGGAAAAAGCGCAATCTTTACGACCAAAAACCACAACTTTTAATTCCAGTCTAGCGATTCCGATTTCAGTTTCCATCCTACGTTGCTTACAATGCGGCCTTTTTATAACGTGTGGCCTTTTATAGCGCATTTATAGCTTTCTACAAAATCAACTATCTCGGAAACTTATTCATTGAAAATTTTTGCACACCATTCTATTCGAACATAAGCGGGTTTTTATAATGCCTTTTGGGGAAAAGCGCAATCTTTACGACCAAAGAGCACAACTTTTAATTCCACTCCAGTGATTCCGATTTAAATTTCCATCGCACGTTGCTTACAATGCGGCCTTTTTATAACGTGCGGCCTTTTATAGCGCATTTATTGCTTTCTACAAAATCAACTATCTCGGAAACTTATTCACCTACTGCTTTCAAGTGTTCACACAACAAAACGAGCGGGTTTTTATATGCTTCTTTGTAAAAAAAGTGCTATTTGCGCGTCTGTTTATAGCGAATGCATGTAACTGTCGGTTCTTACAAAATCAATTAAGGTTCTCGGAAAGTTTTACGGATGGACGGACAACGGAGAGGAAGAGAGGGGTGAGTGAGGAAGGGAGGGAGCGGAAGAAAGAGGGGGAATGAGAAAAGGGGAGGGAGGGAGCGAGTGGACTGAAGGAGGAAACGGGAGGGAGGGTGTGAGCCAGAGGAAGGGTAGCGGAGGAGAGGGGATAGGAGGGGAAGGAGGAGAGGGGAGGCAGGGGAAGGAAGGTAGGGAGGGAGTGTGGGAGGGAGTCTTTTCAGCCACAGCAACGCGTGGCCGGGTACAGCTAGTATATATATATAATATATATATACCATATATACCATGTATATATGTACCATATATTTATATATACACACGACGGTGCTTAGCATGATAAGCATCACCACGCAAAAGATGCAGTCCTGAATGAAATGTGCTGCGGGAAAGGAAAGGCTAAACAGTAAAGTACCAAGTCAAGATGCTACTCCAAGTTGCTTAGTTGGTAATGCCGCGAAATTTTTAAGACTTCCGAAAATGGCGTGTGCTCATTGTCGGAAAGAGAATTGGGTCGAGAGCTCCTAAATTTAGCATGCCACCACAACAATTCTGAAATCATGTTGGAGAAGGTCTTAGATCCTTATGACATCCACGTTTTTCCAATATGGAGCAATCAAGTCGCTTTAAAGATTTCCGGTCCATTATATATCAGACCACCTTTTCCACACCCACAGAAGATGAGCAGATGACATGGAAGGACGAGGTTATTGAGTTTGCGGTGATGACTACGGATGAACTTCTTGAGCTATCTGCAATTTTTCTCGGTGACATTCCACCACATCGAACATGTTTCCGCTACCCAGCAGCTGTGCGTCGAGCTTTAAAATGTGGATGTTTCTCTCACAATATGAACCTTGACACGGTCTGCTGCCAGTATCACCGAAATCACGGAAGTCTCGACACGAGACTTCCATGATTTCGTGTGGCGAACAAGTCTGGAAATATCTGAAGGAAGTGTCACTCTTTGTGACTCATATGATATTATAATACCAAGTAGGCCTGCTGTTTTCAGAGCGCAGCGTCAACAGTTTCTCCCAAAAATGACAAGAACAAGGAGTTGCTAAGGTTGCTACAACCACGTTTAGTTTTCACTTCTAGGACTTGCCTGAGTTGCTGGTTGGGCTTGCGGTTTTTTTTAAGTGGATGAGAAGAGACTCATGGCAATGGCCCTAAACGAGAATTCAGGTTCTGTGAGATCATTAGAACGAATCCCACCATTCCCTGAACCTGTAGCAAAACAGAACTCCACAATATTATATTTCTGTCGTTAAATCACTCATAACATTCTTCAACTCTTTGGAACTGAATGTCAACTCCCAGCCCGGGGCTTGAACCGCAGTCCGTTGCAACCAACAGACGAATGCAGCTCGCACTTACCGGTGTAGCTAACTAGTAATGAATTCCAATGATTTGTTAGATGCAGACTGTAGTAGCATTGGTTGAGGGTTTGGTTGACGGGGAACCAGATCGGACAACTGATCTTTAAATGGCTTGAACGGCTTAATTACAGACCATTGATGGACAAACTTGACCAATGTCAGAAAGAATGCACCAGGCAACAGGACTTAAAAGATTTCTGTGATGTCAACAAAATGTCACGACTGATGGCTGATGCAAGGGTGCAAGTTCAATTTGATATGCAGTTATTCAAGGCCGTTGTGTCAAAGCATTTACCATTAACAAAATAATGCATCACACTGCACGACATCAAAAGGTCCAGTACGGCTACCATTTATTCCTGTTCAGATCCAGAAGTCAACTTTGGCACACAAAAATTTTAGTACTTCCACCAGCTAGAGAAGAAATCAAGACTGGCAATCTGCTAACTTTATGCATAACCACTCCAGTGATGATTGTCAGGTATACCAACCTGCAATCCCAGTGCCTGACAGATTTGCATCATCGGTTTGCTCGAGAGTTTAACTAAATGCACTACCTTCCTGAAGACAATCCTACATTCGGGGCTCTGTGTAGAACGGCGGACGGGAGGCTCTTCGTTGCCCTCCTACTTAATCCAGGACATGTATTAAACTCGCTCCTCCCACCATTGAGGCCCCAGCCTTATTCCATGAGGCCAAGACTACATTCCTAGGGCGGACAACCTTTCCAGAAAATCATTTTTGACGAGGATGCTTTATCATGTTTAAATGTAGTACCATATAATATACAGCATAAACTATTGTGGCATGAATTGTTGGTCATTAAAAGAAATTTTTTTAATTTAAAATTTATATTTAATTTGGACTTAGGATTTTATGTTGTTGTGAAACATTTTGACACTGGCTAGATATAGAAATGATGTACGTTTGTTACATTGTATGTACACCAAAATGCGGATAGCAATTGGTACATTAAGGAATATTATTATCTTATCCTATCTTAACTATCGTCCTGATGCTTGAAAAACCTCATTCACAAATACAAAAAGGTTGCATGTTTGTGAATTTTAGTATTTCAGAGCAATAAAATGGTAGTATGCAATATGTAAGCACTCTAGTGGGATGAAAGTACGGACATCCGAAATTTTCTAACTCGGAGAAGTCGTACGTAATTTATGACAAATTATACAAATTGTATGAGATTTGTGAGACCTCTGAATATTTGTTAAAGTTCATAAAATTTTGCAGGTCTTATAATATAAGGAAACTTTTTGGAGGGGGTGCATTTAAATTTTCAAGAAAATAATTTTTTCCCATGCAAACGAGGGACACCCTAATATATATATATATATATATATATATATATATATATATATATATATATATATATATATATATTAGGGTGGTCGCATCTGTAACGGTAAATTTTCAACTTCAGTTTTATTCTTTCTCCAACCCACCATTTGGTGCCACTTGGTAAAAGACTGATGTAGCCCCAAAATTGTCCCGATTGAAAAATATTTAGGACTAGCACAACATGTTTGAAGTTTTGGATTTTATGAAATATCATCGTCATTTTGAGTATAAGGATAATTTAGTCACATTTTTTACCTATGACTAGTTTCAGGAGAAAGACTACGTTCCTTTACTCAAGCACAACTGACAAGTATGCCTAACTTCTACAATGACTGTAATGATTTATTTTAATTTTTATGAATAACTGACCATCACAATAGTATTTGACACATGAGTCCCTGAGATCGATGACCATAAACCTATACTAGTAAGCAACACATTGCTATTTTCTTTTGATAGGCCTGATTTCTATCTACAGGAATCCTTTGTTACACTAAAGGCTCTTTATTACATGCTTAACTTTAACACAAATTCTGATATAACACGGACAATTAAGGACCTCAACAATAGTTGAACTAGAGAAAAATACTTATGATATTTTTGATTAGTGTGGCAATCAGAACAGAATGACACAGCGCATCATTGATAAAATGTATCAGGAGCTGCTGCAAAGAAATGAATTAAAATAGATGTTGAAATTATTGAGATCATAAGTTTTATAGATCTATGAAATTACTTATTACCACACAGCCGTCAAAAAGCAGCTTTTAAACAACTTCTAAAGAGAGCATCATAATTGAGTGCCAGTGGTGCATGAAGCCTACTCACATTTTTGTCTATTTCATAATATAGAATGTATCTCATTAAAAGTATGCTTTCAGAGTTGAAATAATGAATACAGAGTCAAACAATTGACACAGAAAGTGCTGTCAAAAGTGGACACAAATTACACTGCCTTTATTAGCTATTGTAAATTAACTACCTATTAAAAATTAGCATGAAAGGCGAGGGTGTCAAACACGTAAGCTATGTGCAACTCAAAATCTCTAAATCATGCTCAGCAATGGATCCAGCTGAAATTACAATGGCCATCAGGATATCTCAGACGACCAAACAATCCAAGGGAATAAGTATAGCACCATCAAGACAAAACCCATTGCTACACTCTTGGTGGCAGATGAACAACTTCTTTGGGCAACATGTCAGAGATTTCATTTTGAGGGAAGTGTATCGTGAAAACTACACCATAGCTCAAAACCAAGCAAATACCAAATGCAATTTGAATTGTGAGACAGGGTAGTAATGCCTCAGGCTGAAAACATATTAGCCTAAATCTGAGATAAAACTTCCCAACTAAAATGGGTTGCTACTTTTAATATCACACCAGTTCCTTTGCCCAGCAACCCCATGAACAATGGCGGTAGAAAAATAAATATTTCTGAGAAATCTGACCTCATTAAGAATGTTGGCGATTTTGCAGAAAAGATCAATTACGTAGGACACAGATGAAACATAAAAAATTTATATTTATCTCTATTATATACTATTACTGTTCCCTTATTGCAACAGTCTAAGATCAATAAGCTATTACTATCAATCAGGACAACAAAGCAAAATAGTAGTATTGTAAAGACATAAGATATGATAGATGTTATCTGTGATGCGGCGTGTTATACAGGTTTTCTTCCCTTTGAGAGATTTTTCTCGAAGTGGCGCTATATAAATTGATGATTATGATTACGTTAACAGTAGCATCATTATGTTTAAGCGTGGATCACCTACAAGTAGTTGAATTAATTCCTGGTTTGAAGATTCCTGGCTGATTACAACCAAATAGCTACTTTGAACATTAGAAGACTTGCTATTATAAGGTTAAAACTTTGATGGCGTTGTGCTAGTCCTAAATAATTCTATTTTCTCTTACAACTTTTTGTGTGATGCTTCTGGGTAGAATGGAACCAAATGGCGCCTTGGAGAACAGTCAATTCAAACTTTCATTTTTAACGACCACCCTAATATATACAGGGTGGCCCAGCATAAATGTCCCGACTTTGCACGCGTATAACTTCGCCAATTTTTAACATTTATTTATACTTAATGCATCAAATTAAAGGTATTTCACTCTAGTATTTGTTCTAAAAAAGTCGAACTGATACTAGTTTAGGTTTTAATTATATGCCCGGAACAGCGCTAGCCACCATATTTTGCTGTCATTTGTGACGCAATCTGGCGCTGTTGGCAGGCGATTATCGCGTTTCGATCTCAATCTTACGAATTGATAAGGATTTTAATTCGTTAGAAATGATTACCGAATTTTCTAACAGAGGATAGAATAAACAATACCTTGCTGCGAAAAATTAATAAAACAGGACTTTCTACCAGCAAACCATGGGAATCGGTGCGCACGACGCTCACATCCGCTAACATTGCTCGTGTGTCCGAGTAAATTTGCAGTCAAGACAATGACCAGGGCAGGCCCTGCATGCAAATTTCCCAGGGAAATACAGCACAAAACAGGCAGTATTAGAAGCACTGCATAACGTATTGGAAAAGATGATAGGCCTAAAGTTAAAGTTATTCGTCGACGAGAAGTCCAACGAACTCTCCAACTCTTACGCAAAGAAACGGCTTGCAGCATGCACGCGTCTGAAGCAGCGCATGACAGTAATAATAATAATAATAATAATAATAATATCTTTTCTTTAATGAAACGCCTGCAAGACGCACTGCGCTTTACATTTACATGTTATGCAGTAATCTTAATTAAACTTAACTACCAACTGAACAGACAGCTTTATAATTACACGGCGCCAATGGCAGCCTACAAAGCAAATCCGCCCAACGGGGGCTCGAACTCACTACCTCTCGCACTCTTGGCCAGCGTGTTAACCATTACTCTACCGCCCCCCCCCCGAGAGTGCGCGTCTGTTGGCAAAATTGAAAGGACGTGGTTTTGCGATTAGAAGATGTTCATGGCAGGGACCCTACAAACTCCCAAAATGATCGTATCTGCGCGCATTTTAGCAAACAACGATAGAATTTCCCGGGGAAACGGCGTCGTATTGCGTCAGTAATGACAAAAAATGGTAGCTAGCGCTATTCCAAGTATATAATTAAAACCTAAACTAGTATTAGTTCGACATTTTTAGAGCTAATATTGGAGTGAAATACCTTTAATTTGATGCATTAAGTATTAATAAATGTTAAAAATTGGCGAAGTTACACGCGTGCAAAGTCGGGACATTTATGCTGGGCCACCCTGTATATATATATATATATAAATATATATATATATATATATATATATATATATATATATCGAATAGCCTGTGTGCCTGAAAGGCTAGCTCTGCCTGATTAATTATTTTCTTTTCATCGCCTGTCTCGTTTACTTGGGGCTGTTATATTGTTGGCTAGTAGACCTATTTTGATTTATGCGTCTTACAGTCTATACGTTCCTTCCTACTTCAGCTGGTCAGAGCAAGCGGCAAAAGCAGGCGAAAGTAGAATACGATGGCCAAAAAGTGGTCATTATGGTATGAAGGATAACCCCGGCCTTTACAACTTTATTATTATTATTATTATTATTATTACATAAATTTATTACGCGCGCAAGGTCACACCAAAGTGTGAATCTGAGGCGCGGATAGTTAGCCGCCAGAGGAAGATGCAGTTAAAGGTCCATGTGCTTGAAAGCCAAAGAGAAATAGTGAGTTTTGAGCCGTTTTTTGAAGGTAGGGAGTGAATTTGAGCAACGAAGAGAGAGTGGAAGTAGATTCCATTCTTTGGGAGCAGAGGCATGGAATGCACGCGAGCCCATAACAGTTCTGCATCGAGGTTCAACTAAAAGACCCATGTTTGATGATCGCAGGCAACGAGGAGGAATATAAGGAGTAAGCAGTGACTGAAGGTAGGGAGGTGTTCCGGTAGAGAGGGATTTGTAGGTTAAACAGGCCAATTTAAATTTAATCCTAAACTCGACAGGAAGCCAATGCAGCTGATGAAGTAAAACTGAGGAACTTGATCGTAGTGGGACACGCAGCACAACCCGAGCTAAAGAATTTTGGATGCGTTGCAGCCTATGTAGCTCGTAGTCTGAAATGCCAACAAAAATCGCATTAGCATAATCAAGGCGAGAGGAGACAAGGGCGCAAGCTAAAGTCTTCGACATATCCTTAGTCAGAGCCGACCTAATGTGGCGTATTGCCCTGATGTGATAAAAGCAAGATCTACAGAGGTTAGTTACATGCATCCGAAAAGTAAGCATACTGTCCAGGGTAACCCCAAGAGTTTTAACAGAATCTGATAACGGTACTGCGGAGCCTGCGAGGTCAATGCTGGAAAGTGAAGGAAAAGAACGCAAGCGTTGTCGTGACCCGAACAAAATTGCCTCAGACTTGTTTGGGTTTATAGCCAGACCATTAAAACAGAACCAGGCATATAAAGATGACAGGCACTCCTCAAGTTTAAGTTTACCGGACTGATCAGTGTGTGACAGAGCAATATGGAGCTGAGTGTCGTCCGCGTACTGCTGTAATTGGACACCAAAATGATTAGCTATGCGATTAATTGGGGAGGTAAAGACGGTGAATAATAGAGGACCAAGGACAGATCCCTGTGGAACTCCAGCAGTGCAAACAGTGGGTTCAGACCGAGCGGTACCGATGCCCACCTGCTGATTCCTGTTACCCAGATAAGACGCTAACCAGTTTAAAGCAGTACCAGAGACACCGAAGCTTTTCGTGAGTCTAGAAAGAAGTTATTGATGGTCTACGGTATCGAAAGCTGCGCTGAGGTCAAGACATACAGAAAGGCAGGCCTTTCCATTGTCAATAGACGAAAAGATGTTGTCCAGCGTGGATGTAAGGGCAGTCTCAGTTGAGTAGCCTTCACGATAAGCTGACTGAAAAGGACTGAAGTTGGGAGAGGAAGTGATATGTTTCTTGATGCGAGTAAGAAAGAGACGTTCTGGTTTGGCGGCGTTACGGCAGGTCGCGGCAGGTCATTTGACCTGCCTATTTTGCTCACGACCTGCCTAATGACCTGCCAAAAACATTTTGAATTTTTCCCTTGCCTGCAAGATCACTTGTGTTGTCGTGCAATTATTAGATTCAACTTACTCACTTTTTCGTCTGATCTTATCTTTAGCAGGTAAATGTAGAGATCTAGGCCAATGGGGCAGAAGGTTTATAAGCAACCTATATATTAATCAAACAGTACGGATAAGAATAGGATGGGAGTGCTCTCAAGGGAGGGAGTTATTGGTAGGGGTTAAGCAAGGGTGACCGCCTCTTTAACATATACATAGAAGAACTAATACAAGAGGCAATGGAACAGACAGGTAAATGTGGGTGGAATACTCATGCACTGTAAGAGAAAAAGGAGCCATAAGATTTGTCGACGCAAATAAGATGTTCAATGTCGACGACCAACTAATGCTGGCGACTATACAGGAGGGGGCCGAGGTGCTGCTGAGAACTGAACAGGACCTCACTTACGCTCACTAAAATCACAGAATAGATACGCTTTATCTATTCTGTGCTAAAATACAGTATGAGGTCAAATATCGGAAACACAAAGATTATGAAGATAAGTGAAATGAAGATTATGAAGATTTGGAAATAATAGCAGTGAAAATAACAATAAATGGAGAGAAAGTGAAGCAGATCAAGAGCTTCTGCTACTTGGGAAGTATGATAACAACGGATGCAAGATGCCATGGTGATATAAAACGAAGAATAGTATTGGGAAAGATGCGTTCACGAAAAGAGAAAAGTCGATGAGATGAGGGTCGAACAAAGATCTAAAGAAGGGACTTGTCAAAGTACCCGTATGGAGTGTGGTACTGTATGGGTCGCAGACGTGGACAATCAGGAAAGAGGATATCGAGAGATTGGAAGCTTTTGATGATATGGAGAAGGATGGAAAAGGTGAGCTGAACGGAGGGAGTGACGAGTGAATAGGTGCAGCTGCAAAGAGTAGGAGAAAAAGATCACTGATGACAACTTTAAGAGAAAGGCAAAAGAACAATTAAGAGGAGACTCATAGAAGAAAGATTGGAGGAAACAGAAAGAGAGGGAGACCGAGACAGAAGATACTGGGATGGATGATGACCGACGGATATAACGAGCTGAAGAGAAAATAAGAATCACGTCACTGAAAGTTGAAACCTGCCGAGGGGCAGAGAACCAAAAGAAGATGGCCTATATATGTGCTTCAAATTCAATCATCAATTTTGCCACTGGTTGTTCTCTGCCAGTGCCAGTCCCAAGACTAGATAAAAGAGGAGTGCGACGCTAATCATCTTTGATATTGCAATGTCGTTAAACATGTAACAAGAATCATCAATTTCTTCGACCTGCCAAATAGTTCCCATGACCACGACGCGACCTGCCGAAATTTTAGACCTGGCGCCGCCACTGTCTGGATATCAACCTGCAGCAGGCCTTGAATCACATCACGTCACATACATTTACTGCAAATCCTTCTGTCTGCAGCCTATGTGTGAATTTTACAAGAACCTCGTATTCTTCGATCACATCATCCATTTCCTCCGCTCTTAGCCTACTCCATGCACACCGGTGACCTTCGCCGAATCGGTCCTATGGTTTCCTTGAAAACTGCATGTAATCGCCATATCTGTATTCACGCCAAATTTTAACACACCTATTCTTTTCCTGCACATAGATATCACCTAAGTAGACTGCCTGGATGGTGTTCACTCTGAGTTACTGTCATGTTTGTGTCTAACTTTTTTGCCACTAACTTCTCGCTGGTTCATGTAATTAGGCAAAAAGTAACTGCACAAGATCTGAATTTCAACTGCATAAGTCTCTTTCCCAAATACACACTTTGTGTCCAGGCTTCTGAAACAACATCATACATAAGCATATTAAGAATAACTTGGACGGCTAAGAGAAGGAATGAGGAGGTGCTACAGGAGGTGGGTGGCGAACGGCTGTGGGGAGAGGTGGTAGGGTGGCAATTAAGTTACTTTGGTCACATCATGAGGAAGGGAAACTCTCTAGAAAAGGATATAATCGGACGGAAGGAAGAGACGCGGAAGGCCACGTAGGGTGTGGGTCGACGACGTGAAAGAGTGGACCGGGATGACGATGAAGCAGGCGATTCGAACAGCGCAGCAGAGATCTTCTTGTAGACGATCTTTGTGCCGCCAAAGTTCGGTCTTGCGAACGACGACGACGACGATGCAAATAAGATGTTCAAAGTTTAAGAATTTTCGGCAGCACAGAGAGTGGGGACTTTGTGAAAAAGTTATTAACAATGCACTGAGTCGGTTGACATGCAGAGCCAGTAGACTGAGTAGAGTGTTGGTTCCCCATTTTCTGTGCTATGACTGGTCTCAACTACAGATATCATTAGCACTCAGCACCGTTATCGTAGTTTCATCTTCAAAGTTATCAGCAATAGACTATGCAACTCGCAAACTACTTTATTTCAGTGTGTTCATAAAACTGTACTGCTGTCATCGCATTCTGTCAGTTTTGTCGCATAATTATGTGCATGACCAATGACAAATTGGTTTAATTACATATTACATCTGATTTGGCTTAACTCCAGACCATGGTAGTCCATGAGTAATTATGAACAAAATGACATTGAGTTGATTCAGTTGAAATGAAGACACATTTCAGAGCAAAAATATGAATTTTTTTTATCAGGCAGGATAACTGCGTCTAAAATGAAAATTCGGATGTATCCACAGATGTTTAAAACCGATCACTGTTTTTTGCTTAAAGGCCAAGGTTTGGTCCAAGTTTTCTCGGGGTAGAATGGGCGTGACCTATAGAGACCGGCTTGTCAATCAGCGTCTGCTTCAAGTGCCCAAGTTTGGCTGACAGAGCGGTCATCGTTGCTATATCCCCAAGAGGTTAATCTGGGTGGACTGTACAGTGTACACCTCAGGCTGACTTGCTGGAGTCATATGCAGATTAGCTTGGCCTACATCTGGAGTGCCTGGTTCTGTCTTTATCTCAGCGTATGCCATGTCATGTGTACCTGTGTTTGTATACATATTGCAGGGATTCACCTGAGAGTGGGCCATGTTATATTTTAGTATATCAGCTGGTCAGCTCACCATACAGAATATATATATATATATATATATATATATATGCCTTGTATAATACTTGTTCCTTGCATGGTTGCATGTTGTGCATTGCATTGATATGCATCACAATCCGTAAGGGATTTTATATTATTAGACAATGTCTAAGGCTCTAAGCCTTGTAACTACTGCACCCCTACTCCACCAGTCAAATCAGTCCAGTGTTCATTGCAATGAAGGTGCACATTATGGCTATAGCAAAACGCTTGGACTTTGTATTGTTGGAACCATGCAAAAGTACATCGAGGCCCATTTTGAGGCGCATTGGACGATCAAATACCCGCGGGCGCGCGAGCACACACGCACACAAGACACAGACATGTGAACACAGGCCGTATAGGCGGGGGTAAAGACAGAACCAAGCACTGGAGGTAGTACAAGCTAATCTGCATACAGATACCCACTCAGAGGAGTCTATAGATATTGGGTGACAGAACCAAGCACTGACACCAAGACTCCCTCGAGTGTACATTATGCAGATTAGCTTGGTCTACCTCGAGCGTAAACCGCCTGTGTGTGCATGTGCGTGTACCACTGACCGCCAAGATCAAACCTTGGCTGACCACTGTTCCAGGTAGCTAGGCTTTATAAACTAGGTCGAGGATAATTGTCCCCAAAGATCTGTATACTCCCAAGGTTCTTTCAATACACTGCTCAGTGGCATCTGTATGCAGATTAGCTTTGCCTACCTACAATACAATACTGTGCTTTGCTATGCTAAGCTATGTTATGCCACGATACACTGTACTATTTTTGGATTTATAAAGCGCCTCTCACAGTACAACCTAGTCAGGGACCTTGGGCAAGTCCTTCACTCGCAATTGCTCAGCGCTTCGGCGTGAAACTCCGATGCAGTGTCCGCTCTGCAGTCGGGAGCGCCTCGATCTGAGTAGAGAGCTTGAAGGGGCGCTATAACAAGTGCACATACAAACAAATATAGTATAGTAGAGTATAGTATTGGTTGAGTATAGTATAGCATAGTGTAGTGTAGTGCAGTATAGTACAGTACAGTACAGCACAGTATAGTATAGCATAAGCATAGCATAGCATAGTATAGTACAGTATTAGTACTGGAGGTAGGCAAAGCTAATCTGCATACAGATTCATTCAATACACTGAGCAGTGTATAGAAAGAACCTTGGCAGTCTAAACATCTTTGGGGGGGAACAATTGTCCTCGACCTAGTTTAGAAAGCCTAGCTACGTGGAACAGTGGTCAGACAAGGTGTGTGGATTGATCTTGGTTGACCGTTGTACACGTACACACACACACACACACGCACACACACACACACACACACATGCCGTATACGCGGATACGCGCTCAAGGTAGACCAAGCTAATCTGCATAAGGTACACTCGAGGCAGTCTGGGCTGCACAATTCGTCAACCTGATTTAGATAGCCTGGCTAACTATGGCAGTGGTCAGTGGGCACTTGAAGCAGACGCTGATTGACAAGCCGGTCTCTATAGGTCACGCCCATTCTACCCCGAGAAAACGTGGACCAAACCTTGGCCTTTAAGCTTATTTGATAACCTCACCGCCCGTTGTTCAGTTGAGATATATATACTGTTGATATATCGCGACCCGGGTTCAAGTATCGCTCAGGGTAAAAATTTATTTGAATTTTCTGTTAGTTGCCAGCAAGTGACATAGCGACCCAGATGCTTCAAGATGTCATGATGTGGAGCAGACATGCACAGGCCGGTCAGAACAGACCATTGGAGAGAGTTGGGGAGAGCATGGGACACATACGGGCTGTCCTTCATGCCTCTCTCCCAATATTCTCTTCATTCAGACAAGGTGGTCTAGCTGCTTCAAGATGTTAATGGTATGGAGCAGACCTGCTGACCGGATCTGTTGAAGCTGGGCAGAATGACGAGAGAAAGACTCAAACAGAGAGTGGCATCGGACAGGGCATTGAGCCCAATGATAATTATTGATGATGATGATGATGTTAGTTAGCTGCCAGTGGCAGTTGTTGTGTTGTTTGCTTTGGGTCTGTTGAAATAAGATCGCCTCTTCCACTCCTGGCCTGGCCGAATCAGGAGCGTCCCAGCATTAGTGTTAAGTTGCCGAGTTTGTTGTAGCCGACCTGCGTGTCGTGCGAAGCTGGGCGTATTTCGTATTACTTGTACCTTTGATCGTTCTGCGGTCTGTTAGATTGAATGTCAATAATCGAATATTATTATTATTATTAACTCACTGAATCTGTTTTAGAATTGTCTGCAACAGGGTGGTATTGTTCATAAGTAAATAACCTTGATCAAGTATATAAACATAGCAGTTTTGGACTCTGATTACTCATATCTACTTTAATTTCTTGTAACTATAACAGGTCTATTCCCTTGAAATGATTTAAACCAACACACAAATGTAAAAAAAATTATTTTCAATATTTACTGAAAGGATTGAATTCTGATGTTTTGCAGTTTTGTCATGAAGTTTAGCAATTGCATACAGTACATACATACTTGTTACATGAAATATTGTCGAAGTAAAATGACAACACAATTCAGACTAAAAACAGTTGTCCAATTACTAAAATGCAACAACATTGCTACAGATTTATGGTCTGCGCTTCTGACACCCTTACCTCTTGGCTTTCGTCAAATCGACTTCGACTCAACTCTTTGAAGATGCAGTTCATATGGCTAGGTAGTGGCGTAGCCATGAATTTTTCATGGGGGGTTTATGGCCGGAAACCCTGTTTTTTTGCTATATTTTCTTACTTAAATGGAAAATAACATTAAAAAATCTTTTTTCGGAGCCAATGGGGGGTTTAACCCCCGAAACCCCCCCGCTTGCCTACGCCACTGTGGCTAGGAACTCGCCAGCAGCTGGCCAAGATTGACTTGGCTGCTCTCGCACATGAGTTTCCCCTTGTAACCTTCTTTACCTCTGTTCGAGACCTTGGGGTCATCTTGGACCAAGAACTCTTCTTCTCTAAGCACATCTCTTCCCTGTCACGTGCCTGCTATTACCATATTCGACAGCTGCGCGTCCTTGCTCGCTCTCTCTCATTCACTGCATCTTCTACTCTTGTCCATGCCTTTGTTTGCAGCCGCTTAGATTACTGCTCCTCTCTTTATGTTGGCCTCCCACAGGTCCGTCCTTCGATCTGCAGCACGCTTGGTTGGTGGCATTTCCCGGTTTGCTCACGTTTCCGCCTTCATGAGGGATGACCTCCACTGGCTCCCACTGCAGCAACGCATTGCTTATAGTTTCGTCTATAGCTTGGCGCTGCATTCTGTCTCAAGCTCCATCCTACCTATGTGAGCTTTTTACTCCAGTCTCGGTTTCTCTGGGCCGTCGTTCGCTGCGGTCAGCTGCCCGCGGTGACTTTCTTGTCCCTTTTTGTCGTACCGCTACTATGCAGCAAAGAGCATTTCCCGTGGTGGGTCCAGCTATCTGGAATGGCCTCCCTGCGGCTCTCCGTTCGCTTCCCCGTGACTCTGCTGGCTCTTTCTACCGTCTTCTCAAGACCTTTCTGTTTGACCAGGCCTGGGTTGGGAGAGCCTCTGAGTAGAGATCTTGAAGAGGTGCTATATAAATTCATGTGATTGATTGATTGATTGATAGACTAGGTAAAGGATTTTCTAATGCAGAAACCCATTGGATGGTGTGTGATTAGTAATGATGTTGCATGGAGTAACTGAAAATAAGCTGACATCAGGAATAAGATCATTACAAGGCTTATAGATGTGTTGGATTTGCTCAGTTGGAGTACTTCAGATGACCAGCGGTCGAGAGACAGGTGAATGAACCGGTAGTCTGGATGGTGAAAAGCTCGATATATTGGCTGGGACATTGTAGGGAGTTGTGGACTAAGGAGGGAATGTTTTGACCACATAGGCCTACCAGAAAATATATTACCTATGGATCTACTACACTTGATGGTTACTATAGTCCAGGCAATCTAGATAAAACAAATACCGTCAACCTGGGAAAAATTGTAACCTAAGCTTTCTAAACGTTTTCCTGTTCAGAATTTGTTGCTGAATAACATATCCAAAATCCCCCAAAATTCGACCATGGGGTCACCCCCAAAAATGGGGTTCAAAATATGATGGTTTTTCGTGCTTTCTTGCATTGAACATCGGGCTGCAGCCTGGTGAAAAATTGTGATGCAAGCATGAAATTTGGTACATTATACGAACATGCCACAAGAAAAAGATTTGGCTATAGGGCCATCGTAAATTTGACCCCTGGCCCCTATGGCAGCCATTTTTCAAAATGGCCGACCGGTTTACCAATTTAAAATTATCTCAGCTTCCAGTAAGCTTAGAATAGTCACCTCGGTGTCTAAACATACATAGTTAGGAGTGGGGATTCGAACAGAGCCATTGCAAATGTTCCCCACGGCGTCAATGGCGGCCATTTTCCTAAATGGCCGACCAAAAATCGGATTTTTCAATATCTCAGCTTCCAGTACACTTAGAATCGTCCTCTTGGTGTCTAAACCTACATAGTTAGGGTCAAAGATTCCAGCAGGGCCATTGCAAGTGTTCCTCATGGTTTCAATAGCAGCCATTTTCCAAAATGGCTGACCAAAATACGAACTTTTTTATATCTCTAACATCGACAGCAATAACCTACTTGTCCTGGTTACCCGAGATCTGGCCGATCGAGCAGTGATAAACACCATGCGCAACCTCGAAGAAACTGGACAAGATCAGTTCGAAACATTTGTCAAGGAACGGCTAGGAACTAAGTCAGTCGACATTGTGAGTTGCCATAGAATAACTGATTCCTACTTCAACAAGTGATGCCTCCGCAGATATCCAACTAGGCCATTGACTAAGTCTTCCAATTGTTGATACTGGATGGAGCAGTCATATAGTCAACATGCTGAAGCCTGGCACTGCATTGCACATTTTCAGAATAGGCCTTCCATATTTTCTTGCCCCACATCACAAGACAGCTAGAGCATGTGCTAGAGCATGAGTAGATGTTGTATTGGATGAGTATGTGCATGGCAGCTTGAAGACATACGGCCTACACACACGCAGTGTGAGGGATTAGGGAAGTCGAAGGCGCGTCGAATCTTCCCATGCTCTACCCAGAAACTGAATAGAATTCCTAATGAATTACCCAAACGGGCCAGAGTTGTTTTCTTTCTCGAGTCTGTAAATAACAAAACTAGAAATAGAAACAGGAAGACGGATCACAACCACAAGGACTTGCCACAAGGATGTGCTCTGTAACTGGACTTGCTCAGTGTACTCAGGAGGAAACTGATACAAGGATGTTGCTGCATGTCTTCGATGTCAATCAAAAGAGTATTATCGTAAAGCGATGATGCGCACAGTTGACTCAGATGTGTTGGTGTGGTGTTTGCCATGGGGAACGGACATTAGCCCCCCCTGGACATTATCTCCCCTGGACATTATCCCCCCGGACATTATCCCCCCGGGGTAGGACATTATCCTCCCAGTATATGATATAATTACCTAAAAGTGATGCACAAAATGTAATTAATGGGCCTATGTTAAATGAATATCTATACATTACACATTAGTTTAACATCCTGTAGGAATATGTTAAGTTAATTGAAGGTTTAATATGTATATTGTAAGACATTTTAAAGGTCTGAAACGACGCTAAGAAGTCTACGAAACTCATACGTAAATGTCGCTAATAAACCTCCGTGGTAGCCATAACCAAGTAGGGCTACTTACTGTATACGATTCCCATTCGTTCATTTCTCTAATGTATTGAATCTAATTTTGAATAGAAACAACGCTAATAGCCTAAGTCTACGAAGCACAGACGTAGCCCAACTGACGTTGACAAACCTTTGCTGTAAGACACTAAACAAATAGACTGTGTAGGCCCTACATACGATTCCCATTCGTTCATTTCAAATCTAAGTCTAGGCCTAGGCCTATTGATACAATTAGGATCTAAATTACACTAAGTACTTTCGTTTGCATGTGAATGCCAGTGACAAGTCTTATCGGTTAAGGCATCATTCTACGATTTGCACATAAGGGGGACTTTGTCCGGGGGCTAATGTCCTACGCAAAATCGGGGGGAGGAATATGTCCGGGTGGCTAATGTCTGGAGGGGATAATGTCCGGGGGGCTAATGTCCAGGAGGGCTAATGTCCTACACTCGTTTGCCATAGCAGCAGTTCAGCAGAGCATTGTTGCATAGTTGGTTGGTTTTACCTCAGGCAAAAGCTTGAGATACCTACCAACCCTCGGTCCAGAAAATTGCGTAGCCGTGCCCTTCCAACACGCATTCAACGGATGTGACGCAGTATCATCCTTCGCTGACTGCGGAAAATGGCTGTCTGGTACTTTTGGAAGTTATTCTGCAAAGTCACTCCAGCCTTGGCATCAACTCCCCGCTCTGTTTATGATCAGCTCGATGTAATTGAGCGCTTTGTGGTTCTTCTGGAGACCTACGATTGTGCTAGTGGTGAGGAGAAGGTGAACGAGGCAAGGAAGCAACTGTTCGCACAGACAGACATATGGATAGCCTTCCACCAACTCAACGAAAGTCTAAGCAGACAGCATTCGTCTGGCGTCAAAAATATCAGCGATCTGTTGGAAGAGCCCAGCATAAAAAACTGTCCTGGACTGTATGAAAAGAGACATAGCTCCTGAAAGTTTTTCTGTTCGCCACGTACACCGCCGTGGTGCCTCCAGTCGGACAAATGCTTGTGGTGGCCTTGCTATCATCTACAAGTCCTTATTAGACCTGAAGGTTCATCCTCGGACAGAGATGTTTTCTTTTTCCTCATGTGAAGTTCAAATTGCTCGGTTTGGAAGTTCATCATCATCCATCACAGTAGCCAACGTCTACCGACCTCCTGGTCCAGTCGGTGAATTCTACAACGACCTTGCGATTCAAAAATATCATCTACCTACATCGAAGCTGGTGAAAGACTGCTGTTATGTGGTGATCTGAACTGTCCTGGGTTCGATGGTCATATCAGCGAAGACCTTGCATATGTCTTCACCATCTACGGCCTCCGTCAATCCATCGTTGTACCGACTCGTGGTGAGGTCCTCGTTTCTGACGATAGAACAACAGCTTACGACGTACAGGTTAGTGACGCTGGTCTCGTGTCTGATGCTTCTGTGCAAAGTAAAAACCTCCTTCGACCGTCAACCAGTGAAGCACATTTTTTAAAACGTTGAAGCTGTAGATCCTGTTGAGTTCAGTCAGCTGCTTGTCGACTCTGATCTCTTCACTGCACCTGCTAGCAGTGCGGATGAGTTTGCTGAACAGCCGAAGAAAACTGTAACTCTGACATTGGATAAAGTCGCTCCGATTAACAACTGTCTTCGGCGACCTTCTAAACAGTCACAAGATGGCTTTCTACAGAGGCAATAAAGGCAAAGAGAGAGCGTGGTCGGTTAGAACGGACATGGAAAGAATCTCTGCTCGAATAGGACAGACTCTGCTATCATCGCCACTGCCGTGCAACAAATAAACTAATAAACGATGCACGATTTTCTTACTTCCTCAGTCTACTCGAAAATGCTGAAAATCCGATGGACCGATGATGGCGCATCTCCCAACGGCTTCTGCACTCAAAGGAGACTTCCAGCTGCCAACACTCAGACTTTGAGAATCAGTCTTTGTACTCTAGCTTTGCTAAATATTTGTTAACAAGATTGATGACCGTAAATGTAAAATTACTAGATGCACCCCTAATTTAGTATGGAATTATCTACTGCCTGATTCTGACTTCTCTGAAACTACCTTTAATGACCATCTTTTCAGTCAGCTTATCGTGAAGGCTATTTCACTCATGGGCGCAACAAGAGCTTTTTCCTGGGGGTGCTCCGAATTATTATTGTAAGCGCCGAAGATTCGAGGCAGCGAGTGTCGAAGGAACGAAGGCTGACTATATATGACTATATATGGGGCTTTGGGGGGAGCATCGTATGCTCCCCCAGCGGGGTCTGGGGCGTAGCCTCAGAAAACAGCACATTTTTTAACTTTTGGCATTAGCTAGAGCACGTTTCAGGCCCTTGTTTGCCAGCTGTATTTACATGTATGAGGGAAAAATCTTCTAAAAAATGTCCTGTCCCATTTGTTTAGATAAGACAAAGGGTCTTAGGTCTATAGTCTATAGTGGCAGAATTAAAAGTGTTTGATCTAGCCCCTCCCCAATAATCAGTGTTTTATCTAGTTTCTTATCTGGGAATCAATGTTTCTATGTAAAAGTGAGCATCCGACATTTTAACCCTTTACCGGTTCATGTTAAAATTTTAAGCCCGTTTTCTGCGAATATACTCGTGGCAAACGCGTAAAAGATTAAGCTGCCATCTAAAGCAAAATTGCCATACTATTTCAGTGCTGATAAGAGTGGTCTATGCCCACAACTATAAAAAAATATTTTTCTGATTTTCCACGTTTATTTTGGTACCATTTTAAGATGTCAACTTATTACTTCAGTGCTGATAAAAAGTGTGATATCAGATTTCAACATAGGCCTAGCAGGAAAAGGTGTTTGGGCAGGGTATCAGCCTCCTCCCAAACACAGAATTTCTGATTTACACACTGCAGTGGCATCATTTTAGGCTGTCATTTTAACGAAATTTATCATTATTTCATTGCTGAAAGACATTGCTTCAATGCCCCCTCCCAATAAGCCACTTCAACATTAGCAATGCGCATGCGCAGCTATTTTACTTCTGCTTCCGGGGCATAGGTCAACGGGAATAAACTCTGCCATTATCAAGATGCTGTGATCTAGTTTGAAGCGATTACAAAATATGTGATTGGTTAATCGATATTAGTTCATAGTAAATTTTTTTATAGGATTATTTAACCGGTGCCAAAGTGAAATGCGTATGTGTGCGGTTGCTAGTTGCGGTAGTGGAGATTAACAGCTCTGCCGATGGAGAAAAATAATCTGCGATGTCTATGGTTGCAACTAGGGTGTTGTTCACTTTTTTGTGTCCAGCGCCATTTGAACTATTTACATTCCCCTCTGAAAAGTCGTTGCTTCTGGAATGGACAAAATGGTAACGTTAATTATGCTTTCTTTTACTTGTCTGAATTCCTGTTACCTAGGGTAGCGTCACCGTAGCGCATTGGATAACACACTGGCATGGAGAGCACGAGGACCCGATTCCGAGCCCTGTAGGGCGGACGTGCTTTGTGGGCTGCTATAGCGCCGTGTATTGCAGGCTGTCTGTTCTGGTAGTAGTCAAGATTGATGTTAATTAAAATTGTTGCATAACTTGTACATGTACAGCGCAGTGCGTTTACAGGCGTTTCATTAAGAAAAGAAAGAGAACGAGTTCCATGCTCTCTGTATCTCTGTAACCAACCTAAAGTCATTCCACATTCCCCATAATTTTGTCCATTCTGGAATGGACAAAATGGTAAGATTATGCTTTCTTTTACTTGTCTGAATTCCTGTTACCTAGGGTAGCGCATTGGATAATTTTATCTTGCCAGCTAACAAAGATAAAAATTTCATTCCACGGGTGTTTTATGATGTATTTAAGTGAACAAATAGTTTATACTCCTATAATAGTATACAGAATTTCATTAATTCGCTCCTCAGCCGCCTTATTGACAATTATTTGCCATTATAAATCCTAGTCTCTAAACTGCAGCTTTTGTATTTTGTTGCATGTGTCAATTAGTGTTTCAATAAAGGAATAGTAATAGTACTAAATGTTGAATAAAGAATATATTTACTTACTTTACTTACTTAGCAGTATGCTAAGCTGCGTTTCATCTGTGGCCTGTAACACTTTCGTATCTATCTACCGGTATTGGTCAGTTTCATTTTATGCATACATCTAATTATTCATATATTAATGGTTCCAGCTTTGAAATGTTCAAACTTTGCTGGAAAACTCTTCAAGGGCACTACTCAGAGGTGCATCAAACACCAGCATGGCTAATCGAATAGTCATGAAACAAGAGAAGAAAGTCTTAGCAGGGGTTCTGGGA
This sequence comes from Lumbricus terrestris, assembly GCA_949752735.1. Taxonomy (NCBI): domain Eukaryota; kingdom Metazoa; phylum Annelida; class Clitellata; order Crassiclitellata; family Lumbricidae; genus Lumbricus; species Lumbricus terrestris. The sequence continues at coordinate 45,413,889 of OX457037.1, forward strand.
ATGGAGCTCTGAACATGAAAATGTACTCATTATTAATACATATGCAACTATTTCAGGTTAACAGGAAAGCCGTGGATGGAGGGAACTGGAAACCATCTGCACACCATCATATTTGTTCCTTGCACTTTCCTTATGGTCGCCTGACTGAGGAAAATCTGTTGTCAAATCTTAAAATGGGGTGCGTATCTTGTGTGACAGTGCAATTTAATTTACTTAACCTAGGCCAGTGGTGTTCAACCCTTTTGCATTGAGGAAACCTTTCTCAAAGCAGTCATGTGCTTGCGGAACCCAGCGTGTTTCACCCGTCCAGTATTTAAAGAAATACTTATAATTATTGGCCTAATTGTGACTTGCAACTTTCGAATAATGCCTAGATTTACAGTTTGAAACTTTTCATGTAATTTATTACTTGTGCAGTCTTTAATATCATGTTACAAATGCATGCTTTTATAGAATATTGAAAAATACTGTGTGCTGCATCAGGGTAATGTACACGTTAAAGTATTTTCATCAAGCATAGTGCAAAATTTGTGCCTGGTTGCTTCGATTTATAAGAACTTCACCACCTGACATGACTCCGAGGAATCGTAGACTAGGCCTACTAGAGACTAGAGAGAGACACACATCTTACTCTACACAGAATAATAATTTCGTCAACAGATAAGGATCGTTCTAACTTTCTGTTTATTGTGGTCATGCTAGAAATCAGACTTCACATAGATAACTAATTCGCATATCACTATCAACAATATATGTATATTCTTTTTCGAACAGATCGTGCACATGTTTCAAAACCAATGGTGTAATTTGCGAATACTTTGAGTGACATTTTGAAAACATATCCAAATAAGTCACGAGTAGATTCATTCATAAGGTCATTCGTGTTGTACAATCACATATAAAAGGCAACAATCCCTTCACATTATTAACAATTTGTTTATTTTTCATTGATGATTTCAGATATGCTGTGCAAGATAAAAAGCGAAGACCTCCACCAAAACCACGCCAATGCCTTCCACCAAAAAGAATCAAATTGGACATGGAATCTGGTGGAGAGAGTTCTGCTGAAATATGTCGAGCCAATTCAAGTTCCATGACAAGGTCCATTTGATGTCATGGATTCCATTGTTGCAGATGTGATAGATCGTACAGCATGTCACAGCGGCTCAAATGAACCAAGGGATGATCGTCATCAACAGAACCGATTGGTTGATCATTCCTACCGTGCTGCACCATTAGTTGGTGACACTGTTAGCTGTTATAACTGTTACGCTAAAGATCAAATTGCAGTAGAAAAAAAAACTCTGGGAGATTGTAATACGTCACAATGTATGTAAACAGAGGATTAATGTTGACGTGTGTGAGCAATTCATTGACACAGATTCACTAGTGCGAATTAATACAGGATTGCCGAGTGTAGGTGCACTTAATGCTTTATGTCTTTTGCCGCAACAGGTTCTGCACTTTTGACGGATGGTGCCAGCCAATTGGTTGGTTGTAGAGGTGCATGGCTTCTTTGATGTCAGCCTTGCTGCCATGCATAATCCAGTTTGAACAGCAGGGCTCCAACGTGATTGCATGTCGATCCCAGTCTAAAGTGAAACCAAAATAGTAAATTCATTTACTCAACAATTTAAACAAATTGTAAGCAAACAAGAAATCATAATGACATGGCCGGTGTTGCGTGACAGTCTACCCCTAAAAGTCTCCCCCGGAGACTTTATTTCGAAATAGACTCTCACCCCGGAGGATGTGTTCCAGAATAGATTCGCCCCCGGAGAGTATATTCTGAAATAAAGTCTCCGTGGGGGAGAGAATATTTCCGCCGTCCACGAAACAAAGTCTCCCCCGTTCAGCGTAAAATTGGTTACAGTTGCATAAAATTTAGAGATGAACAGTAGGGTGGAGTGAAAAAGTGAAAAATTTCATCAAAATTCTCGAACTTGAAAGGCCTAGTGGTAATTCGTTGCCTTTTGGTATAGTAAGTTTTCATGCCAAATATTTCTTTAATATTCGTCCTCTAAGTTTTGCCCCCAAGGGATTTAAAATTTGACAATTGACCCAAAATTGTCAAATTTGCAAGAATTTCAATTAATTTGCAAAATGTATCACACTAATTCTAAAAGCTATCAAGCATTTAATTATGGCACAGCTAATTATCCTGCAAAATTAAAATTAAATTTTTTATTACGTAACATGTAACAAAATAGAGTAAAAATTAGGGCAAAATAGGCATTTAATACACAATTTGACACATTTTAAAAGCAAGCGACAGATATTATTATAACACTACTTGAAGTGTTCCATAATTGCAGGACACGGTCACTTTTATAAATATTACGTTAAAATCATAGGCGTAGGAGGCGAGGGTCCAGAGGGGCAAATGCCCCCCCAAATTTCGGGCCAAAAATTTTCAAAGTATATTTTTGGGGAAAAAGTATATAATCTTTGCCACCCCACTGCCGAAATGTCCCCTACGCCTATGGTTAAAATGATAATTCGGTGTTGTAAAGATGATTAGTACCTTGTTCTGTTGCATCCAAAAAATCAGAAAAAATATAGGCTAAACGAAAGGTACAATAGAGAAACAGGTTATGCAAATACCTAAAGAGCGATGATGGCAAAACTGAAATGACAGCAGAAAGTGCGTCAGTAGCTAGACATTCCTCACCCTGATATCAAAACAAATATCTCTGACAACGAAACACCTACGAATATTGAAGTTGCTGACGAAATGGTAATTAACTCTATCCTCAATACACCAGATGAAACAGAATCTTCCTCTGTACAGAAGAGTAGAAAGTTGCCAGCATTTGTAAGAGCTTATGAGAGATAGACCTATGCAATTTCGGATCGATCTGCGGCATCGCTGGCTTCAGCTGTTTTACAAGACTTTCGACTTATTTGAGAAGCTGATTCTTTCAAGATCATCGACGGGAGTAAAGTGAGAAGAGAAAAAGAGAGGATAGGCAACGATTCCTATTTAATGCGATACCTAACGTTCTTCAAGGTTTATATTTTGACGGTCGGAAAGACAGAACCCTAACACAATCAAAGAAGGGCAAAACATGCTACCGAAGGGTAAAACTGGAAGAACATAGGCCTATAACAGTACTTTGGTACAACCATAGGCGGAGACCTGCGCCGAGAATTGGGGGGGACGGAAAGACGCGAGATTTTCCGAAAATTTCTGACGACCGGCGAAATCTCGGAAAATTTTCTATTTTCGCCGCCAAAAAAGTTGATGACCTTTTTTTTTTTTTTTTTTTTAGTCATTTGGCTAAATCTCGACCAAATCCCGACGAAATTTTCTATTTTCGCCGCCAAAAAGTGGATGACCTTTTTTTTTTTATTCATCCGGCCAAATCTCGCCCAAATCCCGAAGAAATTTTCTATTTTCGCCGCCCAAACAAGTCTTGACGCTCAAACATTGGGGGGGACAAATGCATGGGCCGTCCCCCCCAACACTTTTATTGGGGGGACCGTCCCCCCTGTCCCCCCTAGGTCTCCGCCACTGGGTACAACAGCCTGAGTCTCTATATATTGGTCACGTAACACCGGAATCCGGTTCAGCAGTAAGACCCAAGCATCAAGCACAGCATTGTCACCTTTCTCGCAGAAAATCACGTGGATACAGAAACAATCGTCGCTGTCGGATGTGATGGCACTAATGTAAATACTGGTAGTCTGGTAGAACAGGCGGCATCATCACATTCATCAGACTCTTGGAGTTGGAATTCGCAAAGCCTTTGCAGTGGTTTGTCTGCCAGTTGCATTCGAATGGATTGCCATTGAGACATCTGCTTGAACGTCTGGATGGTGTTACTGCAGGTCCACGAGCATTAACTGGGCCAGTCGGCAAGTCCATGGCAAACTCTGAACAACTACCAGTTGCTTTGTTTGCGAAAAAAGAGGTTGATTTTCCGGAAGATACAGCAAATGATCTTAGCACTGATTCGAAGCATTTGCTTGACATTTGTGAAGAAGCAATAAAGGATAATTGTTCCAATTCTCTTGCCAGACGTAATTCGGGTGCGATGTCGCACTCCAGATGGTTAACCACAGCTATAATCGAATTCTGCGTCTTTATAGATCTATTGCAAGTGAACTCCCATAAGAAAACATTGGCGACATAATGTCATAAAAGTGCATGCTCTGATGTGGTTTCACATCAAAATGAACCCCTCATGCAAATACGGTTCAATGCACCTTTGGCGTACGATCTCCAGATCGCGATAACTACCGGATGTCTTTAAGGCTGTTATATTGACCCCGTAATACAACGAAATGGATATTTCGGACATTCTGAAGACATTCTACCTGGAAAGATATCCGTGCTCTAGGATTACGCAGAATCCTACGGTCGAGAAAAGAATGTCAACCAGGAAAGAGCTAGTAGCCCTATACCACAATTTGTTATTCCAAAACTTAACTTTGCTGCAACTGATTACATCGATCTGATTGAATGGCAAACGATAAGAGTCATCGAACCACCAGTCACTTCCACGCTTTCCAAAGCGGACCTTGAAAGTTTCATTGCCAGTGAATGTGCGCCTATTCTGGATTTTCAAAAATTTACATGCCCCACACAATCAGTGTAACGCATGTTAAACTTGTCACTCAGGCATCTGTATGACACACAGGTAGACATGGCTTCATCCTCACAAGGCTAAAATCTCGGGCACTAATGCCATCCTCTAATTCCAAATCAGAATTCGGTTCGGAATAATTATATAGAATAATAGCATCTGTCCAAACACACTTTTCTGTCATTATTGACTGAAACCAACAACTTTTGGGATTGCTTATCATGTGCTTAATGGTTTCGTGATGTCACTGACACGCAGCCATCTTATTAATTTTCTTTTGCTTGATCATTAAAAAGGTGAAATTAAATGCTTTGGCACTAATACAATCAGCGTTTCGCATTTTAAAAATTAATTGAAATATTGACAAATTTCACCATTTTTTGTGATTTTCATATTTTAAAATCCGTTGGGGGCAAATCTTGCAGAAGGAATTTTTAGAAACCATTTGGCACGATTACTGACTATGCCAAAAGGCAAGGAATTACCACTAGGCCTTTGAGTTCTGAGAGTTTTTATTTTTTCACTCCACCCTAATGAACAGGCTAAACGGTTAGTTTACGTTGCCAGATTATATAACAAGAAAACATATAATACTTTTACTTCAGAAAAGTTCTTCCAATACAGAGTTTCAGCCAGGGGGAGACTCTGTTTCTGGGGAGACTTTGTATCGGGGGGAGACTTTATTTCGTGACACCGGCCTAGTCCAAATGGCGCCCTAGGCAATTCAAACATTTAGCGCCCTTTGACCCCACTCCACGGTCAACCCCACGACAACCAAATGAGTAGCGATTCAGAAACCAGACAGAACATTGTGCATAACTGAGCTATTTTTTTATTATTAAGCTTTTTCATTAGTACAATTAGCCCTGGATACTTTGAATTTCCTAAAATATAAAAAGGTAAAAAGTTAGAATTTACCAAAAAAATTGAATTACCGGAGAAGACATTTTCTTATTATTTGCTGCGCTGTTTACAGAAATCTTTCTGATGCAGTTTATCTCCTTGAGGTTTCAGTTTATTGATAAGAGTCTATTATTTTACTTTAACAATAAGTACTGCTCTTGCAGTATTATGTGCAAATGTGCTTTTAATATCTGCGTAATGTAATGTTTGGACAACATCTTTGTCGATAGACAGCGTCGCTAAGGCAGTAAGTCTCTCCTATTTCATAGAAGCCCGAAGGCATTTTTTTATTAGTTTCAACTTTGAAAAGCTTCTTTCACCAGTTGCCACACTGACTGAAATAGTTTAAAAAAATGCGTATTAATTTAATTTTTAAGATCAAAAGATTCAAACCTAAGCATTCAACAATAAGACACGACTATTAATAACAGTGTTATTGTGGGGCTCGGTGATGTAGTCACCTTACAGCCGAAGGGTTGCAGATTCGAATCCACCTCAAGTCGGGTAGAGACCTTGGACAAGTCTTCGCTCACAGTTGCTCAGCGCTTCGGCGTGAAATTCCGATGCAGTGTCCGCGCTGTCATCGGGATCGCCTCTCAGTGGAGAGAGTGAAGTGACCTATAACAAGCGCACATACAAACAAGCAACAATTCTTCAGTTGTTTGCGTATTCAGTGAATTTCAGTCAAAAGATGTCACTATATCAGTATAAGCCCATAGACATAGACAACTGGGTCTATAATTATAGTCATAGACTACAAAGCACATAGTATGGAATACCGTTAAAAATTGAATTTTATTAGTCGATATAAAATTTATGCAGTGCTTGAAATTTAATTAGGCCTGCCTGAAGAGGCGCAATTAAATCAATAATTGTTTTAAACTCTTTTGAAAGTATTGAATTTAAAAGAATATAGTGTAAAAAATAAAGATCGCCAGTGTCGCGGCGCCCTCCCAAGACTGTCTACTTTGCCTATTTCTAAGGTCGGCATTGCATAATGCATAATTCATAATTTGCTAATTTTACTTCCCTTGTAACATGCCAGAAGTTGTCTCAACACTCAGGGACCCGGCCTTATAAAGCATTTGGCCCTTATCTCTGTAAACATGAAAGGGGGAATGCCACGAGCACTCAAACAGGTCCAATTGAGTTGGGAAAGACTGCAACATCTTAGTTTTTATATAAATGTCACATATAAAAGTGCTTTGCAGAAATCCACGCATAAATGTCCTACCCTGCAAAACGGGAGCAACAGGCACTTTTCAAAGCGTCAGTCTTCTCCTCAATGATCGACCAAAGCTTGTGAGCAATTTATCGAATTCTTTGTGATGGCATGCATTCAGACTTCGAGAAGCAGAAAGGGCTTTCATCCGACAAGCCGTTATACCACAGCTCCTTGATCCAGGCCTGTTGGAATGCGAAATAGCTGAATGCCTTTCCTGTAAAAAAACATGTGGAAGACATTTCAGTACATTATATTCATCTTACACTTCTCTGGTACTTTTCTAAAACTCAGCATCATTTAAATCTAGTGAAAAGATCAGTTATATATGTATGCATGTGTAAAAAATTGTTGATGCATCAACGTTGTATTTAGGAGGGTGCTTGAACACCCATCCCAATGAAAAAGTGCAAAAATTTTAATAATGAATTTACTAACACAAAATGTAAGAACTATGCTAAGAGGATTTAATTTTGAAGCACTTATTTCTATGTTAAATTTTACAATAGAATAAATCACGACGATAATCTATTCATGATGAAGATGTGTAAGCTGCTGAAGTTCTGAATAATTTCAGCTCAGTGTTTACATTGGAAGATTTGAGAACGTTCTTGAACTCAGACAAAAAAAATTTCTACAGTGGTGTATGAGGATTAACAAAGCTAATGCTGACTAAAGGAAAGTAGAGCATTTATGTGATGAAATAACTGAAAAAGTCAAAAGATGCAGACAAATCCACAGGCATAGATTAACTACATCCTAAATGTTGACATGTAGTGAGGAAAAAATTGGAATCAGTTGATTCGATTGCTTGTCGGCTTGCTCAAGATTGAGTAAACACCTCTGAAACAAAACCCTCGTCGCTATGGCCTTGTCATGCATGGATACATCAATACGGCCCGACATGTTCGGATGTCCCACAACGTGTTTCAGTTGCCAACTTCTATCCACCCTGCACAGATTTTGAGATAACTGGCTCGGGAAATTTAATATCACATATCCTTGAATGTTTTACTAGCCAGATATAAATGTTGCAATGTCTAAACGCCCAGGGCGGCCTACAGTAAAACAAAATCGGCCGACGTTCGTCTTCGTGATAATAGTAGTATATTTTAAATTAATAAAATACCAACCTTCTTTGTAATCATTGGCTAGTCTGGATAGCAGTGCTCGTTGGTCATGATCGACGAGATACGCAGATATATTAACGTAGCCGCAAGGAGGTCAGTTCGTAACTCCTGTGAACTCGAGCAGCCATCCATCCTGTAGATAATTCGGATCGGGTAGCGTGCAAGTCACACCATTCCATTCCATTCAATCCTTAGGAGGGTCTGGTAGTCGATATCGACCTGTTCCGAGCTGTCCACGTATGAAGCAACAACCGGCAATTGTTGCTGATACAACGCAAATGCCACAGCAACGAGTTCACGTTTAACTCGATAAATCGCCTTGTGGCCTCTTTCTTTTATAAATTTCGGCGAAACTATAGTATCCGGGACCGATGTTTATAACATTGTCTTAGTATAGCATAGGATCTAATGACTGTTTTTTTCTTAGTATAGCATATAGGATCTAATGACGACACTAACCCTAACCGACCCTCACGACGCTTAACCTGACCCTCACCGACACTCACGACGCATAACCTTACCCTAACCGAATTGGAAATTTTCAATGTTATAAACATCGGTCCCGGATACTATAGTTTCGCCTAAATTTCTTCAAATCGTCTACTTTCCAGCGATTAATGTCATCAATTTGCAACGATTCCTTAATGATGATCCCCATTATCGACCTTTTATGAACGGTGACCTATGACCTTTCCCGTCATGCCTCACCGGAAGTTCTAAAGGTGAACTAGCTTATTGCTTACTTTTTCATTTCCATGCTGTGATTATGGTAGGTTTTTAAGCTGTCATCTTAATAAAATTGCTCATTTTCAATGGTGATAGTCATAGATCTTAGATTTAAAATTGTGAGTGTTGCCTCACAATTATTTTTTAAATAATTATATTTGCACAGTGCACGGTGACTTGTAAAGCTGTTATTTGTACAAAATAACTCATGGTTTTAGTGCTGAGAAACGTGATATAAGATTTCAATAAATGTCTGCTCTCATCGTTTAAGAATGTTGTTATTTACGCTCTGCTGATAAGGGAGTCCTCTTAGTTCCTTTTGCTCGTACTACTACCATGAAGAATCGAGCCTTTTCTGTGGTTGGACCAGTGGTCTGGAATGGTCTTCCTTTTGAGCTACGCCTACACCCTGGGACCAGGATCCTTCCTTACTAAACTTAAAACTATTCTTTTTGGGCGCGCTGGAGTCGGGAGCGCCTCTGAGTAGTTTTCTTGAAGAAGCGCTATATAAATGTCCGAATGAATGAATGAATGAATTTACACACACTGTGCATTTTAGGCTGTCGTCTTAAAAAATTTGTTCATTATATTCGTTATATTTCGATAAACAGCGGATAACACTGCTGAAATTATGAATAATATTTATGACATATTGGGAGATATAGGCATCCTCGTCCCTTACCACAAACTTTGGGGTTTAAAACTTCAGTGTTGCCTCACAATTACTTACGTCTCAACAATCGCCCTTAATATCCGCCCATGACAGCAAGTTGTGCACATTATAATAGCATACGAAAGTATAATAATTATATTATAATAATAAATAATAATATTATAATTATATGGTAAGATATGGCAGTTTATGTGAAACAAACAGCAACTTAAACTACTATTATATTGTCAAATTTTCGAGGGAAAAATCTTCGTTTCTGGGTGCTTTCTCCGCTGGAAATGTCTAGATCAAACAAAGCTGAATTGCGATATATTATTATAACTCTAATTTGAAGGGAACAACTCTTAACACGGCCTTGATAAAATAACACACAGTATCGATTATGTCGTAACACATTATCAATAAATTGGTGAGACACTGTTGTGTAAAGGCATAATCATATCACTACCACTTTTAGTTCATCACTAGACAAATTCTCGAGACCAGTGGAATGGTCTTCCTTTTGAAACTCAAGTAGGCCAGCGAAGCACTGAAATCTAGTGTTGATGAACTATGAATTTGAACAAGATACGTAAGAATGAAAGAACTTGCTTTGATTGTTTAATCTGAAATACTGAAAGAGCTGCGCCATTGATTCCTCTGAGACCGCCCTTACATCCACGCTGCACAACATCTTTTCGTCTACTGACAATGGAAAAGCCTGCCTTTCTGTATGTCTTGACCCAAGTGCAGCTTTTGATACCGGAGACCTTCTTTCAAGACTCACCAAAAGCTTCGGTGTCTCTGGTACAGCCTTAAACTGGTTAACGTCTTATCTGGGTGACCGGAATCAGCAGGTGGGCATCGGTACCGCTCGGTCTGGACCACTGTATGCACTGCTGGAGTTCCACAGGAATCTGTCCTTGGTCCTCTATTATTTACAGTCTTTACTCCCAATTAATCGCATAGCTAATCATTTTCTGTCCAATTATAGCAGTACGCGAACGACACTCTGTCACACACTGATCAGGCCGGTAAATTTATACTTGAGGAGTGCCTTTGTATGTCTTTGTATGTCTGGTTGTGTTTTAACGGTTTGGCTATACATCCAGACAAGTCTCAGGCAATTTTGTTCGGGCCACGCCAACGCCTGCATTCCTTTCCTTCACTTTCCAGCATCGACCTCGCAGGTTCTGCGGTACCATTATCAGGTTCTGTTAAAACTCTTGGGGTTACCCTGGGCAGAATGCTTCCTTTTCGGATGCCACGTATCAGGGCAATACGCCACTTTAGGTCAGCTCTGACTAATGATATGTTGAAGAATTTAACTGTTCTCTTGTCTTCTCTCGCCATGATTACGCCTTTGCGAATTTTGTTGGCATTTCCGACAATGAGCTACATAGGCTTCAACGCATCCAAAATTTCTTAGCTCGGTTGTGTTGCGCGTTCGCCTGCGATGAAGTTCTTCAGTTTCGGCTGCATTGGATCCTGTCGAATTCAGGATAAAATTTAAATTGGCCTGTTTAACATACTAATCTCTCTCCACCGGAACACCTCCCTGTAGCGTATTAAATGGCTATTATCTCTCAAACTAATTTGTCTAGTTGTTAAGTGTTAATTATAGGTAAGAGTTAAGTCAGACAAGGTAATGGCGTTGATTTAATTAGTTAATTAAATGGCGTTGCTAGAAGAATTAATATTAAATTAGACGATCAGCAAACAAAACACAGGAACGCTAAAAGAATACAGCGTTGTTGATAAACCTTAGTCGCTATCGCAACTACACTGTGTCTCCGATAAAGTAGAACACACAATAAAGTGTCATAACTCGGTCAAAACTTTCAGGATTTGTCTGAAATTTTAAACGCAGCAACAGTGGCCATATTACCACCAACTCCTAAAGCCGATTAGAAAAATTCGTGAGAGTGTCAAGTTTATGAGTGCTTAAAATGCGGCGCCGATAAATGGAACTCTCAACATGCAAAAGCTGAAAGGAAGTGAAATTCAGCTATACATGGTGTTCAAAATGCCCTCCTTGTCCACGGACACACGACTGTAGACGTAGTAGAGTAATATCTGTCCAGGTAGAACACCTGGATACCCGCAGCTGTGGCCGCCTAGCAGTCCAGACCTCGAACCGACGTACATGTACTGCAGGAGAGCGTTTTTCGTTCCAATATTCATGACATCGACAACCGTCTGATTGAAGGGTGGCAGCTGTTTGACCAGGTGATCATTGATCAGACCATCGAACAGTAGCGTCTACGTCTGCGGTCATGTGTTCGTGAACAAAAAGGACAGTTTGGACACCATATGTAGCTGAATTTCACTTCCTTTCAGTTTTTGCATGTTGGAAAGTTCCATTTATCGGTGCCGCATTTTAAACACTCATAAACTTGACACTCTCACGAATATTTCTAATCGGCTTTAGGAGTTGTTGGTAATATGGCCACTGTTGCTGCGTTTAAAATTCCAGACAAATCATTAAAGTTTTGACCGCGTTTTGACACTGTATTGTGTGTTCTATTTTATCAGAGACACAGTGTATATAAACAGAAACGACGTTGCGATGTGCGGGCCAATAAAAACGCGTAAAATTGACTAACTAAACACGTCATCGTCAGCCACTGGAAAGATTTGGATTCCTGCAGGAGATGTTAATGGAGAGAGAGTCATTTGTTGTGGCAATTGAACTCTTAGTTAAAATTAATAGCAGGATGAACTGTATTGTACACTTGCGAAGTTGAAACGAAGTGTCAATCGGACGGACGTTGAGTTAAGGGGACAGTTTTTTGCGATTCGAGGCGAATTCTGAAGCTCGTGAGAACTATCGTCGTGTGTGTGAAGTGTTTGGTCGGGGGAACGGACATTAGCCCTCCCGGGCAAAAGCCCCCGGACAAACCCCTCCCGGACATTAGCCCCCAAAGTAGGACATTAGCCCCCAGTCTATGATATCATTACCTATAAATGATGCACAAAATGTAATAATAGGCCTAAGTGAAGTGTATGTTTATAGGCCTGCATTGCACATTGGTTTAACATTGTAAGATTATGCTAAGTTAATTGAAGGTTTATTATGCATATTATAAATCATTTTAAGGCATTAATTGTACGACGCGAACAACTCATTGTGTAAAGTCTCTCATAAATGTAAAAAAATATAAGTCCGGAGTTTGTCCAATTTAGATAAAAGTTTAATGCCTAACTGGCTTTAACAAACCTTCGTATTGCAGCCATAAATGACACTAACAAGTAGGCCGACCTACTGTATTTTGAATTGACACGAGACTAATTACGGTAGTCTGCGAAGCTGAGACGTAGCCTAACTGACGCTAGCGAACCTTTATTGTAGGACACTAAACAAATAGACTGTATAGGCCCTACACGATTCCCATTCGTTCATTTCAAATCTAAGTGTATAGGCCTACTGACACGATTAGGACCCATAGATATGGCGCTAAGAACTTTCGTATGCATGTGAATGCCAGTGACAAGTCATCAGTTACGGCACTATTCTATGATTTGCACATGGAGGGGGCTTTTGTCCGGGGGGGCTTTTGTCCGGGGAGGCTTTTGTCCGGGGGGGCTTTTGTCCAGGGGGCTAATGTCCTGCACCCGTTTGGTCGTGGATTTGAATTCTGCGAATATTGGAGAAAGTCGTTGGAAGCAATCACACGGTTGATTTGGCTTTCGTGATCACTTGGTTGACCTGACTGTTGATGTGCACGCTTGCATCGTGGCACATCGCATCTATTCGAATAAGAGGGCTGGTGTTGGGGAATGAAATATTCATCGTGGAATCCTTGATTCGGCCGGAATCAAGAATCTTCACTGGTGTCTATCTTTCCACATCTACTGCGAGGGACACTTGGTTGTCTGTTGAACGAAGGATCGGAACTTCAACAGTTTACAGAATTGGCGAACATTGATCTGGAAAAGAATTCAACACGCAAGAGAAGCTAAGAAATAAATAAAATTGATTAAATAATCAACGCCAATAGGTAGATAGGAACACTGCATGATTGTATTGTTTCTTTGACAGCATTCAATTATATTTGTTATTTAAAGAATTGGTTCCTCTTTGAACTGGCCATTTAAATATAGTAATAGTTCAATGCCTGCTAAATAGGCTTAAAAGGCTTGTAATAAGCTACACTTTCTACCTTCAGTCACTGCTTAATTACTGCATTTCTTATCGTTGCCTGTGATCATCAAGCATGGGTCTTTTAGCTGACCAGAAATGTTATGGGCTCGCGTGCATTCCATGTCTCTGCTCCCAAGGAATTGAATCTACTTCCACTCACTCTTCGTTGCTCAAATTCACTCCCCATCTTCAAAAAATGACTCAGAACCAATTATTTATCTTTGGCTTTCAAGCAAATGGACCTTTTACTGCATCTTCCTCTGGCGGCTGACGTATCTGCGACTCAGATTTATACGTTGGTGTGACCCTGCGCGCGTAAGAAATTTATGTAGTAACAATAATAATAATATTAATCCTGAAGTATTTACAGTTACTTCGAAGTAAACTGAAATAGAAATGCAATTCAATGTAAATAATTGTAACACCTTTTTCGTATATCGTCAGCTTGGACTTGGAAATTTCCCCATATCGCATTTTTTAGCATTCTTTCAACAGTTTTCGTTCAAACATTTTCTTGCCATAGTAAACCAGCGCGACCGGACCGTTTTCGTTGCGAGCTTTATGCGTTATTGACATCCGATACGATTCCTGCGCTTTGCCAGACTGCCACACAATGAACCTTGTTGTCCACAGCTCTTCCACAGGTGCCTACTGCTTAACAGCTTCGGATATTTTTGGTATTATTGTTATATTCGTTTAACGTATCAAAAACTGATAGACACACCGCTATCAGGTACAAAAAGCGTTTATCAAATACAATATAAACTGTTTCTAGCCTTATAATTTTTTATTATGTTGTATTTGTCTTAGGATGAGAGCAAAAAATGACAGGAATAAAAGTTATTATATGTTTATATAGGCAACTATAGGCTAATGAGAGTATACTTTAAATGAGTATTATGGCGCCTTTCTAATACAAAACCCGAGAGATGTAATGGCTGGCAATACAAAGTTGTGACGTCGTGGCCTCAATTGGTAGGGACGATCAGCAACCGGTGGGAATAGCGGTAGAAGATCATGGAAGTCGTTTCTGGAAACGGCAACTAGAAGACGTGTTCGATCCTCGCTCGGTCCTGAGCAGTCATAAAACCCGACCAGGCAGAAGCAGCATGCATCATTCTGGAAACAGTATTTGCTCTTGTATGAAGAGCAATCCGGTGACAGTCCATGAGCTCTCAATGTTTGCCGGGCATGATGGGACCCGGCACAAAATGAAATCACATTGTCTACATCGAGAGTGACTCGAAGATCGGAGTTAAGGGTTACTCCAAGTATATTATTGACGTTCTTCTTTAGTTCTCTGCCGTTAGGCAGGTTCAATGACGCCACGCGTATCTGTTCTGTGCATCTTCCTTTAGTCCTCTGTATCCGCCCATCATCCAGTCCAGTAGCATTGTTCTTGGTCTTCCTCTTGTCTTTCTCTCCTCCATTCTTCCTTCTATAATGTCCCTTACTATTGAGTCACTCCTCAAGACATGGCCAATCCAGTTTCTCTGCCGCCTACGTATTGTCTCCAGGATTGACCTTCTCTCTCCGACCATCCGCAGTATTTCTTCGTTCGTCTTGTGCTCCGTCCAGCTGACATGCTCCATTCGTCGCCAAATCCACATTTCGAAAGATTCCAATCTTCTTACGTCATCCTTTCTCATTGTCCATGTTTCTGACCCATACAGAACATACCAGCGTCTTGACCATTCTCTTTTCTAGCTTCAAATTTAGCTTTCCTCTGAGGAGTTACCCTCTTTTGTTAAATGCGTCTTTTCCCATGGCTATTCTTCTTTTTATTTCCACATGGCATCTTTCATCCTCTGTGACCATACTTCCTAGGTAGCAGAATTTCTCCACCTGCTCTATTTCCTCTCCGTTTACTGTGATCTTAATTGCTTTCTCTCCTCTCTTGTTTATCCTCATAGCCTTTGTCATCTTGATGTTTATTTTCATGTCGTATTCTGACGATTCATCATTCTTTGTAATCCTTCTTGAGTTCCTGCCACCATTGCCTGATCATCCGCGAATCTCAGAGCTTGTATCAGTCTTCCTCCTACCTTTATCCCTTCATTCACTTCTTCGAACGTTTCTGTTACAATTTTTTCTATATAGATATTAAATAGTATTGGGGAGAGTGAACATCCTTGCCTCACACCTCTTCCTATCTTTCCCGGTTCCGAGTATTCTCCATCAATTCTTATTTTCACTTTCTGTCCCATATATAGATTACATATCAATCGCCTTTCCTGCCATTCCACACCTATTCGTCTTAGCGCACTCATCAACTTCTTCCAATCCACCCTGTCAAACGCTTTTTCATAATCAACGTAACATTTATATTGTTAGACACTTTGTGTCTAAGCCCCGTTTTGCTGCGATAACTAGAACTGACTTTGCCAGCGTGTGTATAAATTAGAATGCGTAGTTAGAATTCTAAGACAGTTGCGGGTTCTTGCTTTGGGCGGTACGTCCGGTTTGGTGTTAAGCGTGTTTACGCTGCATTTGATGTTCCCTCTCTGGGATGCGGGTTCGACCGACGGGTCTTTTGATTCACTGTCTGATTCGCCTACGTGGTGTATTCTGCTTGGCGAAATTGACGTGCGACAACCAGGAGTCTCTGTTAGACTCGTCGACGTTCGTGCGTGCGCTACTTGACGCTCTACTCATAATGAAGGTATCTCTGTATTCTAGTTGTAAATACTGTTCTCGTGCATAAATCTACGTTATTTTCATCATTGCGACCTTAACTTCGTTAGTCATACCTCTAGAGTCTAGACAGCCATTTAACCCCAACATTCATTCATTCATTCGGACATTTATTTAGCGCTTCTTCAAGAAAAACTACTCAGAGGCGCTCCCGACTCTAGCGGGCCCAAAAAGAATAGTTTTAAGTTTAGTAAGGAAGGATCCTGGTAGAGTCCCAGGGCGTAGGCGTAGCTCAAAAGGAAGGCCATTCCAGACCACTGGTCCAACCACAGAAAAGGCTCGATTCTTCATGGTAGTAGTACGAGCAAAAGGAACTAAGGGGACTCCCTTATGAGCAGAGCGAGCTGACGACGTCCTTGGATACCCAATGTAAAGCTGCATAGCTCTCAATATATATATATATATATATATATATATATATATATGTCTTGTCCATGCTCGATGCTTCTTTCCGTTAGAATTCTCAGTGCTGCAATTGAATCTCTTGTTCCTCTTCCCTTCCTGAAGCCAGATTTATCGTCTCCAATGCATTTATCTTTTTCTGCTCTTGACTGCAGCCTTTTCGTGATGACTCTTAGAAGGATCTTTTATGCATGGGTAAGGAGGCTTATAGTGCGGTGGTCCTCACATGTTGTTGCGTTCGGTTTTTCTTGATTGGAATCATTATAGTTTGCAGAAATCTTCCGGCCACGCCCCAGTATTGTATATGTCTTGGCACAGCCGCACCAATTCCCCCATTGCCTTCTCTCCCAGGTTCCTCAGTATCTCTATTTGGATGTTATCTATTCCCTCTGCCTTGTTGTTTTTTTATATCACTGATTGCAGCAATGACCTCTTTTTTAAGCACCTCCATTCCTCTGTCATTTTCGTTCTGTGCCTGTTCCCCTCTTCGTTCTCAAGACTACTGTTTCCCATGTATAACTCTTCCACGTATTCTTTCCATCGACTCCTTATCTCGTCTGGTTCCTCCAGCAGTCTGTCGTCTTTGTTCTTGATTGCATTTCCTCTACCCATATTCGGCTTCTTTCCCAGTGACTTGATCCTGCTGTAAACTAGATCGTGGCGTCCTTTTTCCTGAAACATTTCCATCTCCTTGCATCTCTCCTCCTACCATTCCTCTTTTGCTATTATCCGTTGTTCTTCTTAATTGGTTGTTCCGGACTTATTTCCTCCACCCTTTCCTCTATCCTTTTTGACAGTTCGTTACATTTCGACTTCATATTTTATTGTTTCATTTTTTTTAGCCATCCTTTTCTTTTTGACTAACTTAAGTTGCAGATGCACTGTCATGGCTACAAGATTATGGTCTGTATCTGCCATCAGCTCCCGGTAGGGTTCTTGAATCCTTTACGCTGTTCCCGTATCTTTCTCTGACCATGATGTAATCTAGTTGATACCTTTCCCCATCTCCTGGTGCCTTCCATGTATACCTGCGCCTTTTCTCCTGCTGGAACCATGTGTTTGTAACTACAAGTTTTTTTGTATTATTATTTTGAATTATTGCCGTTACTCTTTGCATATCCATATCGTCGGTCCATCTTTCTTGAATAAGGTACCAAGCAGCCCCAGTAATTAACCCCTTTTTCCAGTTCCGGAAAAAAAACACTTTTGATTGTGGGTTGGGAGCATCATGTGTAGTCTGTCGGAAATGGCGCTATATGAATTCATGATTACGAATGCAAATTTTACAGTAGTCTATCGTAACTCATAAAAGGCGCCATATTAAATCATGATTACTAACAGAGACCGTTGCTGCCGGCACAAATCTGCTTGTCAAATTTACTGCACATTACAACTGGAATATATGGCACTCAAATTTGAAACGTGCCATTTTCGGAATTTTTTTTGGTTCACACAGGAATAAACGAATGCACAACTTTGCGCAAGTTTTCCAATTTATAAGTTCATGAATCCATCCTAAAATTCACGTGCGAACCGAAAACCAAACAATGAAGTAAATAAAGCTAATTTCTTTCTTAATCTGATTTCTTTACGAGCTTCTCTACGAACGAATTGGTCAGTCAGGTCACGGCGTCACGCCTTCCTTGTTTGAACGCCTTCTTTGAACATGCTAAAAATCTGCAAATGGTCGAGTAACCCATCGCAAACTGAGTTTGCAGTGTTTGATTTGCAGTGCTTCAGTGGGGCACGAAAAATTCCCCGGACAAAACCCCCATGCTCGAAAAAAATCGGTGGAGCATAAATTGCGTATAAGTGGTAATCTTCCTAAAGGCTCAATTTCAAATCACATCTAATTCTTAATAACAATAATCTTCGTTTAATGTCTAAATCTGACAAACCGCAGAATGATGACAGGTTATACGAAATACGGTCCCCTATAGCACGACACGCAGGTCGGCTTTACAGCAGTGGGTTCGGTAGCTCAACACTAATAGCCTAAGTGCTGGGTCACTCCTGGTTTGGCCAAGACAGAAGTGGGAAGGGCTATCTTATTTTCAGCAGAAGAGATTTTCATAATTGGACAATAACAATACAACAAGACAAAACTTCACTACTTGGATTATGTCATCTTTGATGGCTCACGAGGAAGCCGTGAGTATTTAACGCGTGTAGGACGATTTCAACATCGACTATCTTCACCGCAAGCGTCAATCCCGTCATCGAAGAGTTTCGCTGTCGGGCTGCAGCATTGGACTAGTCTATGCGCATATTACAACATCCATCATATTTTACTACGATCAAGATGGCAGGAGTATTTTATTCTTCCGAGTATATCTTTAGCAGGACATAATGGTTACTCAAAAAATCTTTTTCTTCCCACCCTGCCTCCCTCCTGCCTCCCTGCCTGCCTGCCTACCTACCTTTTCCTCTAACATTAACATCAACAACCAGCCTGTTTATACCTGCCGCTACCTTACTTTTTAAACTTCATTATTACTATACATTATTACTATTTCTGTGCTGCAATTTAATTGATTCTGTAAGCTGAATTGGCGAGAACATTCTTGCTTAAATTGGAGCTGGATTAATGATGTTCTTGCTTAAAGTGGATCTCGATTTATGAGAATATTCAGGTAGAACTGATGAAACGAATCAGTGAAACGATTAAATTTTTCCTGAGTTTATGAAAAATAATAATTGTTGCCTAAATAGAAGCGGATTGATAATGAAATAGAAACTGCATTGAAGAAACGCGTTTTATCAATTTATCATAAATATGTGCACAAGAAAGGGAGTTTTGTCCGGGGTTTGTCCTAAGCTAAATCGGTGCGGTTTGTCCGGAAGGTTTTTGTCGGAGGTTAATTAATGTCCTACACTGGCTTCTACATTGTCACTGCCCATTCAGAAGGAAATAATGCACGACTTTCACCTCGTCGAGTAAAATAACGATTTTGAAGTCTTATTTTGAGGCTTTGCTTCTAGGCGAACCGCATTTTGCGGTTTTGCTTCTAAGTGAACCGCAGTTTTTATGATCTTTATCTATTTTTAACTAAGTCAATCGCGCTCTTGTATGAGTCACCAATGCCATTTCGCTGTTAGTGGAGCCGCCTGGAACCAAAATGTGAAGGAATTGTTCACTTTGTGATACAAGCATGAAATTTGGTACATACGACAAAAATGTCATAAGAAAAAGATTTGGCTATACGGCCATCGCAGATTTGACCTGTGGCCCATATGGCGGCCGTTTTCCAAAATGGCCGACCAAAATACGGATTTTCAGTATCTCAGATTTCAGTACACTTAGAATCGTCATCTTGGTGTCTAAACCTACGTAGTTAAGGGCAGGCAATCCAACAGAGTCATTACAAATGTTCCCCATGGCTTAAATGGCGGCCATTTTCCAAAATGACCGACCTAAACAATGGATACTTCAATATCTTAGCCTCCGGTACACTTAGAATCGTCATCTTCGTGTCCAAACATACATAGTTTGGGGCGAGGATTCCAACAGAGCCTTTACAAATGTTCACCAGGGCTTCAATGGCGGCCATTTTGGAAAATGGCCGACCTAAGAAAGGATATTTTAGTATCTCAGCTTTCAGTTCACAAAGAATTGTCATCTTGGTGTCTAAACATACATAGTTAAGGGCAGGAAATCAATGGAATCAAACACAAACGTTTCTGTTCACAAGATTCGCAGCCAAGGAGTCAATTGTGGGGTAGGGCACAAATTTCCTGCTTATTTGAAAATCAGCTGTTATGGGCTCATGGTGCGTCAAGTATGTGTTCCAATTGTTGACGCTCTTATATACTGTATGGAGCCGTCATAGTCAACATGCTGAAGCCTGGCACTGCATGCACCTTTTCAGATTATTCATCCCTTAGGTTCTTGCCCTACATCACAAGACAGCTAGAGCATGTGCATAGAGTAGCCTAGATGTTATACGGAATGATTATGTGCGTGGCAGCTTGAATACATACACACGCAGTGTTCATGACGAGTAAGGGAAGTCGAAGGCGCGTCGAAACTTCTAGTGCTCTACCCAGAAACTGGCAGCAATTACTGAGGAATGACGAAAACAAGTCAGAGTTGTTGTCTTTCTTGAGTCTGCAACATTATGGCAAAACTAGAAATTGAACCAGGAAGACATAATACTAACTGACGACAAGGATGTGCTCTGTACTCGGCAAAGTGACACATCTGGACTTGCTCCGTGTACTCTGCAAGAGGAAGCTGGTACAAAGATTTTCTGCATGTCTCCGATGCCACCAAACATGGTTATGGTAAGGTGATGATACGCACCGTTGACTCTGACGCGTTGATGTTGGCCGTATCAGCAGTTCAGCAGCTGAGCATTGATGAACTGTGGGTTGGTTTTGCCTCAGGCAGAAGCTTCAGATACATACCAACCTATGAAATGGCGCGTGCCCTTGGTCCAGAAAAGTGCGTAGCCATGCCTCTCCTACACGCATTTAGCGGATGTGACACAGTAGGCCTATCATACTTTGCTGGCTGCGAAAAAAGGACTGTCTGGGACATTTAGAAAACATTCAGCGACGTCACTTCAGCCTTCTGCGCCTTAGCATCAACTCCCAGCTCTGTTTACGATCAACTCGATAATTATAATTGAGCGCTTTGTGGTTCTTATATATGGCCGTGCAAGTGGTGAGAAGAAGGTGAATGAGGCAAGGAAGCAACTGTTCGCTCAGAAAGACAGACCTATGAATGGTCTTCCACCAACTCAAGTTGCTCAGAGCAACTTGCTTCTGGTTGAACACACAAAGAGAGCTGCCTACAAAGCAGGTCACGTTTGGGCAAATATGTTCATAGCTGCTCCTAAGCTACCATGTCCTGGTCAATTGTGGTGGCAGCAAACTACTGAAGGCGGCAGGGAAGTGAAGTGGACAACACTTCCCGTAGAGCCACGTGTCTGTCGTGAACTGCTCTGAGAAGGGATGTAGGGGACAATGCAAATGTGTAAAAGTTTCTCTACACTCTACAGGGAGAACAGACATTTCCCCCCTGGACATTTCCCCCCCGGACATTTCCCCCCCTGGACATTTCCCCCCCTGGACGTTTCCCCTTCTACCCTAGGACATTTCCCCCCCCGTATGCGGAAACCATTGCTTTTGTCGTCTTCAACAATTTAAAGCAAGAATATTTTCATCAATCCAGCTCCAATTTAAACCAGAATATTTTCGTCAATCCAGCTCCAATTTAAACCAGAATATTTTCATCAATCCAGCTCCAATTTAAACCAGAATATTTTCATCAATCCAGCTCCAATTTAAGCAAGAATATTTTCATCAATCCAGTTCCTATTTAAGCAAGAATATTTTCATCAATCCAGCTCCAATTTAAGCAAGAATATTTTCATCAATCCAGTTCCTATTTAAGCAAGAATATTTTCATCAATCCAGCTCCAATTTAAGCAAGAATATTTTCATCAATCCAGCTCCAATTTAAACCAGAATATTTTCGTCAATCCAGCTCCAATTTAAACCAGAATATTTTCATCAATCCAGCTCCAATTTAAACCAGAATATTTTCATCAATCCAGCTCCAATTTAAGCAAGAATATTTTCATCAATCCAGTTCCTATTTAAGCAAGAATATTTTCATCAATCCAGCTCCAATTTAAGCAAGAATATTTTCATCAATCCAGCTTCCATTTAAGTAATATGTTTGTGCATTTTAAACGCATAGCTATTTAAGTGGATTCCTTAGCATTTACTTCAAAGGAATCGTTGTAAAAGTTTCAGATTTAATTATACAGGCCTAGGCGTAGGTCTAGAATTCAGGGTAGGACTTGTATGGTCATTTGAGGTGGTATGCACAGAAGGCGGGGGGGGGGGGGAATGTCCGGGGGGGGAAATGTCCTAGTCGAAATCAGGGGGGAAACGTCCAGGGGGGGAAATGTCCAGGGGGGAAATGTCCGGGGGGGAAATGTCCAGGGGGGAAATGTCCTACACCCACTCTACAGTGTACTTGTCTCTGTCTCTGCAGAGGCCTATATATGCGACCGTGAATGACGTGAATGATGTATAATTCTGAGGTCAGTAGCCTACTTTGTCTGGATAAGGGCCCCCCAAATGCGGACAAATATGTCACGATACACATTTACGAGAACATCAATAATATCTTGAATTGCATAAATTCAAAAACTTGCTTTATTGTCAAATGAACATGAACACAATCAGAAGTTTCAGAAATACTATGATGCTATAAATAGCTTAGACTATACTATATTTATACTTGACGCACCATGAGCCCATAACAGCTGATTTTCAAATAAGCTGGAAATTTGTACCCTACCCCACAATTGACTCCTTGGCTTCGAATCTTGGGAACAGAAACGTTTGTGTTTTATTCCATTGATTTCCTGCCCTTAACTATGTATGTTTAGACACCAAGATGACAATTCTAGGTGAACTGAAAGTTGAGATACTAAAATATCCTTTTTTAGGTCGGCCATTTTCCAAAATGACCGCCATTGAAGCCCTGGTGAACATTTGCAATGGCTCTGTTGGAATCCTCGCCCCAAACTATGTATGTTTAGACACGAAGATGACGATTCTAAGTGTACCGGAGGCTAAGATATTGAAGTACCCATTGTTTAGGTCGGTCATTTTGGAAAATGGCCGCCATTTAAGCCATGGGGAACATTTGTAATGGCTCCTTTGAAATCCTCGCCCCTAACTATGTATGTTTAGACACCGAGATGACGATTCTAAGTGCACTGGAAGCTGAGATAATTTAAAATTTGTAAATCGGTCGCCCATTTTGAAAAATAGCTGCCATTTGGGCCAGGGGTCAAATCTGCGATGGCCAAATCTTTTTCTTGTGACATTTTTGTCGAATGTACCAAATTTCATGCTTGTATCACAAAGTGAACAATTTTTCACCAGGTCGCTCTACTATGTGCCTTCTTGTTCTTAACAACTTATTTTCAGGCTACCTTGTATTACCTCTTTTTATAACAGATGTTTAGACACGAAGATGACGAGAGATGACGTAACAGCAGTCAGTCGATGGATTTTTCTACCTTATGATTTAAATTCTTTACAAGTAACGCAAGCTCGTTAGAACACGCTTTTTACACCGTTGTTTTCCTTTCAATGCCAATACCTGGAATATATACGCATTTTTAAATACGGTACACGGAATTTTGCGAGATTTTGAGTTGAAACGGGTAACGTACATATGCAGAAATTCAGAATTTGATTTCATAATCTCAAACCGCAAGCGGTTATAGCATCATCTCACCGAATATCATGCAACGTCACAATGAGCGTTGCCAAGCAACAAAGTAAAGGCGCTCGTTTATTTACGTCTCAAACAATATTTTTCTTTCCTTGAATCCACGTCTCATCTCTCTCACTCCTGGGCATGACTTTAAACTGCAGCTGGTTATGGGTTAACCTGAAAATCTAGGACCGCGGGCAGCAGCGGGTTCTTATCGGTTGTTGGCGGATGAGGAGCTCAAATGCACCCAACGGCAATCAACGAGCGTATGATTAGGCGCATGCCGGGTCCAACCTGGTAAAACGGCTAATCAACTGCGTGACCAGCAAGAGAATGGGGTATTCAGTTGGTTAAGAAACCTCTCCCACACAACATGAATGGACCACAATGAAAACGAAGATATACTGGTTCGGGCGTCGCCCAGGATAAAAAGGCCCGCGACACCCACCGTAAGAGTCAGGATGGGCGCCGATAAGTGTGCTACTGACTCAACATCACCACCGATGAAGACGAAAACGACCGATGGAACAAGGAAGCATCTAAATGGTAGACATCGCGTTATGATTGGACAATGGAACGTGAGAGGACTCAATGCACTAGGCAAGCTGTCGTTGCTTGGGAACGAAATGGAGAGACAAGGCATCAGTATTTGTGGACTGTCAGAAACCAAGTGGTCGGGTAGTGGACATTTTAAGACGTTGGATGGTCACACCGTGCTCTACTCAGGTAGGCCTACATCTGGACGGGAACATCATGGAGTGGCAATCTGGATAAACAAGAACACCGCCTCATGATTGGCATCATACAACACAATAAGCAACAGAGTAATATCGTCCACATTTGCATCAAAACCGAGAGACATGACAATAATCCAGTGTTACGCGCCAACTGCTGACAAACAAGACGGAGAAATCGAACAATTCTACCGAGACCTGGATCGCGCAATCTCAGAGGTTCCCAAGCGAAACATACTTCTGATCACAGGAGATTTCAACGCCACGGTAGGAGAAGACGTAACTGAGACCGACGTCCTTGGGAAATATGGACACGGGAATAGAAACGATAGAGGACAGATTTTGATGGATTTCTGCGCGGAACACGGACTAGTTATAACCCATACTCTCGTCCGTCTGCACAACAGACACAGATATTCATGGAAGTGTCCAAATGGATTCACTAGAACACAAATAGACATACTGATCAGCAAACAGTGGAAACAATCGGTCAACAATGCACGCGTATGCCTCAACGCAGATTGCGATTCCGACCACAACCTGGTGATTCTGACGATGAAACTGAGATTTAAAAAGAAGCGAGCGAATAAACCGTTACTCTTGGATCTTGAGAAACTAAAAAAATAGCCAGGTTGAGCAACAATACCAACTGGAAGCGACGAACAGATTCGAAGAATTGGAAGGAGTGGACGAATCGAGAACACCAGATGAATTATGGCGCCAATTGAAGGAAGTCACCTTGGGTGCTGCAAAGGCGACAGTACTAAAGGATCATCATAAACGCAAGAACTGGATTTCCAGCGACACTTTTGAATGGATTGGAAAGAAACGCGAGGCCAAAACAAAATCCCCCACAGAATACAAAAAACTAAGAAGTGAGGTACAGAAAAGACTGCGGTGGGATAAACAGGAAGAGCTTGAGACATTGTGTAGCGAATTAGAGGAAAACGCGAAAAAGGGTAATAGTAGACCAGTCTTTCAAACAGTGAAGCAGCTTATGGGATCGTTCGTCCCTCGTACCACGGCCATCAGGGATGCGTCCGGCAAGAAAATTGTTGAACCAGAGAAAGTGAATCAAAGATGGAAAGAATACTGCGAGGAACTATACATCGAAGAAGACGAACACGTAGAGATTGACATCCAAGAAAGGGAACTGAAGGAAGAGATCAGGCGTGCAGTAATGAAGTCGGCATCACGAAAGCACCAGGTCCGGATGACGGGGCAGCCGAATTACTGAGGTTTGGAGGAGAGATGACAGTGACCAAACTACATGAGATATGTACGGAGGTGTGGAAGACCGGAGTATGGCCGGAAGAATGGACTCAATCAACATTCATCCCACTTCCCAAGAAGGGTGACCCACTCCAGTGTGACAATTACAGAACCATCTCAAGCAAAAATTTTCTGCGCGTTATGCTAGACCGCATGCAAAACAAGCTCGAAATGGAGATTGCCCAGGAACAAGCGGGCTTTAGACCAAGAAGAGGTACAAGAGACCAGATTGTGAACCTCAGGATCATAATAGAGAAAGCAAGAGAAAGAAATCAACTACTCTACTTTTGTTTCATTGACTTTACTAAGGCATTTGATAGAGTCTGACACGATCAGCTATGGCTGACCATGCTCGAAATGGGCTTTCCACCTCATCTAGTCCAGCTGCTAAGAAATTTGTACAGACAACAACGGGCAAATGTCAGAACAGACGACCACACTTCGGCATGGTTCAAAGTTAAAAAAGGTGTTCGAAAGGGCTGCAACCTCTCCCCATGTATGTTTAACATTTTAGCAGAGTAAATTAGGCGAAAGGCACTAGCAGGTTTCGCCGGTGGATTCAGGATTGGCGGAAGAACCAACAACAATCTGAGATATGCAGACGATATCGTCCTACTGGCCACAACACCAGAAGAACTGCAAGAACTCGTGAAACAAGTCGCAAGTGCTGCAGAAGAATATGGCATGTCGATCAACGTAACAAAGACGAAAGTTATGACGAATACTGAGGAGGTGCTCGAAACAGTGGTGGGCACGGGAAGACTGAAACAAGTTAATTCCTTTGTATATTTAGGGAGCAGGATAGCAAAAGATTGGAATTGTGTGAATGAAGTTAAATCAAGGGTAGCCATGGGATGACTGTCATGACCAAATTGACGAAGATTTGGAAGAACAAATCAATCAGCATCGACATCAAATTGCGGTTGATGAAGGCTTTGGTGTGGCCAGTAGCGACGAATGGATGCGAAGCATGGACTCTGAAGAAGGATGAAGCAATGCGAATTCAAGTATTTGAGAACAAGTGTATCAGAAAGCTGATGAGAATTCCATGGACAAAAATGATGACCAGCGAACAAGTGTATATGTCAGCGGGAGCCAGAAGAGGACTATTGGCCCACACCAAAATTCGAAAACTTCGATATTTTGGTCATAGCATGAGACAGCAAAACGATAGCATCGAAAGCAGCATCATGACGAGTTTTGTGGAGGGGAACCGAGGACGAGGAAGGACGAGGATATCCTGGATCGACAACGTTCTCAACTGAACAGGACTTGTAGGCTCTGACTTAATGATCGCGACAAGGAACTCTGGGCATTAAAGATCCATTCATGTAGCCAACCGTCGCGATGCGACGATGGCGACATGACATGACATGACATAACAGATGTTTCAACTTTTTCCAGATTTTTCCAGCAGAATGACGGTGTCACGTGATATTCTGTCCCGCTGAAAGCTATCCGGAGGGATGAATTAATCTATCCTCCGGATGGATTTAAACGGTCTAGACTATCCGGAGGGATAAATCATTCTATACCCGTTATTGTAAAATGCGCATAATTAAAAACGTTGTACTGTAATCAAAATTTAAAGTGACTAGTTGTTTTAAGTGTCCTAAGCAATGGTCAGAGAAAGGCAACTAGAATTTATTTAGTGACTATGAGTTTTCTTAAGTGCTTTAAATGTTCTAAGTGCTCTAAAACCAAAGCAACAAAATTATCTGGTAGGAAAAAACAGACCTGTTAGTGTCATTGTTCAACACAAAGAAGATGGAAATTAATTTTTGCAAACATAATACACGCGG
Organism: Lumbricus terrestris; assembly: GCA_949752735.1. NCBI lineage: Eukaryota > Metazoa > Annelida > Clitellata > Crassiclitellata > Lumbricidae > Lumbricus > Lumbricus terrestris. The sequence continues at coordinate 45,441,405 of OX457037.1, forward strand.
AAGTGTCTTTTTTTGACTTTTCTTCGTTTGGGGTGGTGGGGATACGATTAATATGGGTATACTCTATTTCGCGACAACGGCTCCAGATAAATTGCGCAGTGCTCTGGTAATAAGAATGCTTGAGTAAGTCGTTTACAGCTCAGGTTAGACTTTGACGCTGCAATGCGACATTGCCAACCTATGTAATTAATATATGAAGATTTATATATGATACAAAAATTTTTTTGTACAAGCAGAAGTTAAAGGCGGAGTAAAAATATGTTATAGAGGAAGTTTGATGAGCAAAGACAACTTGACAATTGCGCTTTTAAACATGGAGACAATTTATTATTAGAGCTACCAAGCGTTGTTACATTGTCTTGCAACTATAAATTTATATAGCGCAAGAATAAGACATGCAAATGAATGTAAAACATTGAGTTGAAAGCCAAATAAAGTGGTCAAACATGAAGGCAAATACATGCGATGAACGAGGAAGCCGGTACAGGAATAAACTGAAGAGAGGAAAGACGAATTTAAACAATAGCGAGATATTATTGTAATTATGATTATCCTTACCTTAGACCCTTAGTCCTTCCACGCACTTGTAGTGCATCCCGAGTCACAGAAACGATCAATCGCTGTTCCAGTGCCTAAGAGTGAATGTTCGGATATGGCGGATCCAACTAACTTTAGCCCCATAGTATATGTTTCTTTTTTGTATAAAATAATTGAAAAAGTTGCAGCTGCCCATCTCACCCATTACCTCAATAAAAATGAAAGACCACTCCTCGGAGACTTTACTTCTTCGCCTTATTTCGGATATCTATACGGCCATAGACAACTCCAAGGTCACCCTTTTGGCATTGTTCGACGTGAGCGCAGCTTTCGACACGGTTGACCATGATATACTTTTAACTAGACTATCTATCTCTTTTGGCATCTCAGGAATTTTTCTCAACTGGCTTACTTCCTACCTTCAGGACCGTTCTTACACTGTCGCTTATGGGGCTACTAGATTATCTTGGGTACCTGCCCAGTTTGGACTGCCCCAAGGCTCTGTCCTAGGTCCCCTACTATATATAATGTACACTGCAGACCTTGGACCACTCTTACTGGCAAATTCAATTCTTAGTCAATTCTATGCTGATGACCTCCAGGCATATGTTCACTACCCAGCATCTGCCGCTACTGATGCGGTTCGAGAAATTTGTAGCGCTATGGAACCCTGGAGGCCTATATGTATTCTAACCGTCTGCGACTGAACCCTACCAAGACGCAATATATCTGGTTTGGGACGCGTCAACAACTGACAAAAATCGACATCAAAGCAATCAACATTATTTATAGTTTGATTGCTTTTGTGCGGGACCTTGGTATTATTTTAGACCAAAAGCTAACTTTCACTCGGCATATAAACCTGCTAAGCCGAGGCTGTTACTACCAGTTACGTCAGCTTAAGGTGGTCTCCCGCTCTCTGTCTTTTAGTGCTGCCTCTACTCTTGTTCACTCTTTCGTAGTTTCCCGCCTTGACTACTGTAAGGACTATCATGGACTACCGGCTATCATGGACTATCTATCTATCTATCATGGACTACCGGCTGACCGGATTGTCTACCTGGAACTGGTCCTCCGCTCTACGGCGCGACTTGTTGGCCATATCCCAAAATATGGCCATGTCTCATCTTACATGCGGGATATCTTACACTGGCTCCCTTCTCCACAGCGGATTGCATGCAGAGTAGGGTGGTCGTATCTGTAATGGGAAATTTTCAACTTCAGTTTTGTTCTTTCTCCAACCCATCATTTGGTGCCACTTGGTAAAAGACTGTTCTAGCCCCAAAATGATCCCGATTGAAAAATATTTAGGACTGGCACAACGTGCTTGAAGTTTTGGATTTTACGAAATATCATCGGTTTTTTTGAGTATAAGAATATTTTAGTCACATTTTTGGACCTATGAATAGTTTTAACAGAAAGACTACATTACTTTACTCAAGCACAACTGACAAGTATGCCATTATATATTTTTATGAACAATTGAACCATCACAATAGCATTTGACGCGTGAGTCCCTGAGATCGATGACCATAAACCTATACTAGCAAGCCAACACATTGCTAATGTTCTTTTTATAGGTATGATTTATATCTACAGGAATCCTTTGTAACACTAAAGGCTCTTTATTTAACACAAATTTTATAAAACATGGACAAGGACCTCAATAATAGTTGAGCTACAGAAAAATACTGATGATATTTTTGTTTATTGTGGCAATCAGAGCAGAATGACACAGCGCATCACAGATAAAATTTATAAAGAGCTGCTGTAAAGACATGAATTAAAATAGATGTTGGAATTAGTGAGATCATAATTTTATAGATCCATGAAATTGCTCGTTACCCCATAAGAGTCAAACAGCAGTTTTCAAATAACTTCTAAAGAGAGCATCATAATTGAGTGCCTGGAATAACCTTCTCACGTTATTGTATATTACATAAGTTAGACTTTATCCCATTAAAAGTATACTTTTAGAGTTGAAAGAATGAACACAGAGTCAATCAATTGACACATAAAGTGCTGTCAAGAGTGGACACAAATTATACTGCCCTAATTAGCTATTGTAAATTAACTAGCTATTGTAAATTAGCATGAAAGGCGATGGTGTCAAACACGTAAGCTATGTGCAACTCAAATTTCTGCATCATGCTCATCATGGATCCAGCCGAAACTGCAGTGGCCACCAGGAAGGACACCTATGACCTCAGACGACCAACCAATCCAAGGGAATAAGTATGGCACCCTCAAGGCAACACCCATTGCTACACTCTTGGTGGCAGGATGTACACCTTCCTTGGGCAAAATGCCAGAGATTTCACTTTGAGGGAAGTGTATCGTTGAAAATAACACATACCACTTTTAGAAAAGTGCACCATCATCCATGGCTTAAACTCATGCAAAGACCAAATGCAGTTTGACTTGTGAGACAAGTAATGCTTTAGGTTGAAAACATATTAACCTAAATCTGAGATAAAATTCACATCTAAAATGGGTTGTTACTTTTTAATATTACATCAATTCCTTGTACCTAGAAACCCAATGAACAATGACGGTAAAATAGAAATATTTCTGAGGAATAAGACTTCATTAGGAATATTGGTTATTTTGCAGAATGAATTAAATACCTAGAACACAGATGAAACCACAATTTTTTTATATTTATCCCTATTTACCATTACTGCTACCTTACTGTAACAGTCTCAGATTAGTATACAGCTATAATTATTATCAACCAAGAGAACAATATAAAGAAAAGGTATTATTTGTAAAGGCATAGGATATGAGTTATCTGTAATGCGGGGTTTTATACAAGCTTGTTTGCCTCTGAGGAGTTTCTCTTGAAGTGGCGCTATATAAATTGACGATTATGATTGTGATAACAGTAGCGTCATCAAGTTTTAATGTAGACCTAGTTGGATTGATTCCTGGTTTGAAGATTCTTGGTTGATTACGACTATATACGTACTGTTTGAGCGTTAGAAAACGTGCCGTCATAAGGGTAAAACTTTGATGGCGTTGTGCTAGTCCTAAATATCAATATTATCTCCTACAACTTTTTGTGTGATGTTTCTGGAGAGAATGGAACCAAATGGCGCCTTGGAGAACAGTTAAGTCAGACTTTCATTTTTAACGACCACCCTAATGCAGAGTCTGTGCGTTGGTTAGGCATTGAAGGACTAGCTCCACCGTATCTTCGAGAACTCTGTTGTTCCACCTTGGGAGTTCAGCGTTGATCCACCCTTCGATCGGCGAACCACGCTGAGCTTCTGGTTCCCCTCTCACGGATTGCTATCCGACAGCGGCGTTCATTCTCTGTTGCAGGTCCTACAGCTTGGAATGGTCTCCCTGTTACATTGCGCTTAATTCCTAGAGGTCACTCCGCTCTGTTCCTTAAGAACCTAAAAACTGTTTTATTTAGCCGTGGTTGGGTCGGGAGCGCTTCTGAGTAGCCTACCTTGAAGAGGCGCTATATGAATTTCTGAAATAATAATAATAATAATAATCGGGCGACACAGTTTGTGATTATCACTATTACTAAAAGGAACCATGAGGGTCCAAAGAACCCTTTTGTGTGCAATTTGCAAATTTCTACACAGAACTCTAACCTCGTGGAGCAATTATTTGCACACAAGTCTATTGTCGAACAGTATTTGCACGGTAATGGGGATGAAAATTTCCTGTTTCGCTTGAAAACATGTTGCAAACAGCGTTAACATTGTAATTCAGAGACGTATGCAAAGCGTACAAAATACAGTAATGGCCGCAGAAGCAATTTGTATCGCTCTGCAATTGTTTATCAATATAAATCCAGTTTGAACAATGTTTGTGTAGAAACTTCTGAAAGAAATATCTGGAGGTTTGCCGAACGAATCAAAATATTCCTCGTACGACGGACTTTCAATATACAGCGTTACCCAGTGTATGCCCGGCTGGCCATATCTGTCTGTATTGCATACGAGTATATTTTTATCGAACGTTGTAGGAAGTCTGTCGCTTGCGAAAACGCCCAAGAACATGGATGCAAACTTTGAATTTATTTGCAGAAAATTTTCTAACGTACATCTTCTTCTTTAGTTAGTGTAATCGAAAAGGACGTTTCGCGACCTGTTATCTCAAGAATATTTTCAAATTCGGCAATGGAGATGAAGTTTATTGAAGCATCAAGGGCGGCGTCATTTGCAGTTTAACGTCACTGTGTGGTAACAAAGACTATTAGCGACGCCCTCCTCCTTTATCCAGGCTTGGGACTGGCACTGGCAGAGTGCAACCAGTGGCGGAGTTAAAGCATCAAGGGCCTCCGCAAACTTTATATCGACGCGCACGTTTCCACTTTTGAGCAAATTGAAATGACCGCCCTCTGCCAAGTCCGGAGTTAAATCGAATGCGTACAAGCAATAACCGTGTGCGTAATCTTCTATGCTTTATATCGTTGTCCTCATTTCTTTGCCACTTGCCAGTGCCCATGAAAAGAGTTGCATAGGCGTTCAAAAACTTATTATTTGCAAAGTTAGTTTCCAAGGGTTTTATACACTGCTGCTGACTGTCCAGGTATACTGTTAATTGCGACAGATTCACATGTTTAAAATTGAACGAGCTCTTGGTGTAGGTGCCGTTGAATGCGTCGTTGTCAACGCATCCGAATACTATTCGAGTAGGAAGTTGACCGGTGAAAAGACACTCCTGTGTAAGGTTCAGATTCTCTCTAGGAACCGTAAAAGTCTTGCAAACAACCCTTCGAATAGGGAACTTCAGATTTCCAATCCCTAGTACTTTGGCATGGGCGAGGAAGACTAACTTTGCTTTTTCGACATATAATTTACATTCCAGTATTTGCACGAGCAACCTGCACCGAGGATATCAGACAGAATGGATCTTTATTTCTTACCAAGCGAATTTTTATATTAATATCGTTTGGTAAGAAGAGTTCCTGGAAGAAGAAGTCGCTGTGAATGCCGCCCAGCATATCGCGCAGTATCTGTAGGCTCGTTATTCGCACGTACGATAGATGCTCTAACGTGCAGCTGCGTGTTCGACAGAACTAGATATTCTTGACCTGCTCCTGTTATGCAGAATTCTATAGGTGTGCCCTGCGATATTGTTGCTATTGGATTATATTCCAAATTCGCTCTCTGCACACTCGCAAGACTGAGGATGAGCGACTGCTATTTTAATTCTTTTCTTTTTCTTCTCAGAGAACGCTTACGTCTTTTTTGACCGCTGCAACTTTGCGTATTACAACCGTTTTGAAGTTGTAAAAGCCTTTATACCATCTGGCACGCGACGCTTGGCAGCCTCTATGAACTGATCACCGTCAGCGCGACATCGTTCGCAATCTGAAGGCCTGTTCTTCTCAAAACCTGTTTCCCAAGTGCTTTAGCGCCAGTCTGTATAAGAGGCCAGGCGCTTTTAAAGAGCCCACTAAGGAAACTGCCCAAGCCATGACCACGCTGAATACGTGCGCCCTGAAAAATTGACATGCCATTGCCACATTGCTGAATGGTCTTCGTACGCCAACCAGCTCGCATCGCAACAGAATGGGTTTTCATTGTAAAATATATGGAATTTTGCAGTGTCTGAAATGTAGTGTGACTATGACTTTCCGCATACAAATGGAACTGAAAGCAACGCTGTCGGTCCTTATATCCACTTCGATAGAGTCGAAATTCTTCTGCTGCGGCGGTTTGTAGATGGGTTTTCCGCCTATCCTATCAAAAGGGCGACTTCGAAAAAGTGACCATCAGAAGGGCGACCACAAAAAGGTGCAAATTTTAAAGGCGACTGTTCGAAAAAGAGCCGATCAAATGGGCGACCGGACAGCGTTACTTTCGTCAAAAACGGCGGCATTCAAAAGGGCGACTTGCATGCTGAAATCTCACCATAACTTCATAATATATGGGATCAATAATGTAAATGTCAGTTATGAATAAACTAAATGAATTAATCAAACTTTGTAATGTTTTAAATGAAAGTAATTAGAAAGTAATTATATTCATTAGAAAGAAAGTAAAGTCAATCGAACGAAAGGTGCAACGTCGATTAGTAGTTTGAAATCTTCTAATAAGTCCAAAAAATTTTCAACGTTTTTTCATCAATCCAACTTCTATGTCAGATATAAAATACCTTCACACAGCTTTCATTGTTCACACATAGCATAGGCATAGCATAGGCCTGTTTGCGTATTTCTCTCTTGTCTACCGTCTTTCACCTACCGTGTTAATTAAACCACTCAGATCGTATCCGCTGCGAACATTCGATGTTCGCCCTTTTGATTGTCGCCCTTTTGTTCGGCCATCAAAAGGACCGGCGCTTTTTCGAACAGTCGCCTTTAAAATCGGCGCCCTTCTGTGGTCGCCCTTCTGATGGCCGCCCTTTCGAAGTCGCACTTTTGATAGTGAACTGGTTTTTCGTAGGTCATTCATTCATTCATTCATTCATTCATTATTAGAATTTATATAGCGCCTCTTCATGAAACTACTCAGAGGCGCTCCCAGCCCAGCTACGGCAAAAGAAAAAACATTTTAAGGGATTTAAGAAATAAAGATTGACTGTTCAGATGGAGGAGATGGAGGTTAGGAGGGAGGTCATTCCAGATGGACGGGCCCCACAACCGAGAAGGCACGGCGCTGTCTGGTAGCTAAGCGATCCCGTGGAACAAGCAGTTGTCCCTTCGCAACAGAGCGAAGGGCCCGACGCGCTTCAATCTCAGAGACTGGGCGACAGAGAACGTGCAGGTAAGATGGAGCACAACCAATGATACAGCGAGAAACCAGAGCAGCAATTCTATAATGGATGCGGTGGGCTATTGGCAACCAGTGCAGCACATCGCACATGTAGGCAGTCTCTGCCTACATGTGTGATGTGCTGCACTGGTAAGAATTTAGGATTTCGTCCAATGAGCCGGGCAGCAGAGCGCAGAACCCGCTCTAACCGCCCCAGAATCCCAAGGGGAAGGCCAACAAGGATTGAGCAACAATGGTCAATTCGACTGGTTACAAAGGCATGAACAAGTACAACTAGCGCATTATGAGAGAGAGAGAGAGAGAGAGAGAGAGAGAGAGAGAGAGAGAGAGAGAGAGAGAGAGAGAGAGAGAGAGAGAGAGAGAGAGAGAGAGAGAGAGAGAGAGAGAGAGAGAGAGCGAGACGCACATTATTACCATCTTTTCCATGCACTCACGTTAACAATTCTGTGTAATGGCGCCTTCGCCCACACGTACATGCTCCAGTACGTTACAATATACGTACTTAGAAGAAAATCCACGATTTATATCGCAAGCCTTGTCACCCACGAGGCACGAACTCAAGAATGTGATCGTTGTCCTCCTGATAAATGAGAATGGGGTGTTTGCTGCACATCAATGCCCAAATTTTGGAAATTCCGTCAACACCATTTTATCGACAGCAGGACTTATAAATTTGTTTATAGAATCGAATTGCATTACACGTATATGCGTGAAAAGTTCGGATTTATATCGCCGCTATCATAATGTTGAAATAGCTCATAACAAGCTGAAATTTTCAGGATATGTGTAGGAATATTGGTAGAATGAGATACGAAAAGTGCCAAACAATCCTTCAAGAGCTCTTTCCGAAATCCAAGATGGCGTACAAAATGGCCGCCATTTCCCAAGGTCATTAGTCATCACCTGGAAAAAGCTCGTAACAAGCCGAAATTTGCAGGATAGGCGTAGAAGTATGAGTAGAATAAAATTCCAAAAGTGCCAAGCAATCCTTCAGGAGCTCTTTCTGGAAACCAAGATGGCGTCCAAGATGGCCGTCATTTTACAAGGTCGTTAATTATCACCTGAAAAATGCTCGTAACAAGCTGAAATTTTCAGGATATGTGAAGGAATAGGAGTAGAATAACATATCAAAAGTGCAAAACAATCCATCAGAAGTTCTCTCTGAAAACCAAGATGGCGTCCAAAATGGCCGCCATTTTTCATTATTGCTATAGTTTTGCAACCTGAGAAGCTGGAATCACTATGGAAGTGACACGTACCGTGGTTCGGTGGACGAAAATCCCCTGGACATTATCCAATATCCATCCTCCCATTTTACGTATAAAATTTTCAGATGGACATAACTCGGGTTGACCCCATCTGTGCAGTTGGCATATTTCTGCATTTAATTGATAACGCTTTATTAATATATTTTCACCGTGTCATTCCTTGTAAGATCATGATGGTAAAAACCTGATATTGCTGTTCAGATGTAAAGTCAAGACTTGTTAGTTCGATCTATTCTGCTATTCGTGACTAACAATAAGATTATAGTCAGAGTCAGTTTAGCTTACATGTACATCTAAGACCTGTCAATGTTGTGTTCGTCTTACATTAGCGAATTTTTAATGCCGTTCGCATATAAAATTATATCTACAGTAAACATCAGCTGTGACGAACTTTGAACGATTACTGTAATAAGTTAACAAACAAGCAGCAGAGAGATAATGTGCGGGGATTATGTCCAGAGGATTAATGTTTGTCCTCCGAACCAGAGTACTTGTCACTTCCATAGTGATTCCAGCTTCTCAGGTTGCAAAACAATAACAATAATGAAAAATGGCGGTCATTTTGGACGCCATCTTGGTTTTCAGAGAGAACTTCTGATGGATTGTTTTGCACTTTTGATATGTTATTCTACTCCTATTCCTTCACCTATCCTGAAAATTTCAGCTTGTTACGAGCATTTTTCAGGTGATAATTAACGACCTTGTAAAATGACGGACATCTTGGACGCCATCTTGGTTTCCAGAAAGAGCTCCTGAAGGATTGCTTGGCACTTTTGGAATTTTATTCTACTCATACTTCTACGCCTATCCTGCAAATTTCGGCTTGTTACGAGCTTTTTCCATGTGATGACTAATGACCTTGGGAAATGGCGGCCATTTTGTCCGCCATCTTGGATTTCGGAAAGAGCTCTTGAAGGATTGTTTGGCACTTTTCGTATCTCTGAAAATTTCCGCTTGTTATGAGCTATTTCAACATTATGATTTAATGTTCCTGGAAAAAATCTAATGGGAAAAACTGGAAAAGACTGGAAAAAATTTTCCCATTTTTTCCACTGGCACTATATCACACTTTTCTTAGAATTTCTTCCTGAACTCAAAAATATCTTTCTTTTGCTTGTAGCACCAAAATGCACAATAACGATGTTTTCAACCGCTAAGAGACCGGACTATATAGCTTGATTGCAATTCCAAGTCGGGCACATCGTCCTATGCTTTAATATAATCCTTATAACGCACTGCCGTACTCGATGTTTCCAATAGGTTTCTGACTTTCGTGTATACCCAAAATATCGCACAAGTGTGATGAGAATCTTGCGCACGTAGCGAGAGTTATTTTTCCGCTGAGTCTTTTCGTTAGCGCTTCATATTTAAACTTTAGATATTTGACGAGCGAATGTAATTCGAATGCAACCTGTATATTCGTATTTACAGCATGTACAATATTGTCCATAGTTTCGTGATGGCCGGTGTCACGAAATAGAGTATCCCCCGTATTAATTGTGTCCCCCAAATTAAAAAAGAGTCGAAAAAACCGCTTCCGCGTGTATTTTTTTTGTGCAAATTAATTTTCATCTGGTTTGTTTTGAACAGAGCCTTCTATTACTGAGATTTCGGCCTTTGGTGGTGAAGAGAAACTCGCGCTGTGATTGCTCGAAATTCATATGCTCCATTTTAGTTCCAGAAGTGTCGCTAGTAGTTATATTAAGACTATTCTAAGCCAAGTGCCCCCTAATTGCCTTCCCGGTGGCGCCTATGAACCTAGGATACGGTTGAAATAACTGAAATAACCATACCCTAGGTTTAAAAAAATATCGTACCTATAATTGCCTTACCTGGGGCCCTAGTAAGGTAGAAGTACGGTCTAAATTACTGAAATAACCAATAATGGGGCACAAACAGATTTGTTCATCATTGAAAGGGAGACCCAGCCCTATGTGCTCCCCTTCGGGCTTCATCCGGGGCAATCGGTATATAGCAGAAATAGGCCTAATTTTTTCATGACGAATTATTAACATCCTTTCAAGGTTAAACAACAACAGCAGCGTCAACATAATAGACGCAGCCGGAACCAATTAAGATCGGCGATGCTCTCACGACCTAGGCTTACACAGGCAATTAAGCGTTGTATAGGGCATGCCATGCACGATTCCAGATGTAGGCTTAATTTTTATGACGAACTATTAGAACACCCGTTCAATGCTAAACACATAGTGAACGGAAAAACCAGGCTTCGCAATAAAGAAAGAGAAATCAACATACTCTATCCGCGAGGCCACAACTAAAAAATCGCATAATTATCATAGGCCTTGACTTACTTGACTTACTAACTTATGGCCCCGGCGAAGCTTTCGCCCGCATCAGCCGCTCCTTTATGGATAGCCTCCAGTCTTCCATATTGAAGTTTCTTGATCAATCGGATTGCAGGGCGACTGATCAGGTCTCTCTCTCTTCCCTGGTTCAGATTTAGCCAGGACCAAGTCCTGTTGCCCGGGAGAGACGACGAGGACGTACTGAACCACCTCCTCCATAGGCCTACTCGTCGTTAAAGTTATAATCATCATAGTTGGAGTCAACATTAATATACTATATTCGCCGTAGTTTTCATCATCATAATCATCATCATAATCATCATAATCATCATCATAATCATAACCATCATAATCATAATCATAATCATAATCATAATCATCATCATAATCATCATCATAATCATCGCAGTTGTAGTATAATATAATATTCCGCCTAAACGCTTTGTATAGTAACCCATACCTTCATAATTTCTGTTGAGGCCATTTTCGCTGTTTAAGAATAGAATCTTGTCACACCCACGACGAGCTTAGAGCTCACAGAAAATGTTAGTCTCATCTCGCGGCGCAAAGGCAAAATAGAGAAATTTGGTCACACGTGTGACTGAAAACTTAGGTTGTGACTTAAAATTCTCCGGTCACACTGTATCTAGATATAGGCTGACTCATAATCACGGGATGGAATAGCGTAGGCGGAACTGCGGCGTAGATTTTGGTGGGAATTTCCAAGTTTCGGAAGTAGGCTTAAGTAGATAGAAATGTAGCTGTCGGGGACAAAGCGCCTAAAGCATGCTTCAAATACCAAACCACCTCGGGCGTACCCCAACTTAAGACAAATCATAATCGTTTCACAATGTTAACAAGTTATCGCTATCGATCCATGAGTTGAACGAGTCCGGATATCCTAACCATTTAACAAAATATTTCTTCCCGCGTTTCCTGATAATCTTTTCTATTCTAAATATTTCTTGAGTCGTCTTCTGTAGCTCCTGTTCATAGAATGAGCCCTGTATTTCCTCACCATTAGAATCAGTAATCTTATAAGTTGGTGGATCCGTGTATTGTATCCGGGATACTGTAAAAATTTCTTCCGTCCATCTAGGCGTATATCCCTTTTCAAAAATATTCTTCTTCTTAGTTATTCTGACCTTATCACCGATTCAAAACTTTGGCGCAATAGGTTCCGAAATCTTTTTGCCGTATAAATTCATAAATACAGTCTTTTCGTTCACTTTCATACTAGCCTTAGCGGGTGTCATTTTAATCATGGAAGAATGCCTTGTTTCGTTATAATTACTAACCATTTCGTCTAATATATCGATATATCTTCTCGTTGAATTAGCTGTAAAGTATTCTAACATTTTCTCTCGCATTGTTCGGTTCCATCTCTCAACGACGGAAGATTTTTCTTCATTCTCAGTAGAGTACAACTCAACCAAATTCTTTACGTCTTTATTATCAAAATTCTTTTCCTTTATCAACCCATAATTTACCAGGCTTTCGTCCGCCCCCGAGTATCTTTATGAAGCCGCTCGCCGTTCAATGGCACTATCCAACCGTACTTGGAAAACACATCTACAACTGTCAGCAGGTATTTTACACCATCGTTATCTTTAGCAAAGGCTTGCATGTCCACTAGATCAGCCGCCCATATCTCATCTATCCCATTAACATACACCTTTCTTTTTCGAAAATGTTTAATCACTGGTCTATGTAATTCATTCGCTAATTGATAAGTCCAATTCGGATCGGTTCTTTTTTTAAACCTAACCCGAGACTCGCTTTAGTAGATAATATAGGTTTGACTATGAACCTCTCTATACGTTCCCGCAAGCTAGGATTAGGGATGTTATTCAAATCATTTAGCATTATTCTATCAGCAACATTCCTATAAGCCGTATCAGTGTGTTGATCGTAAGCCAAATCGTGGTGATACGCAGCGTTATCTACCCTATCCACAGGTTTGCTCCACTCTTTAGGAGTTCCATCTGGGTTCAGTCTCAAATCTAGCCTAGTACCTGGCCCGGAAAACTGATGGCCCGGTAAATGCATCTCACCGGGAAACTTAGTCCCAGGTAATTTAATGTTTCTAGTCGCTGCATTCAATGAACTGACTAGATCTCCTCCTTTCGCGGCTCCTTTCACGAATTGAGTTTTAGTCGTTCCACACACAACGCATACACCTCTTAGCATAGATCTCCCATTCTTAGCCACAGCATCTTGTTTATCTCTAGTCTCAGTTTTTTGTTTACACTTAACGCAATACATTTCTCTTTTAAAATAAAAGTTTTATATATTTTATATATTTAAAATGGAAGTGAAAGACTTAACGTGGAATGATTTATCGTCGAAAAGATTTAATAGCCCTCTACTACCCAAGAGTATTAGAGGTGTAATAGTAGGTAAATCGGGATGTGGCAAAACGACGTTATTGCTAAACTTACTTTTGAGGCCTGGATGGCTCGACTATAACAACTTGCAAGTATTCGGTAAATCTTTATTTCAACCAGAGTACAAAATTCTTAAAAAGGCATTCGAAGAAAAATTACCGAAAGAAGCGATCGTGCGGCTGTTTGACATTCGAGACGAGATAATGGAACGTGATGTTTCTCCGGCATGCGTTATTGAATGGATGTCGAAAGATTTACGGGGCGAGTCGGATTTCGAATGCAGATTTTACGAACCCGCGGAAGATGTGCCGGATCCGAGAGACTTGAGCCGTGAAAAGAAGAACTTGATGATTTTTGACGATTTGCAATTAGAGAAGCAGAACAAATGTGAAACGTATTATATCCGAGGTAGGCATAGTAACGTCGACTGTTTATACCTCGCCCAAAATTATTTCAGATTGCCAAGACAGACTATCAGAGAGAACGCAAACTTTATTTGTTTATTCCCCCAAGACCAGAAAAATGTTTCCCATATCTACAACGATCATGTAAGTATGGACATGCCCAAGGAGGAATTCACGAGACTATGCGAGAAGACTTGGAAACAACAGCATCAATTCGTAGTTATCGACTTATCGAGCAAAAAGAGCGGCGGTAAATATCGGAGTGGATTAGATGAATTTTACATCCCTAATTCGGAATTAAAATAATATAATATAGTAGTAAAAATGGAACAACTGAAGATAGTGGTAAACACATCACAGACTGCGAGTAACACGGAACCGAAATCATCGTTTTTCATTTTGGTGGACAACGAAAAGAAAAGAACCGCACGAATCGAAACGAAAAACAATCCACCAATCGAACTAGACAAAACCAAAAAGTACGAAATGGCGCTAGTCGACCTGTATACCTACTATGTGTTTCCAAATATAGACGCGACCAACAATAACTTCAAATATTCACCGAACAAAGGCGTGACGTGGTTTAACATAGTTATTCCAGAAGGGTCCTATGAACTCGTGGATATAAACAACTATGTGAAGAAAATCATGAAAGAGAGCGATCATTACGATACCGCAAACGAAAAATATTGTATTACGTTAGAACCAAACACCAATACGATGAAGGCGGTGCTGACTATCGCCCGGGATTATGAGGTTGATTTTACACCCGCGAACTCGATTAGAACCGCTCTAGGTTTCGATAGTCGCGAATACAAAGCTGGGTATAACGAATCGGAGAACATTGTGAATATAATGAATATAGACAGCTTTAGAGTAACTAGCGATATAATCGGAGGTTCGTACTCGAATGGATCAACGGTGAACGTGATATATTCGTTTTTTCCTAGCGTTGGACCAGGTTATAAGATCAGCCAAATCCCAGCTAATTTAATTTATCTCCCCATTACAACGCATATGATTTCATCGATGGAAACGAAACTTACCGATCAAAATGGAAAACTAATTAACATTAGAGGGTAAGCAATATCGATCAAATTTCATATTAGAGAAGTTTAAAAGTTTATATTAGTTATATATAAAATGGCTCGATACACAGACGTGCGCTTAAATATTTCAGAAGGACAGATAAACAAGATTAAACGAGCTCTTGAAGCGGGCGCTGATGGTGTCAGTATTAGACTATCCCATGATGATCTAGAGGGTGATCACGTTTTAGCTCTTACGGTTGCACAAATTAACAAAATGAAGAAAGCTTATCAGACCGGGAAGAGAGCGACGATCAAAATGAGTAAAACGCAACTAGAGCATAATAAGAAAGTCAAAGGCGGTTTTATCGGAGCTCTATTACCAATTCTAGCTACTGCCGGGAAATTTCTTCTTTCTAGCGTACTTCCTAGTTTAGCACAGGGTGCCTTAAGTGGATTAGGTTCCGAGGCTACTTCGAAAATTATTGATAAAATAAGCGGATCGGGAGTATTGTACATTAAAAAAGGCGAAATTGCTTGTAAAGTTAGACCGGATGGAAATGGGTTATATCTCTCTCCATGGGCGAAAGGCAGTTCGATGGAGGAGGGATTATATATGAAACAAGGTAGCGGGCTGGTTCCGGTCTTATTCTTGGCCCTAATTCACCTTTTAAAAATATCCCGATTCTCAGCATGTTGTTTTAAAAAATAATCCTCGTATAAATAAAATGTCAGGATTCAACAGACCTATTCATAAATTTATGACGAAACCCACTCTTGAGATCGAAGTTAGAACCCAACCGAAAGAGCTGCATTGGACGCTGCCAGGCCTATGGAAACAATGGGTGTATAAGCCCCTCAGACAACTGGGTGGACTAAGATGGGAGATTTTCGCGCGACAAACGATTACGATTCAACCTAGAGAAACAGCTACAGTGCTGCTAGGGCTAGGAGTTCGAATGACTAAAGGATCTTGTCTAGTTTCACTTAGACAGGAAATCGAGGCGAAGGAATGCATTCTACGAGAAGGTACCGTTACCGGGGAAGTAGAAGAAATAGAAATTGCTATTAAAAACGACTCAGATTCCGTAGTTAGTATAACCGAAGGCGATTCGCTATGTTTCGTTAATTACCACAAATAATATAAAAAAACTATATCCCATTATTTAAAAGTGAATGGCTAACGAAAAAACGAAAATCAACGAAATCGATGCAAGCGCCCAGGTTTACCGAATTTCGAAAATCACTGAAATTCAAGAAGAGATCGACCGGGAACGCGAAAAAAGAGAGGCTCTAGGTAAAAAGTACCACAAAGGCGTCAGAATAATTAGCGTGATAAACAACGTCTTAGCTATGGCATCGATGGGACTCACCGCGGAGGGTATCGGTGTTCTATCTACAATTATCGCGGCTCCCATCGTTGTAGGGACTGGAGGAGCGGCAGTGGTAGTTGGAGTTCTATGCGTGATAGGCAATCAAGTTAATAAAAAAAACTCGCCTTAAGACTAGAGAAACACGAAAAGATCAAAACGATAGCGGAAGCGAAACTCAATACGATTAGCGATCTCGTTTCGAAAGCGTTAGAAGACGATAATATTTCGGACGAGGAATATTCAGTAATTTTGAACGAACGCGCGAAATTTAATGATATGAAAGAAGAAGTCAGGGGCAAAATCAAAGCCAATATAGACGAAGCTGGAAATAGAGAAGCTATGATGGAGTCACTGCAGAACGTGTTTAGAAAATCGTCGAAAAAGGATTAAACGTAGAACGTAGAACGTAGATTCAATGTTTTAACGTGAATTTCAAAAACGCGTTAAAACATTATACCTCCTAAAAAAAAATGTCGTTTTTAAAAATAACCGATCCATCAAAACGTGATTTTATAGTTGAAGAGTTTCTGAGGACGAAGAAAACAATTTTGAACGAACGCGCGAAATTTAATGATATGAAAGAAGAAGTCCGAAGTAAAATCAAAGCCGATATAGACGAAGCTGGAAATAGAGAAGCTATGATCGAGTCGTTGCAGAACGTGTTTAGAAAAATCGTCGAAAAAGGATTAAACGTAGAACGTAAAACGTAGATTCAATGTTTTAACGTGTTTTCAAAAAACGCGTTAAAACATTATACCTCCTATTAAAAAAAATGTCGTTTTTAAAAATAACCGATCCATCAAAACGTGATTTTATAGTTGAAGAGTTTCTGAAGACGAAGAAAAACATTCAACGAGATTCTTTATCCGAGAAACTAGGTGATATGGGGCTGCAGCGAGATTTAGTAAAGTTATACAAACCGATCGTTGACTCGCAATCGACTATATCGAAAGAACAAAACGCTTTGTTATCAACTATTAAGGAAAACTCGGCAGCTACGACTAACGCTCTAAAAGCGCTTCCCGGTTTAAAAGCCATACAGTTTCCTCATATCACTCAATAGAGGCTTACGAGGACCCAATAGAAGACGTTAGAATGTTGGAATTAGGGGACCTGGCAACGAAATGTGGCGCCGCACACCGAAATGAGCATTAAGTCGGAGATTACACATCAGAGATATTAGAGAAAATAGTATTTTTTAATTTTTTAATTTTTGGAAAAAAATTTAATAAAAAAAAAATTTTAACAAAAATTTTTGATTTTTTTTTTAAAAAGACAAGTAGCCAAGCTATCGTAATGCTCTTGATATGCAAATTATTATTTGTAATTAATTAAATTAAATCAATTAATTAATTTAATTGGATCACTTTTTTCCTTGTATCTTTGGCTAGAAATAAGCTAGAGCAATAATTTTTGTGTCATTTTGACGCCTGAGACAAGACCTTTGAAATGATGCATCAAACTCAAAATGTTTGAAAATCACCTTAATGCTCATTTCGGTGTGCGGCGCCACAAATACTTGTCCCAATACGCTTCTAATAAAAAGTCTACCGATACGACGTTTGGCCTAAATTCTAAAGACGGGAAATTTTTTATCGGGAACACACGCGTTTTATTCCAGAACGGCGATATAACGGTCGGAGAGAAGACTTACGCCGGCACTCCGGGACTTTGGGAACTACTGACGATGACTAAGCCGAACGATTCCATTTACGACGGCAACGATCTGTCCGATTACGCCGAGATTCTAGACGCGACGAATGCTATGAGACAACCTAACAAGCCGAGTAAACCAAAATCGTCTAGAAGCGAAAAGTACAGAAACATCATTAAACCGATATGGGGAATGAAGTGTGGTAAACAAGCGCCGAAGACGGGTAAAGGAGTCGTCGTAATTCCGCGAGATCCGAATGCTTTAGTAGAAATTTTGAGTCTGCGTTTGGCTAGCTACGGTGTGGGTAATACGGGAGTGAGAAACGAGATCGTCGGTATATGCGATGAATTATTAAGGCAAAACGCTGTCGACAAAGAACAGTATAAAAAGTTAATGTTGCAATTATAAAAATGCTTGTCGTTGCAAATAGAAGATTTACGAGAAAATACGTTATAGGAGGAGCGGGAATAATGGATACTATTACGGGAGTTTTCAAGAAGCTCTTCTCTTCGGGTGTTGGTAAACGAGTCGCATCATCCGCCCTTAGCGCGGGTAAAGTCGCCGCTAGAGAGTTGGGTAAAAAGGCGCTAAAAGTTGGAAAGAATACCGCCGTAGAGGCTGGGAAGCGATTGATGGATAAAACCGCGGCTAAACTCTTAGCATCGAAGGTTCTAACGCCGTCTGTGGTTGAAAAATGACCAGCGCTTACGCAATCGAATACGGCTGTCTTAGCACAACTAATCGATAACGGTGCGGAAGCTAATGCGGGAACTGATATTAATAAACATCTCGCCGGTTATGAACTTAAAAAGCCTTCCTCGAACGCCGTGTCTATTCGAGATATCGTGCATAGTCTCAACAACAACAAAAATGGAGCGGGATTGAAAATCGCATGAGTTAAATAAATAATCTTTGGTAATTAAAATGCAGTCGGATATTCTAAACATTACAGTACCTCTAACAGTCGACGAAGGAATCGAAAAATACGAATGGCACGAATACGAACCAGCGGCGAGAACGAATCTTAACTCAGCCGGCGAGATTCGCATAAATATCGAAACTCAAGATCTATTTTGCCATCCCTCCGAATCTTACCTGCTATTCGAAGGTAGGTTGGTTAGGGCAGATGGAACGGCGTACGCTAATGCTGATGCGGTAGCTATCGTTAACAACGGGCTCTTGCATCTTTTCAGTCAGATCGCTTATTCCCTGTCGAATCAAGATATCGAAACGGTATTTCACCCGGGACAAGCAACGACGATGCTGGCTGGGTATGCTGAAATATCCAGACGACTTCGCCAAAGCGCAAGGTCTTAACCAATTATGGTGTAAAGATACTGCAGCAACCGCGGTTATAGCTGATAATGCGGGTTTCGCGACTCGTCAAGCTTATCTTATTCGAAAGCCAACGCTAGGGGGAACGTTTAGTTTCGTCGTGCCCCTTAAACATATTTTCGGATTCTGCGAGGATTACGATAAAATAGTATACGGTTTCAAGCACACGCTAACGATGGTTCGCAAATCGGACGACGACGCTATTTTTAGACTCGCCGCCGCAGCTGCTGGAAAAGTCGACGTCGATAAAATCTCGTGGTTTATGCCTCACGTTTCTCCAGCGGATATGGAGAAGATGCAATTATACAAAACTATCGAATCGAAAGCATACTACGCAACTGGTACCGACCAGTTGCGTATCAAACGCGTCAATGCGATACTATAACGGTTCCTCAATCGACTACCTTTAGCTGGCGTCTTAGCGTCAAGACAGCTCCAGAAAAACCTAGGTGGATAGTCGTTGGATTTCAAACCGATCGCGGTGGTGATCAAGAACATAACCCGTCTATTTTCGACCATTGCAACCTCAAAAACATGTACGTCATGATGAATCAAGAGAGATATCCCGCGATTGACTACGACCTTTCGTTTCCCAACCAGAAATTTTCGAGAGCTTACAGAGACGCGGCGTCGTTTACCGAAAAATTCTACGCAAAAGCAACATCACTCCAGCCGATTATAAAGATCTATTTCCGCTTTTAGTTTTAGATGTAAGTAAGCAATCGGAACGACTAAAATCATCGGTTGTCGATATCCAAATCAAAGCTACTTTCAACACCGCAGTCCCCGCCAAAACGCAAGGCTACGCGGTTATAATTTCGGATAAGTTGTTAAACTTCCAGTCGGGTGGACAGAAAATGAGCGTAGTATATTAAAGAAAACATTTTCTATATATAAAAGAACATGAAACTCCCGCAGCTAAAATCGTTAATGAAGGAACACGGAATAAAGTTTAGTTATATGAACAAACCCGAAATGTTAAGAATACTCGTCGAGAAGGGTATTTTACCGGAATCAGAATTGCCCGTACCGGCGAAGGAGAAAAGGCCAGTATTACCCGAGTATGAGTATTTGAAAACTATTATAAATAATCCAACAAGAGTTGAAATTCTAGACAAAGACACTAACGAAGCCGTCATCTACCCATCGTTGTATAAGGCGTGTAGGGCTTTAAAAACCACTATGTACACGCTGAAGGTTTATAATGGCAGAGTATGGAGAAATCGATACGAGATTACGGTGCACGATAACGCCGAAGACAGTTCTGAATAATGAGACTTACAGATACCTATCGCGTGTACTTGAATGATAGGTATCTACAGTTAAAACCTAATACAAAAACTCGGCCTGCAAACCACATGTGCCTATAACAAAAAGGGGCTTAGCAGGTGCGCTATCACTGAATTCACTAGCATATACCCTTATTCCGAGCTGATCGCCGGCGACTAAAGACACGGCGGTGGTTGGTAATATGATCGTTGCGCAATCGTGGCTCGGGATGGTTATACCCGCTATGTAAGCATTAAGTTCGTTATCATTTAACCCAGCTATGGTATACATAACACTTACATCTACCGAACAGCTACTCGGTTTCCTACCGAGAAATTAGTGAATCCACCAAGTCGATATATCCCCGTACGAGGAATAGTTATTAACCCGTCGGCCGTCGTCTACGCTGAATCCGTATTTATAACGATGGTTGTTAATTGGTTGAGTATTACATCTCCACCTGGACCGTTGCCAGTTAAGCTGCCCGGTGTTACCGACTCTCTTAACGCGCAAATAGCCGATCCGGTTGTAGGCCTCCAATTCGGGGATAATGCCGGTGCCTTCGTTATAGCTACAGCCGTTCCTTCAAACCTATATGTAATACCGCTCGTCGTATTTCTAACTAGACTACCCAGAGATACCCTCATACCCCAAACGTAATCTCTGGTAGCGATACCCCCAACGCTCAGATCGACGTATTTCTTGTTAGTTAAATGGTTGTCGCCAGCTGGACCGGTGCAATTAAGGATTTTATCATTTACAAGGGCAGTAACCTGGGCCAAACAAAGGGCTTCATCACCATTACCTACGAAAGGGTAATCTTTCGGCAAACCTACGAGATGATGGCCACCCATATCTATATATCCGATAATGTTGTTGCTTCCATCTAGACGAAGAAAAGTACTGTTTATTTGACTAAGAGTTACGCCTCCCGCAATTACTCTTTGCGTTGTTCCGGAATCGGTGTGTCCAAATTTATCGACTGGCATTGTTTTTATAATAAGATTATTTAATAATGTTTAGCGTTAAGATCGTGAGAATGCCACCGAAAAGTCTCTCGCCATTATGTTTATAGCGATGGACGAATAAACGAATACCTCGAGGTAATCGGTATTAGTTAAGGTAACTACGCTACTGCCCGTTGCGTTATTATTAGAACTCCCAGTACCCCCTCCACCCGCAATTTGCATGAACAAAAGTCCATTTTTATACAGGAAGACGTTCCCATAAGCGGTGTTAGTATTACTACAAAATTCTATGTACGTCGAAACGAGTTAGTACCCAGCTTTACCAGGAGTTAAACGTTCCGTACCCGTCCTGATGCGAGCATCTGTTTGACATCTTTCTCTATGGAAAATAACTCTTGTAAGTGTTCCAGCGTTTATGGCTTGATTAGCATCACTGTAAACGCTAATCGTGGGGCCGACTGTTGTAGTCATATTATCAACATATTTTTTAGTCGCTGCATCGCTGGCGCTGTTGGGATCGTGTAGACCTGTAATGTAAGCACCATGCATATAGATGGACTTGTGCACATTTATTCTAGTCTTCACCATCTCTAAGACGGTTTCATTATTTATTCTAAAACGAAATCCATCCGCCGATTGCGATGTAATTAGTTGGTTTAATCGGCATTCTATTTTATTCGTTGTATTTCCTAAAAATATATCAAAATCTTTATTTCCATCCAAATCCTTGCACCCAATCGACCGCGTAAGATCCCTACCATTGCTAAAGAATAAGTCTCCAGTCATGGTATCGCCAGTTTTAGACACTTTCGAATCGACGTATTTCTTATTCGTCAAATGATTGTCGTTAGATGGTGAATCGTCGTGATTAGTTATCAAATCTATAGCTTGTCCCCAACTTAGAGCCTCATCTATTCCCGCTGTCGCAGTGTTTGTTGTTGGCAAACCTTTAATGGCGTGACCATTCATATCTAAATTTCCAGTCGCCGGGATGGTTCCATGCAATAGAAGGAAACTAGCATTTATTTGACTAAGAGTAACACCCCCGGCAATTACTCTTTGCGTTGCTCCAGCATCGGTGTATCCAAATTTATCGACAGGCATTTTATATATAATGATTTTTAATGCAGGTCGTTTATAATTTCTTGAAAATTCATTCCATCGCCCGTCATCTTCTTCAAGACGTCATCTTCTTCATCTTCTTCAAAATGACCGCAAAACACTTCGTTGTCAGGCTGCACACGCTCGCTGTTATATAATACTGGACTGGGTAAATACTTTACGAGCTCTACAGGTGGGGGGAGACCATAACTATCGAAATATATTTTATCCTTACCGTTCTTTAAAAAAGAGCACCAATGACTGCCTGCCCCATTAGAATCGTCTAAGTTCAGTATCCCACATTCATTCCGTTTAGGTTTCTTCGGCAACTCGTCTCTGAGAAATACGCCTCTAAAATTTGGAATATTTAGTTTTTTCACGGCATACAATAATTCAATATTCGTTAACGGACGATTTGGAAGAACTACGCCCTCGACGTTGATGTCTTTGTATGTCTCAAAACTCATTTTTATATTTCATTTAAATGTTTTATAAAATAATGCGCTTTTACTTCCTGCAATACATAAAAAGGATAGTCGCTAGTGTCGAACGTGCTTCTAATATCGGGTGCTATATCGGCGTAGAAGTCTTCGGTCTTAATTTCATATAGCCAGGGATCTATTTTGTTCGATTTTTGGATATTTTTAAGCGCTAGCAACGGGCATATATTCTTCCAATTCATAGCTTTTTGAAGCTCTTCTTCATCTAGCAAGTTGAACGATGATAATGGCAAAACATGATCGAGATGCCAAACCGAACCGTAATTTTTCATAATCATACCTTCTTCTAATTGAAATTCAATCCATTTGTGTCACGATCCAAGAAAAGGTACCAAGTCTTAGTTCACAGTTTCCTCAGAAACCAGCCTGAAAGGACGTTGGGGTCTATTTTTAACTTTTCGTAACGATTAATTCATATGTCGTGTGAATTCGGATATCTTTGGAAATTGAGAAGATATTAACTTCATTTTTAAAAAATTCTGTCCAGTAATAATGTACCTATGTTGTGGTAGCTCTAACTCTATTACTAAGACTTGGTATCTTTTCATGGATTATTGTTCTATGGGTTTCAAATATAATTTTACCTTTTTTAACGATTAATTCATATGTCGTGTGAATCCGGATATCTTTGGGAAATGAGAAGATATTAACTTCAATTTTTTAAAAATTCTGTCCAGTAATTATTAACCTATGTTGTGGTAGCTCTAACTCCATTACTAAGACTTGGTACCTTTTCATGGATTGTGACACATTTAGTAAATATTTCAAAGTCAATACCGATAAGTTGGCTCGTCGTTTGCGATTTCGATTTACCTCTTAATGCTGTACTAAGCCTACTCCTTATATTTAGGAGTAGTTTAAACTCAGGATCATATAGCCTTCGAGCATTAGAATGCGCCTGATTATATTTATTATTTATTATTATTTATTATTTACATTCCTTGCATCCATTATCTATCCTATCTTTTTGATATCTATTTTTTACATATTCTGAGATATTCTTTTCTTTCTTACATCGACTGCAAACTTTTTTATCTTTTGTTTGCCTGGTCTCCTGGTTCGCATATTTTTGGCTAAGTTCCATCTGTTTGATATTTTTACACGTTTTGCAACAAGCATAATACCCGCTCTTATTGCATTTATTTCTATAAAAATCGTTTAAGCTTTTTTCCACTTTACATTTGGAACACACTTTAGAGTTTTATATTTTATATTATTTTATTTATTCTTAAGTAGTTTTCAACAAATAATGCCCGTATGCCAAAGTGTGAATGCCATCCTTCATCATTATCACTCGTTTATCATCATCCGCTGAGAAGGCCACCTTGTTCACTTCTTCGGTGTAAATTTCGTGAAGATGCGAACGAATCACGTTCATTTTTCTCGACTGTTCTTTCCTCGTAAACAGACAGTCTTTGTAATCTTCATGAGTGATTGATTTCTTGACGACATTCTTTTTCACACCCTTGCACTTCTTGTGGTCCACTCCAGCCATCTTGTATGAATACAGTTTCGATCTTAAACCTATAAACTCTTCGATCTGTTTACCGGCCGCTTCATCTTTAAACATACCAATAACCTTTTTATTGATGCCAGTTTCTGTACCGGAGGGGTGGTCCTTAGGATAGTCGCTAGTGTCGAACGTGCTTCTAATATCGGGTGCTATATCGGCGTAGAAGTCTTCGGTCTTAATTTCATAGGCCAAAGAATCAGTATCGGTGAATAATAGCTTTGACTTATTTCCATACTTAGCCTTGATGAAATTATAGTGGAAATCAACCATTAGAGTTTTACTTAAGTCTGAAATACACATCCCGAGATATATGTGTTTGGCAAGACATGTGAAAATATAGAGTCTCGCGTAGATATGAAACTAATCTCAAGCGAGAAGCAGGCCATAAAACTAGCAGCGAGAACGAGTTACGACACTCGAACTATTTTTTATGAAAACCTAATCGCCATTCACATGAAACGAATTGCATCTCTTGTTCCCCTTCGCTTCCTGAAGCCAAATTGATCCTCTCCAATGCATTTGTCTTTTTTTCTCTTGTCTGTAGCCTTTTCGTGATAACTCTAAGGATCTTTGATGCATGGGTAAGGAGGCTTATAGTGCAGTGGTCCTCACGTGTTGTTGTGTTCGGTTTTTTCTTGATTGGAATCATTGGAATCACTGCTCCCTGACATTCTCAACACATGTAACCAACCTTACACGCTCCTCTTACTTTCACCTCCGTCGTCTAAGGGCCATTCTATTTCTAAGCAAGAGATCGAGTTGATTGCCGGAGTAGTACTTGCTTATATTTTTACACTGGTCTTTTCTTAGGTTCTTCGATATAGCGTCAAGACTCGCCGGCATGAATCTAAAACTATCGATGAATGGTAATTCTCGTTTAAACTCTACTTCCTTATTTTCTTTGTTTACAAACTTATCAACTACAACTTCTCGGTTAAATGATATATACTTTTCTTCGTTGCAGGGGATGCATTTAATCTGTTCATTTTCACCACACCGTAATTTCTTTATGACTAGATGACTGTCGTAACCGGTTAAATTGTGTAATATTACTGGGATAAACTTGGGGTCTTTATAGCTTAGATTACATTTTGAATGAGCGGCACCTCTAAATTTTCCAGTCAAATGACAGTGGTCTCTTACTCGGTCATCGCCTAGTTTGCCTTCGCATATGTGGCAAACAGTAGCCGAGTCGTATAGCTCCTTGTCTTTCTTTTCGAATATCATTTTCTTCGGAAATTTAAATCGATTATAAATATCTTTTACATTCTCTATAAGAGTGTCTATAAATTTATGTGCTACATCGTCGTCTTCACTCTCCGCTGTGAACATTACGGGAGCCTGTGAATAGAGGTCATCATCGAAACATTTCATATAATAACAGAAAGAACTTGGAACGTGTTTTTGGTATTTGTTGGTATAGGACAGGTTGGGGTCGGGTTGACAAGTGTCAGCAAACGCGACGATTGGGACTCTAATTTTTCGATAATAATTTTTAAAACTCAACATAGTTTTTGGGTCTGGTAGTTCTATCTTTTGAGCACTGTGTTGTGAACAGTACTCGATGTGTTTGTGCAGCGAGTCTATCGATCTGTAACCGATTAAACATCTTCTACAATAGTGCATCGAATTTACAGATTTTTCTGTTCGCGCCGCCATCAATCTATTAAAGTTCTTGATCCAACAATAATGCTTCTTTTTTCCATCGGAAATAAGCAGTAGATCTACACGGGTATCGCTTTCATGCTTTAGCATATAATGGGTATACGCCCATTTCATAACCGAATACGCTAACGCCAATGTTATTACAGCGCTCAAACTTATTTATAATAATAGCATCAGCAGCAACCGGGAACACGATACCGCTCCAATCGAGTTTCTTAGATTGTTCTATCAGATCTTTGAGTGATTCTTTCAGGGTGGTTGCCGGTTGGGTTCAACGCTCTTGTAATACATCATTTAAAACATTCAGCGTCGTCGTTTTTCGGATTAACAATGCCTTTTTATTAGCTAAATACTCGGGAAGTGGAATATAAGAACTGTCTTTTAATGGTTTATATAGGCCTACCACCGTATCGATATCCAACTTCATAACGGTTTTAAACCTCCAATTACTACCTCGCATCTGAAAACTTGCCATGCTCTCCTTAATTTTATCCACCGCGTTGCTAAATATTTCACTCACATCGGTTGCTTCTAAAATGATATCAGTCTTTGATTTAAAATTAGGTTCAGCTATTACTACTTCACCGGATTTCATATCTACTTTCTCCATTGCGCACATAAGATTGAATTGAACTTTTACACCTCGATTTTTCGCTAGCAGACTGACTACTTGTGGTCTTACGGCATTGAGAAAAGATGTTGCGTCGATCCCACTCGTTCCTTCGATCGTGTATCGCTTAGTAAATCCTTGAATAGCCGTCGCGGTCTCTCGAAGTTCGAACTTTTTTTAATTAATTTTACTAAAGATACTCAAAACCTTCGACTTCAGAGAATCAAGTTTTTCGTTTACGGGCGTTTTTATTTGAGGGGGCACGTAGTTAATCAGCCAGTCTGAAAAAGAATTAATTTCAGACTTAACTTTATTTTTCACCGACGAAGCCTTCTTTTTCAACGATTCTATAGCAACATTATACCATTTCTTTGGAGGGGGCTTACTCGGTGTGAGACTTTGGAGCTTTATAATCCGGAACAGGAGCGTCGAGCAAATTATTTACATTTTCCGTAACTCCTCCGAATACAACATTGACATTGTTTGCTTCGTCGTCAGCCTGGATGAACGCAATCAATCCCTCCTTTCGCAGTCTTGAGTATCCTTTTAGACCTCTTTCTCTGGCTATATTTCGTAATTTAACAACGATTTTCTTTGAGTATTCCATTTTATATTGAAGTGACATATCTTT
This sequence comes from Lumbricus terrestris, assembly GCA_949752735.1. NCBI lineage: Eukaryota > Metazoa > Annelida > Clitellata > Crassiclitellata > Lumbricidae > Lumbricus > Lumbricus terrestris. Next base: position 45,468,700 of record OX457037.1, read on the forward strand.
AAGCAGTTGTGAGAAAATGTTTTCGCTCATTTTATATACATGAGAAAAAACTTGAAAATGTTGATTGCCATGAGCGAAGCCCGAAGGGGAGACACAGGGACGGTCCCCTAATTTTAGGCCTTATTATTGGTTATTTCAGTAATTTAGACCGTACTTCTACCTTAGTAGGGCCCCAGGTAAGGCAATTATAGGTACGATATTTTTTGAAACCTAGGGTATGGTTATTTCAGTTATTTCAACCGTACCCTAGGTTCATAGGCGCCACCGGGAAGGCAATTAGGGGGCACTTGGCTTAGAATAGTCTTAATATAACTACTGTCGCTTCCGGTTGTTTATACCGATTTATCGTTTCATTAACTCACCGATTTTAATCAACTTGGGGAAGAGCGTTTTGCTTACGGTAAGACTTATATATTCTTCACATTGTGCCTGTGACACGAAACGGAGTATCCCCCATGAAAGCTATCCGTGGGGATGAATTAATCTATCCCCCCGGATGGAATTAACCGGTCTATACTATCCGGGGGGATACACCATTCTATCCCGTTTTTTTTAATTGCGCATAATAAACAAATTTATGCTGTAATCAAAATTTAAAGTGACTCCAATTGTTTTAAGTGTCATAAGCAATGCGCAGATGAAGGCAACTCGAATTTATTTAGTGACTCTGAATGTTCTTCATCGTCATCATCGAAATCCTTGGGTTAAACGCCCGTAGGTGTCCGGCACCACTCTCTGTTTGAGTCTGTCTCGCGTCATGTTGCCCATCTTCAACCTGTCCGGTCTGCAGGTCCATACCATTAACATCTTGAACCAGCTAGACCACCTTGTCTGATGAAGAGAATATGGGGAGAGATGCACGAAGGACAACCTGGGTCAATGCCCGTATGTGTCCAAAGCTCTCTCCCGCCGACTCTCTCCACTGGTCTGTACTGACCGGCCTGTGCATGTCAGCTCCACATCATGACACCTTGAATCATCTGGGTCGCTATGTCACTTGTGTCGTGGTTTTTTGCGGATTTCTATGGTCTTGGTCTTTTACTGCCAGTGTTTCTCCACCCATCTGGCAAACCTTCCTCATTTTATCCGGGCTTAGGACCGGCACAGGGAAGTTGCTGGTTTCCTGTGGCAGTGGATGGATGCAGTTTAACGTCGTGCCCAGGACCTTTTCTTTCCAGGAGTGTTCTTAAGTGTTTTAAATATTTTAAGTGCTCTAAAACAGGGCCAAAAATTTTATATAGTAGGAATAAACATACCTGTTAGTGTCATTGTTCAAAACAAAGCAGATGAAAATTAATTTGCAAAAGGAAATACAAGCGGAAGCGGTTTTTTCGACTTTTTTTTATTTGGGAGATACAATTAATATGGGGGATACTCTATTTCGTGACATGCCTGCAAGTTTTGCAGGCACAAGAATTAGCAAATTGTGTTACGTTGTTGCTTTAACAGGTAGCGCATGGTGTCTATCGAGCTCCCCAGAAAGATTTACAGAAACCGTTGAAAATGCCAAATAGACCCAACCCGAAATCAATGTTTTTATTTGTCCAGTGTTTTGCCTATTATGAATTAGTCTTTACAAGACTCCGACCAAATTCGTTAGGCGGATTAATTGATTGATTGATTGATGTAATGTTATTAGGGCTGAGTGTGACGGTCATGGACGGCGTCAACGCAGTGGTTTTCGGGTCTGAACACCGTCCTGTGACTTTAGTATTAGACCAGCAACGCCGCGGAACGATACGGGGCGTCCAGGCACTGTTCTACACTTTCAGCACTGCCTTGCTTATTGGTAATTTATCATTGGTCCTTGGTAATTTATCGTTGAGCCTCCAAAATTGTTCCACTGTTATTTCACTTGGTCGTAGGACATTAGTCCCCCGGACAAAAGACTCCAGGACAAAGTTCCTCGGTAATCCCGAAGACTGCGTGCCTGTCCATGTAAGCAATATGGCCGCCCAAGCAATCGCTGAAATAGAGCACTGTGCGTTAGCTTCGAAATTTACGTTTACTCCTATTTACTGCATATTTTTCCTCATTTATAACTTATCAACCTGACCGTTTTACTTAGATCTCGCGTTCATTATTTGCTTACCGAGTGCGTTGCGTCATGTGATGCGTCTGATAGGTCTCTATTTTAGCTATGCGGCTTATAGGTGACAGCGCTCTATTTTAGCTAAGTTGTTGACAGCCATATTGTTTTGTATGCACGCGCGCAGTCTTTGGGATTACCAAATCCTCCTTTGATTTGGCATAGGACATTATCCTCCCCTGACAAAATTCCCATTTAAAATTGCACCTACCGTATCATCGTGGGAGGAAATATTGCAGAGGTACATGTAGTCATGCCTCTGCGGGACAGGTGTTCCCCTGGTTTTATAATATGCCAATTATTGTAGCATCGCATGAGATATTGTTATTTGCAACTGAGTTTGTTTGTATGTTTGTATGTGCACTTGTTATAGCGCCCTTCAAGCTCTCTACTCAGAGGCGCTCCCGAATGCAGAGTGGACACTGCATCTGAATTTCACGCCGAAGCGCTGAGCAATTGTGAGTGAAGGACTTGCCCAAGGTCCTTACGCGGCGAGGTGGATTCGAACCTCGAACCTTCCGGCTTCAAGGCAACGACGCCACCACTACACCACCACGACCCACGATTGTTGTTATACATTGTTATACACGATTGTTTTTTTGCTGTTGTTATAACAATGGAGATACTCGAAGATTATTCTCAGGCGACGATTTGTCTATCTTTTTACGTGAAGCCTTTTCTGTCAAATCTGTAAGAACTTTGTATTTTACACAGGTGAAAAGAATGGTTGGCTGCATTGCCCCAAATTGCAGCAACAGATCGGAGAAAGGCATAATACATTTTCCTTTTCCAGCCGATAAAGATCGTAGAAAAAGGTGGCTGATAAATTGCCGAAGAGATAAATGGATTCCAACTTCCACAAGTCGTCTTTGTGAACAGCATTTCGACTCCAGCCAGTTCGAGATTAAACGCATGGATGGCTGGAGAAAACTGAAGCCAAATGCCGTGCCCACCATATTTTCTGTGCCAAATCCACCACCTGGACTGCAACCAAAACGAAGGGTTCTGAAGCGTCACATCGTAGACGATGAAGTCGGCACCTTCGTGAAGGTTCGACGCATTGCTGAGGAACATAGCTACGCCAAGTCCTTTGTTAAAAGAGAGAATTCAGGTATTCACAATATTGTGTTTAAGTTCCATTCAGAATCTAATCTTATGACTTCATTAATAATACAATAGCTGTGAAACAGAAAGCATCAGCTGTTGGTTTGTTAGATCACAGGTTCTTAACCGGTTTGTCGCGACACACTAGCGACCGGCGGTGTGTCACGTTAAAATGGTGTGCTTAATTACTTTTATTTCATGTTTTCTTGCTTTGCCTAGAACTATTGGAGTGGCCTGGACTAAGGATAAATTATAATATTTCATGCTTTTTTTTACCTAAACAGTTTTGTATAACGCCTATTGGGTTATGTTTATTCGTTAGTCTCATTAACGGGTAAGGGCAGGGACTGTAGCGAACTACAGCTATCAAATGACATGTTACAATATTAATTAATAATAGGTAGTATAGGCCAGTTTAATGAAAGCGGTGTTTAGTTATTACGAGCGGTGTTTTAATATAATATAATAATGATTAACTAATAGACGCTGATCGGCCAAAATACGTCATTTTAGTTTAACGTCGCCATAACGACAATGACGTAACGGTATTCGTTACTTGAGGAGATGAAGATTGATGTACGTTATGCGCAAGAAGGAGGAGGGTTTTTTGAAAGTGGCAAGCAGTGTGACTCTTGTCATGAGGATTTAGAGATGAGAAAACGACAGGATATTCTGATCAAATCGTCAGATTGATCGATAAGTCTGGAGAGTGTACCAGCAGCAATTTGATCATAAAGTTGCGTGGGATTTTACGGATTTTTGCGAATGAACTTCGTTGTTCCAAGGGATCGTAAAGCCTGTGTCAATAGGCCAAGTAAAGATAGTAAACGGTAGTAGGTCCAACGGGATATTGAGAGAAAAGACATCGAACGTTGAATATTGCGAAATACAAGAGGATTGATCGTACGTTGCGATTTAATCTACTTGGATTATAATAAACCATACTGAACGATCGCACGTAAACCGTCAAGATGTACACAGTTCAGCGAATGCATATATAGAAAGTTCACTTCGGGACGAATGATCATCGAATTGAACGACAATCCAAACGAAGAGTGAATCGAATTCCACATTACTTCATTCCATCTACATTCAACGGAAGAACACTGAAGAGCGTTTACTGTGCCGTGCAGATAAGCTGAGAACTTAATAATAAATACATAATTAAACAACACCGCTCTAAGTAAATAGGTGAACTACTATTTTAAATTTTATGTTATTGACACAATATTATTCACAAAGAATTCACTATTGTCTGATTTTCATTAATATGACTAATTAAAACCATGGAACTATTCTCTGCATACCCATTAATGGACAAAGCGATTAGGTTATTAATTAACCACTACAGGGACATCTGGCTGCAGGGGTTGCTACGCAATTGCAGGCTACGTGTTGCACTTACAAAACCTGTGGATCCTCATCTTACTATGACCCAAAGAAAATCCAGGAGCAAAAATTCCATTAACGGTTTGGTCAAACAATTGATGCACAGTCATAAAACGACATAGAATTGTAAATTTTGATCAGTAACATATAGACTTTTAGAATAATTCGAAACTAGAAAAAGCATCCAGTGTCAGTCAGCATTTCATTCATTAAGAGTTTAAACAATTTAAAATAATTTTTCTAAGCTGGGCTAATTAAAAAATATTTGTTAGTGACATTCACATGACGATTGGTGTGTTGCCAAATTTGGCGGCGTTGTGGTGTGTCACACACGAAAAAAGGTCGAGAACCTCTAGTGTTAGATAAAGCCAGAGTTTAAATCATATTTCTTAATTTAGCATTTATTTCTCCAGTTCTATAGTGCCCTTCACTCTCGCTACACAGATGTGCTCCTGACTACAGCACAGACACTTCATTGGAATTTCACGTCGAAGCACCCGAGCAATTGCGAGTGAAGGACTTTCACATTGGTCGCTACGAGTCAGCTTGAGTTGGACTTGAACCTGGAACCCTTTGGCTCAAAGGCATTGACGCCACCACTACACCACCGCGACCCATATGGTTTTAAATCTAATAAGCCCAATTATAAGTACCAGTACTCAACAAAGATTGCATTTTTATGTTCTGATATTCAGTTAATTAAAATTCTTCAGATTTTGAAATTTTCGTTCCTTTATTTTAAAATGAGCGACTGTTTTAGAGAACATTTACTGTACATAGGTCTGCTTAGTTAAAAATGCGTTGATCTGTAGGGGCAGAAATGGGCCATCATGTCCAATCATGCTATAGCTTACACGCAAGACTAGTTGGTGACACGCAAATACTACTGAGTTTATGAACCTAAAGCTCTGTGTTATTTCCTATTTGAAGAATAGTAAGATTTCTATTTGAAGAATAGTAAGATTAATCTTTCTTGTCCCCTGTGTAGTGTTAGAATTACTGTATGCATTTCCACCCCTTTTAAGAAATACAAAACTGAATTTTTATAAACTGCGAATGATTTCTCTTTTCAGCCGAATGTGTTTCAGTATTGTCCACAACGCTGGCAAATGTTGACGTCACAGCTGAAAGCAGAGGCTCATCATTTACAAACACCGAAAGGATCGTTGCACAGGAAACTGCTGCAAGTGAAGTGGTTGACTGTTCTTTTCTGGACTTACGCATAGCAGCTGATGTTGAATTGATCACGTCTCAGCCATCGCCAAGAAAACAAGTTTCACTTGAAAATCTCGTTCAGGCTCAAATTTCAGAGATGTTGTCCATGGAACACATAGAGATGATAACCCTAACGTGTGGGGTTAAGCAGGGTGGTGTTCTATCCCCGGTGCTGTTTGCTGTCTATGTGAATGACATTATTGAAAAATTAAGTGGATCATGGGTCATGGGTGTAGAATTGGTGATACTTTCTTGGGTTGTATCATGTATGCAGATGATCTCATTTTAATTTCAGTGTTGCTGTGTGACCTCCAAACAATGGTTGATATTTGATCTGTCGAGTTAAAAGGTATTGATATGAAGCTTAAAGTAGCCAAATCTCAAGTTGTAAGGATTGGAACACAGTTCCGTAACCCATGTAAGAGCATTGAGGTCAATAGAGTAGAGATCAGTTTTGTTGACAAGTTAAAAATATTTGGGCTGTTTCCTGAGTGCAGCAAAGTCATTTAAAATTAGTCTGCATGAAATGCGTGTGAAGTTTTATAGGTAATTAAATTCATTGTTTAGCAAATGCTACAAATTAAATTTAGTGAACCAGTTTTGTTGCATTTAGCTGCATTTAGCATTTAGCTGCTGCCCACTATAAACCGTTTCTTCTTTGTGGAATGGACGCTGTCAGCCCTACCAAAAGTGAACTGATCATGCATGAAAATAATATTACAGACTGCTGGTTATCCAGAGATTGGGTTTCATCCAGATATGCCTATCACACAACAATGTTGTCAGATTTGCATCATGTTTCTTAAGTGTTTGAGCGCTTGTTATTTTCAGTATATATAATATTCTTGTTGTGTATACCACCACTGTCTAGGAATACACATTTTATATTATGGTCAACCTAGAAGTCCTAGTGCTATTAGCATATATAGAAACATTTATGTTCAGAGAGATATATATATATATATATATATATATATATATATATATATATATATGTGTGTGTGTGTGTGCATCAAATAATTATGTCTATGCATGCATATCTTTTATTAAGAAAACTTAGTCTGTTTCTGTCATTAGTATTATGCAGGCAGATATACTGTCCAGTGAGTGTTGTATTTCTTTTATATTTACTTTTATTGTCTTATTAATTGTGCTACTATATTGGTTAAAAAAAGTTTGATATATAATCTTACTCAAGTAAGTGCTTGTCCTTGAGACAAAAGTAATTGAACTTGAGACATTAAATTGTTTTCTTAGAACATACTGGAAATGAACAGGCTGATATCACACAACAATGTTGTCAGATTATAGATTATCAGTTAGTTGGTAGCTGGTTGGTTTGACATTTTCACAGTTCACATTGTTAATAGGAAGATAATTATATGGTTGGTGTAATAGAGTAGAGTAATGGATAACACACTGGCCAAGAGTGCGAGAGGTAGTGAGTTCGAGCCCCCGTTGGGCGGATATGCTTTGTAGGCTGCTATTAGCACCATGTACTGCAGGCTGTCCGTTCAGTTGGTGTAGTTAAGATTTATGTATTCTGTAATCTGAGTTCCTGTAAATTGCTTCAACTGCATAATTGTACACTGTAACCGTTTGCATTCTGTCAACCGGATTGTTGATTAAACGAAAATTATTATTAGTAGTAGTAGTAGTAGTATAGGCTTCATTTGTACACAAATCTTCACGTTCTTGCAGTTATCGTGTGCACTTATGTCCTAAGTATTTGAAGTAGCCCTGTTCATTTGTGCCAGAGTTACAACTCTATCTATTTGACTGTTATTGACTGTTTTATCATTTTCATTCATTCATTCTGAGATTTTTACTTCTGGAATTAAAGAGGAAATAATCGAAATTATTTATGTTGCTTTTACTTTAATGCATTGCTTAACAACCAAGGTGCCTTGACATCCAGTGGTGCTAGTAACTTTATTGGTGCAATCGTAAACCACAGTTGTAAATTGAAATGTAAACCTACAGGTTTTTCTATAGCGACCGAACATTGTATGTCCTCGACCCTGCCTATTTTTCAATGAAGTTCATTCCTGAAGAGCAAGTTCAAGGGATCAGGAGCTCCCCATTTTCCAAAGAGCTTGATGTGAGACACCGCCAGACAAGTGCTGTAGGAGATGCGATGCTTGGAATCCAGTGAAAACCAACACATTTAAGCAGAAGCCTTGGCATATGGAGCGGGGTGGTGTAGTGGTGGCGTCGTTGCCTTGAAGCCGGAAGGTTCTAGGTCTGAGTCCATCTCGCCGCGTAAGGACCTTGGGCAAGTCCTTCACTCACAATTGCTCAGCGCTTCGGCGTGAAACTCCGATACAGTGTCCGCTCTGCATTCGGGAGCGCCTCTGAGTGAACAGAGCTTGAAGGGGCGCTATAAGAAGTGCACATACAAATAAGCACAGCGGAGCGAAGGACCTGGCCAGGACATTCTATTAAGCCACATGGGTGACCAGCATAACCATAACCACAGTTTTTATTGCTCAAAGTGACAGTTGACAAAACATCTTTATTACATAATAACGAATATAGAAACTAACAAAAAGCAAAAGGAGAGAACCCTTAAGACACTAGTCCCACTGTCAGGGTTTCCCCAAGTACAAGTTCGAATAAGCAGCAACAGGTTATGGAAATTATAGAGTATTAAAGAATAATTTTATCTTAACTAATTAACTACATCCTGGGAAAACGTTTAAAGGTGATGTTGAGTGTGCCAATTTAGAAAAATCGTTAAAAATAAAAGCAAGAACCGAGCAGTTACAGTGAGATATCATTCACCTCCTGCCAGCTTGGTTGGGGGTTGGCCATTTTAGGTTACCGTGGAAGGACCATGCTAGCCCGATATTTGCCAGAAATAAGCCAGCATCGAGAATTGATGCGACCACTCTGAAGCAAAGGCGCATCATATGCCAATACGGCTTATTGGGCCCGTAAGTCGCGCTATTCTGACGCTAAGCGCAAGGCACATCATATGCCAATACGGCATTTACGAGCGTTAGGCCTACGTTGTATCAGGTTGTCCAAAGACTGATTTAGGCTGCAGCCCAAGTCCCGTTACCGTAGAAGAGGCAGAGCAGCTGTTACGGCTGATCTCGTCGAGAATAGCCTACTCGTCCAGATTAGCAAATAACATACATTTGGCAGCTGAATTAAATTTCCTTTCTTCCGGATAGGCCCAATTAATTTTAGTCCAGAATGTCAATACAACAAAAGTGCCAAATCTGGTACTAAGTGAATTTGTAAGCATGCATCGTTGCTAGTTGCTACGTACTTACTCTATCACACCGGCGGAACTAAAATGGAGTCCATGTCAGCCGACCAATCAAAATGCAGGGATCCGTTTACCATTGCGCGTATTGGAGAAGGCCGAACTCTCAGTAATTTCTGGTTTTGAACGATGACACTAACAGGTATGTTTATTCCTACTAGATAATTTGTTTTGCCTGTTTTTAGAGCAATTAAAACATTTTAAACACTTAAAAACGCTCAGAGTCACTAAATAAATTCGAGTTGCCTTTATCTGAGCATTGCTTAGGACACTTCAAACAATTAGAGTTACTCTAAATTTTGATTACAGCATAATTTTTTTATTATGCGCATTTTTAAAGAAAGGAGGTAGAATGGTTTATCCCCCGGATAGCATAAACCGGATAATTCCATCCGGGGGATAGATTAATTCACTCCCCCGGATAGCTACTCCGTTTCGTGTTACCGGCCGGTAGTTGCCACGACAGAGGTGCACGCAGTGATGATGTCTCTTCTTTTAGGAATTTGGATATTTGTAAACTAGATGTGTTGCCCGGCGTTGACAGCGAAATTTAGGGTTTTAAACACTACTCCACTGTGGTACCCATCGTTGACCGCTATATTTCGGGTTTTCGGCAACCATCCACCCCACCCCCGCTTCCCCAAATAGCCATACGTAACCCGCTCCTGCGGGGAGTAGATAGATTAAGACTATTCTAGGACATCGACCCATAACCATGGTTCAAAAAATATATCGACCCATAACCATGGTTCAAAAAATATATCGACCCATAACCATGGTTCAAAAAATATATCGACCCATAACCATGGTTCAAAAAATATGCCGACCCATAACCATGGTTCAAAAAATATATCGACCCATAACCATGGTTAAAAAAATATGCTGACTCATCAAAAAATATGTCGACCCATAACCATGGTTCAAAAAATAACCACCCCAGCACGCGCCAATGACTCATCATGCGGGGAATTTCCAGTAGTTTCGATGATGAGTCATAGGGTGATTGGGAATTACTCATCATCACATGACCACTAAGTTTTCATTATCTACCCACGAATTAAAAGACTCTGGGTACCCTAACCACTTCACAAGCGATTTTTTCCCGCGTTTCCTGATAATCTTTTCTATTCTAAATATTTCCTGAGTAGACTTCTGTAGCTCCTCTTCATAAAAACTCCCCTGTATTTCCTCGCCATTATAATCGGTAATCTTATAAGTTGGTGGATCTGTGTATTGAATCTGGGATACTGTAAATACCTCCTCAGTCCATCTAGGTGTGTATCCCTTCTCAAAAATATTCTTCTTCTTAGTTATTCTGACTTTATCACCAATTGAAAACTTTGGTACAATAGGTTGCGAAATCTCTTTACCGTATAAATTCATAAATACAGTTTTTTCATTCACTTTCATACTAGCCTTGGTGGGAGACATTTTAATCGAACCGTGCCTTGTATCGTTGTAGCGGCTAACCATCTCGTCTAAAATATCGATATATCTTCTCGTCGAGTTAGCTGAGAAATATTTGTACATCCTCTCTTTCATAGTCCTATTCCACCGCTCGACAACGCACGACTTTTCTTCATTTTCAGTGGAATACAAGTTTATCAGTTTTTGTACATCCTTGTTGTAAAATTCTTTTCCCTTGTCAACCCAAACTTTCCCTGGCTTTCGTCCACCTCCAAGTATCTTCATGAAACCGTTAGCTGTAGATTTCCCACTCTTATCATTCAATGGTACAATCCAACCGTACTTGGAAAACACATCTATAACGGTTAGCAGGTATTTTACACCATCATTATCTTTAGCAAACGACTGCATATCTACTAGATCAGCAGCCCAAATCTCATCTATCCCATTAACGAACACCTTTCTCTTCCTAAAATGTCTAACAACTGGTTTGTGTAATTCATCGGCTAATTGATCAGTCCATTTCAGTTCAGAGCTTTTTTTAAACCCAACCCAAGACTTGCCTTAGTAGATAATATAGGCTTAACTATAGCCCTCTCCACTCGTTCTCGCAAGCTAGGATTAGAAATATTATTCAAATCATTAATCATCGCCCTATCCGCAATATTTCTAGAAGCCGTATCGGTGTGTTGATCGTAAGCCAGATCGTGGATATATGCTGCGTTATCTACTCGATTAATAGGCCTGCTCCAATCTTTAGGAGTCCCGTTCGGATTCAGTCTCTTGTCTAGCCTTGTACCTGGACCTGTAAAATGGTGGCCTGGTAAATGCATCTCACCGGGAAACTCAGCCCACGGTAATTTTATGCTACTAGTAGCCGCATTCAATGAACTAACTAGATCTCCACCCTTAGTAGTGACGCCTTTTACGAATTGAGTTTTTGTTTTCCCACATACAACGCAAACGCCTCGAAGCATAGATCTTCCGTTATTCGTCACGACGTTTTGTACATCTCTCGTTTCGGTCTGTTTTTTACACTTTACACAATACATTTCGCTTTTTACTATATATTAAAAATGGAAATCAAAGATTTGAGTTGGGGATCTGCGCTATCGAAAAGATTTAATAATCCTTTGCTACCTAAAAGTATACGTGGGTTGATAATCGGAAAGTCCGCCTGCGGAAAAACGACGCTTCTTCTGAATCTATTACTCAGGTCAGACTGGTTGGACTATAATAACCTCCAGGTATTCGGCAAATCTCTGTTCCAACCTGAATATCGTATTATTAAAAAAGCCTTCGAAGAAAAATTACCGAAAGAAGAGATCGTTGGATTATTCGAGCTTCAAGAGGAAATCATAGAACTAAACGCATCGCCAACCCTCGTTATGGAAGAAATGGCCAAAACATCAAAAACCAAATCCGATATAATTGCCAAGTTCTTTGAAAAAGCCGATGGTGTTCCAGACCCGAGTGCCTTAAGTAGCGAAAAGAAGAATCTGATGATTTTTGATGATTTACAATTGGAAAAACAAAACAAATGCGAAATGTATTATATTCGGGGAAGGCATAGTAATGTGGACTGTTTTTACCTCGCACAGAATTATTTCAAACTGCCTCGGCAAACGATCAGAGAGAATGCAAACTTTATTTGCCTGTTCAAGCAGGACTCGAAAAACCTCAACCATATTTACTGCGACCATGTTAGTACAGACATGCATAAAGATGAATTTAGAAAACTATGCAAAACGGTGTGGAAACAACCGCACGGATTCCTTGTTATTGATCTAACTAGTAAAAATAATGAAGGCAAATATCGCTGCGGTTTCGACCTATTTTATGAAATCGAAAATCCTCTGTAGTAAAAAATTATTCTTGACCTAATAACAAATGGAATCATCGCTTCTCAAACAGATAGCTGATAATACGGGAAAGACGGCTCGTAACACGGAACCAAAAAAGTCATTTTACATTTTCCTGAGCGAAAAGAGCTCACGAATCAGAACAGATTTTAATCCGTCAATTGAACTGGACAAAAATAAAAACTATGAAATGGCTCTTCTAAATCTCGAAACGTATTATTCTTTTCCAAATATCGACGCGACAAACAACAACTTCACATATTCGCCAGATGATGACACAGAATGGATTACCATAAAAGTCCCTGAAGGATGCTATGAAATAACTGAAATCAACGAATGCATACAGAGAATAATGAAGAGGAGAGGGCATTACGATGAGACAAATTCAGAGTACTGTATCTCAATACAACCAAACACCAATACGCTGAAGTCTGTGTTAAATATAGCACAGGGCTATCGGGTTAACTTTGACCTCAAGAATTCAATCGGATCAGTTCTAGGTTTTGAAAGATTACTCTATCGGAGCGGATATAACGAATCACAGAACTTGGTAAATATAATGAGTATTAGCACTTTGCGAGTGACTAACGACATTATCGGGTCTTCGTACTCCAACGGAACGACAGAAAACGTGATACATTCTTTTTTCCCAAACGTAGGGCCGGGTTACAAGATTTTCGAAGTGCCACACAATTTAATATATCTTCCCATTACGCTATCTTCGATTTCAACGATGACGACGGCGCTCACAGACCAAAATGGGAAACAGCTAAATCTTAGAGGAGAAGACTTGACGATTCGTTTTCACATCAGAGAAGTTTGAAAGTTTTTTTATAATTTATATTAAAATGAGCCGTTACGTGAAGGTAAATGTCAATATTTCGGAAGCGCAAAAAGACAAAATTCAAAAATCTGTTCAAGCGGGAACTGGTGTGAGTATCAAATTAGCGTATGATGATATGGACGGGCAGCATGTGTTAGCTCTAACGCAAGGGCAAATCAATAAAATGACAAAGGCGTACCGAAAAGGAACTGGCGTAATCATCAAAATGAGTAAAACGCAACTGGAGCACAATAGAAAAGTCGAAGGAGGATTCATAGGCGCTATACTTCCGTTTCTAGCAACGGCGGGTAAATTCGTTCTATCTAAATTGCTACCTAGTTTAGCGATAGGAGCTGTGAGCGGTGTAGGTTCAGCCGGGGCTACGAAGATTGTCGATAAAATTAGCGGATCTGGGGTAGTGTATGCTAAGGACGGTGATAAGACGTGTAAGATAAGAGCAGCCGGATCTGGTTTGTACATGTCCCCATGGCCAAAAGGCAGCTCAATAAAAGCATCTGGGTTGTATATGAAAACGGGGTCGGGATATGTACCTATAGGTAAAGGACTTTTGTTAGGCCCTAATTCTCAGTTCCGAGGCATTCCGTTTATCGACATGTTATTATAATTTTGTAACTATAAACGCGGGAGATTAAAAAAAATATCGTGTAAATAAAACGAATGGAATACGACAGCATCAAAATAACACAATCACTCTATCCGAAGCTACCATCAGCACCGGAAGGAGAAATACATATCGTTACAGGGTCAGCGCAAACGTATCGACTTCAAAAGATTGGTGAAATTAAGAAGGAAATCGAACAAGAACGCGACAAAAGAGCAGCGTTGAGTAAAAAGTACCATAGAAGTGTAAGCGTAATCGGCGCAGTAGACATCGTCCTCGGGGCGGTCACGGCGGTACTCGGCGCTGCAGGAATCGCAGTATTATCCACTATAATCGCAGCACCCATTGCTATGGCTTTGGAAGGAGCGGCATTAGGTGTGGGGTTGCTAAGTATTAGGGTGGAGTGAAAAAATAAAAACTCTCAGAACTCAAAGGCCTAGTGGTAATTCCTTGCCTTTTGGCATAGTCAGTAATCGTGCCAAATGGTTTCTAAAAATTCCTTCTGCAAGATTTGCCCCCAACGGATTTTAAAATATGAAAATCACAAAAAATGGTGAAATTTGTCAATATTTCAATTAATTTTTAAAATGCGAAACGCTGATTGTATTAGTGCCAAAGCATTTAATTTCACCTTTTTAATGATCAAGCAAAAGAAAATTAATAAGATGGCTGCGTGTCAGTGACATCACGAAACCATTAAGCACATGATAAGCAATCCCAAAAGTTGTTGGTTTCAGTCAATAATGACAGAAAAGTGTGTTTGGACAGATGCTATTATTCTATATAATTATTCCGAACCGAATTCTGATTTGGAATTAGAGGATGGCATTAGTGCCCGAGATTTTAGCCTTGTGAGGATGAAGCCATGTCTACCTGTGTGTCATACAGATGCCTGAGTGACAAGTTTAACATGCGTTACACTGATTGTGTGGGGCATGTAAATTTTTGAAAATCCAGAATAGGCGCACATTCACTGGCAATGAAACTTTCAAGGTCCGCTTTGGAAAGCGTGGAAGTGACTGGTGGTTCGATGACTCTTATCGTTTGCCATTCAATCAGATCGATGTAATCAGTTGCAGCAAAGTTAAGTTTTGGAATAACAAATTGTGGTATAGGGCTACTAGCTCTTTCCTGGTTGACATTCTTTTCTCGACCGTAGGATTCTGCGTAATCCTAGAGCACGGATATCTTTCCAGGTAGAATGTCTTCAGAATGTCCGAAATATCCATTTCGTTGTATTACGGGGTCAATATAACAGCCTTAAAGACATCCGGTAGTTATCGCGATCTGGAGATCGTACGCCAAAGGTGCATTGAACCGTATTTGCATGAGGGGTTCATTTTGATGTGAAACCACATCAGAGCATGCACTTTTATGACATTATGTCGCCAATGTTTTCTTATGGGAGTTCACTTGCAATAGATCTATAAAGACGCAGAATTCGATTATAGCTGTGGTTAACCATCTGGAGTGCGACATCGCACCCGAATTACGTCTGGCAAGAGAATTGGAACAATTATCCTTTATTGCTTCTTCACAAATGTCAAGCAAATGCTTCGAATCAGTGCTAAGATCATTTGCTGTATCTTCCGGAAAATCAACCTCTTTTTTCGCAAACAAAGCAACTGGTAGTTGTTCAGAGTTTGCCATGGACTTGCCGACTGGCCCAGTTAATGCTCGTGGACCTGCAGTAACACCATCCAGACGTTCAAGCAGATGTCTCAATGGCAATCCATTCGAATGCAACTGGCAGACAAACCACTGCAAAGGCTTTGCGAATTCCAACTCCAAGAGTCTGATGAATGTGATGATGCCGCCTGTTCTACCAGACTACCAGTATTTACATTAGTGCCATCACATCCGACAGCGACGATTGTTTCTGTATCCACGTGATTTTCTGCGAGAAAGGTGACAATGCTGTGCTTGATGCTTGGGTCTTACTGCTGAACCGGATTCCGGTGTTACGTGACCAATATATAGAGACTCAGGCTGTTGTACCCAGTGGCGGAGACCTAGGGGGGACAGGGGGGACGGTCCCCCCAATAAAAGTGTTGGGGGGGACGGCCCATGCATTTGTCCCCCCCAATGTTTGAGCGTCAAGACTTGTTTGGGCGGCGAAAATAGAAAATTTCTTCGGGATTTGGGCGAGATTTGGCCGGATGAATAAAAAAAAAAAAAGGTCATCCACTTTTTGGCGGCGAAAATAGAAAATTTCGTCGGGATTTGGTCGAGATTTAGCCAAATGACTAAAAAAAAAAAAAAAAAAAAAGGTCATCAACTTTTTTGGCGGCGAAAATAGAAAATTTTCCGAGATTTCGCCGGTCGTCAGAAATTTTCGGAAAATCTCGCGTCTTTCCGTCCCCCCCAATTCTCGGCGCAGGTCTCCGCCTATGGTTGTACCAAAGTACTGTTATAGGCCTATGTTCTTCCAGTTTTACCCTTCGGTAGCATGTTTTGCCCTTCTTTGATTGTGTTAGGGTTCTGTCTTTCCGACCGTCAAAATATAAACCTTGAAGAACGTTAGGTATCGCATTAAATAGGAATCGTTGCCTATCCTCTCTTTTTCTCTTCTCACTTTACTCCCGTCGATGATCTTGAAAGAATCAGCTTCTCAAATAAGTCGAAAGTCTTGTAAAACAGCTGAAGCCAGCGATGCCGCAGATCGATCCGAAATTGCATAGGTCTATCTCTCATAAGCTCTTACAAATGCTGGCAACTTTCTACTCTTCTGTACAGAGGAAGATTCTGTTTCATCTGGTGTATTGAGGATAGAGTTAATTACCATTTCGTCAGCAACTTCAATATTCGTAGGTGTTTCGTTGTCAGAGATATTTGTTTTGATATCAGGGTGAGGAATGTCTAGCTACTGACGCACTTTCTGCTGTCATTTCAGTTTTGCCATCATCGCTCTTTAGGTATTTGCATAACCTGTTTCTCTATTGTACCTTTCGTTTAGCCTATATTTTTTCTGATTTTTTGGATGCAACAGAACAAGGTACTAATCATCTTTACAACACCGAATTATCATTTTAACCATAGGCGTAGGGGACATTTCGGCAGTGGGGTGGCAAAGATTATATACTTTTTCCCCAAAAATATACTTTGAAAATTTTTGGCCCGAAATTTGGGGGGGCATTTGCCCCTCTGGACCCTCGCCTCCTACGCCTATGATTTTAACGTAATATTTATAAAAGTGACCGTGTCCTGCAATTATGGAACACTTCAAGTAGTGTTATAATAATATCTGTCGCTTGCTTTTAAAATGTGTCAAATTGTGTATTAAATGCCTATTTTGCCCTAATTTTTACTCTATTTTGTTACATGTTACGTAATAAAAAATTTAATTTTAATTTTGCAGGATAATTAGCTGTGCCATAATTAAATGCTTGATAGCTTTTAGAATTAGTGTGATACATTTTGCAAATTAATTGAAATTCTTGCAAATTTGACAATTTTGGGTCAATTGTCAAATTTTAAATCCCTTGGGGGCAAAACTTAGAGGACGAATATTAAAGAAATATTTGGCATGAAAACTTACTATACCAAAAGGCAACGAATTACCACTAGGCCTTTCAAGTTCGAGAATTTTGATGAAATTTTTCACTTTTTCACTCCACCCTACTAAGTATAATCGGTATCTACAACAGTAAAAAGCTAGCGATGAAGGCGGAGAAGCATGAAAAAATCAAAACGCTAGCCGACGCGAAACTCAACACGATCAGCGACCATATTTCAAAAGCTCTCATGGACGATAACATTTCAAACGAGGAATATTCCCTGATCCTAAGCGAGATTGAAAAATTCAACGGTATGAAAGAAGAAATTAGGACTAATATTAAAGTTGCGATAGACGCGATGGACGAGGTGGCGAAACAATCACTCATCGATCGTGGAAAAGATGAAGCCCGGCAGTACTTTCAATCTATGTTTGAGAAAAAAACGACTAATGCGAACATACGTGAAAACATGTAGACGTATGTCGTTACGTCTGGAAATACGTCTAACATACGTGAAAATCATGTAGATGTATGTCGTTACGTCTGGAAATACGTCCAACTTATGTTTTTTTTCACACGTCCAAAAACACGTCTGAAAACATTATATTATTTTTTTTTACTTACTTAAAATGTCGCTTTTTAGAATCAATGACCCTACGGGAAGAAAGAAGATTATTAACGAAAACATATCGGAGAGATTTGGTGATTTGGGGGTGCAAAGTATAATCGCCAGCTATATCCCTAAAAAGTTTGCGTTGAAGGGGGAGGAGGAGGAGACTGAAAAGCACAACACGCTAGACGAAGCGACGATCGACTCGATCAGCGATTATATTTTAAAAGCTCTCATGGATGAGGAATATTCCCTGATCCTAAGCGAGATAGAAGGAAGAAGAGATTGTATTAAATTTCATATGCAAGAGATGGAAAAAACGATGGAAATAAGAAAAAGAAACGAATCTATCAGAAAGAAAAAAATACGTAAAAACATGTAGACGTATGTCGTTACGTCTGGAAATACATCCAACTTATGTTTTTTTTCACACGTCCAAAAACACGTCTGAAAACATTATATTCCTAATTTTAAAATGTCGTTTTATAAAATAACCGACCCCGCGAAAAGAGACCTTATCGTTGCAGATATTCTGAAAACCAGGCAGAATATTCGACAAAACTTTTTATCGGAGAGATTAGGTGATTCAGGACTACAACAAGAATTAACCAAGTTATACAAGCCTATCGTTGATTCCCAAACCGCAATTTCCAAAGAACAAAATGTCTTATTGTCCGCTATCAATCAAAATTCGGTAGCTACTTCAAATGCGCTACAAGCACTTCCTTCGTTACAGGGTCTTCAATTTCCTCAGCATCCTTCGATAGAAGCGTATAACCCCGATCCAACTGAGGATATCAGAACCCTGTATTTGGGAGATCTGGCAACTAAGTACCTTCGTCAATACACCTGCGATAAAAAAAATCGCCGACACGACGTTTGGAATAAAAACCAAAAATAACGACCAATTCTATATCGGTGACACTCCGATTTCGATTCAAGGAGACGATGTGACGGTGGGAGATAAGACTTACAGAGGAACACCCGGTCTTTGGGAGTTGTTGACGTTGAAGCAGCCTGACAAAACGATATACGATGATAATGACAAGGCTGATTACGCTGAGATTCTCACCACGACGAATGCTATAAGACAGGAAAAAATCCTAACAAACCTAAATCATCTTCAAGCGTCAAATACAAACAAATTGTCAAACCGATATGGGAAAAGATGACCCTAGGTACGGTAGGTAAAGGCGTTGGTGTAATCGTCATCTCTGAAGACCCAAATGTATTAACGAAACGGCTAAAGTTATTAGTTGACGGCTTCATCGCAGGTAACAACGGAGTAAGAAACGAGCTCATATCGATATGCGACGCGCTACTTCGACAAGGAGTGATGAACGAGGATACTTACAAAAATATAATGTCGATATTATAAAATGCTGATCAAAAATAGAATGAGTTACAGGAGGCGATACGTTATCGTATAGTTGATGCTATTTCTGGATTTTTCAAAAGACTAGTCACATCGAATGCAGTCAAACAGCTAGCAACGAGAGCTCTTAGTGCGGGCAAAGACGTGGCGACAGAAATTGGAAAAAAGGCGATCGATGTTGGGAAAACCACCGCAATCGACGCGGGTAAACGAGTAGTGGAAAAAGTGGCGGCAAAACTGTCAACTGCTCCAAAGAAACAGGTTACGCAAGAAACTAGAGATATTCTTGCTCGACTAAGTAGCATCGGAGCGAATCCGGAGAGCGTGAATATCAATAATCTGATGATGGGGAATGGTTTGAAGAATGCCATATCGATCCAAGATTTAGTACGTAAGCAAAACGGTGCGGGAATGAAGGTCGTGTAAAAAAAAAAATATTATTCTACAATAAAATGCTGTCTGATATTCTAAGATTTACCGAAGAACCTCTGAGTGACGTGTCTATCGAGAGCTACGAATGGTATCAGTATAACCCGATATCGGGATCGCAAATAAACACCCCGTCGAATATTACAATTACCATCGAAACTCAAAGTATTTACTGCCATCCAGCGGAATCTTATCTATTATTCGAGGGTAGATTGACGAAGGTGGACGGCGCCGCGTACGCTAATGATGATGCTGTAGCCCTTACGAATAATGGACTCATGCATCTATTCCACCAAATTTCATACAAAATGTCGAACCAAGAAATTGAAACGATATCTAACCCAGGCCAGGCAACGACGATGTTCGGTTTACTCAAATACCCAAATGATTTTCAACTGGCACAAGGGTTAAATCAGCTGTGGTATAAGGACAGTGGCAGGACGGCTGTTATCGCGGATAATCAAGGTTTCGGCATTCGACAGTCATATCTAATTCAAAAAACGGGGGTAAAAGGCACGTTTAGCGTTATCGTTCCGTTGAAACATATTTTTGGATTTTGCGAAGATTACGACAAGGTTGTTTATGGTGTGAGACATGAGCTAATTCTTGGTCGTAAAGCCGACGATGACGCAATTTTTAGACACGCTGATGCGGATGCTGGGAAAGTCGTACTTGATAAAATCTCGTGGTTTATGCCTCAGGTTGTGCCATCTCTTATGGAGGACCACCAATTGAACAAAACGATAGCATCGAAAGCAACGTTCCTAGTTGGATACAGGGCTCGCTACTGCGATACTATAGCCGTCCAACCATCAACTAGTTTTGAATGGAAACTTGGCGTCAAGTCATCTCCTGAACAACCTAGGTACGTCATAATTGGATTTCAAATCAATCGAGACGGCAACCAGGAACGTAACCCATCGATTTTCGATCATTGCAATCTGACTAACATGTACGTGATGATGAACCAGGCACGATACCCAGCCATCGACTACTACCTATCATTCCCGAATCAGCAATTCTCGCGAGCGTACAGAGTAGCGGCTACGTTTAGCGAAAAATTCTACGGAATGGATGAAAAGTTAACGCAAAGCAATATCACACCGGTAGATTTCAAAGAGCTGTACCCGATTATGGTGTTTGATATGAGCAGGCAACCCGAGCGTCTGAAGTTCTCGTCAGTCGATATCCAGATCAGAGGTGCTTTTAGTGTGGCGCCGCCTGCTGGGACGAAAGCGTACGCGTTGGTGATTTTTGACAAGTTACTCAATTTTCAATCGGATGGTGAAAAAATAGGTAGGATCTACTAAAAAAATCTTGTACTAAATTGTGTAAATTCAAAACTAAATGTGGTTTCGAATTTTAAGGCCGTAAGTACGCTGCTGAAAAATCCCTGGCTAATATGACTATAGGGGCGTTCGCTTCAGCAAATATCTCGAGGTAGTCGGTATTTGTTAAGTAAACTACGGTATTACCCGTTGCGTTAATATACAATCCAATAACACCTCCCCCACCAGCAATCTGCATGTACGATGTTCCATTTTTGTATAGGAAAACATTACCGTAATTTTTTGTTATATCGTGCTGAAATTCCACAAAAACGGAAACGACGTAATATCCAGCTTTCTGAGGAAAGAAACGACTCGAACCGGTGATGAAGCAATTATCTGGATCTAATCTTTTTGTATCAAAATTTACTTTTGTGTGAATTATACCAGGAATACCCTGAAGATCGGAATTGTAAGCACTAAACGTTGGGCCAAATGCAGTTGAATGTACGTAATTCTTTGTGGCAGCGTCTTGAAGATCGGAAGGATCTGCCACATTAATCAGCTTCTTGGAACCCAAGTCGATATTTTCCACCGCTGCATTAGCTCCATCTCGTCTTAGAAAAGTATTGTTGACTTGGGTTAATGTGGCGCCACCCCCCTCAACCCGTGACGCTGATCCACCCTCCATTTGTCCAAAAATGTTAACAGGCATTTTATTATACGATAATATTTTTACAAAATCAATACAAACTACCGATATTTCCCGTCGATTTGGTAGAATTTAGGGTCGTAAGTACGCAGCTGAAAAGTCCTCGGCCTGAATGTTTGAGTCAACGTCTGACATTGCAATTATCTCGAGGTAGTCGGTATTATTTAATCGAACTAGACAAGTACCCGTTACATTATTATTCGCTCCAGCCGTACCTCCACCACCGAAATCACCTCCACCACCGGGCATCTTCATGTACAACCCCCCATTTTTGATCAAGGAAACATTACCGTAAGTTCTTGCACTATCACGGCGAAATTCCACAAACACCGAAACCATATAACATCCGGCTTTCTGAGGAAAGAAACGCTTCGAATTGATGAAACAATTACCCGAATCGAATCTTTCTCTATCAAATTTTACTGTCGTGGGGGTGTTAGCAGGAACAGCCTGAGCAGCGGCGGCGCGAGCACTAAACGCCGGGCCAAAGAATCGGTTGGTGGCGGTTACTGCTGAAGCAATTCGTTCGTCGACATATTTTTTATTAGTCAAATGATTATCGTTGGATGGAATGCCAGGGTGATTCGTTATCAAATCCACACCTTGTCCGTAACTTAGAGCCTCATCCATTCCGCAATCCGGATTATTCGTTATAGGTAGGCCTATGATGCAGTAGCCATTCATATTTAGTTCTCCAGTAGCTGGATTTGTTCCATCTCGTCTTAGAAAAGTATTGCCGGCTGTGGAAAATGTGGCACCACCCGCTGCTACCTGTGGTGTTGATTTAACGCCCATTCTTCCAAATATATCGATAGGCATTTTATTATACGATAATATTTTTTAGTACAAAAACTCCGTCTACGCCAAAAAAGGCCTGCCAGCATTATCGCTGTAGTTATGGTCGTAAGAATGCGATGGAAAAGTCCTTAGCTACTATACCTACAGCGGCGGTTGAATAAACACCTATCTCGAGGTAATCGTTTTCGGTTAGATAAACTATGGTACTACCTGTTGCATTGATAGCATCGGCATTTGACGCACCCTCTCCACCCGCAATTTGCATATGCACCCCTCCATTTTTATACAGGTAAACGAAACCTGAAGTAGCAGCACCGAATAAAGTAGCAGCACCTAATAAACGAAATTCTATGTGCGTCGAAACGAGATAGCAGCCGGCTTTATCAGGAGAGATCTTATTCCATCCTACGCGATGGTAGATATCTCTTTCGAATCTTGCTATATCGAAAGAAACTTTTGTGTATGTATTGGCGCTTATAGCTTGCGTAGCTGAAGTGTACATGCTAATCATAGGTCCGATTGCTTTCGTGTCGACATATTTTTCAACCGTTGCATCGACGTATTTCTTATTTGTCAAATGATTGCCGTTCGACGGTACATTATCGTGATTCGTTATCAAATCTATTGCTTGCCCCCGACTTAGAGCCTCATCCATTCCTGCATCCGGATTATTCGCTGTAGGTAGACCTTTTATCACGCGGCCATTCATATCTAGATCTCCAGTAACAGGGTTTGCTCCATCTCGTCTTAGAAAAGTACTGTTTGCCTGAGTTGTTGTGACGCCGTCCGATATTACTCGTGGCGCTGATCCACCTTCCATTTGTCCAAATATGTTTACAGGCATTTTATTAGTATAAATTATTTATAACTTCCTGAAATTTACAACCGTCTGACACAGTCTTTTTTAGGACGTATAAGCATAGATGACCGCAAAAGACTTCGCCATCGGGTTGGATTCTTTCGCTGTTGTAGTACACGGGGCTATGTAAATACTTTAGCAGTTCCGTAGGTGGAGGTAGACCGTAGCTGTCAAAATATATTTTATCCTTGCCGTTCTTTAAAAAAGAGCACCAGTGGGTCCCTCTTCCTTGCGAGTCGTCCAAGTTTAGTATCCCGCACTCATTTCGGTTAGGTTTCTTCGGTAGTTCATCTCGTAAGAAGACACCTCTGAAGTTTTTTATGTTTAGTTTTTTCGCGGCATCAATCAGCTGTATGTTGGAAAGTGGAGAATTAGGGAGAACTACGCCTTCAACGTTTATATCTTTGTATATCTCAAAACTCATTTTTTATATTTCATTTAAATATTTTATAAAAAATACGCTTTTTCCATCTCCCCTATTTTGTTCGCTTTTTGCATATTTTTTTCCAATAGCACCGGGCGTATATTCACCCAATTCATAGCTTTATGAAGTTCTTTTTCATCGAACGATGATATTGGTAAAACAAAATCGAGTTGCCATACCGAGCCGTAATTGTCCATACTCATACCCTCCTCAAACTGATATTCAATCCATTTCATAAATGTTTTAAGACCGATACCGATTTTACTTTCGAGACATGCTGGGATTTCCATTTTTTGAGCTTCTACGCGGGTGAGATAATATTTATGTCTACAATTTTTGCATACATTAGCATATCCATCTTTTTGGAATCGATTTTTATCGTATTCCGATATGTTCTTCTCTATTTTGCACCGGCTGCACACTTTTCTATCCTTTGTTTCTCTGTTCTCTAGCATTGCATATTTATGTGCACGTTCCTTTGCTTTGGTATTATGACACGTTTTGCAGCTCGAATAACATCCGTTCCTTTTTGATTTATCTTTATGAAATTCGTCCAAACTTTTTTCAATTTTGCATTTGGAACACACTTTTGAAACTTCCATTTTATATTATATTTATTCTTTAAGAGAAAAGTGGCCGTATGCTAAAGTATGGATCCCGTCTTGTTGGATCACTCTTTTATCATCGTCAGCCGAAAGAGCGATCTTATTAATCTCTTCGGTGTAGATATCGTGAAGATGTGATCTGATGACATTCATCCTTCTTGACTGTTCTCGTTTGGTGAATAAACAGTTCTTATAATCTTCATGACTTATGGATTTCTTAACGACATTTTTATTAACACCTTTGCATTTCTTATGGTCTTCGCCCGCCATCTTGTACGAATACAACTTTGACCTCAAACCCACGAATTCTTCGATCTGTTTACCTGAAGCTTCGTCCTTGAACAAACCGATCACTTTCTTGTTCACTCCGGTTTCAATTCCGGATGGGTGGTCCTTTGGATAATCGCTTGTATCAAACATGCTTCGAACATCGGGAGCTATATCAGCAAAGAAATCGTCGGTCTTAATTTCATAGGCCAAAGAATCAGTATCGGTAAAAAGTAACTTTGCCCTATCCCCATACTTATCCTTGATGTAATTATAATGAAATTGATACATGAGCGTTTTACTCAAGTCAAGGATGCACATACCAAGATATATCGGTTTGTTATAGAGCAACGAAGTCTTTTTCATGTGAATGGCAATTAAATTTTCGTCAAAAATAGTCCGAGTGTCGTAACTCGTTTTCGCTGCTAGTTTTATGGCTTGCTTCTCGCTTGAAACCAGTTTAATATCTACGCGGGACTCTATATTTTCACAAGTCTTACCAAACACGCTATTGTTCATAAGTTTAAAAAAGTCTTTCTCAAAATCGTTTGTGGCTTTGGTCCTCAGGTTAGTATTTAGGTCGATATATTTTTTCAACCAGGTGCTTTCTTCAAATTTAATTCCTCGATGAATTTTGGTAATCTTCAAACCTAGGCTTTCATACTGCTTCAAATTTTCATAATGGGTTATGTACTTTACTTTGTCATTCAGGTTTGGGATGAGTTTAGGAACCGTTGAAGATTCGGGCGTGATATTCTCAGGAGCAAGAGGGTAGTCATTGTGAAGATCGTGTAAATCTGTTGAATATTCCAAGTCCACCTCCAATATACACGGTATCGATCTCCATGCGTTTAGCTCATCATTTCCCATCCATTCGAAACCATGAGTTGGTAGTTTCTTACACATTGACCACCCATACAAGTTGTTAGCGTCCAAATAGGTTATAAATGTTGAAGGTTTGCTATCGTCAAACGTTTGCAAGTACTTATTGTTTGCTTGCCCATAACGATGTGAAATTGTGCTAACACCACCTCTTATCCCATGCTTGACCATTAGTATCATATCGTAATCGCTCAATAATTCTAACTTTACTCCAGTCAACTTTAATGAGGCATCCCATGCTAGACCGGGTGAAGTGTAATACCAGGCGGGATCTAGGTTGTAGTTCTTCATACAAACGTCTCTAAAATTCTCAAAGACATCAGCTAGTAGGAGAACATCGCTCACGTTATATAAATCATGATATTCTCTGAATGTTTTGAAACCGAATTCGTTCCATACCACCTGTGCGTGGTTGTAATCTTTGTCACTGATGCCTGAGTCGTTTAGTTTCGAATAGAATGCCGACTTTGGTGGTAGTTCTGTTTCATTCAATTGATCGATGGAACTAACGTGGTCGTATGGATAAACCCCTTTTCTAAGCAAGAGATCGAGTTGATTACCTGAGTAGTACTTGCTTATATTTTTACACTGGTCTTTACTTAGGTTCTTCGATAAAGCGTCGAGGCCTGCTGGCATGAATCTAAAACTATCGATGAATCGTAATTCTCGTTTGACCTTTTTCTCTTTCCCTTCTTTGTTTATAAACTTATCAACTACAACTTCTCTGCTAAATGAGATATACTTTTCTTCGTTGCAGGGGATGCATTTAATGTTTTCATTTTCGCTACCTCGTAATTTCTTCACGAAAAGATGACTATCGTATCCGGATAAATTGTGAAATATTACTGGAATAAACTTGGGGACTTTGTAGCTTAGATTACATTTTGAATGAGCAGCGCCTCTGAATTTCCCATTAAGATGACAGTGGTCTCTTACTCGCATGTTATTGTCATCATCACCATCAGAGAACTCACCCCCACAGATATGACAGTTAGTAGCTTCTTCGAAACATTTCTGCTCGGTTTTACCGAATATCATTTTCTTTGGAAATTTAAATCGATTATAAATATCTTTTACATTCTCGACAAGACTGTCAATAAATATCTGCGCTACATCATCATCTTCGCTCTTCGCTGTGAACGTTACAGGAGCTTGCGAATATAGGTTATAATCGAAACATTTTATGTGGTAACAAAACGAGCTAGGAGTATGTTTCTGGTATTTATTGGTGTAAGACATGTTGGGATCGGGTTGACATGTATCGATCGGTTTAATGAAGGATTCGAAATCCGCGTAGATAATAAAAGGAACTCGCATTTTCCTATAATAATTTTTAAAGCTCAACATAATTCCTGGGCCTGGGAGTTCTATTCGTTGAGCGTCATGTTGCGAACAGTACTCGATGTGTTTTTTAAGCGAGTCTTTCGTTCTGTAACCGATTAAACATCTTCTACAATAGTGCATCGAATTTACAGATTTTTCTGTTCGCGCCGTCATCAATCTATTAAAGTTCTTGATCCAACAGTAATGCTTCTTTTCACCGTCGGAAATAAGCAGTAGATCTACGCAGGTATCGCTTTCATACTTCGATATAAATAATGGGTATACGCTCTTTTCAAAGCCGAATACGCTAACGCTAATGTTATTACGGCGCTCAAACTTATTTATAATATTAGCATCAGCAGCAACTGGGAACACGATACCGCTCCAATCGAGTTTCTTATATTGTTCTACCAGATCTTTAGTGATTCTTTCAGGGTGGTCATTAGCTGGGTTCAACGCCCTTGTAATACACCATTTGAAACATTCTTCGTCTTCGTTTTTCATATTAATAATAGCCTTTTTATTGGCTAAATACTCGGGAAGCTGAATATAAGAACTACCTTTCAATGGCTTGTATACTACTGTATCGATATCCAACTTCGAAACGGCCTTGAATCGCCAATTGCTACCCCGCATCTGATAACTAGCCATGCTCTCCTTAATTTTATCCACTGCGTTGGTATATATTTCCTTCACATCGGTTGCTTCTAAAATAATATCAGTCTTTGATTTGAAATTAGGCTCAGCCGTTGTTATTTCACCGGATTTTATGTCTACTTTCTCCATTACACACATGAGATTGAGTTGAACTTTTACCCCTCGATTTTTCGCTAACAGCCTAACTACCTGCGATCTTACAGCCTTGAGAAAAGATGCAACATCGATCCTGTTGTTGCCCTCGATCGTGTATCTTTTTGTAAACCCTTTGATAGCCGTCGCTGTCTCTCGAAGTTTGAACCTATGAATGGGTGGTTTTATTTGAGGTGGTAACTGACTAATCTCACTAGTCAACCAATCCGAAAAAGTAGCTTTATTTTTCCCCACAAATTTCCAAGTAGTAGACAAGAATGCCTTAAGTTCCTCTTTTCCTAATCTTGAGTATCCTCGTGTGCCTCTCCGTTTCGCAATTTCTCGTAATTCTCGTATAGTACCCGGAGTACGCGTTGGAACCTTGATGTCTGGTACCCGAGTGCCTAGTCGATCTCCATGCTTTATGAACGCGATGAGATCCGCTTTTGGTAGTTTTGAGTATCCTTTTTGTCCTCTCTGTTTAGGAATTTGTTGCAATTGTTTCAGATTATACGTTGTGTAGTCCATTTTATATTGGATTTTCTTGTCTTTAAGTCGAGTTGTATATTCCATTTTTCAGTTATTTTATATACACAAGAGAAAAAAATTGTTATGATTAAGTGACTCATCGATACCATAGGTAATTCCCAATCACCCTATGACTCATCATCGAAACTACTGGAAATTCCCCGCATGATGAGTCATTGGCGCGTGCTGGGGTGGTTATTTTTTGAACCATGGTTATGGGTCGACATATTTTTTGATGAGTCAGCATATTTTTTGAACCATGGTTATGGGTCAATATATTTTTTGAACCATGGTTATGGGTCGGCATATTTTTTGAACCATGGTTATGGGTCAATATATTTTTTGAACCATGGTTATGGGTCGGCATATTTTTTGAACCATGGTTATGGGTCGATATATTTTTTGAACCATGGTTATGGGTCGATGTCCTAGAATAGTCTTAATCTATCTACTGCGGGGAGTACGGATATTATTATTTGGCGAGTATGACGTCGTGCGGACTTCACTAAAGCGTTGGCGTGAGCGATTATTCATGAAATCTGTCTTAAAACGCTAATAACTCGAGCAAAAAGCCAAACGTGACCTGCCGCAGAGGAGCGCTACAGAAATGTTTAATGGCCAAGTATGACGTCATGCGGACTGTAGACTCTACTAAAGAGCTAACGTGAGCAATTATTGATGAAATCTGTCTTAAAACGCTAATAACTCTGGTTTTATAGTGAATTAAAAGCTGAAAATAGTTGCGTTGAACTTATAATTTGGGTAAGAATCAATAGCAGAAATTTTGGTCAACCGACGCTGTCGTAACGAAACTTAGTTTGAACGATGTTGATGTTAGCATAGATAAAAACGAACCTTCAGTACACGATTCTAATGCTATAGAGACTCTCGTGCTGGAAACCGTTCCAAAGAAATGGAAATCTCAAGCTTCTCGACTCTTGTTGACCCATATTAAAAACAATCCAGACGTAAACTGGAGCGAAAGGTGAAGAATACAACTATTCCTAAAACACATGTGGTGGTTATTGTAAACGATTTGCTACGAAAAAGAACTTCGACACCGAGCCCATCGGCTTGGAAGCAGTGTGCAGATGCTTTGAAAGACTACAATATGCCACATGAATTAATCGGTATTGAGGACAGCTGGAAATATATTAATGCGACGCATGCTGTAAATCAACGCAGTTAGCCTACTCAAAGCCGCAGACGAAGACGACAGAGAAAGCAGTTTCAGTGTGAACCTTACTGATGGAGTCGTATTTTGACCCTAAACATGTTGGTAGTTCTGGTGGTGTCGAAAAATTTAAGAAACATGTAAAAGGTCAAATCAAAACTAAAGATAAGAACTTGGTTACAGAACAAAGCTGCAGATAGGCCTACTTTACATAAACCTGTTATAATATATATTCTTTTAATGATTCAATCTGACAAACCGCAGAATGATTACAGGTACACTGGTACAGGTTATACGAAATACGGCCCACGACACGCAAGTCGGCTTTACAGCAGTGGGTTCGGTAACTTAACACTAATGGCCTAAGTACTGGATCACTCCTGGTTTGGCCAAGTCAGAAGTGGGAGGGCTCTCTTTTATTTTTAGCAAACAACACAGCAGCAAAGCGCCAATGGCAGCTAACATAAACTTTTCTAAATCAATGACCCTGTGTGAGGCTTGAACCCGGGTCGCGTGGATGACACTCAAATATATATCGCTCTACTGATATTTTACATGATCTTGTAGGCCTACATTCATATAATAATACTCATCATAGAAGTATAGGCATGACACCAACACAAAAATGAACACATCATTAGAAAGCGCTTGTATGGTGAAAAGAAAAGAACCGCAAAATGGAAGTATAACATTGGTGACAAGGTCAGCAGGGGTTATTTTAAAAAAAATTCTCAACTGCACATAAATGACGTATTTTGAGACTGGACATAAGAAAGTCGCCGATCTACATGTAAATGATATTTTACCACACCATGACTTGGCTTAGGGTACGACTGCTGGAAATTTTATATGCTTCAAGCTCTGGTGTCATTCATTCATGAGCACCAGACTGTGTGTGTGAACATAGCCACAGACTTGGTCCTGGGTTTGTGGAAACGAATGAGCGACCGAAGGACAATAATTTCCAATGCATGAGCACCTAGCTGGGTAGGGGTTTTGGAAGGTGATGTACCCATCCCATCTTCGAATTTTGTTTAATTTCCACACTGCACTGGTGGTATTCTAAGTTGTAATTTTCGAGGTTGCTCATCATTTCAGTGCTGATAGTCATGGTTTAGGACTTTAATAAGTGTCCCATCCCATTGTTTAAATATTTGTTACAACATTATAATGGCAACTTTTAGAATTTAGACTGTGATCTTAAAAAATTACTCACAAATTTCACGCCAAAAGGCATGGTTTGAGACTTCAATAAATACTCCTCCCCATTGTTTACATTTCTGAATTTCCACACTGTAACTGTCATCTGAACAAAATTGCTCCTTTAAAATGCTAACAGCTATGGTTTTTAGAGTTTAGAGAGTCTTCTCCTTATTGTTTAATTTTTTAATTTGCACGCTGTTAATCTGGCATTTAAAGCTGTCATTTGAAAAAAATACTCATAATTTTATTTTCTTGTCCATTGTTTGAAAAAGTCATTTGCCCACTGTTGTAATAGCATTTTAGGCTGTTACCTTGACAAATTCAATCATAATTTGGTACTCAGAGACGTGGTTTAAGACTTGAATAATTCCCCTTACCTGTATCTTAATTTTTTTAAATTTACTCAACGTAATGATGGCAGTTTAGGCTGTCATCTGTATCAAAATTGATAATTATGGACAAGCAGTGCATAACACCGTAGAAATCTATAATAATGTTTGTGATAATATTTCTGAAATATTTGGGGGAATATAAGATATAAGCATCTCCATCACCACCACAAGTTCCGGGTTCCGTTCCTCGATCCTATCCCATCTAAGTCTACACCCCTGTGCGAGATGCTAGTTCAATAACTTAGGCCTATGTGTATCTTTCAGATTCTGAGGATGGTGATTTTTGGATGGGATCACATAAACTCAAAAAGGGTGCGTGTAATATGGGGATATAATTTTATGGAGAATTTGGAAGAAAATTTGAGTATGTGTGCGGCACTAGGAGTTTGCACTTTATAGAGCGCCATTTAATAGCAATTATTGTTAACTACCGGTATGTGTATATAATGGTGGATGAGTGTGTGTGTGTGTGTGTGGTAATATGTGGGAGAACTTAGACCTGATAATCTAGGCCACGCTGACGAGGGGAGAACTTAGACCTGTTTCTTCAGCGTCTTTGCACGTGGATGGCGTGGCAGACGGAGAAGGACTGCGGCACTCACTTTGGACGGAGGCAGACGGTCAAAGCGAGAAAGCACGCAGAAATAGCCCTTTCTGCTGACGCAAGTCTAAAAGTGTATAAAAGGGAGTGACGCCAACGAACGAACGCCTTTTACATTGAGCTTGATTCGCGGAGATGATGTGACGTGCGACCCGCCGCGCCCTGGTCCTCGATGGACCAGGGCGGCGTTAAAGATTTCTAGAGGAGTTAAAGATTTCGTGAGGGGACTTTCCGTGAAGTTAAAGACGCAGTACGACGGTCGACCTTGGATCAAACGGATCAGGATCGGAAACGTTACTGGAAGCAGAGGATTTGAGGATCGTGAAGAGAAATGCCACGACGATAGAGATTTGAGTATTTAAATGATTTGAGGATTTCCGTGGAAAGACAGTCCACGAGTGAAGTGAAGCAGATTATTCTTGGATCAAACGGATCGGGATCGTCTGCGATGTTTAGGGAGCAGAGTGACTTTGAAGACTGTGCTCTTGGCTACGACGAGGAAGTCCAGCGAAGGCGGAAGCGAGGAAACGAAACTGACGAAGCTGCGAAGGAATCGGAAACGGAAAAGGAGCGGAATGGCGTCGCAGCTGGAAGCGAGGAAACAAAGGAAGGAAGCTTCTGCGAGTCAACTGAAGAACGAGGACATTGAAATCGAGATACGTGGAAGACAGTGAACGGCGACTGCAGCATGGTATGTGTCTATAGAAGCGCAGACCTAATAGTGTTTGATTATATTGGGGAAAACCCGTACATGAAATTTCCCCTTTATCAGCTGCTGCCTTAGTTAAGCTAGATGAATGAATGAGTGAGTGTGTATTTTTAGCCTTTAAGATTGTTATAGCACTATATTGTATTTTGTGTAATCATTGTATAATCACTGTTCAAGAAACATAGCGAAAGCTATTAAAATACGATGTCTGATAATTCTGTAGTTTAATGACGGAGTAGTGTAAGGCGGCGATGACTTTAGGATGACGTGAGGGACGGATGAGACCAGTGTGCGACTTTGACTACTAAACTAGACTACCGACAGGTTGAGAGGCGAATGACTGTAGAGGACGTTATGGAAAGCCGACAGGACCGAAAGGGGCAGGCTAGAGGGATGAGGCCCCCGAGGATGAACGAGATGGAGGTAGAAACGGATCCAGGTGGTGAATTAAATACCATTGTAGGGCAATGCCCTTCCGCGCCCCACTCAGGTGCACTTTGTCAAGATGAAGAGGGAGCCAGCGCAGACGCTATGCCAGATAGTCGAAGGAGTGTTAGGTTGATAGGAAAGCCTAGACAGGACTACTTCTATTTGGATAGGCTGGGGTTCCCCTCCCACGCCGGTTTCTCCACTCGAGATAGAGACGGGAGAAGGGAGATGGTAGAAGAAGGGGCCCTGACCGTAGGACTAGGGGTGGTACACCAAACAGCGGGACTTAGCAACCCCGTTGGCCATCTCTGGGACTACACCGACGTTCCACGTGGGCCAACCCCTTTTACCGTGAGCGGAAGGTCGGGCGACCGGGAAACGACAGAACCGGGGGCAAGGGGGCTCCCTCCCGGTAGTGCCAGACCCGAACCTCACGATAACAAAAGGGGGGAACGTCACATATGCATTGACCTACAATCCTACATCATGTATGTATGTATTGGATAGCCTGGTGGCTGAAAGGCTAGCTCAGTCTGGATGTCTGCCTGATTAATTCTTTTCTTTTCATCGCCTATCTCAAGTTAGATACTTGGGTTGTTATTATTATAGTAGACTATTTTGCTTTATGCGTCTGACTGTCTACGTCCCTTCCTGCTTCAGCTTGTCAGAGTAAGCAGCAAAAGCAGGAGAAAGTAGACTACAATGGCCAAGAAGTTGTCATTGTGGCATGAAGGATAACCCCGGCCCTTACAACTTTATCAGGATATCAACCTACAGCAGGCCTTGAATCTGCAACCGCCCATACATTTAGCCTACTGCAATTCTTCTGTCTGCAGCCTATGTGTGATTTTTAGCAGAACCTTGTCTTCGATTACATCACCCATTTTCCCCACTCTTAATTCATGCACACGGGTGACCTTCGTCGTATCGGTCTAGTGCTTGACTTGAAAACTGCATGTAATCACCATATCTATTACAGTTCACGCCAAATTTCAACAGGCCTGCTCTTTTCCTGAACATAAATATCACCCAAATAAACCGCCTCAAAGATGTTCACTTTGGGCTGTTACTATCATGTTTGTGTCCAACTTTTTTACCACTAACTTCTCGTCGGTGCACGCAATTAGGCAAAAAGTAACTGCACAAGATCTGATTTTCAACTGCACAAATCTCTTTCCCAACTACACACTTTGTGTCCAGCTGCACGTTAAAATAACCCCTGAAGGTCAGAATAAGCAAAGCTATGTCCGGCTTCCAAAAAGGGATACCTTCCTTCTTGGACAGGCGAGATTTTTACAATTGTTGGTACATTAGCCCCGTACATTAGCCTCCGGACATATTCCCTCCGATTTTTCGTAGTACATTATCCCCCGGACAAAGCCCCCCCCATGTGCAAACCGTAGAATAATACCAGTAACGTAACCGATAAGACATCTCACTGGCAATAACATGCAAACGAAAGTGACATTTAACTAGGCTACCTCTGAGCTTCGTGGCCTTATTAGCGTCGTTTCCATTCACAATTAGATTAAATACAGCACATAGATGAACGAATGGGAATCGTATACAGTCAGTAGCCCTACGAAGGTTTGTTAACGTCGTTTACGTAGGTCCTAATTGTGTCAGTAGGCCTAGACTTAGATTTGAAATGAACGAATGGGAATCGTATGTAGGGCCTATTTTTTTTAGTGTCTACAACAAAGGTTTGTTAAGGTCAGTTAAGCTACGTCTAAGCTTCGTAGCCTTGTTGGCGTCGTCTCCATTCAAACTTAGATTCAGTAAGTAGATAAATGGATTCTAGGACGTTTCATCCCCGGACGATTCATCCCCGACGCTTCATCCAGTGGACGTTTCATCCCCGGACGGTTCATCCCCCGGACGGTTCATCCAGTGGACAGTTCATCCCCGGACGATTCATCCAGTGGACGGTTCATCCCCGGACGGTTCATCCACTGGCGGTTAATAGAGAATAATATGATTTGTACATTTGGTCGGGCAAGCATGGGCGGAGTTTATCAGGGCTAAGGGGGTTATATGTTTATCCATGTTTTATATGATACACTGGACAACAAATTTTAACTTTTTTTGCTTCCGAAAAATCTGTGACTATTTTCTATAGAATTTGACGTGCTGAACACGATGGTGTGCTCAGAATTGTTGTATCACGTAAGGTTTTTGAGAAAAACAACATTTAAGATTTTAATTTAAATGCTCATATATTGCATATATTTACAATAAACGATAGCTTAATTTTTTACTTCCGAAAAATCTTTGACTGTTTTCTATAGAATTTGACGTGCTGAACACGATGGTGTGCTCAGAATTGCTTATCACGTAAGGTTTTTGAGAAAAACAGCATACAAGATTTTAACTGAAATGCTCATATATTGCATACACTATACCGTAGATACTCGAGTATAACGTCACCCGAATATAACGCGAGGTTTAACATTTTGGCAGATAGATTGGTCAAAATTGCAAGACCCGAATATAACGCGGGGGCTAATATTTCCGAAATTATCAGAAAATTAGACGGTAAAACTTCAGTAGTTGTTGTTAAATCTTATGTAAAATACGACCAAACCATGTTCAAATGTTGCAAAATTCGATCTACCTAACCAAATACTACAAAATATATCTACGCACATTTAACATTTTGTTTGTAATATTATAAATAAATAAAATCCAACGAAATTGAGAGTTTGTTCTTATTTGATTAAATTTAATTTTCTTACAGCATGTGAGCGATAATTAATGTAGTTCCTTCCAATGCAATGCTAGCACCAAAGACTAAATATTTTTAAGGTCAAGTCTCTAACAAATAATTAATGTCTGCTGGAACAACCGATGGAGACAGCCGTGTGCTTTAAGCTGTAAGCTACTCATACGCCAGCGCATTTAAAGTTGCATTTATTGGTCATGTCACAGCAAGGACTGTGGGGAACCAGCGTACTGATGCAAATTACCGCGTATACAAACTATAGAGTGGTATGCGATAGCGATCTGCGACCATCCAATATCAGTTTAAAAGCACCAAATGACTTCAACAAGTAAAATATCTTGTGTAATAAAAGTTAAATTTAAACTTATCTCGAATATAACGCGACTACCCCAATTTCTGCTTGGAAATTCGTCCTAAAAAACTCGCGTTATATTCAAGTATCTACGGGGTAATTTAATTTGAATGAACAAATCTTTAGAGCAGTTCTTCCTCATAATGTTGGGTGCTAATGATTAGACCTGGGAGTCGACCCCAATAAGTCGACCCCAGTCGACTTGGTCATCCCAAGTCGGGTCGGGTCGTTTCTGCTCACCGCAACTGACCCCAAGTCGAATTTTGTAGATAGAAGTCACTTGAAGTTGTTTTTACCTCAAGTCGACTTAAACCGACTTGAGACACAGACATAGTTAAATTTGTCACTTCAAACCAATGATTGTGACAACATTTGAGCAGCTTTTGTTGCCTAGTGCTTTACAAGAATGAGTGAGACCTTCGCTAAACAGATACTTATTATAGGCTAGGCTACTGATTATTTTTGCCGGTAGGCTATCGTGCAGACTGCCGTCTGCCGGTCTATTCATATAATTTGTACTTTTATGCTTAAACATCACGCTTAGGCATGCGCTTAATTAAAATGGTGAAGCAAAATGCTACTAAAATATTAGCACGTAGGCTACGTGTGCTTATCAAGCAATCAGTGAACTTCTAGTGGTCAGTGAATTCGGCGCAAAGAAAGCTGGATCTACGAGGCCTATAATAAATCGATAGTTTGGCGATATAGGCCTACTTTGGAGCGCTGCATCAGTCTGGAGTTGTCTGCAGACGGAAAAATTGTAGGGCCAACTGGACAATGAAAGACTTTACTGTCAATGAGTAGGCCTAGTAGCTGTAGTAGCCTACTGTAGGATGATGCGCTTGCAATACTATATGCTAAGTTGCGAAATGATGTTAGTGGCCAAATAATTATGAAAACAGAATTACAAATTAAGTTTATCAAAACACGCCATTCAGTGCAACCATGCAGTCCACGGTCCGCTATTTTATCTTAGACCTTGCGCTTTTTACAAATTTATTTAATATTAATATTAAAAAATAATAATAATGAGTGTAATCTGAATAATCACAGACAATGGACAAGCTAACATTCATAGGCCTAATAATTTGCCATCGCATTGTTTACTCTAGGTTACTATAGATGGCCCAAAGCATCACAAAACTATTCAAACTGAAACACAGACAGCTTGAAATGGGCTTAATAACATTTTAACTTTCAGGTCTCATTATTCATTTGTAGGCCTAAATGAAATTAATGCTTGCAGAAAAACTGGCTTGACTTAATTCTTGCATTAGTAGCCGTACAATAGACCTAGGCTAATGGCTAGTACCATGTCAGAAGTCGACTTCAAGTCGGAAGTCGGTTGTTTTTCTGCCAAGTCGGGTCAAGTCGTTTTGACGCCGAGAAGTCGACTTCAAGTCGACCTCAAGTCACTTTAGGGTCAAGTGGGGTCAGATTAGCTGACCAAAGTCACTCCCAGGTCTACTAATGATGACTGTATCACTAAGAAATGTAGAGAAACAAATTAAAGATTTTCATACATATAGTTAAATTTCCTGTTCAGTTGCACATGTACAATATAATTATATACTACACTATATATATATATTAGATTTTTTCTTACATATGCTATATGGTTCCTGTTCCTGCCGCTAAGGTAAGATATGGTCCCATGTTCTAGCCGCCCCGTTTTCCTACTACTACTTGCAACCGGTCTATCCAGGAAACTCATCTTCCACCTTCTCAGACACAACTAATCCTGCTTCCTGTTCTGAAACGAGACGGTCTGGGCACAAGTGCTCCAGGCAACTACAGACCAATTGCCAATGTTACTTTTTTATCTACAATTTTAGAACGCATTATTGCAAACCAATTAATTGCATATTTGGACATGCATGGGCTACTCCCCTCTCAATAGTCAGGTTTCCGTATAAATCATTCTACTGAAACTCGTTTGGTTCGCCTATTGTCTGATTTGTATGGCGCCATAGACCGTGTTCAGGTCACACTTTTAGCTCTATTTGATGTTAGTGCCGCTCTTGATGCTGTTGACCATTCTATCTTGCTACATCGTCTCTCTGTTTCCTTCGGCTTGACTGGTGCTCCTTTAGAATGGCTTCGCTCTTTTCTATCTGGGCGCACTAACTGTGTGGTTTTGGGTGCCTCTAGGTCGGGTTGGGTCTCAGCCCCTTTTGGTGTGCCATAGGGTTCAGTGTTGGGCTCTTTACTGTACGTCCTCTATACAGCTGGCATTAGTTCCTTGTTGTCTGCATGTGGTCTCCTGCACCAACTCTATGCTGATGACGTGCAGGCTTATGCTCACTGCTTTGCTGCTGATGCATTGTCC
This sequence comes from Lumbricus terrestris, assembly GCA_949752735.1. Taxonomy (NCBI): domain Eukaryota; kingdom Metazoa; phylum Annelida; class Clitellata; order Crassiclitellata; family Lumbricidae; genus Lumbricus; species Lumbricus terrestris. The sequence goes on from OX457037.1 coordinate 45,506,762, forward strand.
ACTGTGTCTTTAATGTCCAATGCCATTGATGCTCTCATCATGGATGGCATCTAATCGTTTGCTACTAAATCCGTCTAAAACTCAGTTCATCTGGTTTGGTACTCGCAGGCAATTGGCATCCATTGACTTGCACTTAATAACAGCAACTTTCCCTGATATCTCGTTCTCTCTCACAGTGCGAGATCTTGGAATTACTTTGGATAAAGAGCTCAATTTCTCCAAGCATATCAATTTGACGGAGCTGGTAGTAGCAACTACGAGTTGTCTCAAGATCCCTCTCTCGTAGTGCTATTATGACTCTTGTGCGTGCCTTTGTCACTAGTTGAATTCATTACTGCAGTTCGGTACTTGCCACTTTGACTAATTGGGCGCCTTGAACGAGTTCTTCGTTCGGCTGCTCGCCTCATTGGCCGCATTCCTAAATATGCCCCCGTCTCTGCTTATATGCGTGACGTTCTCCACTAGCTCCCTGTTTCGCAGCGCATCTCCTACCGAGTTGCTGCACTTGTTTGGCGACGTCGTCTTTCTTGTGCTCCGTCGTACTTGTCTAGCCTTTGTCGACCTGTCTCAGACCTTGCAGCCCGTCGAGCTCTTCGCTCGGCGGCAACGGGTGCCGCGAGCTCGCACTTCTATGAGATAGCGCCGAGTCTTTTCTGTTGTGGATCCCGCTATCTGGAATGGCCTCCCACTAACCTTGCGACTTATGCCTAGGATAAATTCCTCTGCATTTTTTAAGTATCTCAAATCCTTTTTTTTAGCTTGGCTGGGCTGGGAGCGCCTCTGAGTAGGTTGCTTGAAGGGGCGCTATATAAATACTCGGAATGAATAAATGAATGAGCAGGCAGTGATGCTTTGAACGACCGGTCGTATCTACGATCGACAACGGCCGAAGCTCAGATTAACCTTCGCCGAGATATCCCAACGGGGAAAAGACGCGGGAAACACTGAGTACGGCGCTACAAGGCGATCGCCCGGGACGCTCCCGTAGGCTGAACACGGCCCGTTTGCCCGTAGCCTCGCTATCGTCGTACGGCTAACTCGACACTGCTACCCGGCAGCTACTCACACTACCAGCTCAGAAACTTGTAGGAAAGTCTGACTCCGACCGATCCCTGTCAGGCCAGCATTCAAACTGAACAGACGGGACGGGGACTTAACTACGGATAATCGTATATCTATCTAAGGCAAACTGTCTAGGGGGCTAGGTAGGACGTTTACTGCACTCTCTTAGCAGGTAACCAGACGGGACACCAACGGCTGGAAGACCAATGCTACAGGCAACACCGAGACGGAAAGACGGGCTATCGATACCGATCGTACGCGACCGTTGCTGGCCCTCGCTGACACCAGGCGGGGACCCGAAACGAAAGTTGCAGAGCTCGTACCAAATTTTCCTCGAGCGATACACAGGGGCAAACCACACCCAAGGAACACACTAGTGAAATCAGAACCAGGCTAAGTATCTCCGATCAAAAGATACACGATCGGCAGGTGAGGCTTCGCGTAAAGACCGGCCACGGGGCTTACCGAGATCCTACCGTCGTAAATACAGTCGACACCGATAAACTCTCAATAGATTAAGGGAAAACAAGGCAAGACGATCAGTTTGACACCAAGTTTGTAAAGATCGGACCACAAATGACAAAGTTGTACGACACGGGCAAAAGACCGACGACGAACTTCGGTAGCCTCTACCGATGCACCGAGAGCAAACAGCAGCTAACTCTCACTATTTTCACGGGGAAACCAGGTAAGATACCAAGTTTATCAAGATCGGACCACAGATGACAAAGTTGCCCGATGAACGAAGGCCTTACCCGGCGATCGATCGACGAAATCGCATATATGCCTCTAGCTTCCAATCCACGATAGCTAGACCAGGTTTCTCGACACTTTCACCGGCAAATCGTATGCGGCGCACAATCTGATGCAAGTTTCAATTCTGTAACGTGAAATTCCACGGACCGAGTTGAACACCCAACGACACAAGGACCAGGCGAACAATCTCTCAGCAGCCGCTGCACCGACCTCTCGCCGGAGAGCAGGAGGGCACACTTAACCCTCGAATTTGACCAATATAACTGTATTGCACGTCCGGCCAAGCCAACTACCTTTCTTGACTGACGCGTATAGTCCTTACGCTGACAAATATTAAGGGGGCTGCACCAAGACTTCACCCAGCTGACTACGGGCAGACTTACGTTAACTCTTTCCGGTAACCATGTATCAATGTATATGTATCACTGTGTAATTGTAGCACTCTTCTTCAGTAGGCAAACGACTCACTCACCGACGAATTGCTGACAAGTATTGCTGAACCAGATTTCAGGCGAAACCTCAGCGATGTTGACGATCGACCGGAGAGATAAAGAACCTAACGATCAAAACACTCGCGAACCATAGGGCGGCGCCCGGGACGGACGGCGACCGAATGAAATACTTTAACCACCGAACTATTCAACGACCAGGCAAACTCGAGGTCTTCAGTGCAGTCACCAACAGACACTTCGTTTCCAAACGATCAAGGGAAAGATTCCAGACAGATGGGAGGAATACGAGGCTGGCGGCCCGCCGAAGACGAACACCGACTCTTCCCACACACGACACGGCCGATATAGCCAAGCGAACTTTCAATGGCCCTTCTACTGGCCGAACTCAAAGACCAACAGTCGTAGATTCAAGTAGTATAAAGTAGTTCGGGTCAAATATATATGTATATTATAGGCGTATCAGTTTTATCACTCGCAGACCGGCGGAGCTGTGGCGTCTCCGATGAATTAGGCTATAACTTGCCCTCTCGGTATCACCCGACTACCGATCAACTGAGTAACCACCTTGCGCGACCGTGGCAGAGGGAGCTGAGTCCTGCTCTAACGGGTCATCCACTCAGGCCAAGATGCGAACACTTCGTATGAATATATTTTCAGGGGAGCTAACCCTCGCGTGAACCGTTTCACACCCGCAGACCGATGGAGTTGCGGCGTCTCTGGTAGATTTCACAGACCTGTAGCTCTCGCGGATCGCCCTCGTGTGAGGTGCCGCTTCTCAGAGAGAGTCACGTAGCTGACGTTGAACCAAATATATCAAAGTGATTATGTGACGCTGCCCCCCTGAGCGACAGGCCCTACCTCTGTCCTGTCCACCGGAAGGGGGCTTCCGTGTTGTTGTTGGACTGCAGGTGCTGCGGAAAGTTGGTAGTCTGATTGGCCCATATATACACTTTGTCGTGTGGTTGGTGGCCAAAACACAGCAGGCGCTTTAGAAGCTAGCCTAAGACTTCTGCGGAGTGTTGGCTCTGGCGGGTTACCATAGGCTTTCTCGCATGCAGGTTCAATCCGTCCAGCAACAATATCAATGGGAGTGGGGGACATGATTGGAGAAGGTTCTAGTTGGCTAAGCCGCCGGTTCAAATCCTGAATGCTAGAAGTCAAACCTTCTAGCATCGGGCATAAGCTAGCCAGAAATACTTCTGTAGCGGCAGGACCACCTTCAGGAGGGAAGGACTGTCGGTGCCTTACCTCACCTTGCCTCATCTCTTCTTCCTCTTCTTCACTCCTACTCATTGCTCGCTCAGTCATTATTATGGTATCCAGAAAGTAGTCACTGGAGTTATTATGAATTTTAATGTAAAGCAAATCAGTTCAAACACTTTAAAATATACAGTTAAGATCAGTCTAAGCTACTAGTAATATAAACATAAAATGCGAACTCGTTTCTGTAGGCCTAGAATTTAGAAATAAAGCAATCTTGACTTTCAGCTAGGCTCCCAGGACACGGGGACGACTAGACCACTTCCTGAAACTTGGACAGACAGCTCCTGGACATCCGCTCGAGCTACAAAAGCTGGAAGTTCAAGGCGAGGGCAGGTCTCGGACACGCCTCTCAGAACAGCTGCAGCAGCCGGCTTTGGGCATCTTCAGACGGTGAAAGGTTCGGGCCGAGCTGAACGAAGCTCAATGTCTCTTTCGGACCAGGTAGGCAGTGTCGACTAGGCAGAGCTGAACATCAGGCAGTACTCTCAAGACGGACGATTCAAGCAGAGCTGAATAACCAGACGACGGCCTAGTCGGGCAGAACTTCGGTATCTTCGGTGAACTGACGGCTCCCTCCGATCAAGATTTTTCCAGACTGCCAGGAATGATCTCAGGGGTCCCTTAAATACACGGGGCTGGCCACGGGGTCTGGAAACCATTAATTTCAGGTCAGATTCACTTCGCAGCAACTCCGGGCCATTATTCAAACGGTCTCTTCTTTTTGGGATCTTCTGACGACGTTTCGGCTCATTGCCGAAATACAAGAGCACTTAATTTCTGCCTGTCGTCCTCTCAATCTGGGAGGTCTATCTACTCCCGCCGCTCTAGCTTGGGCAGATTAATCAATAATGAACACTGAGGGTTGGGGTGGCCCGCTGAAGTGGGGGTCTTTAATTATAAGACAATGAATCTTTGTCGGGCGGGATCTACCACAGGCATTCCAATGGGGAGGGTTAGGGGTTGGATGACTAAATTCAAGAGAACCTAGATTATGAGCAGTAAAGGCGCTACATAAACTACATGGCTGGAAAAGACAGGTACAAAAATAGTAAAGGGACGAGGAAGTATGACTCATCACAATTATTCAAAGAAACTCCGCCAAAGCCGGTCCCAAACCCGGTTGAAAAAGGAGGAGGGTTGGGACATGGGGTTAGTAGCCCCATTCCTGTAAAAGACCTTAACGCTACGAAAACGACAAGTAGGAGCCATTCCGGTATTCAAGAGAGATCTGGAGAGGATGGGGCTGGGCTAGGACGAGGCGGAGGAGGTGACTGGCGACCGTGTGGAGTCATCATCATCATCAACAACCGAGGGACCAATGCCCGTAGGTGCTCGATGCCGTTCTCGTTATTCCACGCCAGGTTTGTCTCTCCAAGGCAGCGTGTGTTAGGTCCTGTAGTGGTGCTCCACACCACTCTGATATGTTGTCCAGCCATTCCTTGTGTGGTCGTCCTCTCCTGTTAGCTCCCTCCATTCTTCCAAGCACCACTGTCTTGATCTTTCTGCTGTTGTCCATCCTGCATATACGCCCGAAGAGATCTAGCTTCCTGGTTATTATTTTC